>OX421970.1:112228449-112853449 GCA_949128135.1 Parasteatoda lunata
GAGATTTAAATATGCTCAGAAAACCAGTAATAAGTTTTAAAGTAGGAGATACAGTTCGTGTTAGCAGAGAAAAGGGTCATTTTGAAAAAGGCTACGAGCAAAACTGGACGAGAGAGTTATTTACTATTACTCACGTAATTCCTCGAAATCCTGTTGTGTATAAAATCAAAGATTTAATGGATGAAAATATAAAAGGAACATTTTATAGCGAAGAATTGCAAAAAGTAGCAGATTCCGGTTTTTACCCCGTTGAAAAGATCATTAGGAAAAGGAAAAAAGGCGGAAAGATTGAATATTTTGTAAAATTTCTAGGATATCCGGATAAATTTAACGACTGGGTGACTGACGTCAAACTACTATAAAATAGAATTGTTTAATATATTCGTATCATTTGTAAAAATGTCTTTCTATGTGACACTACCTTCCGACAGCTCTACGCATTATTTTCAAGAAAATAAAATATCCCATTTTACTACGCAACTGCCCGTACCAATAAATTTAAATGGAGAATGGGAAGTGGGATTGTCTGAAATCATTTATCCTCATTCGTGGCTTAATGTGAATCATACAAATAATACATTTTACTATAGTACTGGAGATGGAAAATTACATAAGCAGAAAATCGAGGCAGCATATTACGAATCAATGTACGACCTTGTATCTGCAATTCAGTTAATATTACCGAAAAATCCAAGTAAATTTACTTTAACGTATAACAAAGTTACAAAACGGGTTAAAATCAATGTAGTTCAAGGAGCAGCACTTCATTTAGAAAATCTAAGTGTTTTGTTAGGCTTCCCTCAAAATACAATTATTCGCGGAACTATGAAAAGTGAATTTCCAGCCGATGTCCAATCCGCATATTCTTTTTTCTACGTCTATACGGATATTGTTTCTCCTCAAATAGTGGGAAATGTACAAGCCCCCCTCTTGAGATTAGTCAGGGTCAAAACCGAAGATGGTGATGTAATTAGTCAATATTACGATAGACCCCAATACTTACCTGTGATCCGTCAATCTTTTCAAACAATTGATATAGAAATCCGATTTCACTCAGGTGATTTTGTTTCGTTTGAGAGAGGGAAAGTGATATTAGTTCTACACTTCAGAACAAAGCAAATACTTTAAATATACACACAAACAATTTTAATTGTCATTTAAACAAAAGTCATCAAGATGAGCGTACCTTATGTGTGTTGTTCAAAAAAATTCGAAGAGCATTATGCGGGTCAAAATGGACAAGGACTGCCCTACTATAAAGGAATTTCTTTTCAAAAAGGATACGGTCTTGGCGGATTATTTAGACGTTTATTCAGATCTGCTCTTCCTTTTTTAATAAAAGGAACCAAAACAGTAGGAAAAGAAGCATTGAGAACTGGAACCCGTGTAGCAGCTGATGTACTATCTGGTCAAAATTTTAAAGATGCTATGAAAGCAAGAAGCAAAGAAAGTGGAAAAAATTTAGCACAGAAAGCTATCGATAAAGTTCAATCGATGGTTGGAAAAGGCAAGTATAAAAGGAAGCGTAAAAAGCAGAAAAAAATCATTCGTTCAAAAATAAGGAAAGTGAAAGGACGGGATATTTTTGATCCATGATGTCGTTTTTATTAAAAGATTCTCCCGAATGCGTTAAATCTGAATTAGAGCTTTTCAACTTACCCGCAACGCAAACGGTTATTCAAAGTGGGCAATGGGTAGAGTATCACCCGGTGTCAAATGTGTTTGATAACGCCCCTGTGGAATTTCATGTCTCGGGAAATACGGAAGATTACATAGATCTCAGTCAAACCCAACTCTATGTTCGAGCGAAAATTGTAAAATTAGATAATAAACCTATTTTAGAAAATGATGAAATTGGCCCCATAAATCTGTTTTTGCACTCATTATTTTCGCAAGTAGATATAACTTTAAATGATCGTTTAATATCTAATTCAAGTAATACATATCCTTATCGTTCCTACATTGAAACATTACTTAATCATGGTTACGACAGCAAAATTTCTCAACTAACCTCTGAATTATTTTATAAAGATTCTGAAGATGGTTTAAAAAAAAGATCTGCGTTTTTCAAAGGAAGCACGTCTGTTGACATGATTGGATGTATACACAGCGATATTTTTCATCAAGAAAGACTTATGTTAAATTTAGTAGATTTAAAAATTAAGTTAATACGAAGCAAACCTCAATTTTGTTTGATGGGAAAGAATGGATTTAAAGTAGTATTAGATCATGTGTCTTTATTCATGAGGAAAGTAAGAGTTCACCCAGGAGTCCTTGTAGGGCATGCTAAGGCTCTAGAGAAAAGCACAGCAAAATACCCCATCAATAGAGTGATATGTAAAGTATATTCTATACCGAAAGGTAATATGTCTATAGTACAAGACAATATTTTTGTAGGCCAAATTCCTAAAAGAGTTGTAATTGGATGTGTTGACAACGAAGCTTTTCATGGTAGTTTTAATAAATCTCCGTATGAGTTTAAACATTTTGACTTAAACTTTATTGGACTTTATGTTGACGGTCAACCTACGCCTCACAATCCTTTTGAATTGAACTTTGAACAAAATAAATTTATTCGGGCATATCAGAGTTTGTTCATGGGAGCTGAAAGAATGGGTCAAAATAGAGGCATTTATATTTCTAGAGAGGATTATCCTAACGGTAACACGCTTTATGGGTTTGATCTATCCCCGGATTTATGTGACGGAGAGCATTTAAATCTCATCAAACATAGCAACCTACGTCTAGAAATGAAATTCAGTAAACCTTTGATAGAAACTGTATGTGTTATTGTATTCGCAGAATTCGAAAATTTAATTGAAATTAATAAATCAAGAAACGTGCTTTACGATTTTGGAAATTGATTATGGATGGAATACAAATTACCAATATTTTGTCTAAAGACAATATAACAGCCCCTTATTTCCGAGGTGTTTTTTCGGCGGATACCATTCCTATCTTACAAGCAAAATCATGTGTAGTTGTGAATCAAGATATCTCTTCAGGACCCGGATCTCCCTGGCTAGCGATGTACGTTAACGAGTTCAACGATTTAGAGTTCTTTGACTCGTATGGACAAACGCCGAGTTTTCATGGAAAAGTTATAGAAGAATATGTATCCAATTATCACAATATATGTTGGAATTCGATTACTTTTCAATCAATGTCTTCGAATGTTTGTGGACCCTATTGTATTTATTTCATTATGAAGCGATGCCAAGGAAATTCTATGTATTCAATTATTAGCAAATTATCTGTAACCAAAAAAAATGATTTTCGTATGTACCAGTATGTAAAGAAAAAATATGGTGTAAGAATGACTTATGTTCAATAAATTATGATTTAAGCAACTTGTATTTTATTTATCAAATTATAAAAATATTTTATATTTAATTCAAAAAATATTTTTTATAAACTATCAGTTTTATATATATATATATATATATAATAGAGAATATTGTGACATAAAACCAACAAATCGACAGTTTAATATTAATTACTTTTAATTGGCGGATAAATTATATCTCCAATGGATGAGATTCTAAAGCTTCGACATCCCCTAAATATGATTGTGGCGGGTCCATCAGGATGTGGGAAGACACATTACGTTAAGAAACTCATTGATTTTCGAATGATACATCCATTTCCTAAAACTATTTTATGGTGTTATGGTGCTTATCAAAAGTTATATTCTGAAATGCCTAATATTTCGTTTCACGAAGGCATACCGTCTAATTTACATACTTATACAAATACTTTAATTGTAATAGATGATCTAATGAGTGAATTGGGAAATGATTCCAAATTAACTAAAATGTTTACTAAAATGTCACACCACCAAGGGCTCAGCATCATTTTTTTGATTCAAAATATCTTTCACAAAGGAAAAGAAATGCGCGAAATATCGTTAAATTCTCATTATATAGTTTTATTTAAAAACCCAAGAGATAGATCACAGGCATTGCATTTAGGAAAACAACTGTATCCTTCAAAAGTAAAATTTTTTAGAGAAAGTTATGAAGACGCCACATCGAAACCTTTTCATTATTTACTGCTTGATCTGAAAAGTGATACAGACGATAATTTCCGAGTGAGAACAGGTATGTTTCCTGGTGATACATATTATGTTTATCAACCAAAATAGAACCCTTTTGAATAGAATCAGAACAAAAGAAACGTTCTTGGATTTATTTCGTAAGGCCTTAAATTAGTACACAATAGTAAATACTACTACTGGTATCAACTTCCCTAAAATGGAATTATTAACCCTGACTAAATGCCGTATTTCATACAAAGCTAAAAATTGAAAAAATATTTTAAAACTTATATAAATTACCAATCCAGGTGATATAATTTCATTTCGCAATAAGATGTCGACGTGTACAGTGCACACTCTGCAAGTTCTTAAAAAGTTATCAAAAAGTAATAACCCAAAAGACATTCTGAAAAAATCTACCAATAAAGTTATTAAATCTGTGTGCGAATGTATTTTAAATGTTGTCCGTGGAAACGTCCCTTTAACAAAAAAACAGACAAATAAACTTTCTTTTCATAAGAGAAGTTTAAGAAAACTATCAAATAAAAAAGTACCATTATATAAAAAACGAAAAATTTTAATTCAACAAGGAAGCGGTTTTCTTTCCATCTTATTACCTGCTGCACTATCAATATTAAGTTCAGTAATTCATGGAGTTTAGCAAGAAATTTGTGTTAATCCCACACGACCAAATGCAGGCGAATTATTTATCGGATTTGGATAAACAGATGAAACATATTTTAGAAAGGAAAGATTTAGCGGATCATGAAAAAACTACTCTTTATCTACAAATTTTACAAAAATATACTGAGTTAACTCATGACAAGGTTAATTTATCAAAAGATCCTGAAATATCTAAACCTCCAGAACAATTTGAGCAGACTCCAGAACAAACAGAAGAAACAGTCGAAAAAACAAACGTGAAAGACGAACATTCTGACTTCGAAGGACAAATTTTGAGAACGGCTCCAAAACGTTATCATGAAGTTGCTAAAGAAATATTCCAATTTTTACGTGGTCAAGACATATTGAAGTGGAATAACAAAGGTGAAATTATTCACAAAGAACAAGTCATTCCAAAAACAAGTATTGTACACTTAGTGAATGATTTATTACGAAATAGAAAGAACGCTCCAAATGGGCGCACTACCTTTTTGAAAATTTTAAACAATATGAATTTCCCTTCTACATTAGATGTCAACAGAAAATTGTATGAAGTCCGTAAAACTGTAACAAAACCTGCAAAAAAACCTGTAATGTATGCTAGAAAAAATTCATGGATTAAACTCTAAATTTATTGGCTATTTTATTTGTGTTTGTTTCATTTCCTTATAATTTTAATTAGATATACAAAACACAATTTTGAAATTAATTTCTTTCAAAATACCACAAACAAAATATTGCAGTTTTAAAACTGCATATGTAAATTGATAAAGACTCTTAATGACAAATCAGACAAACTCAAATTTAAGCAATTTTCTTTTTATTATGACAAAGAAAAAATACAAATTTACAGAATTAAATTATTTTACAAAAAATCATTCATTTTGCATTTGACAAATCGTACCCATATGGTACTGTCCAAAAATCATCTACAACAGCTCGTTTATCAAAACTAAATAAATATTGTTTAGTTTCTTCTTTGTTTTCAATTTTAAGTTCTTTTACGTTAATTCTAAATTTAACATTTTCAGTTACAATAGGTTTTCTATTACCGTTAACAATTACGTTTTTTAAACATTCAAAGTTCAACTTACAAGAGTTGTGATAATTTAAAGTGAAACCTCTGATTTTGCAGACCGTGTTTCCAGTCGCTGTTTCATATCCATAGTTTTTTGGACCTGCAGCTACGAATTCTCGTATATGTGATCCATCTAATTCGTCTGTAAAATCTCCAAGGTAGTTTCCTATCTCCGGATCGTTTCTTCCGTTGGAAATGTATATTACGCTATCTGTATCATAATACAGTACATCTTTGTCCAGGGCTATTAAAGTGTCCAGTAGTTTCAACCGGGCATAGGCTGTTGTAAAGGCCGCAATAAAGACATTACCACGGGAATTACTCTCCACAAAATCTCTCTTAATTTTATACTGTATCATGGCGATCTCCTCAGTCGGAAAAGCAACATTATGAATCTGAAAGATAGAATACAAAAGTTTTAACAGTGTTAAGGTAAATTTACGAGTTAAGAAATAGAAAAGAAGCTAACCTCAAATTCTTCACTCGAAAAATATTTGTTAAATTCTTGAACTGAAGATACAAATACTGTTTGTAGCTTATCTTCGTTTTGGCCAAATTTACCCCAGAAAGAATTCAACATTAATTTCGTAAGAGCTCTTAACCCTGGATTTTTTTTAATATTGTTGGCCTCCAGAAGTATTCCTTCTCTTCTCAAATAATCCGTAATGTATACTTTTTTCTCCTCTTCCGATTCACACCCTAAGGGCCAACCCGACGACTCCTGTTTGATTTTCAGGAATAAATCTATATATGGCTTGAACAGACTATCGCTCTTATCATTGAAATGGTAAATTTTGTGAATTTCTAGTAAATTATAATTCATAGAAATTGCTTTTTGTACTTCTATTGTGGTCCAAGTTCCTGTTAATGATCTTTCACTTTGAGTATGATCACAGGGAGGATTTTGTCTCGTTTCTATACAGGTCTGGCATAGACCAAATATCAGTTTACCTCTTGATCTCACAGGTAGAGCAGGGTGAAAGATATTTTTAGGGGGAAGTATCGTACATAAAATTAACCCGAAGTAGTTTTCAATAGATTTAAAATTATTTGTAATTATAGTAGGATGTCCTACCGGATAGAAGCAATATTTGTTTACGTACGGATAAAGACTTGTAAAATCTATGTATTTTATTTTTTCTGGGGCTTTGGCACAGTGATAAAGTTTGGAGACTCCCGTTCTTCCTCCGTAAAAAGCTGATCGGGGGTTCAATCTAGGTATGCACTGTAAAATGTAAAAGTAGACCTTTGTGTAACATGAAAATACCGAATTGATTTTAAAAATAGAAATAAGAAATATAAATACCTTAAATCCTAACAGCCATTCTTTAAGTTCTATGTTGTTTTTCTTTTTTTCTCTAAAAACATGCTCCCACACATAGGTCACAATATAACCAGCTTTTTTGAGGGCCTCTTTCCTTTCTTTTGTTTCGCTTTCCAATTTCCACATCGGCTTGTTTATGGTGGGATGAATTGTAGAAGGTTGAAAGCATTTGGTGCACCCATGATAATAGCATCCGTAAAATTCATAGACAGTTCTACTTTCTTTGTGAAAACCATCAACATATCGGTTCAGTATCTTAACTTCACCGGCCCCTCGTCTCGAATGCTGAATAGTGCGACCTGAAATTGAAAAAAAAAGTTTTTAAATTTTTTAAAGAAAAACATAATAAGTTATCTATAAAATATTAAAAACTCGATTTCTTACCGCTTTTAAATTCCATGAAACCTAACCATTCTAGGGCTAGTTGACTTGTATTAATATTCTTAACGTATCCATTTTGAGGAATTATGGCTATAGAGAGGGGCTTTATGAAGAGACTAGAATAAACTCTCATACATGAGGCTGCGATGGTTATTTGCTGAAAAGGATCAATGCCGGTCAGTTGAATAAAATCCTCTCGAAATGTAACGCAGCAACGCCTTAATATATCAACATCTGATCTGAAATAGTAAAATAAATTAGTGGATATTAAAACAAAGCGGTCAGGTATTTGAACACTCGTATTTTTATACCTGCAGTACTCTGTTAATTCCTTTCGGAAGTTAAAAGATTCCTTTTGTCGATCACTATACCAGTCGAAAAACTTTATTCTATCTTTGGTTGACATGGTATCGGGACAGAAAAGCACCGGGTCAGGTAAAGGTCCTACGTATTGTTGGTTACTTCTGAAATTAAAATATAGGACAGGTAAAGGGAATACTTAAAATTGTTTTGGAAATATCTTGATGGGTGATTAATATTTACCTTGTATTGAAAAGATGTGGGAAAAATCCTTTTTTAATTTCCTTTAAGCCGAATGCATCTGGCAATCTCGATAGAGGCATAGGTAAAAAACTAAGCGAATCAATTACTCTGATTTTTAACGAGGGTAATGTCAGGCTGAGAACTTTACACCCTTTCATAATCACGTTTGGCTTTATTGTTTGTTTAATTAAATAAGACATCAAAATGATACCGTCGTACCCTTGCATTATTACAGTATATCCTTTATGGGACTGGGAAAATAAAAAGGCTCCAAACTTTTCCAAGGAATCATATCCTTCAAACTGCTTCTCTCTTCCGTCCATATATTGCATTATGATGAAATTTACCTCGTGTTCACCTGACGACTGATCTACCTCAAAATCAAAAAAAATGTATTTCTCTGAAGGCGGACACATTTCTGTCCGCCTCATAAAACATAAATGCTCGGATGTTATGCAGGATTGTTTGCAAAATTTGCAAATATTTTCCCCACAAATATGTGGCAACTTTTTCTTATAAACCTTGTAGCAGTCTCCGCAGAGTCCAAATTGCTCGCATAGAGATAGATTCTTTTTGTTATGATTTCTATGCCTTTCAAAGCATTCTAAGGAACGGCACATCTTGTTACACTCTGGGCAATTTACGGGGCGGGTTACAAGACAACAGTCTGAAAAACACGTAGGGCATTTGTTTTTACATCTGTGAGCAGATTTAGTCTTATAACCTATGTCACAGTATGCGCAGTAATATGAAGTTCCTAAAAAACCAGTCATTTTTGTAATTACATCATAATGATTCTTTTTTAACCATAAATAAATTTTTTTTGATTTATCAGGAGTACTGAAGGTTACCTAAAATAAAAATACAGCACGATAAGTTTCCCGTTCAAAAATTCTAGAATCTTAAAAATAATATTTAAATAACATACCTTATTAAAAGCTTGAGAGTCGACAACATTAATTTGAACATCTAAATGCAGCGCAAATTTTTTTATTTCCGAATCACCACAAGGTCCTAAAGAAACATTTGCTTTGCAATGCAATTCTTTGGCTAAAACACCTTGAAGAGGTTTATTCCCTGTACTAATATATTTTTTTCTCGGGTCGTTTTCAAGATAGGCAACAGCAACCACTATAGCTCTGGCACAACATAACTCATCTTCGTTGTTGATTGTAATTATAGACTTCTTAGATTTTGTATTCAAGGGTAGATTGAATATTTTGGTTCTACCTGAACCAAGTGGTCGCTTTATTGTTAAAATATTAATTTTTAGTGAGGAATCCAAATCAACTTTTTTCCCTGAAATAATGGCTTTCTCAATCTGAGAAACAATTTTTTCAGGTGTCATTTCAGAAACAGGCATAAGTTTAGTGGATAAAGGGCTGTCTAAACTTGTAGTATCTACACATATCCTAATAAGATCTCCGGGGTTGAGAAATCTTGTAGAGCGTTGAATTATTCTATTAAACAATTGTAAGACCCCTTCTTCTACTTCTAATATCGAAATATTACTTCTCGATTGTAAATTAAATATTATCTGATAATCTATTTCTTCCCCGTTATATTTCTTTATAGTCCGCTTTCTATTTTCTTTTAGATCAAACTCCACCAAATCCTAAATTTAAAAAAAAAAAAAAAAAAAATTCAATTTTTACTTATTTTTTATCTTTAAGATATGTTAAGTTTAATGCAAAATTTTAATTCTTACGTTTTGATTTGAGGTTGAAGGCCTATTAATTGATCCACCTCCAGTTTGAAAGGAAAAATCGTCGCATTCAAGGAAATCTAACTCCATCTCATCTAACTCTAGGTTCTCATTTTCTAAAAAAGACTGTACGTGGGGATCTATGATTTCACTGTCCGGTAATTCTAAAAACCACTGAGTATCAGGACTGCAAGGCTAAAATAATTTAGTCAAAATTATTTACATCGTTTGCATTTAGTATGTACTATTAATTTTAAAAATAAAAGTTTTCCTTACAACAAAATCGCTTTCCTCGAATTCTTGGGATAAAGATTTTTCAGACATTTTGAAGTTATATTGAACACTCTTCAGACTCCTAGGATGGCATTTAAAATTAACCTTTAAAGCCTTTTACAGTTGATAAATACATAAATATTGCCAGTGAAAAGTTTCATAGAAGTAAGAGTATTTTTTTAAAATAATATGCGAGATAGAACATTTAAATTTGAAATTATTTAAATACTATACTTATTTTAATATTAGTATTATTTATTTAAAGTGTAATATTAAAAGTGAAGCATTACAAAAGCCCACTGTGATTAGAGAGCCATAGAAATATTAGGTCAGCAATTTCGTTACAAACATCATGAAAATTTTGTAAATATTGCGCACAGGCTACCTTTACTCGTCAATCAAGTTATAATTTAAAGTAACACTATGTATTTTGCATGTTTATACACACACTGAGAAGCAGTAGGATAGTAAAACTTAAAGTCAGAAAACTTATTGCTTAGAAATTAAAGTAATACAAGATATGAGTTTTACATTTATTATTGCGAGAGTCTGTCGTTTAGAAAGTTGAGAACACAAATACAAAATATACTATTTCTTTAAAATTTAATTTTCTAATACTATTTTATTTATATTAAACAATATTACGTGCTATTTAAAAATAGTTAAAAAGATAAATTAGCTACTTAAAAAGAAATTTAAAATATAACTTACCTATAATATGAGGTCCAAAGAAAGAAGATGTTCTTTCTACGTAAAGAACGTTGCGCGACCACTGCAGACAACGCAGTACATGTACGCTCTTGATCCTTGCAATATTTATACCATGTACTTCGAAGACTTTAACTTCAACTTACAGTTCGCGATTCCATTCAAAGTTTATCATGCAAATTTATAAATATAATTTGCATACGAGAAGAAGTGAAGGTTAAAGTGAAGTGAAGTAATCGGTCCTACCGGTTTTGCTCTCTGGTTATCCTAAAATATTTAGTTCCTTTGATTTATGGTGACAGATACACCAAGAGGTCGTGGGATAGTGGTTTAGACGACAACCACTATCCCCCGACCTCTTTTGCAAAGGCAAAGGTTGGGGGTTCGATTCCCGTTCGGGTAAATGACTATCTATTTCCCTTATATGATTCAAGTAAAAAAATTCATTGACGTGGCTCGAACCCTTTACAAGTATTTCGTTCAAAGATGCGTTTAGTTGATACTCATTTATTATCACTGAAATTTTTTTCCAGATTCCTCTTCCACAAATTTTTATTTAAAAAAAAACAATAAAAAAAAGTGAAATCTGGAAAGATATTTTTTTATTATATTTATTGCGTTTTTTATTATATTTATTACGCTAATAAAAATAGCATGCGCTTTACAATTATTTCGTTCAAAGAGGAAAAGAATTTATGCGGCTGGTGCGCGATGCAATTATTTTCGATCAAATATGCGTTTAGACAATATTCGTTTATTATCATAGAAATTATTAAGAGGCATAAACTCTCAGATTCTTCATCTTCCAACTCTTCCGAAAGAAACACCAATTAATATTATTTAGAATATTATAATATTCAATGAATAAAGTAGTAAATACGCGTATTTAATTAAAAATACAATTTTAACTAAAAATAAGAACTTAAATACATTTATTTCGCTAAAAAAGCAATAAAATAAAATAATTTAGTTAAAATTAAACAAATATTTAATTAAAAGAATATCCCGAAACTGAGATTTAATTAGCAATCAAGTTTTACGCGCTAAGTAGTATAAGGGGAAACTTTGGCTTCCGGAGTGACGTCACTTCCGGAAGCCAAAGTGCCCCTTATACTACTTTCACATACACCATTTTCTTCTGGCGTATAGTAATTAGTTCCCTCAGCAGAAATTCCATGCTCTTCTAAGTATTGTTCAAATTGGTTATTGCAGAACTCACCGCCATTGTCACTCCTGATACACTTTAATTTTCTTCCAGCCAAGCATTCCATCTTTGCATGATAATTTTTAAATTTCCTAAATGCTTCACTTTTATTCCTCATAAGGTATAAAACTACTGCACAGCTGTAATCATCTATAATTGCCAAAAAATACCTATTTCCTTCTTTCGAAGTTTTCGGCATTGGACCACAGATATCCATACATACTACTTCTAGTGGCTGAGAAGTACGACTTGGAATTGACTTAAATGAGATTCTATTGGATTTGGCAAGGAGGCAAGTGTCACAATTTTCATCTGGTTTTTCTATATTAGGTAATCCCCTTACACTCTGGTTCTTGCTAGTTTCTCTAAGGAAGTCAAAATTAATATGACAATATCTCCTATGCCACAGTGTAGCTATATCTGTTCCTGATTTACAGGTGCCAACATTAAATCCACTATCTTCAGCAATTGGAGTTCTAGTCTTATATTTGTATGGCTTCAGGTAGTATAATCCATCTCTTCTAGTGGCATTAAATAATTTTAATTAATCATTTGAATATACCCACAATTTTCCCTTGGTTCCAACAAAATTAGCTCTTGCAGCTTCTAAGCGTGAAAGAGATATTAGGTTTCTGTGTATACTTGGGTTGTACAAGACATTTGTTTAAGTTATATTACTCATTTCTTCTTCTTTAACTGAAAATTCAACTGTTCCTTTTCCTAGTATCTTACTGCAAGTATCCCCAACAGCCAAAGCCATGTTTACATTATTTGTTTCTTCATAACTTGACATTAACATTTTGTTTTTACAGAAGTGTGTAGTTGCAGCATAATCCAAAACCCAAATTTTATCATCATTTCTAATCATGGTTTCACCAACTTCCACAAAGTGTGTTGTATAAGTCTCAACTAAAGCAGCTGACTGGTCATTGAAATTTCTTTTCTGTTTACTCCACTTTGACTTTACATTTCTGGCATATCTATCTCTACAATTTGCAATTAAATGTTCATACTTGTGGCAGTGATGACATGGACCAATGACTTTTCTATTATTTTCTGCTAGTTTACTTTGAGATTTTCTTCTGTCTCCATATCTTTCTTCATCTGTTCCTTTTCTTATAGAAGAAATGTTAAAAGCACTAACCTCTGGACGAATATCAGCTTTCACTTGTGTAAGTCTGCTTTCTTCTCTTATCAGTTCCTCAGCAATTTTATCCACCGTGAAGTCTTCATCTTTCCAACGATATATTAACTGAACTATACCGGATAATTCAGGTGGTAGATGCCTTATTACTTGAAAGCCTTGAAACAACTGATTTAATTCATGACCTGCTTCACTAAGCTTTTTCACTGCTGTTTTAAGTCTAGCAATAAAAATGCCTAAACTTTCATTAGCTAACTCATCAAGTATCTGAATGAGTCTAGCTCTTGTTTTTGGCTCAAATTGCTGAACAAATTTCTCCCAAGCCCTTTTCCCATCTAAACAATCTTGGATAAGCAGTCTGAATTCTGGCTGAATTGCATAATACAATGTTGAAAATGATCTATCTTTTCTTAATTCAAATTCCTGTTTTTCCCTTCTTGTAGCTGAAACTTCTAATTCTTCTTCTTTTCCTTCAATAAATTTCCAACAGCCTTTATCTAATAACAAAACTTTAATGTCTGTTTTCCACCTGTCCCAGTTATCATGACTTAATAAGTTAAAGCCTTCTGGTAGCAAAGCCATTCTTTATTAAAGTTTTCCAAAGTATATTTCAAATTATCAATAATCACAGCCCCCTTCTAAAATGTCCTGGCCCATAACCAGTGTTGAAAAATAAGAGCCATTATTATTTGAGTTTCTGATATTGAAAATAATCTATTATAAATAAAGAATTCACTTCATAGAAAACTATATTTATTGAAGACAAAACTTTAAATATAAAGGAAGAAAAACTACTCTTAATTAAACTAAACATAACTCTCTCTCTCTAAACATAACATAAGAGAAGGAACATACTCTATACCAAAGCAAAACACCAACTAACTAAAAAACAAAAACACCCACTTCCTTCTAGATGAGATAACAGGAAGTGACCCAACTTCCCACAGGAAATGACACAG
Organism: Parasteatoda lunata; assembly: GCA_949128135.1. Taxonomy (NCBI): domain Eukaryota; kingdom Metazoa; phylum Arthropoda; class Arachnida; order Araneae; family Theridiidae; genus Parasteatoda; species Parasteatoda lunata. The sequence continues at coordinate 112,242,468 of OX421970.1, forward strand.
CAAAGAGGAAAACACGGCCCATCTATTTATTTACATTTCCAACAGAATGGAGCTTTCTAGTTTGCATGAAACAACTTTCCAAATACGGCAGCACCTTTGCATTTTGTTTTCGTCCATGCATTCTTTGATAAAAAATTGTTTGTTTGGGTGCGTACTATCACTTCATAAAATTTTGCCCATCTTTTATGAATCACCCTGTATGTATATATATATATATATATATATATATATATATATATATATATATATATATATTTCATTTTTATCGAAAAGAAATAAAAAAAATACCCTGAATTTTATAAAACCTTCTGATTGCACATCAGAATTATGCCCCAAATTTTTTGCAGGATCTCTTTTTTCTTTTCCTTACTGACTTGAACTGAGGTGTAAAAGCAATTAGCCCTACAACTCTTCATAAATTTATAATAACTTAAGTAAATTTGGTTTCAGTACAGCATTTTTATACAAATAACATCTTTAAAAAAATTAAAAATATCAGATAATAAGTTTAAATTTTGAAATATTGGAAAATCAAAAAAAAATTTCTTTTTCATTTCTTCATTTTAAATTCAAATTTTATTTTCAAAGTATTAAAACGAATACTATTTTCTATGCCCAGAAAGCAGGTCCAAAAATTCTCTTCTTGGTTGTCTATAGCAACAGAAACACACAATATTATGACGTTCCGTCATTCATTCAGTTTCTTTATGGTTATTTTAAATTGTTTCACTTTATATGGCGAGGTAATTTCATTCATTTTTTTTATGGTTGTTTTAAATTGTTTCACTTTATATGGCGAGGTAATTTGGCATTTTTTTAAACTTTCACCATATATATAAATCTTTATTGCAACCCAACTTACATCTCAATTTTTTCGAAATTTTGAATTTTTATTTCAAGGTTCAGGATTCCAAATATGTAAAAAAAATATATATATATGTTTATTCAGAGAAAGTACGTTTTTGCGTCTGATTTCGTAACTTAATTAATAGTTAGCACTAATTAATTAGCGTATTTGAGGTCACCCCCAGGAACCATTAAGATTGACACTTAGTTCGTGAAAATCCGATCATTAGAACGAAAGTTATTCAGGGTGACAAGTTTTTTTTTTTTTGCGGACTGTACTTAAGTTGAGAAAACTATACTTTTTTTTAATTTTGTTTGCTTTTTTAAAAAAGTAAACTAATATATGTATAGTGTTTCTAAACATGTCCTAATTTCTTTTTTAGCCTACTGCTACCTGAAATTTGCTTATTAACATAATGCAGCATTAAAAAAAATGAAAATGTGGTAAATTAAATCCCGGGTTGGCAAAAATCATGATTAAAAAACCAAAAACGATTTGTTACATTTAAATCAGATTTTTTCACTGACTAAAACATCTAATAAATTGTTTTAATGATATTTAACATTATTTAAAACACTATTATAGCTAAAATGGTTAACATTTCCCGTGATGGGTAAAACCATTATTTAAGTATTAAAAAACTAATCATTGAAAAAATAAAATCATAGTTATATTTTTCAAGCTCAATTTGATAATGAGTGTTAAAGATTAGGATAATATTTGTCAGTTAGAAAGATTAAATTAGTTAGTATTAGAAAACATTGTTGAAAGCAACTATTTTAAGTTACTTTTGGGTTGAACAAGTCTTGATATATGTATGCTATTTATACAAATTGCATTTAAATAAGCTTTACACTAAATGTGTATAATTGAAATATGTTTTTTTGGTCACAAACTATTTTGTTGAATTCCAACAGCGTAACAGTGGGATATCACACAACTATTTTATTCTGAAAAATATACTTAATATTTCTGAAAACAAAACATTTTACAAGAGTATGCTATAGGGAGCAATATTTGATTAATTGGCATAAAATAATAAAAGAGACTCATAATTAAATTGCAAGTTAATTAAAAGTACTTTTAACAGAGGGGACAAATAAAATCCCACTTTTTAGACATGCACTGTTATTTACACACTAAATTTATGATTTTGACAATCCTGAACATTATCTGTAATTTTTTTTAAATTATAACATTTCAACGTAAAATAAATTATTATGATACTTTTAAAATTGCAAACACATTTTTATTAAGTCCTAATAATATGTTGTAAGTGGACATGAAATGTAATAACGGGGATGTCTTACAAATTTGACAAATAGTTGAAGAGAAATATCACTGTCGAGTGACTCTTCGGTTATTTAAAGTTGGAGTTGGCAGCATTGCTATAATAACTGACAAGTGAACCCATGCTACATTCTTGTAGTTTTATTTGAAAGTTTTGTTTTAAAAGACTGTGTTAAAAAAACATGCACATTGTTTGTTTCTTTCTCAGTTTCAGTTATTTGGGCAACAAAATCAACTACCTTATTTTTCCCTTAAATTGTTTACACTTGCAAAGCTATCTATTACAACATCAAAAGAATCCTAGTGTTTTAAATGGGGACTGGTACACATGAAATCTGTTGGGTCACAAAGTCCTCCAAGTTCTCATAACAAATCAATACCAGTTCCCTTGTATTTTGAATTGGGTTCAAAATTACAAGGCTACAGAGATAAACATTGGTAGCCGTAAACTTAAATTTGGGTTGGCTGTTCAATAATGGTTAGAAAATCAGTTGAGCAATTGTCGCAAGTCGCTATATTTAGTAATTCTATGTAATTATTAAGTAAACAACTGTGCGATTTTAATAGTAAATTTACATTTTCATGAATAGCCCATACACACATTAATTGATGTTTTACCTACGCATAAAATATGGATAGGTCATAGTACAGCAAACTTAGATTTGGCAAGTTTTATGTTTAGATGCATCGGCTTTAAAACTCGATATGCTTCCATCAAGGTGCACAGCACATACTTTTTTTTTTTTTTTCGCTTTGTAACTTCCTGTACATTTTCTCTGACAATCATGCACTCATCTCTACCAGAAGCCTGGTAAGAAAATTTATCAGATGAGTAGAAATATATTACAAGTTTTTTGTTCCATCAGTAACTTTGTTACTAGGCTGTTTCTTTTGTTTTGTTAATAAGGTTACAGAATATGCGTAGAACAGTACAACGTTTTCTTGGAGATACAGGTACTGCACGGTTCGCTTTTTTAATAGCTTTCCCCAATATCTAAGGAATATTACAAAGAGAATATCCTTCCTGAATTTCCACTGCTTGTATCGGTGCCTTTTTATTTTCCCGTTTTACAGGAATTTCATGATTTTTGACAATTGTCAAAAACTATACCAAAGTTTTTTTTTTTTTTTTTTTTTTGACATGATAGTTAAAACAAGTGAAAACCATCAATTGTCAAAAACTTTCCAACCCTGCCTAATTATGATATTTTTAAACTGCTTAAAAATATTGTTTGAATGCTTAAAAGGTGCTTATTTTTTGTTGCACCCTGTTATATTTTTTTGGGTAGTAATTCTTATTAATGTCAGTGTATTGTTAATAACAAAATTCAATTAACCACATAAAAGAAATTAGCCTTTTATAACAGAGTTGACAGGGTGTGGGATAAAGGCAGATTGTTTGTCAAAGAACCAAAACTATCTAAAATCTAAGATAATAATAATAATAAAAAACGAAGCTCGTAATAAATTTTAATTCTGTCACATATTCATGTATCTTAAATGTGTTAAAATTTATGCTCATATGTATTGTTAATTAAATTCTAAAACTTAGGTGTTGTTGTTTCATCTTGCTTTATAAATATGAATTGCCTTCATATATTTATGAACAGTTTTATAATGAATACACAGGGTTTGTCTGAAAAGTAATGTCAGTATATCAATAAAAAATCATTTCTTGTTTTGATTAGTTCAACATGTTGAAGGTTTGAGTATAGGCTTCTTCTACTTTCAATAAGATAAGACTTCCAAAATTCCAAGAAACTGCCATGTTTAGTTTTTTTAGAAATATGCTTTTGAACCTTGGGGCAATCCTTTTTAACTTTATTGGCTTTTTAAGAGATGGAACCCCCGTGGCAGAATCGTTGTGACACGCCGACATTGTCACCAAAAGTTGCATAGTTCTTGCAGAAAGAATCTTCTTTTGAAAAGTAAAAAATTTTACTTTCCTTTACTGCAGAAATGTATTTGTAATATTTGAAAATTTAAATAATCACTTTTGACACTCTCAATTTACGCCGATAGTATTGTAAACCGATGCAATGTTTCGATTGTATTTTGTGCAGTTACTGATATTGATTTTTACATGTTTTTTAAATATCTCTATATATTTCAAACAATAAGGAAAATTCGAATTATGCATTTGAGTATTTACTTTTTAAAGCAATAATTCTATCGAATTTTTGGCAGTTATTGCTGTGGATTTCTCCACAGTTTTTAAATCCAATATTTGTAATACAATATTATTTATAACAACCTAATCTCAAAATGAAACACATAATTGATTAGTCCGATTCGCGTGACTTCGCCGTCGATCTTTTTTCCGACAATTACTACAATGGATTTCATTATTTTTAATTATTTTTTTATTGTGCCGATTATTTACAAAATGCAAAGAAGGGAATAATTTCTGCGTCCCCCCCCCAACAAAAAGCGAGAATATCACCCATAATATTGAATAAAAAATTATTATATGTTCAAATAAAAAAATTATGCATATTTTTTTCCTTTTGTAAATGCAGCCTTTTGTTATTTTAAATTAGTAAGATATATGTTTGTTAATTATTAAAACTATCTTGCAAAAAGACATTAGTAACGGAGAGTTTTGTCACAACTCGAAGAAATTTCGCCACAGGGAAAATGATCTTATCTTGCATATTTTTATTGATGTACGTGTTTTATCTATTATAGATACATACATTCAGCTATTGCATAACATATATTACTTTTTATATCAGTATACTTTAAGTATTTTCACAAATATGTACATTTCTTACATATATAAATTTGTGTACAACAGTCATATTAAAAATTTTTTAATGTCGTTTTGGTGAAATCTTAGATTTGAAGTGATTTTTTGTGATCAAAATTTTGACAAAATAAATTTTAAAAAAAGTTGATACAATATTAAATGTGTTTTAAAGTGAAACTTGAGAAATGTGGATGAAAAGTTTTTTTTCGTTTTTTATGGATTTTCCTTTTTCTGAGTTTCATTTTTTTTAATGTATTTCCTGTGTTGAAATATGCTTTTTTTTCAATTTGCAATTTATTATGAAAATATGATATTTGATGAAGCAATTTTTATAATGTGTGTAAGAATTTTGATAAAGCTGTAAGTGTTGACTATTGTGTTCGTATTAGCACTAAATTAGTTTTTGATTGTTGTATATATATATATAGTATATACATAACTGATTTCGTAACCAAAATTTCTGATGATTCATATTGTAAATTTTTTCTAGTACATTAATGGTGGAAACTTGGAACAGCTTTTACATAACAAGCATATTGAGTTGTCATGGGTGACAAGAATTAAACTGTCATTAGATATAGCTTGTGGCATATGTTACTTGCATTTGCATGGTGTTTTTCACAGAGATCTTACTTCAAAGGTATGAAACATCTGTTATGATTTAACCTCATCTTTCTTTTCTTTCTGTGTTTATTGTTGTGTTGCTGGCATCAGATTTATTTGATTAATATTTTTATTTTATTTACTTGTATTTTACTGTGTACACTGGTATGAAATTACCAGCTATTAAAACTATTTTTACCTCTCATATAGTAATAAAGAGTTTTATCTTTTTTTTTAGAATTTTACTTACTGGTTATGATAACATGTTGTTGTAAAATTATTAAATCATAAACAGTTATTTTTTTAACTGTTATAAATTTAAATAAAATAAAAATTTTAAATTTATCTAAAATATTTTTTTTTAGCTTAAATTTGAGCCATGCTTCTCTTTTTTTTTTTGAACTACTATGACATTTAACTCTTTGACACACAATTTTTATTAAACATATTTTTTATTATTTAGTATTAATTTAGGTCAAAATGAGTGAAAAATATTATATTTAGCTCTTTAATAAAGTATGGTTATGATATACAGCTGTGTCTTTTCACATGTTAAAGATTATATCTTCCAAACTCTGCTCACTTCCAAACAATAATTTTTCAAATTTGCACTTAATTGCAGTTATTTATATTTAAGAGGAGTTATTTATCGTTAAAATTTCTTTAATTTACAAAATCAATTATTGATCAATTTTAATATCATGAAAAAGAAATTCAAACTACTAATTTTGGATTTTATATTTTAGTGTAAATATAATTGGGATAATCTTCTGATAATTTGTTTTGGTAACTATTACTGATTTTCGTAATTGAAAAATACCAAAATATATGTGTTTGTAATTAGAGGGTTTGTAATTAGAATATATAGATGAAAAGGACACTGGCATCCCACCTGCAACGAAGAGTTTAAGATGAATTGAGCTTAAACTGTGCCCAGCACAAGTTCAATTTAGTTAAAAGGTTTTAGACTTAGGCTAAATTTTTCTTTCACTAAATTTCTCTTTTTCTGAAAGTTAAAGAATTATACAGAAATCCTCTTTGTTCTTCTGTTAATAAGTATGGAAAAAGTAATGACATATAAACACTTAAAAAGAATAAAATCTTTTCGTATGATCCCAAAATCTATAGTCTCTAATATAGCTCTTTATGTTTCTCTCATTGCAAATTATGGCTTTAATTGGACATATCGATATGCATGCAACTTTAATTCTTTCAAATTAAAGTTTTTTTACTTTGAGCATTTGAAATCTTTTATCTTCATAAGTTACTATAATGTTCTAATTTGCTGTGCATTTTCAATATATGAGACATAAAAATTTGTTATTATTTTAATTTTAATATACATTTCATTTATAAAGAAAATTTGAAAGTTTTAACTTTTATTATTATTGTATACGATTTATAAATAATGATACTTTGTTCTACAGAAACACTCATCAAAATGAATGAAGATGAGATGACCACAGTTGTTGATGATTTTGGCTTAGCAGAGAAAATACCAGATTCAAGGTAAACAGTAACTGCCCATGAGCCTGTATATATTTGAATGTTTATAGAACATTATTTTAATATATTTCCTGTATTTAATCTATTAACTGGGTGAGAAACGAAATAGCCAAACTTCATTAAGGCTTCAGCAATAGATTTGTTTTTGTTTTTGTAAAAATTGAATTCTTCTCTCCACCTTTTATACAATTGCTAGCTTGGTTAGTCCATCTTAATTTAAACAGCTTCCTAAAACTTTCAATAGACTAACTGTTTAAAGTTTATTTTTAATTAGCTTAAGATAAATCAGATTAGTTGTAACTGTCCTTAATGCTAAAATTTTTTTAACCATTTTGATGAAGTTACCCAGCTAATGGATAAATATCTATTTTTCAATTCAAAACTCCTGTTTGAATTTCTGGTTTCTTACATATAATGTTAGAACTTTTTGATTGTTAGATTCTACTGATGAAAGTACCAACAGATGGCGATAATTTTAGTGTTTTTTATTATTACAGTAAAGCACATTTTATACGTATCACATTTATCCATAATTTAATTGCAGTCCTAGTTTATTTTTAATATATGTTATATTAAAATTATTTGTTTATATAACTGAAAAACATAAAATATTGGTTATATGTTTGTTTTTTCTGTACTTTGTCTTTTTTTCATATCTAATCTCTAAATATTTGCCTTGGATTTCAGAAACTCTTAAGGCTTCCTAAACTCTAAAATACAATTTTTCCCTCTTCAATTTTTTTTCCTTCTAAATTGTCTATGTTTATGGAAAGAATTTTATGTGGTTGTGTACTCAAATTATTAAGTAATGGTATGATTATTTTAAACTTATTTCTATTGTTTTTTTTACATTGATAACATTACATGTCATCTATCTTAACAATGGCTATTGCATTGTCAAAATTAGTGTTCCTAGGAAGTATTAAATTTAAATTGTTTGATTTTCTGTTATATGTTACATATCAATTTACTTCGGTCCCCTGAAAAAAAAATGCTTTATTGTAATATTAAAATTTAAAAAGACGAAGGAAGGATAGTCATTTTAGATGGCCTCTTTTATCATGTAGTGTGCTTGGTGATCATGAATGCTTTATTTATCCTAGTGATAGTAAACTAAAGCAAAAATTTTAAAACAAATAGAATTTTTGTTAAATGTTAATCCAAACGTATGAGCTTTTGTGTATCAAACTTTTCATACATCAATTTAAATCATTTGCATGTAGTGGTGAACAATTTATTTTAAATTTAGTTAATTAAAATATTAATACTTTACATTTGCTACCATTTAAAAATATTTTCTGTAACTATTAAAATTCTGTAGTTGTTAAAGGGTTTGCACATTTGTTACAGAAACTTCTATGTTGTCCAATAACTGTTGCAGCATAACTGCAAACTGTCTATAATGGAAGAAAGATCTGATTTTTCTCTTTTTTTAAATTTAGAATTTTTTTTAATTACATTCAAAATTAGCATGTCTCAAAAATATATAGCAGTTTTAAAATCACTTGAATAATTCAATATAAGCTTAATATGTATATATATTTTTTTAATAAAAGTGTAAATATATTTTTAACAAAGTGTAAATTATACATGCTAATATTTAAACTTTTGTCCTTATTTTGAGACTTTTTCTGTTGAATTATAATTTTAAATGCTTTTTATAATTAAGCTTAATTGTGTTTTCTAAAACATTATGATGTTATTTGTTCATTTAGATATTAAGACCTTATTAAGATAATAAGGTATTAAGACATTTGTTTATTTTAGAGAGCGTAGACAATGTTTGCTAATTGTTGGTTCACCTTATTGAATGGCACTTGAGTCTTTAAAGGGAAAGTGGTATAATGAAAAGGTAAATATTTTTTAATGAAGTTAGCTCTACTTTATAATTCTCAGTGTTCCAATAACACTTTTTGTCATATTTATTTACATTCCTTCAAAAGCTTCCTGAGTATTCTTGTATTAACAATTCAAAGATGATTTTCGCTTATTTAATCATTCATAGTAACATGTTTATGGAACCTTATACCTAAAATGATGGGAGGAGGAGATAGGTACTCCAGGTAGTTTGGGTATGTATGATGTGTCTCAGTTTCATTTAAAAAAAGAGTATTTCAATTACTAAAGAAAACTTGTTTATCTAAGTATAAAGTGCCCCTTTTTTGTAGATCAAATTGAATAAAATATAGTTGTTTATATATTTCTTATTAAATTGATTATATTTCAGGTGTCTAATTGATCTGACATACAATCTTGGAATGTGTTTGCTTCCTTATGAATTACTAATATTTAGCTGGGGGAAAAATGTTACAAATTAATCTCAGCTCATTTGTGGAACTCTTTATTGCTATAAACACTGAAAGCTGTCATACACTAACATGTAGTATGCTTTTCTAATACAAAATGAATACTAGTGGTCTATTCTATTTAAAGGGCTAACTATGTTACTCTGATGATCATTGTAAAAACCTATTGACTGGATATATTATAGTGTATTACAGTATTGTTATAAGTAGAAGATATTCAAACAGATTTCATGCATGTCCATTTTGTTTTTATATTATGCCAGGATTTTTTAAGATCAACGTAAATAACAATTTTAAAAATTAGTGTATTTATTCTTGAGCTATGATTAATTTTAACTTTTTATGATGCTTAGTTTTTAAGTTCTTGTAATCCTTATCAGTTACTGAATCATATGTTCGAGTGTCAAAGAAAAGAAAAGTTAAAATATTCAAATGGAGAGCTAAAAATGTGTAATTTTATACGGTTCTTTTTTCTTTTCTTTTTTTCAAAAACTATGGCATGAGCATAAACAATTAAATAATTTAAGACAGTATAATGAAAAGCCCCACTTTTTCGAAAGATATTTTTCTATGTAACTGTTCTTTAGTATTGCTTCCAGTATTTCTGAAATTTCTTTGAAATAATAGCACAATTAACATAAATATCTTGTTGTCTATTCAGAAATCGCTTTTGTTGCATTCTTCCAAAAACTCTAATTTGGCTTACTATATTCTTCCGAACTCTTCAACTTCACAACGTGAAAAAAATAAAATTTATAGATGAGCCTATTTCCAAAGCTCTAATTTAGGTGCTTCTGTGTGCCTTCACTTGCCTGTTTGGAAAGTAAAAATGAAAAAAAAAGGTTAAGACCCCAAAGTGTTTTGTTGGCACAGGTTCGAGTTCTGCTTGGAGCTCCATCTTGGTGACAAATTGAACAACCTGATTGTTTATGCAGTAAGGTGCATGTTAAACCTGTCATGAATAAAAGGTAATTATGTGGTATGGTAGTTAAGAAAGAAGAGTACTAGATATTAAGGGTTCACACCAGCAATGAAAATTTAATGGTCCAAAAGGACCACCTAGGTATTCATTAAGTTTTTAAAAAAATTTTAATGATGGACAAACTTGAGAAAAAAATCAATCTGTACAATTTACACATCAAAAATTATTGCCCTCTATAGTACTCTAAAACTAATTAGATTCATTAGCCCATAATGAGTGAAGGTAGGTATTTATTAAAATTAAGTATAAGAAAGCTAAAAATAGATTAAACTTAGACGTTAAAATACTGAGATCAAATAAGTAAATGAGGAAAATAGAGAAAGTAAAAACTAGCAGAATACTAGATTAAAAATTATATAGTTTTGAATAACTAAATTATAAAATTTTAAAGTCAATTCTAAAAGAACAAAAAATATTATTTTATTTATTAATAATTCATGAATAAAAAGGTCAAAGTCTGTTCATGGTAAAGGTTCAAGGTCAGTACATGAATGCAAAGCACAGCACAACATGTAAAATAACATATTTTCATCTTTTAAATTTAAAAATTTTTGTACCAGATACGTTCTCTTATTCCATTTGAATACCACGCATTACACATTGAACAATAAAATTTGCACAGCAAAGTTTTTTAAAATACATGGGATCAAATGCAAACATCTATTTTTTGTTACTATTTTGCAAATTCGGAACATATTTCTAGGTGACAAATGTGTTGCCAATGCTTGTGATTTTAGCGACATTTATAGCCTTTGAAAGATAGATGCCTGTGTGGTTTGCCTGTGAATAGCAATAAAGTTTAGTGTGTAAATAAATAAAGTGTAGTCCATATTATTATGATAATAAACTGACATTACTGTTTTGCTTTTGAAAAAAATTAAAAACTTCTTTTGAAAAATGGTAACAAAATTTTCTAATTACATAATTTTCTTAAATATTCTAAGAAAATTTTGTTTCATTAGCAGTTGTTAAAACAAAATATGTAATTTGTTTTAAATTTTTGATTTCAGATTTCTCTCTTACATAAAAGATAACAGTGAACCATCTTTTTTGTCTAATAAATGAAAGTATAAATTAGATTTTAAAAGACATTTTATTTTAGGCTGATGTATTTTCCTTTGGTATTATCATGCGTGAAATTATTGCTAGAATCCAAGCTGATTTTTTATCTTCTTAAATAGTCTTCTTTTATGATATAAATTTCTATTTTTCATGTTTGCACAAGAAGCAAAAGAAATTAAAAGCTAGAATCAAAAGCTTTTATTGTATGTAATTTTTGGCCTAATGTTTAAAATAGCCAATTAATAGTTACATGAATACATAAAGCAGAATATTCAGCCATGAGACTGGATATTCTGCTCTTTTTTAATTTTATCTAATATTCTTTTTTTAATTTATATATTTCTGAGTATGTTGAAAAAATAACCCTATTGCTGAAATTTTTCAGTCATTCAACTTTCAAAATGTGTCAAAACTATTCAAATAAAATTTTAATTTCATAGATCGATAAAGATTAAAGTTAGGTGCAAGCAATTTAGATTTTAAAAAGTTTGCTTATTAGTAAATTAATTCCTTTATTAGTTTTTTGTAAGTTATAAGTGTTTGTCAATTTAGATTGAGTTTCTATGCTCAGCTTTGTTTTTTGTTTATATTCATTGCGTCTGTTTGCAATACTTAAATGTTATTCAATTTAAACTTGTAAGATTTCAAAGATAATTCAGTTTTTTCCAAGATAATTCAAACAATGATATGATGTATGAATTATGTTTTAAAAATTGCTGTAAATTATTATGTAGCCTTATATTTGATGCTTTTTTCTCCCATAAAGCAGTATTTAAAAATAATTTAATTTGTTATCGATTGTATCTTATGTCTTGTATTTACTACTGAAAAGTATTTGTGTAAAAGTGCTTTATTGTTTGTTACATGAAATAGTCATGTTTTAAAGCTGAAAAATTACTTATGAGATAATATTTGTTATATAATCCTATTACTTAAAAACACAATTCTTGTGACAATTTATATAATATTTATAGGATTAATGCAAAACGGGCATAAAAAAAAAGGAAAAACTTTTATTCTTCTGCCATGAGTTAATAGGCAAAGCGAGAAGAGAGAAACCTCTTTAATTTTTTCCATTATATACCTATAAACCAGTAGTCAGATGTAGCACACTATAAGTAGCAGTACAAAACTAAAATTAGTTGCTACTTTTTCTTTGTGCTGCTTTTTGAAGGAAGCAGTGTTGTGAGCCAGAATTGTGGCAACATTGTTGCAGAACATTACTGAGTTCTTGCAGAAGTATTTTTCCTTTGGGAAATAAAAAGTTTTGCTTTTCTTTTTTGCTGAAATTTTCGAAAAATTTTATCTTTACTTCAGAATTATATTCAAAAGATGCCTTTCTCAGGTTTCGAAATGGGAAAAAAAATACTTGTGACTTTTCTATTCTCATTGGAGAATAATAAAAAATAAAGAATGATGAAGTAGAAATTTTAGTTTTCTTTTCTGTGGAAATGTTTGTTCCAATTTTTCATGCAGTTATTACTATTGATTTCCACATAGTTTTTTAAATCCGTTAGAACAACTGAATCTCGAAATGAAAACACGCATTTAGTAACCCCTTTTTGAAGAGTCGGATTCGCATGATTTTGTTATCTATCTTTTTTATCGGCAGTTACTGCAACAGATATTATGACTTTATTTTTTTAATGTGATGATGAATTATAAAATGCGAAAAGGAAAATAATTAGTGTGTTATCTCTCTACAAAAGACGAGAATATCGCCCATTATATAAGAATAAAGAAAAATCGCATATTCAATTAAAAAAATCATTTTATTTGATCCAATTTTTATTTATTTATTTAAGTAATTAAATTTATTTTTGAAGTTATAGTTATAAATTTTTTTGAAGTTTGTATATTTGTTGTTGTTAAATATCTTGCAGAAAGATATTAGTGTTAAAAAGGTATGTCACAGAAAGAAAGAAATTCTGCCACAGGAGATAGTACTGACATAACTTGGCATTTAAACTGTGTACCCTAATTAGGTTCTTGATCATTTTGACTACTGGCTAATTTAATCTCAATACTTAATTACGCTTGGTTTCACTTGAATAATTTTACTAGAATTGTCTCTCTTTTTTTTTTTTTTTTTTTTTCAAATATAACAATGTGTCAGATTTTCTTTAGCTTTAAAAAAAAGAGTCAAAATTGCTTGATGCTAAATATAGCTATTAATTTTTTAATATCTGAAACTAATGCTTGTTTTTAAATAGCTTAATTTTAATTAGAATAAATTTTCAATTTTCAGTATGATGAAGATGTAGGATGCAAAGCGAGTGGATTTCAGAATGATACAACTAAAATTCCACCACCTTTTCATAGCCATAAGATTGTTTCTGAGTCTTTTCTTTCTGAAAGGTAAATTTGCATTTCTCATCTAGACATAGAAAACTTGTACTCTGAACTCTCTCTTATACCGATTTTTTACTATGCATTTTTATCATTCAATTTGCAACATAGATTTAAACAGTAAATAAAAGAACTAGATACATTCTTGATAAGTACAAGAACTAAATTATTTTCTTTTTACCCTTAAACTTTTTTGTTTTTAAGTTCTAAGTTTTTAATTCTGTGATAAATTCTTTCTCCTAATATTACAGAAGTAGAGCATGTTTTGTATACTACATAATTATAGTGAAATACACATTACCTGCTGCAAATATTTTAAGTAATTCATGTAAATATTTATAAAATCAGATCAATTAACTAGAAGTGCTACTAAGAATATTATTTGTTTTAGTGTTTTAAATTTATTTTTTTTTTTTTAATTTGTCTTAACTGGCACTAATTCATTTTACTTTATATTAAAGATTAATTCACTACTTTATTTTATCTAACTGTAAAATTTATTTAATACATTCAATAAATTATTTATTAAGTTGGAGTAGTGAAGTTATATTTTTTAAATATGTGTTTTTACTATGTTGATTAGAAGTTAATAAATATAGCTTTTATCTGTTAAAAAAACTTTTAATGTATTTTTATTAATTATTTCTTGATATGATTCAGTTCAAATAATAGTTTTTTTTTAAAAGAAAGAAAATAATCCAATATTTTTCTTCTAAAAAATATTTTTCTTTTATTGTTTAAATCTGTATGTCTTAAAAGTTTGTTTTTATTCTGTTCATAAAGTTAGTTGTGTTATGATAAAAAAAAAAAAAAAATTAAATTCTTTTCACAGTATTTTTATTAATTTTTCATTGAAATAATATTTTTAAACATGCTCATATTTTTTTCATTGTATTTTAAATTTAAAAAAAAATCTGTATTTAAAATCATCAGTCCCCAAAAAGTGTGATTTGACTGCAACTATACAATTCATGTCCCAGATGAGTATGGGTCTCAGAACTTTAAGGCATTTTAGTAATCTTTCTTTTTTTCACTGCAACAATGATAAAGATAAAAAAATAATATTTAGTAAAGAAGTTTGCCATGTTAAAATAATTATTAATTAATCGGCTACTTTTTAGTTAAAACCCTTAGGTACATTTTAGAATGTTTGAAATTTTATTCACAAGAAGAAGACTATTGTTACATTATTTAAATTTCCTGTTTAATATATTGTAAAATAATGAGTTAAACATTTTGATTTTCATTTCTTGAGTATAGACAGATTTGCATGTTTTTGATACATGATTAATTATATTAATTTATAAATGATAGCAAATGGTTAAAAAATTAGCAACAATATGGTTTATTCAAAGTTGTGTTTACGTTAAATGAAGAGCAGTGCTGAAAAGGTGTTAAAATTTTTATTTAGGAAGTTCTTAATAAAAGTGTGAATATTTCCTATTGGCTCTATGAGCTTATACAATGTACAAAAATATTTTGATAGTTAAGTATCATTGTACTTTATCTTTAAAAAAAAATTTAAAATCATTGAATTTGATATATTTTTGTATCTGTATATATACTTGAATATTCACGTCAATTAAAAAGGGCTTAAGGATTTTGAACTACAATTTATTCTTTTTTTAAAATAAAAAATAATTAAGAATGAATAAAATTATTACTTGAGAGTGGTTATAAATGAAATGTTTTTCGATTCTTGCGCAGTGATACTAAGATTTTTTGGTGCAGGTATTGTTACTGAAATCTACCTATTAAATTTTAGACCTATTAAAATTTATTTTAAATGATGTAAGTTTTAAAGAAATATTCAATGCTTAATAGTTTTAAATGTACTAATTTAATGTTTTCAATGTAAAGTAATGTAGAGTTTTAAATTTAGTGTTTTCAGAGTAAAGTTTAACTCTTCTTCTCTTATAATTTTAGCTTCGTCTGAGGCTGCTGGATAATGCAAATGAAGAATGACATACTGGTAGAAGACGAGGGCCCGTAACTTCGATCCTGACAGAAAACAAAACAACTGTTGTGTATATGCTGTTCGATTTTCATTAAATCTGCCGGAGCTGAAATTCCTCTTGTTGTGTAGAAGTTTGACGAAAGATGTATCTCTGTGTGATTTATCGCTGCTGTGTGTTACACGTTGTTTACTGTTGCTGACAATTTTATAAAATCTTTCAATCAAGCAACAATTCATCAGTTTATTGGTCTGAAATATAGTTGCACATAAGCAAGAAGTTGCAAGTGAAGGGAAAAGAACTTTGAACTGCATGAAATAAATGACTGTAAAGTTTAGAATTCTTTCTATTTAAAAATAATAATTGAAATGATAACACATAGTCGGAACTGTTGCTTTTTGCATTAAAAATAAAAATTATTTTATTTAATGACAAATATGTGTTCTTAAGGATTATGTTTATATTAAACAATGACGGTAAGAATATATTGCTTTAATAGTTGAGTGAAGTTTATATTGTGTTTTGTTTTAAAATAATATAATTAAATTGTGAAATAATGTTTGTCATGATTTGGTTTGATTAATTTTTTTATTCTTAACTACTGCATTGTGTTATTTATACTGCATTTTTGTAATAAGTCTTCGAAATTTTAGAAAATGGGATAGGCAGATATGTGTTCATTAATAAAACTTAATAAGATATAATGTTAGAAATTTTTTTATAGTCATGATAGTAATGTTTAAGCATTTTGAAATTTAGATGTAGATAAAATTCGGTTTCTTTTAAATTTTCAAAAATCGGAAACAATTTTATTTTAACATCATTGTTAAACAGTAACTCTAAGCTTATGGGCATTTATACTACTAGCATTGTATTTTTACTTTAATTTTGAATTATTTAGTTCAAATTTGAGATAAGAAGTGTATATATATTTTTTTATGATGTTTAAAATAATGATAATAGTAAAAATTTCTTTTGCTTAATATTAAAAATTTAGCTGAACATTTATTTACATTATTGTTAAAGCAAAAAATTTCAACCAACGTAGAGTAGAATCTTGTTTAAGTTTTCATCAGTAAGGTTCTTTGCAAAGCAGGTTTTTAAATACATAATAATTTTTTTTTATGGCTAATTGATCAATACCAGAAAATTGACTCTAGCATCTGCTTAATTTTTTTAAATTTATTTTCTGAAATGCTCTGTTTAAAATGTTTACATATTACACCTACTTTTTTCTAAACCTATTTATGTCATAACGCATAATCTATAATCAGTAAATTGTTTGCAAAGATTGTTGGTTTAGTACATAACACCTTTAAATAATTATCGAATTGATGATAATTTCTGATGTGCCCCTAAAAGTAGTTTTTACATTACAAAAAATAATAGCAATTTTCATAATATTAGTTGCTTTACTGGTTTCATTCCCTGGAAAAATTTCCACGGTGTGTTTTGGTTTAGGTGTTTTGTTCAATAAAATTTCAGATACTTAAAGAATAAAGCTACGTAAGTATTTTTCCATATAACTTCTGTGATGGTATCGGAAGCAATTTTTTTTTAAATGCTGATTTTAAAGTATAACTCAAACTTTTGAGGATTTTCATTATCAACATTGTGTTTATTGTTCTAATTTTGGAAATTTTCACATGATTATTCATTTAAAATTTGAGACAAAAATTTCTGCTTTTTTATTTTTATCATGTTTAAAATAATATAATTGTAAAATAATTATAGTCGTAAAAAGTTATTTTGGCTGAATAGCATTTATATTATGATAAAAATTCCTAATCAGTTTAGAAAAGAATATTGCTTATATTATAAAGAATATTATTAAAAAATATTTTGTGATAGCAAGGTTTTTCAAAAGTAACTGATGGTAGTCAAATTTGGATCAATATAAAGGCAACTTATAGTAAAAAAGTATTATGTTTTTTCGTCTCATTCTTGTATGCAATTAAATGTTTGTGCAAATTTAATTCTGATAAAATACAGTGATAGCAAGGTTTTTCAAAAGTAACTGATGGTAGTCAAATTTGGATCAATATAAAAGCAACTTATAGTAAAAAAGTATTATGTTTTTTCGTCTCATTCTTGTATGAAATTAAATGTTTGTGCAAATTTAATTCTGATAAAATACAATATTTACTAATTTTTTTTGGTTTTGACATTTAAATGTTATATAAACTTTAAGTAAATAAAAGTACATAGTACTTTAATTATTGAATCGCTAAAAATTTCTGATGTCCCAATGTAAAATTATTTTTACATTACAAAAAATAATTGCAAATTTTTTTAAGAGAAATTCATAAAGGCTTTTTTTTTTGTTTCCACTCCCTGAAAATATTTCTACAGGTGCCTTTAGGTTTTGTTTCAAGTGTTTTGTAAGTAAAATTTCAGATTCTAAAAGGATAAAGTTACGTAAGTAGTTCTCTCTTTAATTTCAGTGATAGAAGTGAAATAATTTATGCAAGTAAGTAATTTGAATATTTTTTCATTTTCTTTATTGTTTCAGTTATTACAAAAAATTACAGTTTAAAAATTCGAGATATAATTTTATTGTAATATTTTTGGAAATGAATGACTTAGTTATATAGTAGAAAAAAAAGTTAAGCTAAATTTTCGACTCAATTCAAATGTAAATTTAACTTAGCAATTATGTGGTGTTGTTTTCTTAATTTACAATTTCGGAATATAAATAATGAATGATAATTGTGAAATTGCAAATGGCTTAAGTTACACATTTAAAAAAAAAATGTATATATATTACAAACTAACAAATTCAATTGAGATTTTGATAAAATAAGCTCATTTTTTAAAAAAAAAAATTAAGAGTACATTTTAAAATTAAAAACTTGAAAATTATTAATGATATAAAATTTATCAGAAAACCCATTGCATGAAGAAAGGAAAAAAATATCAATAAAAGTTGTGATATAGTATTATTTCTTAAATAAATTTGAAATATTCAAAAAATCAGCAGAACATAAGATATACTTTGGAGTAAGAGGGAGGAAAATGGATGGTAGCAGAGTTCGCTAAAATAATTTTATTTAGTATTTCTGCATTGCTATGTAATAATGCATGGAATGACATTATAAAACTATTGTTCTATGTTCTACTGCTTCACAGCAATACAGAAAATTAAGTAAAATTATATAGCCGAATTATTCTACTACCATCCAAATCCTCCTCTTGCTTACTCCAAAAATGAAGAGCAAAGCAAGATAATATCAGAAAATACAAAATCTAATATTATAAAGCGTTAAAAATAATACTATGGCGAACGCTAGATAATCTTAGTTTGCATAGAACGATGCTGAGCAAACAGACCTCTTTTATCTTTCTAATCTTAGAAGTTGTGCAGGATAACGTTAGATTTTGCCGATTTTTTGGTAATATCAGGTGCTACTTGGGGCATTTGAAACACAAAACAATTTTGCTCACAGCACTTAAGATTTGAGTTTATGATATGCTTATGTACGTGTTTGACCATTTATATTTCCTGAAATTAGCTTATAATAATTTGATAACACTATAATATTCAATAATTTAACTTCAACAGCAAGTTAATACAACAAGTTAATATAAATAAAAAAAAATCAATTCACTCACAATTATTAACTTAAACTGTTATAAAATAAAGGATTGGCATTATAAATAAATCTACAATAAATGTTTTAAAGAAAATGGAAACTTACTTGATAGATTGCTACTCTATTTTCAGTCTAATTAAAAATAACACGTATACGAAAAACAATATTTACAATAGCAAACAATACTATATTTACAATATTTATCTAACTAACAATATATAAGAAATATTTTTGCTACTTAAAATGCGTCATTACTCCGCTCGAAGAAAGACAATACAGTGGTACCTCGAGATACGAGTGCCCCAACATCACAAACCTGAATCATAATTTTTCTAGTAATAATTATTATTATTTTAATAATTATTATTATTTTAATAATTATTATAATAGTAATTATTATTCTAATAATAATTATTATAATGATAATTATTATTTTAATTATTATAATAATTATTACTAAAATAATTATAAAAATTACTATAATAATTATTATAAAAATTACTATAATAATTATTACTAAAATAATTATTATCATAATAATTATTATAAAAATTACTGTAATAATTATGAATATAATAATAATTATTATATATATTATTATTACTAAATAGCTGCATTTATTATAAAAAGTAATTTTAAACATACATCACCACATTCGTTTTAAAGTTTAATTGCTACTGAAAAAATCCGTCAATTTTAATCAATTTAAGGTCATTTCCCCCATAAAATGCGTTAACAAGTCTGAAATGTTCCGAAATATTTTGGAAAATAGGGAAAGTGGATCTCAAAGAAAAGTTCGTTCAATAGTAAATTCACTTCGCTACTTGGAAGTTATTTTACGAAGAAATTTCCAAACTTTCTTGCTTCCTCGAAAAAAAATCGCGAAATTCGCAAAATGAGACTTGTTAAATAGAAGTCTGACTGTATTTTCATTCTTTTATAAAAGCAGAGGAATTTTGCGCCATTATTAAGTATATTTAAAGCACTCAAATTCAGGCCCAAGGTTGTAACAAAACTATTTACTGCAAGTAGGTTATTTTATAACATACATCTGAACATTTTATACCACCAACCAATTATAAAAACATAAAAGAAATGAACTTTAATGAATGCAAATACTTGAAACAACATGCATTAGTCGAGACTGAGTTGTAAATAAAACATAGCGTCTTAAACACAAACATTGTTCAGTTTACAGTCAAAGTATTATCTTTTACTAAATTTTGCACAATGGAAGTATTTCCCGATCACAATTTATGGTGAAACTAAAATAAAATGATGTTTCATTGAACTAAACTTAAGGGGTGATGAGAACCAAATATTGGTTTACAGAGTTTTTCTCTACATTGCACATTTTACAGATACATTGCATTTATATAAATTCTAAACACACTTTCTAAAATGCATTTCACTTTATTCCAAGCACAGCTAAAAATATTTAAAAAAGTAATAAATTTGCTGCTTCATGATTAGGGTTCTAAGTTGCACCACATTATCGAAGTTTAACTCTGGACACAACTTAAACAGAAAACGTGGTTCAGTCCAATACCTTATTAGCAAAGTAGTAGAAAATTTGCATTACATATTTGGTGTCTCGTTTAATTAAATTTGCAAACAAATTAAAATTTGCATACATAATTGCACTACATAGTATGGTATTAAGGTTCAACAATGAACCCTAATATTATTAAAATGATCAATTTAAGACTGCTTTAATATCAGTTGAGCTACTTCTTAAATTTAATGACGCAATATAAAGTTTCAATTTGAATAGAAAACGTGGTTTAATTTAATACTATTTAAGGTGGTAGCGGCTCTAAAAACATCAATAGTGTGGTTCAAAATTTAATCATAATTTGTATACATATATTGCACCATAATATCGTTCAAGTTTTTTAAAAAATTTAATAAGTGCTTAAACTACATTATCGTATTTTATATATTAAACTTATAACTATATTATAAGTTTAATTAAGCATTGCTATAGTCGAATGGAAAGATGGTTTATATTAACACCTTACTGAGGTTGCAGCGAATCTGTTCTTAATTAGGGTTAAACGTTGAACCAGTAATTCTAAGTAATTCTAAGAGAAAAGTAATAAGCAAGTAATACGATTTGGAGGTTAATAAACTAAGGTAAGAATAATTCTAAGGTAACAATAATAAGTTTATTTAAAAAATGCTATGATTGAACAAAAAGATAGTTAACATTATTGAGGTTGCAGACAAATCTGTACTTATTTGGGGTTTAATGTTGAGCCAGTAATTCTGAGAGTAAATTAATATGCAAAATACTACTCTTTGGGCGTTAGTAAACTAAGATAACGAAGCTACGTTTTCCCTCCTCATGACGTCACGCTGTACACATATCTCGGAGATTGCAAGCATAGATATTATGAAAACATTGCATCATTCTCTCTGTAAAAATAAGTTCGATTTTTTCTTAATATTAGATTTCAAACTTAATACAATTAACACATTATTTTCTTTGAAAAACATAGTTTAAAAAAATTTTCTTGGCCAAATTATTAAATTAAATATTTTACTAGTTGTCGTAAATGACGCTATAAATACTTTATTTTAATTAGGAGGGCCACAGTGGGGCCCTAAAGGTCTATTGCATAGGTAACCGAGAAAGGGCTTTTGAATCGAAATTGTATCTTTCTTTCCATACCGCCTTGGTCTGATGGTAGGACACCCGACTGGCAAGTCGAGGCTGGAGGGAGGGGTCGGGGGTTCGAATCCCAGCTCTGGACTCTTTTTCAAAAAAATTTCTTTTTTTTCTTTCTTATGTTTATTTTACGTTACGTTATTTTTTAGATGTGTTTTTCGATATTCTGGAGGGTCCAGCATGTAGGAATATATTTTTTTTTAATTAGAAAAATGGAAAAAACCTGAAAAATCTAGGAAAATCAGTTTATTTGTTATTTTTCGACTCCTATTGCAACATTTTAGGTAGTCTATCATGCATAAGGTGTTCTGTGTATAAAATCGAGCATCTTTCTTTGTTAAAGAACACTTTTTGGAATAATAATCAAGAAAAAAAAAAGTAGAAATGTCGAGAATAAGGTTCAGGCTTCGAGACCTCCTAGCTCCCTTTAATATTAAGTTATAATTTTCAAACTTGGTCCCAAGGTAGGTCTGTATGGTCCAATCATGCCTGCCGAAGCAAAAATTTATATGTTAATTAGGAGGGCCATAGTGGGGTCCTAAAGGTCTATTGCATAGGTAACCGAGAAAGGGCTTTTGTATCGAAATTGTTTCTTTCTTTCCATACCGCGTTCGTCTCGTGGTAGGACTCCTGACTGGCAAGTCAAAGCTGGAAGGAGGGGTCGGGGGTTCGAATCCTAGCTGCGGACACTTTTTCAAAAAAATTTCTTTTTTTTGTTTATTTTACATTATATTATTTTTTAGATGTGTTTTTCGATATTCTGGAGGGTCCTGCATGTAGGAATTTTTTTTTAATTAGGAAAATGGGAAAAAACTGGAAAAATCTAGGAAAATCAGTTTATTTGTTATTTTTACACACCTATTGCAACATTTTAGGTAGTCTATCATGCATAAGGGGTTCTGTGTTTAAAATCGAGCATCTTTCTTTGATAAAGAACACTTTTTGGAATTATAATAAAAAAAATAAATAAAAAGTCCAAATGACGAGAATAAGGTTCAAGCTTCGAGACCTCCTACCTCCCTTTAATATTAAGTTATAATTTTCAAACTCGGTCCCAAGGTAGGCCTCTTCGGTCCGATCATGCCTGCTGAAGGAAATGTTTATATGTTAATTAGGAAGGCCACAGGGGGCCCTAAAGATCTAATGCATAGGTAACCGAGAAAGGGCTTTTGAATCAAAATTGTTTTTTTCTTGCCGTACCGCCTTGGTCAGATGGTAGAACACCCGACTGGCATGTCGAGGCTTGAGGGAAGGGTCGGGTGTTCGAATCCCAGCTGCGGACACTTTTTCAAAAAAATTTCTTTCTTTTGTTTATTTTAAATTATATTATTTTTTAGATGTGTTTTTCGATATTCTGGAGGGTCCTGCATGTAGGAATTTTTTTTTAATTAGGAATATGGGAAAAAGCTGGAAAAATCTAGGAAAATTAGTTTATTTGTATTTTTCCGACTCCTATTGCAACATTTTAAGTAGTCTATCATGCATAAGGTGTTCTGTGTATAAAATTGAGCATCTTTCTTTGTTAAAGAACACTTTTTGGAATAATAATCAAAAAAATAAATAAAAAGTCGAAATGTCGAAAATAAGGTTCAGGCTTCGAGACCTCCTAGCTCCCTTTAATATAAAGTTATAATATTCAAACTTGGTCCCAAGGTAGGTGTCTATGGTCCAATCATGCGTGCCGAAGCAAAAATTTATATGTTATATAGGAGGGCCATAGTGGGGCCCTAAAGGTCTATTGCATAGGTAACCGAGAAAGGGCTTTTGTATCGAAATTGTTTCTTTCTTTCCATACCGCGTTGGTCTCGTGGTAGGACTCCTGACTGGCAAGTCAAGGCTGGAGGGAGGGGTCGGGGGATCGAATCCCGGCTGCGGACACTTTTTCAAAAAAATTTCTTTTTTTTGTTTATTTTACATTATATTATTTTTTAGATGTGTTTTTCGATATGCTGGAGGGTCCTGCATGTAGGAATTTTTTTTTAATTAGGAAAATGGGAAAAACTGGAAAAATCTAGGAAAATCAGTTTATTTGTTATTTTTAAACACCTATTGCAACATTTTAGGTAGTCTATCATGCATAAGGGGTTCTGTGTTTAAAATCGAGCATCTTTCTTTGATAAAGAACACTTTTTGGAATAATAATAAAATAAAAAAATAAAAAGTCGAAATGACGAGAATAAGGTTCAAGCTTCGAGACCTCCTACCTCCCTTTAATATTAAGTTATAATTTTCAAACTCGGTCCCAAGGTAGGCCTCTTCGGTCCAATCATGCCTGCTGAAGGAAATGTTTATATGTTAATTAGGAGGGCCACAGTGGGGCCCTAAAGATCTATTGCATAGGTAACCGAGAAAGGGCTTTTGAATCAAAATTGTTTTTTTCTTGCTGTACCGCCTTGGTCTGATGGTAGGACACCCGACTGGCAGGTCGAGGCTGGAGGGAAGGGTCGGGTGTTCGAATCCCAGCTGCAGACACTTTTTCAAAAAAATTTCTTTTTTTTCTTTCTTTTGTTTATTTTACATTATATTATTTTTTAGATGTGTTTTTCGATATTCTGGAGGGTCCTGCATGTAGGAATTTTTTTTTTAATTAGGAAAATGGGAAAAAACTGAAAAAATCTAGGAAAAACAGTTTATTTGTTATTTTTTGACTCCTATTGCAACATTTTAGGTAGTCTATCATGCATAAGGTGTTCTGTGTATAAAATCGAGCATCTTTCTTTGTTAAAGAACACTTTTTGGAATAATAATCAAGAAAAAAAAAAGTAGAAATGTCGAGAATAAGGTTCAGGCTTCGAGACCTCCTAGCTCCCTTTAATATTAAGTTATAATTTTCAAACTTGGTCCCAAGGTAGGTCTGTATGGTCCAATCATGCCTGCCGAAGCAAAAATTTATATGTTAATTAGGAGGGCCATAGTGGGGTCCTAAAGGTCTATTGCATAGGTAACCGAGAAAGGGCTTTTGTATCGAAATTGTTTCTTTCTTTCCATACCGCGTTCGTCTCGTGGTAGGACTCCTGACTGGCAAGTCAAAGCTGGAAGGAGGGGTCGGGGGTTCGAATCCTAGCTGCGGACACTTTTTCAAAAAAATTTCTTTTTTTTGTTTATTTTACATTATATTATTTTTTAGATGTGTTTTTCGATATTCTGGAGGGTCCTGCATGTAGGAATTTTTTTTTAATTAGGAAAATGGGAAAAAACTGGAAAAATCTAGGAAAATCAGTTTATTTGTTATTTTTACACACCTATTGCAACATTTTAGGTAGTCTATCATGCATAAGGGGTTCTGTGTTTAAAATCGAGCATCTTTCTTTGATAAAGAACACTTTTTGGAATAATAATAAAAAAAATAAATAAAAAGTCGAAATGACGAGAATAAGGTTCAAGCTTCGAGACCTCCTACCTCCCTTTAATATTAAGTTATAATTTTCAAACTCGGTCCCAAGGTAGGCCTCTTCGGTCCGATCATGCCTGCTGAAGGAAATGTTTATATGTTAATTAGGAGGGCCACAGGGGGCCCTAAAGATCTAATGCATAGGTAACCGAGAAAGGGCTTTTGAATCAAAATTGTTTTTTTCTTGCCGTACCGCCTTGGTCAGATGGTAGAACACCCGACTGGCATGTCGAGGCTTGAGGGAAGGGTCGGGTGTTCGAATCCCAGCTGCGGACACTTTTTCAAAAAAATTTCTTTCTTTTGTTTATTTTAAATTATATTATTTTTTAGATGTGTTTTTCGATATTCTGGAGGGTCCTGCATGTAGGAATTTTTTTTTAATTAGGAATATGGGAAAAAGCTGGAAAAATCTAGGAAAATTAGTTTATTTGTATTTTTCCGACTCCTATTGCAACATTTTAAGTAGTCTATCATGCATAAGGTGTTCTGTGTATAAAATTGAGCATCTTTCTTTGTTAAAGAACACTTTTTGGAATAATAATCAAAAAAATAAATAAAAAGTCGAAATGTCGAAAATAAGGTTCAGGCTTCGAGACCTCCTAGCTCCCTTTAATATAAAGTTATAATATTCAAACTTGGTCCCAAGGTAGGTGTCTATGGTCCAATCATGCGTGCCGAAGCAAAAATTTATATAATATATAGGAGGGCCATAGTGGGGCCCTAAAGGTCTATTGCATAGGTAACCGAGAAAGGGCTTTTGTATCGAAATTGTTTCTTTCTTTCCATACCGCGTTGGTCTCGTGGTAGGACTCCTGACTGGCAAGTCAAGGCTGGAGGGAGGGGTCGGGGGATCGAATCCCGGCTGCGGACACTTTTTCAAAAAAATTTCTTTTTTTTGTTTATTTTACATTATATTATTTTTTAGATGTGTTTTTCGATATGCTGGAGGGTCCTGCATGTAGGAATTTTTTTTTAATTAGGAAAATGGGAAAAACTGGAAAAATCTAGGAAAATCAGTTTATTTGTTATTTTTAAACACCTATTGCAACATTTTAGGTAGTCTATCATGCATAAGGGGTTCTGTGTTAAAAATCGAGCATCTTTCTTTGATAAAGAACACTTTTTCGAATAATAATAAAAAAAAAAAAATAAAAAGTCGAAATGACGAGAATAAGGTTCAAGCTTCGAGACCTCCTACCTCCCTTTAATATTAAGTTATAATTTTCAAACTCGGTCGCAAGGTAGACCTTTTCGGTCCAATCATGCCTGCTGAAGGAAATGTTTATATGTTAATTAGGAGGGCCACAGTGGGGCCCTAAAGATCTATTGCATAGGTAACCGAGAAAGGGCTTTTGAATCAAAATTGTTTTTTTCTTGCCGTACCGCCTTGGTCTGATGGTAGGACACCCGACTGGCAGGTCGAGGCTGGAGGGAAGGGTCGGGTGTTCGAATCCCAGCTGCAGACACTTTTTTAAAAAAATTTCTTTTTTTTCTTTCTTTTGTTTATTTTACATTATATTATTTTTTAGATGTGTTTTTCGATATTCTGGAGGGTCCTGCATGTAGGAATTTTTTTTTTAATTAGGAAAATGGGAAAAAACTGGAAAAATCTAGGAAAAACAGTTTATTTGTCATTTTTTGACTCCTATTGCAACATTTTAGGTAGTCTATCATGCATAAGGTGTTCTGTGTATAAAATCGAGCATCTTTCTTTGTTAAAGAACACTTTTTTAAAAAATAATAATAAAAAATGTCGAATAATGGAGAATAAGGTTCAGGCTTCAAGACCTCCTAGCTCCCTTTAATATTAAGTTATAATTTTCAAATTTGGTATTAAGGTAGGGCTCTATGATCCAATCAAGCCTGCCGAAGCAAAACTTTATATGTTAATTAGGAGGGCCATAGTGGGGCCCTAAAGGTCTAATGCATAGGTAACCGAGAAAGGGCTTTTGTATCGAAATTGTTTCTTTCTTTCCATACCGCGTTGGTCTGGTTGTAGGACACCCGACTGGCAAGTCGATGGTGGAGGAAGGGGTCGGGGGTTCGAATCCCAGCTGTTTCAAAAAAATTTCTTTTTTTTCTTTCTTTTTTTAATTTTACATTATATTATTTTTTAGATGTGTTTTTCGATATTCTGGAGGGTCCTGTCTGTAGGAATATTATTTTTTTAATTAGAAAAATGGAAACAACTGCAAAAATCTGGGAAAATCAGTCTATTTGTTATTTTTCGCCTCCTATTGCAACATTTTAGGTAGTCTATCACGTATAAGGTGTTCCTGGTATAAAATCGATAACACTTTAAAGAACACTTTTTGGAATAATAATTAAAAAAAAAAAAAAGTCGAAATGTCGAGAATAAGGTTTAGGCTTCGAGACCTCCTAGCTCCCTTTAATATTAAGTTATAATTTTCAAACTTGGTCCCAAGATAGGGCTCTATGGTCCAATCATGCCTGCTGAAGCAAAATTTTATATGTTATTTAGGAGGGCCCTAGTGGGGCACTAAAGGTTTTTTGCATAGGTAACTGAGAAAGGGCTTTTGTATCGAAATTGTTTCTGTCTTTCCATACCGCATTGGTCTGATGGTAGAACACCCGACAGGCAAGTCGAGGCGGGAGGGAAGGGACGGGGGTTCGAATCCCAGCTGCGGACACTTTTTAAAAAAAATTTCTTTTTTTCTCTCTTTTGTTTATTCTACATTATATTATTTTTTAGATGTGTTTTTCCTTATTCTGGAGGATCCTGCATGTAGGAATTTTTTTTTAATTAGGAAAATGGGAAAAAACTGGAAAAATCTAGGAAAATCAGTTTATTTGTTATTTTTCGACTCCTATTGCAACATTTTAGGTAGTGTATCATGCATAAGATGTTCTGTGTATAAAATCGAGCATCTTTCTTTGTGAAAGAACTTTTTTTGGAATAATAATAAAAAAATTAATTAAAAGTCGAAATGACGATAATAAGATTCAGGCTTCGAGACCTCCTAACTCCATTTAATATTAAGTTATAATTTTCAAATTCTGTCCCAAGGTAGGCCTTGATGGTCTAATCATGCCTGCCGAAGGACATTTTTATATGTTAATTTGGAGGGTCACAGTGGGTCCCTAAAGGACTATTGCATAGGTAACCGAGAAAGAGCTTTTGATGCAAAATTGTATCTTTCTTTCAGTACCGCCTTGGTCTGGTGGTAGGACACCTGACTGGCAAGTCGAGGCTGGAGGGAGGGGTCGGGGGTTCGAATTCCAGCTGCGGACACTTTTTCAAAAAAATTTCTTTTCTTTCTTTCTTTTGTTTATTTTACATTATATTATTTTTTAGATGTGTTTTTCGATATTCTGGAGGGTCCTGCTTGTAGGAATTTTTTTTTAATTAGGAAAATGGGAAAAAACTGGAAAAATCTAAGAAAATCAGTTTATTTGTTATTTTTTGACTCCTATTGCAACATTTTAGGTAGTCTATCATGCATAAGGTGTTCTGCGTATAAAATCGAGCATCTTTCTTTGTTAAAGAACACTTTTTTGAAAAATAATAATAAAAAATGTCGAAATATCGAGAATAAGGTTCAGGCTTCAAGACCTCCTAGCTCCCTTTAATATTAAGTTATAATTTTCAAACTTGGTCCCAAGGTAGGGCTCTATAGTCCAATCGTGCCTGCCGAAGCAAAATTTTATATGTTAATTAGGATGGCTACTATGGGGCCCTAAAGGTCTATTGCATAGGTAACCAAGAAAGGGCTTTTGATGCAAAATTGTTTCTTTTTTCTGTACCACCTTGGTCTGGAGGTAGGACACCTGACTGGCAAGTCGAGGGGGGAGGGATGCGTCGGGGGTTCGAATCCCAGCTGTGGACTCTTTTTCAAAAAAATTTCTTTTCTTTCTTTCTTTTTTTAATTTTACATTATATTATTTTTTAGATGTGTTTTTCGATATTCTGGAGGATCCTGCATGTAGGAATTTTTTTTTAATTAGAAAAAAATGGAAAAAACTGGAAAAATCTGGGAAAATCAGTTTATTTGTTATTTTTCGACTCCTATTGCAAAATTTTAGGTACTCTATCATGCATAAGGTGTTCTGTGTATAAAATCGAGCATCTTTCTTTGTTAAAGAACTTTTTTAGGAATAATAATAAAAAAATTAATAAAAAGTCGAAATGACGATAATAAGGTTCAGGCTTCGAGGCCTCCTAGCTCCCTTTAATATTAATTTATAATTTTGAAACTCGGTCCCTAGTTAGGCCTCTATAGTCCAATCATGCCTGCCGAAGGAAATTTTTATATGTTTATTAGGATGGCCACAGTGGGGCCCTAAATGTCTATTGCATAGGTAACCAAGAAAGGGCTTTTGATGCAAAATTGTTTCTTTCTTTCTGTACCACCTTGGTCTGGAGGTAGGACACCTGACTGGCAAGTCGAGGGTGGAGGGAGGGGTCGGGGGTTCGAATCCCAGCTGTGGACTCTTTTTCAAAAAAATTTCTTTTTTTTCTTTCTTTTTTTAATTTTACATTATATTATTTTTTAGATGTGTTTTTCGATATTCTGGAGGGTCCTGCCTGTAGGAATATTATTTTTTTAATTAGAAAAATGGAAACAACTGCAAAAATCTGGGAAAATCAGTCTATTTGTTATTTTTCGCCTCCTATTGCAACATTTTAGGTAGTCTATCACGTATAAGGTGTTCCTGGTATAAAATCGATAACACTTTAAAGAACACTTTTTGGAATAATAATTAAAAAAAAAAAGTCGAAATGTCGAGACTAAGGTTTAGGCTTCGAGACCTCCTAGCTCCCTTTAATATTAAGTTATAATTTTCAAACTTGGTCCCAAGGTAGGGCTCTATGGTCCAATCATGCCTGCCGAAGCAAAATTTTATATGTTATTTAGGAGGGCCCTAGTGGGGCCCTAAATGTCTTTTGCATATGTAACTGAGAAAGGGCTTTTGTATCGAAATTGTTTCTGTCTTTCCATACCGCATTGGTCTGATGGTAGAACACCCGACAGGCAAGTCGAGGCGGGAGGGAAGGGGCGGGGGTTCGAATCCCAGCTGTGGACACTTTTTCAAAAAAATTTCTTTTTTTCTCTCTTTTGTTTATTTTACATTATATTATTTTTTAGATGTGTTTTTCCTTATTCTGGAGGGTCCTGCATGTAGGAATTTTTTTTTAATTAGGAAAATGGGAAAAAACTGGAAAAATCTAGGAAAATCAGTTTATTTGTTATTTTTCGACTCCTATTGCAACATTTTAGGTAGTGTATCATGCATAAGATGTTCTGTGTATAAAATCGAGCATCTTTCTTTGTGAAAGAACTTTTTTTGGAATAATAATAAAAAAATTAATTAAAAGTCGAAATGACGATAATAAGATTCAGGCTTCGAGACCTCCTAACTCCCTTTAATATTAAGTTATAATTTTCAAACTCTGTCCCAAGGTAGGCCTTTATGGTCTAATCATGCCTGCCGCAGGACATTTTTATATGTTAATTTGGAGGGCCCCAGTGGGGCCCTAAAGGTCTATTGCATAGGTAACCGAGAAAGAGCTTTTGATGCAAAATTGTATCTTTCTTTCCGTACCGCCTTGGTCTGGTGGTAGGACACCTGACTGGCAAGTCGAGGCTGGAGGGAGGGGTCAGGGGTTCGAATTCCAGCTGCGGACACTTTTTCAAAAAAATTTCTTTTCTTTCTTTCTTTTGTTTATTTTACATTATATTATTTTTTAGATGTGTTTTTCGATATTCTGGAGGGTCCTGCTTGTAGGAATTTTTTTTTAATTAGGAAAATGGGAAAAAACTGGAAAAATCTAAGAAAATCAGTTTATTTGTTATTTTTTGACTCCTATTGCAACATTTTAGGTAGTCTATCATGCATAAGGTGTTCTGCGTATAAAATCGAGCATCTTTCTTTGTTAAAGAACACTTTTTTGAAAAATAATAATAAAAAATGTCGAAATATCGAGAATAAGGTTCAGGCTTCAAGACCTCCTAGCTCCCTTTAATATTAAGTTATAATTTTCAAACTTGGTCCCAAGGTAGGGCTCTATAGTCCAATCATTCCTGCCGAAGAAAATTTTATATGTTAATTAGGAGGGCCATAGTGGGGCCCTAAAGGTCTAATGCATAGGTAACCGAGGAAGGGCTTTTGTATCGAAATTGTTTCTTTCTTTCCATACCGCGTTGGTCTGGTTGTAGGACACCCGACTGGCAAGTCGATGGTGGAGGAAGGGGTCGGGGGTTCGAATCCCAGCTGTTTTCAAAAAAATTTCTTTTTTTTCTTTCTTTTTTTAATTTTACATTATATTATTTTTTAGATGTGTTTTTCGATATTCTGGAGGGTCCTGTCTGTAGGAATATTATTTTTTTTCAATTAGAAAAATGGAAACAACTGCAAAAATCTGGGAAAATCAGTCTATTTGTTATTTTTCGCCTCCTATTGCAACATTTTAGGTAGTCTATCACGTATAAGGTGTTCCTGGTATAAAATCGATAACACTTTAAAGAACACTTTTTGGAATAATAATTAAAAAAAAAAAAAAAGTCGAAATGTCGAGAATAAGGTTTAGGCTTCGAAACCTCCTAGCTCCCTTTAATATTAAGTTATAATTTTCAAACTTGGTCCCAAGGTAGGGCTCTATGGTCCAATCATGCCTGCTGAAGCAAAATTTTATATGTTATTTAGGAGGGCCCTAGTGGGGCCCTAAAGGTCTTTTGCATAGGTAACTGAGAAAGGGCTTTTGTATCGAAATTGTTTCTGTCTTTCCATACCACATTGGTCTGATGGTAGAACACCCAACAGGCAAGTCGAGGCGGGAGGGAAGGGACGGGGGTTCGAATCCCAGCTGCGGACACTTTTTAAAAAAAATTTCTTTTTTTCTCTCTTTTGTTTATTTTACATTATATTATTTTTTAGATGTGTTTTTCCTTATTCTGGAGGATCCTGCATGTAGGAATTTTTTTTTAATTAGGAAAATGGGAAAAAACTGGAAAAATCTAGGAAAATCAGTTTATTTGTTATTTTTCGACTCCTATTGCAACATTTTAGGTAGTGTATTATGCATAAGATGTTCTGTGTATAAAATCGAGCATCTTTCTTTGTTAAAGAACTTTTTTTGGAATAATAATAAAAAAATTAATTAAAAGTCGAAATGACGATAATAAGATTCAGGCTTCGAGACCTCCTAACTCCATTTAATATTAAGTAATAATTTTCAAATTCTGTCCCAAGGTAGGCCTTGATGGTCTAATCATGCCTGCCGAAGGACATTTTTATATGTTAATTTGGAGGGTCACAGTGGGTCCCTAAAGGTCTATTGCATAGGTAACCGAGAAAGAGCTTTTGATGCAAAATTGTATCTTTCTTTCAGTACCGCCTTGGTCTGGTGGTAGGACACCTGACTGGCAAGTCGAGGCTGGAGGGAGGGGTCGGGGGTTCGAATTCCAGCTGCGGACACTTTTTCAAAAAAATTTCTTTTCTTTCTTTCTTTTGTTTATTTTACATTATATTATTTTTTAGATGTGTTTTTCGATATTCTGGAGGGTCCTGCTTGTAGGAATTTTTTTTTAATTAGGAAAATGGGAAAAAACTGGAAAAATCTAAGAAAATCAGTTTATTTGTTATTTTTTGACTCCTATTGCAACATTTTAGGTAGTCTATCATGCATAAGGTGTTCTGCGTATAAAATCGAGCATCTTTCTTTGTTAAAGAACACTTTTTTGAAAAATAATAATAAAAAATGTCGAAATATCGAGAATAAGGTTCAGGCTTCAAGACCTCCTAGCTCCCTTTAATATTAAGTTATAATTTTCAAATTTGGTCCCAAGGTAGGGCTCTATAGTCCAATCGTGCCTGCCGAAGCAAAATTTTATATGTTAATTAGGATGGCCACTATGGGGCCCTAAAGGTCTATTGCATAGGTTACCAAGAAAGGGCTTTTGATGCAAAATTGTTTCTTTCTTTCTGTACCACCTTGGTCTGGAGGTAGGACACCTGACTGGCAAGTCGAGGGTGGAGGGATGCGTCGGGGGTTCGAATCCCAGCTGTGGACTCTTTTTCAAAAAAATTTCTTTTTTTTCTTTCTTTTTTTAATTTTACATTATATTATTTTTTAGATGTGTTTTTCGATATTCTGGAGGGTCCTGCATGTAGGAATTTTTTTTTTAATTAGGAAAATGGGAAAAAACTGGAAAAATCTAGGAAAATGAGTTTATTTGTTTTTTTTTGACTCCTATTGCAACATTTTAGGTAGTCTATCATGCATAAGGTGTTCTGTGTATAAAATCGAGCATCTTTCTTTGTTAAAGAACACTTTTTTAAAAAGTAATAATAAAAAATGTCGAAATATCGAGAATAAGGTTCAGGCTTCAAGACCTCCTAGCTCCCTTTAATATTAAGTTATAATTTTCAAACTTGGTCCCAAGTAGAGCTCTATGGTCCAATCATGCCTGCCGAAGCAAAACTTTATATGTTAATTAGGAGGGCCATAGTGGGGCCCTAAAGGTCTAATGCATAGGTAACCGAGAAAGGGCTTTTGTATCGAAATTGTTTCTTTCTTTTCATACCGCGTTGGTCTGGTTGTGGGACACCCGACTGGCAAGTCGAGGGTGGAGGGAGGGGTCAAGGGTTCGAATCCCAGCTGTTTTCAAAAAAATTTCTTTTTTTTCTTTCTTTTTTTAATTTTACATTATATTATTTTTTAGATGTGTTTTTCGATATTCTGGAGGATCCTGCATGTAGGAATTTTTTTTTTAATTAGAAAAAAATGGAAAAAACTGGAAAAATCTGGGAAAATCAGTTTATTTGTTATTTTTCGACTCCTATTGCAAAATTTTAGGTACTCTATCATGCATAAGGTGTTCTGTGTATAAAATCGAGCATCTTTCTTTGTTAAAGAACTTTTTTTGGAATAATAATAAAAAAATTAATAAAAAGTCGAAATGACGATAATAAGGTTCAGGCTTCGAGACCTCCTAGCTCCCTTTAATATTAAGTTATAATTTTGAAACTCGGTCCCTAGTTAGGCCTCTATAGTCCAATCATCCCTGCCGAAGGAAATTTTTATATGTTAATTAGGATGGCCACAGTGGGGCCCTAAAGGTCTATTGCATAGGTAACCAAGAAAGGGCTTTTCATGCAAAATTGTTTCTTTCTTTCTGTACCACCTTGGTCTGGAGGTAGGACACCTGACTGGCAAGTCGAGGGTGGAGGGAGGGGTCGGGGGTTCGAATCCCAGCTGTGGACTCTTTTTCAAAAAAATTTCTTTTTTTTCTTTCTTTTTTTAATTTTACATTATATTATTTTTTAGATGTGTTTTTCGATATTCTGGAGGGTCCTGCCTGTAGGAATATTATTTTTTTAATTAGAAAAATGGAAACAACTGCAAAAATCTGGGAAAATCAGTCTATTTGTTATTTTTCGCCTCCTATTGCTACATTTTAGGTAGTCTATCACGAATAAGGTGTTCCTGGTATAAAATCGATAACACTTTAAAGAACACTTTTTGGAATAATAATTAAAAAAAAAAAGTCGAAATGTCGAGAATAAGGTTTAGGCTTCGAGACCTCCTAGCTCCCTTTCATATTAAGTTATAATTTTCAAACTTGGTCCCAAGGTAGGGCTTTATGGTCCAATCATGCCTGCCGAAGCAAAATTTTATATATTATTTAGGAGGGCCCTAGTGGGGCCCTAAATGTCTTTTGCATAGGTAACTGAGAAAGGGCTTTTGTATCGAAATTGTTTCTGTCTTTCCATACCGCATTGGTCTGATGGTAGAACACCCGACAGGCAAGTCGAGGCGGGAGGGAAGGGGCGGGGGTTCGAATCCCAGCTGCGGACACTTTTTCAAAAAAATTTCTTTTTTTCTTTCTTTTTTTAATTTTACATTATATTATTTTTTAGATGTGTTTTTCGATATTCTGGAGGGTCCTGCCTGTAGGAATATTATTTTTTTAATTAGAAAAATGGAAACAACTGCAAAAATCTCTGAAAATCAGTCTATTTGTTATTTTTCGCCTCCTATTGCAACATTTTAGGTAGTCTATCACGTATAAGGTGTTCCTGGTTTAAAATCGATAACACTTTAAAGAACACTTTTTGGAATAATAATTAAAAAAAAAAAGTCGAAATGTCGAGAATAAGGTTTAGGCTTCGAGACCTCCTAGCTCCCTTTAATATTAAGTTATAATTTTCAAACTTGGTCCTAAGGTAGGGCTCTATGGTCCAATCATGCCTGCCGAAGCAAAATTTTATATGTTATTTAGGAGGGCCCTAGTGGGGCCCTAAATGTCTTTTGCATAGGTAACTGAGAAAGGGCTTTTGTATCGAAATTGTTTCTGTCTTTCCATACCGCATTGGTCTGATGGTAGAACACCCGACAGGCAAGTCGAGGCGGGAGGGAAGGGGCGGGGGTTCGAATCCCAGCTGCGGACACTTTTTCAAAAAAATTTCTTTTTTTCTCTCTTTTGTTTATTTTACATTATATTATTTTTTAGATGTGTTTTTCCTTATTCTGGAGG
Organism: Parasteatoda lunata; assembly: GCA_949128135.1. NCBI lineage: Eukaryota > Metazoa > Arthropoda > Arachnida > Araneae > Theridiidae > Parasteatoda > Parasteatoda lunata. Next base: position 112,278,271 of record OX421970.1, read on the forward strand.
GTCCTGCATGTAGGAATTTTTTTTTAATTAGGAAAATGGGAAAAAACTGGAAAAATCTAGGAAAATCAGTTTATTTGTTATTTTTCGACTCCTATTGCAACATTTTAGGTAGTGTATCATGCATAAGATGTTCTGTGTATAAAATCGAGCATCTTTCTTTGTGAAAGAACTTTTTTTGGAATAATAATAAAAAAATTAATTAAAAGTCGAAATGACGATAATAAGATTCAGGCTTCGAGACCTCCTAACTCCCTTTAATATTAAGTTATAATTTTCAAACTCTGTCCCAAGGTAGGCCTTTATGGTCTAATCATGCCTGCCGAAGGACATTTTTATATGTTAATTTGGAGGGTCACAGTGGGTCCCTAAAGGTCTATTGCATAGGTAACCGAGAAAGAGCTTTTGATGCAAAATTGTATCTTTCTTTCCGTACCGCCTTGGTCTGGTGGTAGGACACCTGACTGGCAAGTCGAGGCTGGAGGGAGGGGTCAGGGGTTCGAATTCCAGCTGCGGACACTTTTTCAACAAAATTTCTTTTCTTTCTTTCTTTTGTTTATTTTACATTATATTATTTTTTAGATGTGTTTTTCGATATTCTGGAGGGTCCTGCTTGTAGGAATTTTTTTTTAATTAGGAAAATGGGAAAAAACTGGAAAAATCTAAGAAAATCAGTTTATTTGTTATTTTTTGACTCCTATTGCAACATTTTAGGTAGTCTATCAGGCATAAGGTGTTCTGCGTATAAAATCGAGCATCTTTCTTTGTTAAAGAACACTTTTTTGAAAAATAAGAATAAAAAATGTCGAAATATCGAGAATAAGGTTCAGGCTTCAAGACCTCCTAGCTCCCTTTAATATTAAGTTATAATTTTCAAACTTGGTCCCAAGGTAGGGCTCTATGGTCCAATCATGCCTGCCGAAGCAAAATTTTATATGTTAATTAGGAGGGCCCTAAAGGTCTAATGCACAGGTAACCGAGAAAGGGCTTTTGTATCGAAATTGTTTCGTTCTTTCCATACCGCGTTGGTCTGGTTGTAGGACACCCGACTGGCAAGTCGAGGGTGGAGGGAGGGGTCGGGGGTTCGAATCCCAACTCTGAACTCTTTTTCAAAAAAATTTCTTTTTTTTCTTTCTTTTTTTAATTTTACATTATATTATTTTTTAGATGTGTTTTTCGATATTCTGGAGGATCCTGCATGTAGGAATTTTTTTTTAATTAGGAAAATGGGAAAAAACTGGAAAAATCTGGGAAAATCAGTTTATTTGTTATTTTTCGACTCCTATTGCAACATTTTAGGTAGTCTATCATGCATAAGGTGTTCTGCGTATAAAATCGAGCATCTTTCTTTGTTAAAGAACACTTTTTTGAAAAATAATAATAAAAAATGTCGAAATATCGAGAATAAGGTTCAGGCTTCAAGACCTCTTAGCTCCCTTTAATATTAAGTTATAATTTTCAAACTTGGTCCCAAGGTAGGGCTCTATAGTCCAATCGTGCTTGCCGAAGCAAAATTTTATATGTTAATTAGGATGGCCACTATGGGGCCCTAAAGGTCTATTGCATAGGTAACCAAGAAGGGCTTTTGTTGCAAAATTGTTTCTTTCTTTCTGTACCACCTTGGTCTGGAGGTAGGACACCTGACTGGCAAGTCGAGGGTGTAGGGATGCGTCGGGGGTTCGAATCCCAGCTGTGAACTCTTTTTCAAAAAAATTTCTTTTTTTTCTTTCTTTTTTTAATTTTACATTATATTATTTTTTAGATGTGTTTTTCGATATTCTGGAGGGTCCTGCATGTAGGAATTTTTTTTTTAATTAGGAAAATGGGAAAAAACTGGAAAAATCTAGGAAAATCAGTTTATTTGTTATTTTTTGACTCCTACTGCAACATTTTAGGTAGTCTATCATGCATAAGGTGTTCTGTGTATAAAATCGAGCATCTTTCTTTGTTAAAGAACACTTTTTTAAAAAGTAATAATAAAAAATGTCGAAATATCGAGAATAAGGTTCAGGCTTCAAGACCTCCTAGCTCCCTTTAATATTAAGTTATAATTTTCAAACTTGGTCCCAAGTAGGGCTCTATGGTCCAATCATGCCTGCCGAAGCAAAACTTTATATGTTAATTAGGAGGGCCATAGTTGGGCCCTAAAGGTCTAATGCATAGGTAACCGAGAAAGGGCTTTTGTATCGAAATTGTTTCTTTCTTTTCATACCGCGTTGGTCTGGTTGTGGGACACCCGACTGGCAAGTCGAGGGTGGAGGGAGGGGTCAAGGGTTCGAATCCCAGCTGTTTTCAAAAAAATTTCTTCTTTTTCTTTCTTTTTTTAATTTTACATTATATTATTTTTTAGATGTGTTTTTCGATATTCTGGAGGATCCTGCATGTAGGAATTTTTTTTTAATTAGAAAAAAATGGAAAAAACTGGAAAAATCTGGGAAAATCAGTTTATTTGTTATTTTTCGTCTCCTATTGCAAAATTTTAGGTACTCTATCATGCATAAGGTGTTCTGTGTATAAAATCGAGCATCTTTCTTTGTTAAAGAACACTTTTTGGAATAATAATAATAAAAATTAAAAAAATGTCGAAATGTCCAGAATAAGGTTCAGGCTTCGAGACCTCCTAGCTCCCTTTAATATTAAGTTATAATTTTCAAACTTGGTTCCAAGGTAGGCTTTTATGGTCCAATCATGCGTGCTGAAGGAAATTTTTATATGTTAATTATGAAAGCCCCAGTGGGGCCCTAAAGGTCTATTGCATAGGTGACCGAGAAAGGGCTTTTGAAGCGAAATTGTTTCTTTCTTTCCGTACTAACATGGTCTGGTGATAGGACACCTGACGGGAAAGTCGAGGCTGGAGGAAGGGGCTGGGGGTTCGAGTCCCAGATGCAGACACTTTTTAGAAATATTTTTTTTTCTTCTTTCTTTTGTTTATTTTACATTATATTATTTCTTAGATGTGTTTTTCGATATTCAGGAGTGTCCTGAATGTAGAAAATTTTTTTTATTAGGAAAATGGGAAAAAACTGGAAAAATCTAGGAAAATCAGTTTATTTGTTATTTTTCGACTCCTTTTGCTACATTTTAGGTAGTCTATCATGCATATGGTGTTCTGTGTATAAAATCGAGCATCTTTCTTTGTTAAAGAACACTTTTTGGAATAATAATAAAAATTTAAAAAAAGTCGAAATGTCGAGAATTACGTTCGGAAGCCGAGACCTCCTAGCTACCTTTATATTAAGTTATAATTTTCAAGTCCTTGTCCCAAGTTAGGCCTCTATGCTCCAATCATGCCTGCTGAAGGAAATTTATATATGTTAATTAGGAGGGCCCCAGTGGACCCCTAAAATCTATTGCTTAGATCACGAAGGAAGGGCTTTTGAAGCGAAATTGTTTCTTTCTTTCCGTACCGCCTTGGTCTGGTGGTAGGACACCTGACGGGCAAGTCGAGGCAGGAGGGAGGGGTCGGTGGTTCAAATCCCTGCTGCGGACACTTTTTCAAAAAAATTTCTTTTTTTTCTATATTTTGTTTATTTTACATTATATTATTTTTTAGATGTGTTTTTTGATATTTTGGAGGGTACTGAATGTAGGAAATTTTATTTTTGTTAGGAAAATGGGAAAAAACTGGAAAAATCTAGAAAAATCAGTTTATTTGTTATTTTTCGACTCCTTTTGCAACATTTTAGGTAGTCTATCATGCATAAGGTGTTCTGTGTATAAAATCGAGCATCTTTCTTTGTTAAAGAACACTTTTTGGAATAATAATAAAAAAATAAAAAAAAGTCGAAATGTCGAGAATTACGTTCGTGCGTCGAGACCTCCTAGCTACCTTTAATATTAAGTTATAAATTTGAAACTCGGTCCCAAGGTAGGCCTCTATGGTCCAATCATGCCTGCCGAAGGAAATTTTTATATGTTAATTAGGAGGGCCCTAGTGGAGCCCTAAATGTCTATTGCATAGGGTTCCGAGAAAGGGATTTCGAAGCGAAATTGTTTCTTTGTTTCCGTGCTACCTTGGTCTGGTGGTAGGACACCTTACTGGCAGGTCGAGGCTGGAGGGAGGGGTCAGGGGTTCAAATCCCAGCTGCGGGCACTTTTTTTAAAAAAAAATTTTCTTCTTTCTTTTGTTTATTTTACATTATATTATATTTTAGATGTGGTTTTCAATATTCTGGAGGGTCCTGCATGTAGGAAATTTTTTTTTAATTAAGAAAATAGGAAAAAACTGGAAAAATCGAGGAAAATCAGTTTATTTGTTATTTTTCGACTCCTTTTGCAACATTTTAGGTAGTCTATAATGCATAAGGTGTTCTGTGTATAAATTCGAGCATCTTACTTTGTTAAAGTACACTTTTTAGAATAATAATATTAAAAATTAAAAAAATGTCGAAATGCCCAGAATAACGTTCAGGCTTCGAGACCTCCTAGCTCCATTTAATATTAAGTTATAATTTTCAAACTCGGTCCCAAGGTAGGCCTCTATGATCCAATCATGCGTGCCGAAGGAAATTTTTATATGTCTATTAGAGGGCCCCAGTAGGGCCCTAAAGGTCTATTGCGTAGGTAACCGAGAAAGGGCTTTTGAATCGAAATTTCTTCTTTCTTTCCTTACCGCCTTGGTCTAGTGGTAGGACAACTGACTGGCAAGGCGAGGCTAAAGGGAGGGATCGGGGGTTCGAATCCCAGCTGCGGACACTTTATGAAAAAAATTTCTTTTCTTTTCTTTCCTTTGTTTATTTTACATTATATTATTTTTTAGATGTGTTTTTCGATATTCTGGAGGGTCCTGCATGAAGGAATTTTTTTTTAATTAGGAAAATGGGAAAAGACTGGAAAATCTAGGAAAATCAATTTATTTGTTATTTTGTGACTCCTATTGCAACATTTTAGGTAGTCTATCATGCATAAGGTGTTCTGTGGATAAAATCTAGCATCTTTCTTTGTTAAAGAACACTTTTTTGAAAAAAAATAATAAAAAAATGTAGAATTGACGAGAATAAGGTTCAGGCTTCGAAACCTCCTAGCTCCCTTTAATATTAAGTCATAGTTTTCAAACTTGGTCCCAAGGTAGGGCTCTATGGTCAAATCATGCCTGCCGATGAAAATTTTTATGTGTTAATTAAGAGTGCCCTAGTGGGGCCCTAAATGTCTATTGCGTAGGTAACCGAGAAAGGGCTTTTGAATCGAAATTTCTTCTTTCTTTCCGTACCGCCTTGGTCTGGTGGTAGGACATCTGACTGTCAAGTCGAGGCTAAAGGGAGGGGTCGGGGGTTCGAATCCCAGCTAACGATGCTTTTTCAAAAAAATTTCTTTTTTTTCTTTCCTTTGTTTATTTTACATTATATTATTTTTTAGATGTGTTTTTCGATATTCTGGAGGGTCCTGCATGAAGGAATTTTTTTTAATTAGGAAAATGGGAAAAAACTGGAAAATTTAGGAAAATCAATTTATTTGTTATTTTGCGACTCCTATTGCAACATTTTAGGTAGTCGATCATGCATAAGGTGTTTTGATTATAAAATCGAGCATCTTTCTTTGTTAAAGAACAATTTTTGGAATAATAATAAAGAAAACAAATAAAAAGTCGAAATGTCGAGAATAAGGTTCAGGCTTTGAGACCTCCTAGCTCCCTTTAATATTAAGTTATAATTTTCAATCTCGGTCCCAAGGTAGGGCTCTATGGTCAGATCATGACTGCCGAAGGAAATTTTTATATCTTAATTAGGAGGACCCTAGTGGAGCCCTAAATGTCTATTGCATAGGTAACCGAGAAAGGGCTTTCGAAGCGAAATTGTTTCTTTGTTTCCGTGCTACCTTGGTCAGGTGGTAGGACACCTGACTGGCAGGTCGAGGCTGGAGGGAGGGGTCAGGGGTTCAAATCCCAGCTGCAGGCACTTTTTTTAAAAAAAAAATTTCTTCTTTCTTTTGTTTATTTCACATTATATTATATTTTAGATGTGGTTTTCAATATTCTGGAGGGTCCTGAATGTAGGAAATTTTTTTTTAATTAAGAAAATAGGAAAAAACTGGAAAAATCTAGGAAAATCAGTTTATTTGTTATTTTTCGACTCCTTTTGCAACATTTTAGGTAGTCTATCATGCATAAGGTGTTCTGTGTATAAATTCGAGCATCTTACTTTGTTAAAGAACACTTTTTAGAATAATAATATTAAAAATTAAAGAAATTTCGAAATGCCCAGAATAACGTTCAGGCTTCGAGACCTCCTAGCTCCATTTAATATTAAGTTATAATTTTCAAACTCGGTCCCAAGGTAGGCCTCTATGATCCTATCATGCGTGCCGAAGGAAATTTTTATATGTTTATTAGAGGGCCCCAGTAGGGCCCTAAAGGTCTATTGCATAGGTAATCAAGAAAGGGCTTTTGAGGCGAAGTTGTTTTCTTTATTTCCATACCGCCCTGGTGTCGTGGTAGGACACTTGACTGGCCAGTCGAGGCTGGAGAGAGGGGTCGGGGGTTCGAATCCCAGCTGCGGACAAATTTTCAAAAAAATTTCTTTTTTTCTTTCTTTTGTTTATTTTACATTATATTATTTTTTAGATGTGTTTTTCGAAATTCTGGAGGGTACTGCATGTAGGAAATTTTTTTTTAATTAAGAAAATAGGAAAAAAACTGGAAAAATCTAGGAAAATCAGTTTATTTGTTATTTTTCGACTCCTTTTGAAACATGTTAGGTAGTCTATCATGCATAAGGTGTTCTGTGTATAAAATCGAGCATCTTTCTTTGTTAAAGAACAATTTTTGGAATAATAATAAAGAAAACAAATAAAAAGTCGAAATGTCGAGAATAATGTTGAGGCTTTGAGACCTCCTAGCTCCCTTTAATATTAAGTTATAATTTTCAAACTCGGTCCCAAGGTAGGGCTCTATGGTCAGATCATGACTGCCGAAGGAAATTTTTATATCTTAATTAGGAGGACCCTAGTGGAGCCCTAAATGTCTATTGCATAGGTAACCGAGAAAGGGCTTTCGAAGCGAAATTGTTTCTTTGTTTCCGTGCTGCCTTGGTCTGGTGGTAGGACACCTGACTGGCAGTTCGAGGCTGGAGGGAGGGGTCAGGGGTTCGTATCCCAGCTGCAGGCACTTTTTTTAAAAAAAAATTTCTTCTTTCTTTTGTTTATTTCACATTATATTATATTTTAGATGTGGTTTTCAATATTCTGGAGGGTCCTGAATGTAGGAAATTTTTTTTTAATTAAGAAAATAGGAAAAAACTGAAAAAATCTAGGAAAATCAGTTTATTTGTTATTTTTCGACTCCTTTTGCAACATTTTAGGTAGTCTATCATGCATAAGGTGTTCTGTGTATAAATTCGAGCATCTTACTTTGTTAAAGAACACTTTTTAGAATAATAATATTAAAAATTAAAAAAATTTCGAAATGCCCAGAATAACGTTCAGGCTTCGAGACCTCCTAGCTCCATTTAATATTAAGTTATAATTTTCAAACTCGGTCCCAAGGTAGGCCTCTATGATCCAATCATGCGTGCCGAAGGAAATTTTTATATGTTTATTAGAGGGCCCCAGTAGGGCCCTAAAGGTCTATTGCATAGGTAATCAAGAAAGGGCTTTTGAGGCGAAGTTGTTTCTTTATTTCCGTACCGCCCTGGTGTCGTGGTAGGACACCTGACTGGCCAGTCGAGGCTGGAGAGAGGGGTCGGGGGTTCGAATCCCAGCTGCGGACACATTTTCAAAAAAAATTTTTTTTTTCTTTCTTTTGTTTATTTTACATTATATTATTTTTTAGATGTATTTTTCGAAATTCTGGAGGGTACTGCATGTAGGAAATTTTTTTTTAATTAAGAAAATAGGAAAAAAACTGGAAAAATCTAGGAAAATCAGTTTATTTGTTATTTTTCGACTCCTTTTGAAACATGTTAGGTAGTCTATCATGCATAAGGTGTTCTGTGTATAAAATCGAGCATCTTTCTTTGTTAAAGAACAATTTTTGGAATAATAATAATAAAAATTAAAAAAATGTCGAAATGTCGAGAATAAGGTTCAGGCTTTGAGACCTCCTAGCACCATTTAATATTAAGATATAATTTTCAAACTCGGTCCCAAGGTAGGCTTCTATGGTCCTATCATGCCTGCCGAAGGAAATTTTTATACGTTATATAATAGGGCCCCAGTGGGGCCCTAAAGGTCTATTGCATAGGTAACTGAGAAAGGGCTTTTGAAGAAATTGTTTCATTCTTTCTCTGCTATCTTGGTCTGGTGGTAGGACACCTGACTGGCATGTCGAGGCTGGAGGGAGGGGTCAGGCGTTCGAATCCCAGCTGCGGGCACTTTTTCAAAAAAATTTCTTTTTTTTCTTTCTTTTGTTTATTTTACATTATATTATTTTTTAGATGTGTTTTTCGATATTCTGGAGGGTCCTGAATGTAGGAAATTTTATTTTTGTTAGGAAAATGGGAAAAAATGGAAAAATCTAGGAAAATCAGTTTATTTGTTATTTTTCGACTCCTTTTGCAATATTTAGGTAGTCTATCATGCATAAGGCGTTCTGTGTATAAAATCGAGCATCTTGCTTTGTTAAAGAACACTTTTTGGAATAATAATAAAAAAAATATAAAAACAGTCGAAATGTCGAGAATAATGTTCAGGCTTCGAGACCTCCTAGCTCCCTGTAATATTAAGTTATAATTTTCAAACTCGGTCCGAAGGTAGGCCTCTATGGTCCAATCATGCCTGCCGAAGGAAATTTTTATATGTCCATTAGGAGTGCCCAAGTGGGGCCCTAAAGGTCTATTGCATAGGTAAACGTGAAAGGGATTTTGAAGTGAAATTGTTTCATTCTTTCCGTTCTACCTTGGTCTGGTGGTAGGACACCTGTCTGGCATGTCGAGGCTGGAGGTATGGGTCAGGGGTTCGAATCCCAGCTGCGGGCACTTTTTCAAAAAAATTTCTTTTTTTTCTTTCTTTTGTTTATTTTACATTATATTTATTTTTTAGATGTGTTTTTCATCATTCTGGAGGGTCCTGCAGATAGAAAATTTTTTTTAACTAGGAAAATGGGAAAAAACTGGAAAAATCTAGAAAAATCAGTTTATTTGTTATTTTTCGACTCCTTTTGCAACATTTTAGGTAGTCTATCATGCATATACCTTTGTTAAAAACACTTTTTAGAATAATAATATTAAAAATTAAAAAAATGTCGATATGTCCAGAATAAGGTTCAGGCTTCGAGACCTCCATGCTCGATTTAATATTAAGTCATAATTTTCAAACTCGGTCCCAAGGTAGGCCTCTATAATCCAATCATGCGTGATTAAGGAAATTTTTATATGTCCATTAGGAGGGCCTCAGTAGCGCCGTAAAGGTTTATTGCATAGGGAACCGAGAAAGGGCTTTGAAAGCAAAATTGTTTCTTTTTTTCTGTCCCGCCTTTGTCTGGTGGTAGGACACCTGACAGGAAAGTCTAGGCTGGAGGGATGAGTCAGTGCTTCGAATCCCAGCTGCAGACACTTTTTCAAAAAAATTTCTTTTTTTTCTTTCTTTTGTTTATTTTACATTATATTATTTTTTTCAATATTCTGGAGGGTCCTGCAGATAGAAATTTTTTTTTAATGAGGAAAATGGGAAAAAACTGGAAAAATCAAGGAAAATCAGTTTATTTGTTATTTTTCGACTCCTGTTGCAACATTTTAGGTAGTCTCTCATGCATAAGGTGTTCTGTGTATAAAATCGAGCATCTTTCTTTGTTAAAGAACACTTTTTGGAATAATAATGAAAAATTTTTTAAAAAAGTGGAAATGTCTAGAATAAGGTTCTGGTTTTGAGATCTCCTAGCTCCATTTAATATTAAGTCATAATTTTCTAACTCGGTCCCAAGGTAGGCCTCTATGGTCCAATCATGCGAGATTAAGAAAATTTTTATATGTCCATTAGGAGGGACCAAGATGGGCCCTTAAGGTCTATTGCATAGGTAACCGAGAAAGGGCTTTTGAAGCGAAATTGTTTCTTTCCTTCCGTTCCGCCTTGGTCTGGAGTTAGGACACCCGACTGGCAAGTCGAGGCTGGAAGGAGGGGTTGGGGGATCGAGTCCCAACTGCGGACACTTTTTCAAAAAAATTTCTTTTTTTTCTATCTTTTGTTTATTTTACATTACATTATTTTTTAGATGTGTTTTTCGATATTCTGGAAGGTACTGCATGTAGGAAATTTTTTTTTAATGAGGAAAATGGGAAAAAACTGGGAAAATCTAGAAAAATCAGTTTATTTGTAATTTTTCGTCTTCATTTGCAACATTTTAGGTAGTCTATCATGCATAAGGAGTTCTGTGTATAAAATCGAACATCTTTTTTCTTTTGTTAAAGAACACTTTTTGGAATAATAATAAAAAAAAGTCGAAATGTCGAGAATAAGGTTCAGGCTTTGTGACCTCCTTGCTCCCTGTAATATTAAGTTATAATTTTCAAATTCGGTCCCAAGGTAGGCCTCTAAAGTCCAATGATGCCTGCGGAAGGAAATTTTTATATGTCCATTAGGAGGGCCCTGGTGGGGCCCTAAAGTTCTATTGCATAGGTAACCGAGAAAGTGCTTTTGAAGTGAAATTGTTTCTTTTTTTCCGTACCTTCTTGGTCTGGTGTTAGGACACCTGACTGGCAAGTCGAGGCCAGAGGGAGGGGTTAGGGGTTCAAATCCCAGCTGCTGACACTTTTTCAAAAAAATTTCTTTTTTTTCAATCTTTTGTTTATTTTACATTATATTATTTTTTAGATGTGTTTTTCGATATTCTAGAGGGTACTGCATGAAGGATATTTTTTTTTAATTAGGAAAATGGGAAAAAAATGGAGAAATCTAGGAAAATCAGTTTATTTGTTATTTTTCGACTCCTTTTGCAACATTTTAGGTAGTCTATCATGTATAAGGAGTTCTGTGTATAAAATCGAGCATCTTTCTTTGTTAAGGAACACCTTTTGGAATAATAATATTAAAAATTAAAAAAATGTCGAAATGTCCAGAACAAGGTTCAGACCTCGAGACCTCCTAGCTCCATTTAATATTAAGTTATAATTTTCAAACTCGGTCCCAAAGTAGGCCTCTATGGTCCAATGATGCGTGTCGAAGGAAATTTTGATATGTCCATTAGGAGGGCCCAAGTTTGGCCCTAAAGGTTTATTGCATAGGTAATCGAGAAAGTGTTTTTGAAGCGAAATATTTTCAATCTTTCTGTACCGCCTTGGTCTGGTGTTAGGACACCTGACTGGCAGGTCGAAGCTGGAGGGAGGGGTCAGGGGTTCGAATCCCAGCTGCGGGCACTTTTTCAAAAAAATTTCTTTTTTTTCAATATTTTGTTTATTTTACATTATATTATTTTTTAGATGTGTTTTTCGATATTCTAGAGGGTACTGCATGAAGGAAATAATTTTTTTTTAATTAGGAAAATGGGAAAAAAATGGAGAAATCTAGGAAAATCAGTTTATTTGTTTTTTTTCGACTCCTTTTGCAATATTTAGGTAGTCTATCATGCATAAGGCGTTCTGTGTATAAACTCGAGCATCTTTCTTTGTTAAAGAACACTTTTTGGAATAATAACAAAAAAAATGTTAAAAAAATCGAAATGTCGAGAATAATCTTCAGGCTTCGAGACCTCCTAGCTCCTTGTAATATTAAGTTATAATTTTCAAATTCGGTCCCAAGGTAGGCCTCTATGGTCCAATCATGCCTGCCGAAGGAAATTTTTATATTTTAATTAGGAGGGCCCCAGTGGGTTCCTAGAGGTCTACTGCATATGTAACCGAGAAAGGGCTTTTGAAGTGAAATTGATCTGGTGTTAGGACACCTGACAGGCATGCCGAGGCTGGAGGGAGCGGTCGGGGGTTCGAATCCCAGCTGCGGACAATTTTCAAAAAAAAATTTTTTTTCTATCTTTTGTTTATTTTACATTATATTAATTTTTTAGATGTGTTTTCCGATATTCTGGAAGGTCCTGAATGTAGGAAATTTTATTTTTGTTAGGAAAATGGAAAAACTGGAAAAATCTAGGAAAATCAGTTTATTTGTTTTTTTCGATTCCTTTTGCAATATTTAGGTAGTCTATCATACATAAGGCGTTCTGTGTATAAAATCAAGCATCTTTCTTTGTTAAAGAACACTTTTTGGAATAATAACAAAAAAAAATTTAAAAAAGTCGAGATGTCGAGAATAAGGTTCAGGCTTCGAGACCTCCTAGCTCCTTGTAATATTAAGTTATAATTTTCAAACTCGGTCCCAAGGTAGGCCTCTATAGTCCAATCATGCTTGCTGAAGGAAATGTTTATATGTCAATTAGGGGCCCTAAAGTGGGGCCCTAAAGGTCTATTGCATAGGTAACCGAGAAAGTGTTTTTGAAGCGAAATATTTTTATTCTTTACGTGCTACCTTGGTCTGGTGGTAGGACACCTGACTGGCAAGTCGAGGCTGGAGGGAGGGTTCAGGGGTTCGAATTCCAGCTGCGGGCACTATTTCAAAAAAAATTCTTTTTTTTCTTTCTTTTGTTTATTTTACATTATATTATTTTTTAGATGTGTTTTTCAATATTCTGGAGGGTCCTGCATGTAGAAATTATTTTAAACTAGGAAAATGGGAAAAAACTGGAAAAATCTAGAAAAATCAATTTATTTGCTATTTTTCGACTTCTTTTGCAACATTTTAGATTGTCTATCATGCATAAGGTGTTCTGTGAATAAAATCGAGCATATTTCTTTGTTAAAGAACACTTGTTGGAATAATAATAAAACAAATATAAAAAAAGTCGAAATGTCGAGAATAAGGTTCAGGCTTCGAGACCTCCTAGCTCCTTGTAATATTCAGTTATAATTTTCAATCTCGGTCCCAAAGTAGGCCTCTATAGTCCAATCACGCCTGCTGGAGGAAATTTTTATATGTCCATTAGGAGGGCCCAAGTGGGGCCCTAAAAATCTATGGCATAGGTAACCGAGAAAGGGATTTTGAAGCGAAATTGTTTCTTTCTTTCCGTACCGCCTTGGCATGGTGGTAGGACACCTGACTGGCAAGTCGAGGCTGGAGACAAGGGTCGGGGGTTCAAATCCCAGCTGCGGATACTTTTTCAAAAAAATTTCTTTTTTTGCTATCTTTTGTTTATTTTACATTATATTATTTTTTAGATGTGTTTTTCGATATTCTGGAGTGTACTGCATGTAGGAAATTTTTTTTAATTTGGAAAATGGGATAAAACTGGAAAAATCTTGGAAAATCAGTTTCTTTGTAATTTTTCGACACCATTTGCAACATTTTAGGTAGTCTATCATGCATAAGGAGTTCTGTGTATAAAATCGAGCGCCTCTCTTTGTTAAAGAACACTTTTAAGAATAATAATAAAAATAAAAATAAAATACTCAATCTGTCGAGAATAAGGTTCAGGCTTCGAAATCTCCTAAATCCATTTAATATTAAGTTATAATTTTAAAACGCGGTCCCAAGGTAGGCCTCTGAGGTTTTTTCCTGCATGCCGAAGGAAATGTTTATAAGTCCATTAGGAGGGCCCAAGTTTGGCCCCTAAAGGTTTATTGCATAGGTAACCGAGAAAGGGCTTTTGAAGCGAAATTGTTTCAGTCATTCCGTGCTACGATGATCTGGTGGTAGAACACCTGACTGGCATGTCGAGGCTGGAGGGAGGGGTCAGGGGTTCGAATTCCAGCTGCGGGCACTATTTCAAAAAATAGCTTCTTTCTTTCTTTTGTTTATTTTACATTATATTATTTTTTAGATGTGTTTTTCAATATTCTGGAGGGTCCTGCATGTAGAAATTGTTTTTATATAGGATAATGGGAAAAAACTTTAAAAATCAGTTTATTTGTTGTTTTTCGACTTCTTTTGCAACATTTTAGATTGTCTATCATACATAAGGTGTGCTCTGTATAAAATCGAGCATCTTTCTTTGTTAAAGAACACTTTTTGGAATAATAATAAAAAAAATATAAAAAAAGTCGAAATGTCCAGAATAAGGTTCAGGCTTCGAGACCTCCTAGCTCCTTTTAATATTAAGTTATAATTTTCAAACTCGGTCCCAAGGTAGGACTCTATGGTCCACTCATCCCAGCCGAAGAAAATTTTTATATGTTATTTAGGAGGGCCCCAGTAGGGCCCTATAGGTCTATTGCATATGTAACCGAGAAAGGGCTTTTGAAGTGAAATTGTTTCTTTCTTTCCATACCGCATTGGTCTGGTGGTAGGATACCTTTCTGGGAAGTTGAGGCTGGAGGGAGGGGTCGGGGGTTCGAATCCCAGCTGCGGACTTTTTTTCAAAAAAATTTCTTTTTTTCTTTCTTTTGTTTATTGTAAATAATATTATTTTTTAGATGTGTTCTTCGATATTCTGGAAGGTCCTGCATGTAGGAAATTTTTTTTTAATTAGGAAAATCGGAAAAAACTGGCAAAATCTTGGAAAATTAGTTTATTTGTTATTTTTCGACTCCTTCTGCAACATTTTAGGTAGTCTATCATACATAAGGTGTTCTGTGTATAAAATCGAGCACATTTCTTTGTTAAAGAACACTTTTTGGAATAATAATAAAAAAAATATTTAAAAAAAGTCGAAATGTCGAGAATAAGGTTCAGGCTTCGAAACCTCCTAACTTCCTGTAATATTAAGTTATAATTTTCAAACTCAGTCCCAAGATATGCCTCTATGGTCTAATCACGCCTGCTGAAGGAAATTTTTATATGTCCATTAGGAGGGCCCAAGTTGGGCCCTTTATGTCTATTGCATAGGTAACCGAGAAAGGGCTTTTGAAGCGAAATTATTTCTTTAATTCCGTGCTACCTTGGTCTGTTGGTTAGGACACCTTACTGGCAAGTCGAGGCTGGAGGGAAGGGTCCGGGGTTCAAATCCCAGCTGCGGGCACTTTTTCAAAAAATTTCGTTTTTTTCTTTCTTTTGTTTATTTTACATTATATTATTTTTTAGATGTGTTTTTTCAATATTCTGGAGGGTCCTGCATATATAAATTTTTTTAATTAGGAAATTGGGAAAAAACAGGAAAAATCTAGGAAAATCAGTTTATTTGTTATTTTTCGACTCCTTTTTTAACATTTTAGTTAGTCTACCATGCATACGGTGTTCTGTGTATAAATTCGAGCATATTTCTTTGTTAAAGTACACTTGTTGGAATAATGATAAAAAAAATATAAAAAAAGTCGAAATGTCGAGAATAAGGTTCAGGCTTCGAGACCTCCTAACTCCCTGTAATATTAAGTTATAATTTTCAAACTTGGTCCCAAGGTAGGCCTCTATAGCCCAATCATGCCTGCCCAAGGAAATGTTTATATGTCCCTTAGGAGGGCCCAAGTGGGGCTCTAAAGGTCTATTGCATAGGTAACCGAGAAAGAGCTTTAGAAGCGAAATTGTTTCTTTCTTTCCGTGCTACCTTGGTCTGTTGGTAGGACACCTGATTGGCAAGTCGAGGCTGGAGGGAAGGGTCCGGGGTTCGAATCCCAGCTGCGGGCACTTTTTCAAAAAAAAATTGCTTTTTTTTCTTTCTTTTGTTTATTTTACATTATATTATTTTTTAGATGTGATTTTCAATATTCTGGAGGGTCTTGCATGTAGAAATTTTTTTTTATTAGGAAAATAGGAAAAAACTGGAAAAATCTAGAAAAATCAGTTTAATTGTTATTTTTCGACTTCTTTTGCAACATTTTAGATTGTCTATCATGCATAAGGTGTTCTCTGTATAAAATCGAGCATCTTTCTTTGTTAAAGAACACTTTTTGGAATAATAATAAAAAAAATATCAAAAAAAAGTCGAAATGTCGAGAATAAGGTTCAGGATTCGAGATCTCCTAGCTCCCTGTAATATTAAGTTATAATTTTCAATCTCGGTCCCAAGGTAGGCCTCTATAGTCCAATCATGCTTGCTGAAGGAAATGTTTATATGTCCATTAGGAGGGCCCAAGTGGGGCCCTAAAGGTCTATTGCGTAGGTAACCGAGAAAGGGCTTTTGAAGCAAAATTGTTTCATTCTTTCCGTGCTACCTTGGTCTGGTGGTAGGACACCTGACTGGCAAGTCGAGGCTGGAGTGAGGGGTCAGGGGTTCGAATCCCAGCTGCGGGCACTTTTTCAAAAAAATTTCGTTTCTTTCTTTCTTTTGTTTATTTTACATTATATTATTTTTTAGATGTGTTTTTCAATATTCTGGAGGGTCCTGCATGTAGAAATTTTTTTTAACTAGGAAAATGGGAAAAAACTGGAAAAATCTAGAAAAATCAATTTATTTGTTATTTTTCGACTTCTTTTGCAACATTTTAGATTGTCTATCATGCATAAGGTTTTCTCTGTATATAATCGAGCATCTTTCTTTGTTAAAGAACACTTTTTTAATAATAATAAAAAAAATATAAAAAAAGTCGAAATGTCGAGAATAATGTTCAGGCTTCGAGACCTCCTATCTCCCTGTAATATTAAGTTATAAATTTTAAACTCGGTCCCAAGGTAAGCCTCAATGGTCTAATCATGCCTGCTGAAGGAAATTTTTATATGTCCATTAGGAGGGATCAAGTTGGGCCCTTAATGTCTATTGCATAGGTAACCGAGAAAGAGCTTTTGAAGCGAAATTGTTTCTTTCTTTCCGTGCTACCTTGGTCTGTTGGTAGGACACCTTACTGGCAAGTCAGGGCTGGAGGGCGGGGTCAGGGGTTCGAATCCCACATGAGGGCACTTTTTCAAAAAAATTTCTTTTTTTTCTTTCTGTTGTTTATTTTACATTATATTATTTTTTAGATGTGATTTTCAATATTCTGGAGGGTCCTGCATGTAGAAATTTTTTTATATTAGGAAAATGGGAAAAAACTGGAAAAATCTAGAAAAATCAGTTTATTTGTTATTTTTCGACTCCTTTTGCAACATTTTAGGTAGTTTATCATGCATAAGGTGTTCTGTGTATAAAATCGAGCATATTTCTTTGTTAAAGAACACTTGTTGGAATAATAATAAAAAAAATATAAAAAAAGTCGAAATGTTGAGAATAAGGTTCAGGCTTCGAGACATCCTAGCTCCTTGTAATATTAAGTTATAATTTTCAAACTCGGTCCCAAGGTAGGCCTCTATGGTCTGATCATGCCTGCTGAAGGAAATTTTTATATGTTAATTTCGAGGGCCTCAGTGGGGCTATAAATGTTTATTGCATAGGGAACCGAGAAAGTGTTTTTGAAGCGAAAAATATCATTCTTTCCGTGCTACCTTGGTCTGTTGGTAGGACACCTGATTGGCAAGTCGAGGCTGGAGGGAAGGGTCCGGGGTTCGAATCCCAGCTGCGGGCACTTTTTCAAAAAAATTTCTTTTTTTTCTTTCTTTTGTTTATTTTACATTATATTATTTTTTAGATGTGTTTTTCTATATTCTGGAGGGTCCTGAATGTAAGAAATTTTATTTTTGTTAGGAAAATTGGAAAAAACTTGAAAAGTCGAGGAAAATCAGTTTATTTGTTATTTTTCGACTTCTTTTGCAACATTTTAGATTGTCTATCATACATAAGGTGTGCTCTGTATAAAATCGAGCATCTTTCTTTGTTAAAGAACACTTTTTGGAATAATAATAAAAAAAATATAAAAAAAGTCGAAATGTCCAGAATAAGGTTCAGGCTTCGATACCTCCTAGCTCCCTTTAATATTAAGTTATAATTTTCAAACTCGGTCCCAAGGTAGGACTCTATGGTCCATTCATCCCAGCCGAAAATTTTTTTTATATGTTATTTAGGAGGGCCCCAGTAGGGCCCTATAGGTCTATTGCATATGTAACCGAGAAAGGGCTTTTGAAGTGAAATTGTTTCTTTCTTTCCATACCGCATTGGTCTGGTGGTAGGATACCTTTCTGGGAAGTTGAGGCTGGAGGGAGGGGTCGGGGGTTCGAATCCCAGCTGCGGACACTT
Source organism: Parasteatoda lunata (assembly GCA_949128135.1). Classification (NCBI taxonomy): domain Eukaryota; kingdom Metazoa; phylum Arthropoda; class Arachnida; order Araneae; family Theridiidae; genus Parasteatoda; species Parasteatoda lunata. Next base: position 112,296,158 of record OX421970.1, read on the forward strand.
TTTCAAAAAAATTTCTTTTTTTCTTTCTTTTGTTTATTGTAAATAATATTATTTTTTAGATGTGTTCTTCGATATTCTGGAAGGTCCTGCATGTAGGAAATTTTTTTTTTAATTAGGAAAATCGGAAAAAACTGGCAAAATCTTGGAAAATTAGTTTATTTGTTATTTTTCGACTCCTTCTGCAACATTTTAGGTAGTCTATCATGCATAAGGTGTTCTGTGTATAAAATCGAGCACATTTCTTTGTTAAAGAACACTTTTTGGAATAATAATAAAAAAAATATTAAAAAAAAGTCGAAATGTCGAGAATAAGGTTCAGGCTTCGAAACCTCCTAACTTCCTGTAATATTAAGTTATAATTTTCAAACTCAGTCCCAAGGTATGCCTCTATGGTCTAATCACGCCTGCTGAAGGAAATTTTTATATGTCCATTAGGAGGTCCCAAGTTGGACCCTTAATGTCTATTGCATAGGTAACCGAGAAAGAGCTTTTGAAGCGAAATTGTTTCTTTCATTCTGTGCTACCTTGGTCTGTTGGTAGGACACCTGATTGGCAAGTCGAGGCTGGAGGGAAGGGTCCGGGGTTCGAATCCCAGCTGCGGGCACTTTTTCAAAAAAAAAATTTTTTCTTTCTTTTGTTTATTTTACATTATATTATTTTTTAGATGTGTTTTTCAATATTCTGGAGGGTCCTGAATGTAGGAAATTTTATTTTTGTTAGGAAAATTGGAAAAAACTGGAAAAATCTAGGAAAATCAGTTTATTTGTTATTTTTCAACTCCTTTTGCAACATTTAAGGTAGTCTATCATGCATAAGGTGTTCTGTGAATAAAATCGAGCATATTTCTTTGTTAAAGAACACTTGTTGGAATAATAATAAAAAAAATATAAAAAAAGTCGAAATGTCGAGAATAAAGTTCAGGCTTCGAGACCTCCTATCTCCCTTTAATATTAAGTTATAATTTTCAAACTCGGTCCCAAGGTAGGCCTCTGTGGTCCATTCATCCCAGCCGAAGAAAATTTTTATATGTTAATTAGGAGGGCCCCAGTAAGGCCCTATAGGTCTATTGCATATGTTACCGAGAAAGGGCTTTTGAAGTGAAATTGTTTCTTTCTTTCCATACCGCCTTGGTCTGGTGGTAGGATACCTGTCTGGCAAGTTGAGGCTGGAGGGAGGGGTCGGGGGTTCGAATCCCAGCTGCGGACACTTTTTCAAAAAAATTTCTTCTTTTTCTTTCTTTTGTTTATTTTACATTATATTATTTTTTAGATGTGTTTTTCAATATTCTGGAGGGTCCTGCATGTAGAAATTTTTTTTAATTAGGAAAATGGGAAAAAACTGGAAAAATCTAGAAAAATTTGTTTATTTGTTATTTTTCGACTTCTTTTGCAACATTTTAGATTGTCTATCATGCATAAGGTGTTCTCTGTATAAAATCGAACATCTTTCTTTGTTAAAGAACACTTGTTGGAATAATAATAAAAAAAATATAAAAAAAGTCGAAATGTCAAGAATAAGGTTCAGGCTTCGAGACCTCCTAACTCCCTGTAATATAAAGTTATAATTTTCAAACTCGGTCCCAAGGTAAGCCTCTATGGTCTAATCATGCCTGCTGAAGGAAATTTTTATATGTCCATTAGGAGGTCCCAAGTTGGTCCCTTAATGTCTATTGCATAGGTAACCGATGAAGAGCTTTTGATGCGGAATTGTTTCTTTCATTCCGTGCTACCTTGGTCTGCTGGTAGTACACCTGATTGGCAAGTCGAGGCTGGATGGAAGGGTCCGGGGTTCGAATCCCAGCTGCGGGCACTTTTTCAAAAAAATTTCTTTTTTTTCTTTCTTTTGTTTATTTTACATTATGTTATTTCTTAGATGTGTTTTTCAATATTCTGGAGGGTCCTGAATGTAGGAAATTTTATTTTTGTTAGGAAAATTGGAAAAAACTGGAAAAATCTAGGAAAATCAGTTTATTTGTTATTTTTCAACTCCTTTCGCAACATTTAAGGTAATCTATCATGCATAAGGTGTTCTGTGAATAAAATCCAGCGTATTTCTTTGTTAAAGTACACTTGTTGGAATAATGATAAAAAAAATATAAAAAAAGTCGAAATGTCGAGAATAAGGTTCAGGCTTCGAGACCTCCTAACTCCCTGTAATATTAAGTTATAATTTTCAAACTTGGTCCCAAGGTAGGCCTCTATAGCCCAATCATGCCTGCCCAAGGAAATGTTTATATGTCCCTTAGGAGGGCCCAAGTGGGGCTCTAAAGGTCTATTGCATAGGTAACCGAGAAAGAGCTTTAGAAGCGAAATTGTTTCTTTCTTTCCGTGCTACCTTGGTCTGTTGGTAGGACACCTGATTGGCAAGTCGAGGCTGGAGGGAAGGGTCCGGGGTTCGAATCCCAGCTGCGGGCACTTTTTCAAAAAAAAAATTGCTTTTTTTTCTTTCTTTTGTTTATTTTACATTATATTATTTTTTAGATGTGATTTTCAATATTCTGGAGGGTCTTGCATGTAGAAATTTTTTTTTATTAGGAAAATAGGAAAAAACTGGAAAAATCTAGAAAAATCAGTTTAATTGTTATTTTTCGACTTCTTTTGCAACATTTTAGATTGTCTATCATGCATAAGGTGTTCTCTGTATAAAATCGAGCATCTTTCTTTGTTAAAGAACACTTTTTGGAATAATAATAAAAAAAATATCAAAAAAAAGTCGAAATGTCGAGAATAAGGTTCAGGATTCGAGATCTCCTAGCTCCCTGTAATATTAAGTTATAATTTTCAATCTCGGTCCCAAGGTAGGCCTCTATAGTCCAATCATGCTTGCTGAAGGAAATGTTTATATGTCCATTAGGAGGGCCCAAGTGGGGCCCTAAAGGTCTATTGCGTAGGTAACCGAGAAAGGGCTTTTGAAGCAAAATTGTTTCATTCTTTCCGTGCTACCTTGGTCTGGTGGTAGGACACCTGACTGGCAAGTCGAGGCTGGAGTGAGGGGTCAGGGGTTCGAATCCCAGCTGCGGGCACTTTTTCAAAAAAATTTCGTTTCTTTCTTTCTTTTGTTTATTTTACATTATATTATTTTTTAGATGTGTTTTTCAATATTCTGGAGGGTCCTGCATGTAGAAATTTTTTTTAACTAGGAAAATGGGAAAAAACTGGAAAAATCTAGAAAAATCAATTTATTTGTTATTTTTCGACTTCTTTTGCAACATTTTAGATTGTCTATCATGCATAAGGTTTTCTCTGTATATAATCGAGCATCTTTCTTTGTTAAAGAACACTTTTTTAATAATAATAAAAAAAATATAAAAAAAGTCGAAATGTCGAGAATAATGTTCAGGCTTCGAGACCTCCTATCTCCCTGTAATATTAAGTTATAAATTTTAAACTCGGTCCCAAGGTAAGCCTCAATGGTCTAATCATGCCTGCTGAAGGAAATTTTTATATGTCCATTAGGAGGGATCAAGTTGGGCCCTTAATGTCTATTGCATAGGTAACCGAGAAAGAGCTTTTGAAGCGAAATTGTTTCTTTCTTTCCGTGCTACCTTGGTCTGTTGGTAGGACACCTGATTGGCAAGTCGAGTCTGGAGGAAAGGGTCCGGGGTTCGAATCCCAGCTGCGGGCACTTTTTCAAAAAATATTCTTTTTTTTCTTTCTTTTGTTTATTTTACATTATATTATTTTTTAGATGTGTTTTTTGATATTCTGGAGGATCCTCCATGTAGCAATTTTTTTTAATTAGCAAAATGGGAAAAAACTGGAAAAATCTAGAAAAATCAGTTTATTTGTTATTTTTCGACTCATTTTGCAACATTTTAGGTAGTCTATCATACATAAGGTGCTCTGTGAATAAAATCGAGCATCTTTCTTTGTTAAAGAACACTTTTTGGAATAATAATAAAAAAAATATAAAAAAAGTCGAAATGTCGAGAATAAGGTTCAGACATCGAAACCTCCTAACTTCCTGTAATATTAAGTTATAATTTTCAAACTCGGTCCCAAGGTATGCCTCTATGGTCTAATCACGCCTGCTGAAGGAAATTTTTATATGTCCATTAGGAGGTCCCAAGTTGGGCCCTTAATGTCTATTGCATAGGTAACCGAGAAAGAGCTTTTGAAGCGAAATTGTTTCTTTCATTCCGTGCTACCTTGGTCTAATGGTAGGACACCTGATTGGCAAGTCGAGGCTGGAGGGAAGGTTCCGGGGTTTGAATCCCAGCTGTGGGCACTTTTTCAAAAAAATTTCTTTTTTTTCTTTCTTTTGTTTATTTTACATTATATTATTTTTTAGATGTGTTTTTCAATATTCTGGAGGGTCCTGAATGTAAGAAATTTTATTTTTGTTAGGAAAATTGAAAAAACTTGAAAAGTCGAGGAAAATCAGTCGAGGGATCAGGGGTTCGAATTCCAGCTGCGGATACTTTTTCAAAAAAATTTCTTTTTTTGCTATCTTTTGTTTATTTTACATTATATTATTTTTTAGATGTGTTTTTCGATATTCTGGAGGGTACTGCATGTAGGAAATTTTTTTTTCAATTAGGAAAATGGGATAAAACTGGAAAAATCTTGGAAAATCAGTTTCTTTGAAATTTTTCGACACCATTTGCAACATTTTAGGTAGTCTATCATGCATAAGGAGTTCTGTGTATAAAATCGAGCACCTTTCTTTGTTAAAGAACACTTTTAAGAATAATAATAAAAATAAAAATAAAATACTCAATCTGTCGAGAATAAGATTCAGGCTTCGAGACCTCCTAACTCCATTTAATATTAAGTTATAATTTTTAAACTCGGTCCCAAGGTAAGCCTCTATAGTCCAATTATGCCTGCCCAAGGAAATGTTTATATGTCCATTAGGAGGGCCCAAGTGGGGCCCTAAAGGTCTATTGCATAGGTAACCGAGAAAGGGCTTTTGAAGCGAAATTGTTTCGTTCTTTCCGTGCTACCTTGGTCTGGTGGTAGGACACCTTACTGGCAAGTCGGGGCTGGAGGGCGGGGTCAGGGGTTCGAATCCCACATGCGGGCACTTTTTCAAAAAAATTTCTTTTTTTTCTTTCTGTTGTTTATTTTACATTATATTATTTTTTAGATGTGATTTTCAATATTCTGGAGGGTCCTGCAGATAGAAATTTTTTTTAATTAGGAAAATGGGAAAAAACAGGAAAAATCAGTTTATTTGTTATTTTTCAACTCCTTTTGCAACATTTAAGGTAGTCTATCATGCATAAGGTGTTCTGTGAATAAAATCGAGCATATTTCTCTGTTAAACAACACTTGTTGGAATAATAATAAAAAAAAATATAAAAAAAGTCGAAATGTCGAGAATAAGGTTCAGGCTTCGAGACCTCCTAAATCCCTGTAATATTAAGTTATAATTTTCAAACTCTGTCCCAAGGTAGGCCTCTATAGTCCAATCATGCCTGCCCAAGGAAATGTTTATATGTCCATTAGGAGGGCCCAAGTGGGGCCCTAAAGGTCTATTGCATAGGTAACCGAGAAAGGGCTTTTGAAGCGAAATTGTTTCATTCTTTCCGTGCTGCCTTGGTCTGGAGGGGTAGGACACCTGATTGGCAAGTCGAGTCTGGAGGGAAGGGTCCGGGGTTCGAATCCCAGCTGCGGGCACTTTTTCAAAAAAATTTCTTTTTTTTCTTTCTTTTGTTTATTTTACATTATATTATTTTTTAGATGTGTTTTTCAATATTCTGGAGGGTCCTGAATGTAGGAAATTTTATTTTTGTTAGGAAAATTGGAAAAAACTGGAAAAGTCTAGGAAAATCTGTTTATTTGTTATTTTTCAACTCCTTTTGCAACATTTAAGGTAGTCTATCATGCATAAGGTGTTCTGTGAATATAATCGAGCATATTTCTTTGTTAAAGAACACTTGTTGGAGTAATAATAAAAAAAATATAAAAAAAGTCGAAATGTCGAGAATAAGGTTCAGGCTTCGAGACCTCCTAGCTCCTTGTAATATTAAGTTATAATTTTCAACCTCGGTCCCAAGGTAGGCCTCTATGGTCTGATCATGCCTGCTGAAGGAAATTTTTATATGTTAATTTCGAGGGCCTCAGTGGGGCTATAAATGTTTATTGCATAGGGAACCGAGAAAGTGTTTTTGAAGCGAAATATTTTCATTCTTTACGTGTTACCTTGGTCTGGTGGTAGGACACCTGACTGGCAAGTCGAAGCTGGAGGGAGGGTTCAGGGGTTCGAATTCCAGCTGCGGGCACTATTTCAAAAAATATTCTTTTTTTTCTTTCTTTTGTTTATTTTACATTATATTATTTTTTAGATGTGTTTTTTGATATTCTGGAGGATCCTCCATGTAGCAATTTTTTTTAATTAGCAAAATGGGAAAAAACTGGAAAAATCTAGAAAAATCAGTTTATTTGTTATTTTTCGACTCATTTTGCAACATTTTAGGTAGTCTATCATACATAAGGTGCTCTGTGTATAAAATCGAGCATCTTTCTTTGTTAAAGAACACTTTTTGGAATAATAATAAAAAAAATATAAAAAAAGTCGAAATGTCGAGAATAAGGTTCAGGCTTCGAGACCTCCTAGCTCCCTGTAATATTAAGATATAATTTTCAAACTCGGTCCCAAGGTAGGCCTCTATAGTCCAATCATGCCTACCGAAGGAAATGTTTATATGTGCGTTAGGAGGGCCCAAGTGGGGCACTAAAGTTCTATTGCATAGGTAACCGAGAAAGGGCTTTTGAAGAGAAATTGTTTCATTCCTTCTGTGCTACCTTGGTCAGGTGGTAGGACACCTGACTGGCATGTCAAGGCTGGAGGGAGGGGTCAGGGGTTCGAATCTCAGCTGCGGGCACTTTTTCAAAAAAATTTCATTTTTTCTTTCTTTTGTTTATTTTACATTATATTATTTTTTAGATGTGTTTTTTGATATTCTGGAGGGTTCTGAATGTAGGAAATTTAATTTTGTTAGGAAAATGGGAAAAAACAGGAAAAATCTAGAAAAAACAGTTTATTTGTTATTTTTCAACCATTTTTGAAACATTTAAGGTAGTCTATCAGCCATAAGGTGTTCTGTGAATAAAATCGAGCATATTTCTTTGTTAAGAACACTTTTTGGAATAATAATAAAAAAAATATAAAAAAAGTCGAAATGTCGAGAATAAGGTTCAGGCTTCAAGACCTCTTAACTCCCTGTAATACTAAGTTATGATTTTCAAACTCGGTCCCAAGGTAGGCCTCTATAGTCCAATCATGCCTGCCGAAGGAAATGTTTATATGTTCATTAGGAGGGCCCAAGTGGGGCCCTAAAGGTGTATTGCATAGGTAACCGAGAAAAGGCTTTTGAAGCGAAATTGTTTCATTCTCTACGTGCTACCTTGGTCTGGTGGTAGGACACCTGACAGGCATGTCGAAGCTGGAGGGAGGGGTCAGGGGTTCGAATCCCAGCTGCAAGCACTTCCTAAAAAAAATTTCTTTTTTTTCTTTCTTTTGTTTATTTCACATTATATTATTTTTTAGATGTGTTTTTCGATATTCTGGAGGGTCCGGAATGTAGGAAATTTAATTTTGTTAGGAAAATGGGAAAAAACTGGAAAAATCTAGGAAAATCAGTTTATTTGTTTTTTTCCGACTCCTTTTGCAATATTTAGGTAGTCTATCATGCATAAGGCGTTCTGTGTATAAAATCGAGCATCTTTCTTTGTTAAAGAACACTTTTTGAAATAATAACAAAAAATTTTTTAAAAAAGTCGAAATGTCGAGAATTAGGTTCAGGCTTCGAGACCTCCTAGCTCCTTGTAATATTAAGTTATAATTTCCAACTCGGTCCCAAGGTAGGCCTCTATGGTCTAATCATGCCTGCCAAAGGAAATTTTTATATGCTAATTTCGAGGGCCTCAGTGTGGCCCTAAATGTTCATTGCATAGGGAACCGAGAAAGGGCTTTTGAAGCGAAAAATTGTTTCTTTCTTTCCCTGCTACCTTGGTCTGTAGGTAGGACCCCTGATTGGCAAGTCGAGGCTGGAGGGAAGGGTCCGGGGTTCGAATCCCAGCTGCGGGCACTTTTTCAAAAAAATTGCTTTTTTTTCTTTCTTTTGTTTATTTTACATTATATTATTTTATAGATGTGTTTTTCAATATTCTGGAGGGTCCTGCATGTAGAAATATTTTTTAATTTGGAAAATGGGAAAAAAACTGGAAAAATCTAGAAAAATCAGATTATTTGTTATTTTTTGACTTCTTTTGCAACATTTTAGATTGTCTATCATGCATAAGGTGTTCTCTGTATAAAATCGAGCATCTTTCTTTGTTAAAGAACATTTTTTTTAATAATAATAAAAAAAATATAAAAAAAGTCGAAATGTCGAGAATAATGTTCAGGCTTCGAGACCTCCTAGCTCCCTGTAATATTAAGTTATATTTTTAAACTCGGTCCCAAGGTAGGCCTCTATAGTCCAATCATGCCTGCTGAAGAAAATTTTTATATGTCCATTAGGAGAGCCCAAGTTGGGCCCTTAATGTCTATTGCATAGGTAACCGAGAAAGAGCTTTTGAAGCGAAATTCTTTCTTTCTTTCCGTGCTACCTTGGTCTGTTGGTAGGACACCTGATTGGCAAGTCGAGGCTGGAGGGAAGGGTCCGGGGTTCCAATCCCAGCTGCGGGCACTTTTTCAAAAAATTTCTTTTTTTTCTTTCTCTTGTTTATTTTACATTATATTATTTTTTAGATGTGTTTTTTCAATATTCTGGAGGGTCCTGCATATAGAAATTTTTTTTAATTAGTAAAATGGGAAAAAACAGGAAAAATCTAGGAAAATCAGTTTATTTGTTATTTTTCGACTCCTTTTTTAACATTTTAGTTAGTCTACCATGCATAAGGTGTTCTGTGTATAAATTCGAGCATATTTGTATGTTAAAGAACACTTTTTGGAATAATAATAAAAAAAATATTTAAAAAAATTGGAAATGTCGAGAATAAGGTTCAGGTTTCGAGACCTCCTAGCTCCCTGTAATATTAAGTTATAATTTTTAAACTCGGTCCCAAGGTAGGCCTCTATAGTCCACTCATGCCTGCCGAAGGAAATGTTTATATGTCAATTAGGAGGGCCCAAGTGGGGCCCTAAAGGTCTATTGCATAGGTAACCGAGAAAGGGATTTTGAAGCGAAATTGTTTTATTCTTTCTGTGCTACCTTGATCTGGTGGTAGGACACCTGACTGGCATGTCGAGGCTGGAGTGAGGGGACAGGGGTTCGAATCCCAGCTGCGGGCACTTTTTCAAAAAAATTTCTTTTTTTTCTTTCTTTTGTTTATTTTACATTATATTATTTTTTAGATGTGTTTTTCATATTCTGGAGGGTCCAACATGTAGAATTTTTTTTTAACTATTAAAATGGGAAAAAACTGGAAAATGTAGAAAAATCAGTTTATTTGTTATTTTTCGACTTCTTTTGCAACATTTTAGATTGTCTATCATGCATAAGGTGTTCTCTGTATAAAATCGAGCATCTTTCTTTGTTAAAGAACACTTTTTGGAATAATAATAAAAAAAATATTAAAAAAAAGTCGAAATGTCGAGAATAAGGTTCAGGCTTCGAGACCTCCTAGCTCCCTGTAATATTAAGATATAATTTTCAAACTCGGTCCCAAGGTAGGCCTCTATAGTCCAATCATGCCTACCGAAGGAAATGTTTATATGTGCGTTAGGAGGGCCCAAGTGGGGCACTAAAGTTCTATTGCATAGGTAACCGAGAAAGGGCTTTGGAAGAGAAATTGTTTCATTCTTTCTGTGCTACCTTGGTCAGGTGGTAGGACACCTGACTGGCATGTCAAGGCTGGAGGGAGGGGTCAGGGGTTCGAATCTCAGCTGCGGGCACTTTTTCAAAAAAATTTCATTTTTTCTTTCTTTTGTTTATTTTACATTATATTATTTTTTAGATGTGTTTTTCGATATTCTGGAGGGTCCTGAATGTAGGAAATTTAATTTTGTTAAGAAAATGGGAAAAAACTGGAAAAATCTTGAAAAATCAGTTTATTTGTTATTTTTCGACTCCTTTTGCAACATTTTAGGTAGTCTATCATGCATAAGGTGTTCTGTGTATAAAATCGAGCATATTTCTTTGTTAAAGAACACTTTTTGGAATTATAATAAAAAAAATATTAAAAAAAAGTCGAAATGAGGAGAATAAGGTTCAGGCTTCGAGATCTCCTAGCTCCCTGTAATATTAAGTTATAATTTTCAAACTCGGTCTCAAGGTAGGCCTCTATAGTCCAATCATGCCTACAGAAGGAAATGTTTAGATGTCCATTAGGAGGGCCCAAGTGGGGCCCTAAAGGTGTATTGCATAGGTAACCGAGAAAGGGCTTTTGAAGCGAAATTGTTTCTTTCTTTCCGTGCTACTTTGGTCTGGTGGTAGGACACCTGACTGGCATGTCGAAGCTGGAGAGAGGGGTCAGGGGTTCGAATCCCAGCTGCGGGCACTTTCCCAAATAAAATTTCTTTTTTTCTTTCTTTTGTTTATTTCACATTATATTATTTTTTATATGTGTTTTTCGATATTCTAGAGGGTCCTGAATGTAGGAAATTTAATTTTGTTAGGAAAGTGGGAAAAAACTTGAAAAATCTAGGAAAATCAGTTTATTTGTTATTTTTCAACTCCTTTTGCAACATTTAAGGTAGTCTATCAGGCATAAGGTGTTCTGTGAATAAAATCGAGCATATTTCTTTGTTAAAGAACACTTTTTGGAATAATAATAAAAAAAATATAAAAAAAGTCGAAATGTCGAGAATAAGGTTCAGGCTTCGAGACCTCCTAACGCCCCGTAATATTAAGTTATATTTTTCAAACTCGGTCCCAATGTAGGCCTCTATAGTCCAATCATGCCTGCCGAAACAAATGCTTATATGTCCATTAGGTAGGCCCAAGTGGGGCCCTAAAGGTGTATTGCATAGGTAACCGAGAAAGGGCTTTTGAAGCGAAATTGTTTCATTCTTTCCGTGCAACCTTGGTCTGGTGGTAGGACACCTGACTGGCATGTCGAGGCAGGAGGGAGGGTTCAGGGGTTCGAATCCCAGCTGCGGGCAATTTTTCAAAAAAATTTCTTTTTTTTCTTTCTTTTGTTTATTTTACATTATATTATTTTTTAGATGTGTTTTTCAATATTCTGGAGGGCCCTGCATGTAGAAATTTTTTTTTATTAGGAAAATGGGAAAAAACTGGAAAAATCTTGAAAAATCAGTTTATTTGTTATTTTTCGATTCCTTTTGCAACATTTTAGGTAGTCTATCATGCATAAGGTGTTCTGTGTATAAAATCGAGCATATTTCTTTGTTGAAGAAAACTTTTTGGAATAATAATAAAAAAAATATTAAAAAAAAGTCGAAATGTGGAGAATAAGGTTCAGGGTTCGAGATCTCCTAGCTCCCTGTAATATTAAGTTATAATTTTCAAACTCGGTCTCAAGGTAGGCCTCTATAGTCTAATCATGCTTACTGAAGGAAATGTTTATATGTCCATTAGGAGGGCCCAAGTGGGGCCCTAAAGGTGTATTGCATAGGTAACCGAGAAAGGGCTTTTGAAGCGAAATTGTTTCATTCTTTCCGTGCTACCTTGGTCAGGTGGTAGGACACCTGACTGGCATGTCAAGGCTGGAGGGAGGGGTCAGGGGTTCGAATCCCAGCTGCGGGCGCTTTTCCAAAAAAAATTTCTTTTTTTCTTTCTTTTGTTTATTTCACATTATATTATTTTTTATATGTGTTTTTCGATATTCTGGAGGGTCCTGAATGTAGGAAATTTAATTTTGTTAGGAAAATGGGAAAAAACTGGAAAAATCTAGGAAAATCAGTTTATTTGTTATTTTTCAACTCCTTTTGCAACATTTAAGGTAGTCTATCAGGCATAAGGTGTTCTGTGATTAAAATCGAGCATATTTCTTTGTTAAAGAACACTTTTTGGAATAATAATAAAAAAAATATAAAAAAAGTCGAAATGTAGATAATAAGGTTCAGGATTCGAGACCTCCTAACTCCCCGTAATATTAAGTTATATTTTTCAAACTCGGTCCCAATATAGGCCTCTAAAGTCCAATCATGCCTGCCGAAGGAAATGTTTATATGTCCATTAGGAGGGCCCAAGTGGGGCCCTAAAGGTGTATTGCATAGGTAACCAAAAAGAGCTTTTGAAGCGAAATTGTTTCATTACTGCCATGCTACCTTGATCAGGTGGTAGGACACCTGACTGGCATGTCAAGGCTGGAGGGAGGGGTCAGGGGTTTGAATCCCAGCTGCGGGCACTTTTTCAAAAAAATTTCATTTTTTCTTTCTTTTGTTTATTTTACATTATATTATTTTTTAGATGTGTTTTTCGATATTCTGGAGGTTCCTGAATGTAGGAAATTTCATTTTGTTAGGAAAATGGGAAAAAACTGGAAAAATCTAGGAAAATCAGTTTATTTGTTATTTTTCAACCATTTTTGCAACAATTAAGGTAGTCTATCAGGCATAAGGTGTTCTGTGAATAAAATCGAGCATATTTCTTTGTTAAGAACACTTTTTGGAATAATAATAAAAAAAATATAAAAAAAGTCGAAATGTCGAGAATAAGGTTCAGGCTTCAAGACCTCCTATCTCCCTGTAATATTAAGTTATGATTTTCAAACTCGGTCCCAAGGTAGGCCTCTATAGTCCAATCATGCAAGCAGAAAGAAATGCTTATATGTCCATTAGGAGGGCCCGAGTGGGGCCCTAAAGATGTATTGCATAGGTAACCGAGAAAGGTCTTTTGAAGTGAAATTGTTTCCTTTTTCTGGGCAACCTTGGTCTGGTGGTAGGACACCTGACTGGCATGTCGAGGCTGGAAGGAGGGGTCAGGGGTTCGAATCCCAGCTGCGGGCAATTTTTCAAAAAAAAGTTCTTTTTTTTTTTCTTTTGTTTATTTTACATTATATTATTTTTTAGATGTGTTTTTCAATATTCTGGAGGGCCCTGCATGTAGAAATTTTTTTTAATTAGGAGAAATGGGAAAAAACTGGAAAAATCTTGAAAAATCAGTTTATTTGTATTTTTCGACTCCTTTTGCAACATTTCAGGTAGTCTATCATGCATAAGGTGTTCTGTGTATAAAATCGAGCATATTTCTTTGCTAAAGAACACTTTTTGGAATAATAATAAAAAAAATATTTAAAAAAAATCGAAATGTGGAGAATAAGGTTCAGGCTTCGAGATCTCCTAGCTCCCTGTAATAATAAGTTATAATTTTCAAACTCGGTCTCAAGGTAGGCCTCTCTAGTCCAATCTTGCCTACAGAAGGAAATGTTTAGATGTCCATTAGGAGGGCCCAAGTGGGGCCCTAAAGGTGTATTGCATAGGTAACCGAGAAAGGGCTTTTGAAGCGAAATTGTTTCATTCTTTCCGTGCTACCTTGGTCTGGTGGTAGGACACCTGACTGGCATGTCGAGGCTGGAGGGAAGGGTCGGGTGTTCGAATCCCAGCTGCGGGCACTTTCCCAAAAAAAATTTCTTTTTTTCTTTCTTTTGTTTATTTCACATTATATTATTTTTTATATGTGTTTTTCGATATTCTAGAGGGTCCTGAATGTAGGAAATTTAATTTTGTTAGGAAAGTGGGAAAAAACTGGAAAAATCTAGGAAAATCAGTTTATTTGTTATTTTTCAACTCCTTTTGCAACATTTAAGGTAGTCTATCAGGCATAAGGTGTTCTGTGAATAAAATCGAGCATATTTCTTTGTTAAAGAACATTTTTTGGAATAATAATAAAAAAAATATAGAAAAAGTCGAAATGTCGAGAATAAGGTTCAGGCTTCGAGACCTCCTAACGCCCCGTAATATTAAGTTATATTTTTCAAACTCGGTCCCAATGTAGGCCTCTATAGTCCAATCATGCCTGCCGAAGGAAATGTTTATATGTCCATTAGGAGGGCCCGAGTGGGGCCCTAAAGATGTATTGCATATTTAACCGAGAAAGGTCTTTTGAAGCGAAATTGTTTCATTCTTTCTGTGCAACCTTGGTCTGGTGGTAGGACACCTGACTGGCATGTCGAGGCTGGAGGGAGGGGTCAGGGGTTCGAATCCCAGCTGCTGGCAATTTTTCAAAAAAATTTCTTTTTTTTCTCTCTTTTGTTTATTTTACATTATATTATTTTTTAGATGTGTTTTTCAATATTCTGGAGGGCCCTGCATGTAGAAATTTTTTTTAATTAGGAAAATGGGAAAAAACTGGAAAAATCTTGAAAAATCAGTTTATTTGTATTTTTCGTCTCCTTTTGCAACATTTCAGGTAGTCTATCAGGCATAAAGTGTTCTGTGAATAAAATCGAGCATATTTCTTTGTTAAAGAACACTTTTTGGAATAATAATAAAAAAAATATAAAAAAAGTCGAAATGTCGATAATAAGGTTCAGGATTCGAGACCTCCTAACTCCCCGTAATATTAAGTTATATTTTTCAAACTCGGTCCCAATGTAGGCCTCTAAAGTCCAATCATGCCTGCCGAAGGAAATATTTATATGTCCATTAGGAGGGCCCAAGTGGGGCCCTAAAGGTGTATTGCATAGGTAACCAAAAAGAGCTTTTGAAGCGAAATTGTTTCATTATTGCCATGCTACCTTGGTCAGGTGGTAGGACACCTGACTGGCATGTCAAGGCTGGAGGGAGGGGTCAGGGGTTCGAATCCCAGCTGCGGGCACTTTTTCAAAAAAATTTCATTTTTTCTTTCTTTTGTTTATTTTACATTATATTATTTTTTAGATGTGTTTTTCGATATTCTGGAGGGTCCTGAATGTAGGAAATTTCATTTTGTTAGGAAAATGGGAAAAAACTGGAAAAATCTAGAAAAATCAGTTTATTTGTTATTTTTCAACCATTTTTGCAACATTTAAGGTAGTCTATCAGGCATATGGTGTTCTGTGAATAAAATCGAGCATATTTCTTTGTTAAGAACACTTTTTGGAATAATAATAAAAAAAATATAAAAAAAGTCGAAATGTCGAGAATAAGGTTCAGGCTTCGAGACCTCCTATCTCCCTGTAATATTAAGTTATAATTTTCAAACTCGGTCCCAAGGTAGGCCTCTATAGTCCAATCATGCCTGCCGAAGGAAATGTTTATATGTCCATTAGGAGGGCCCGAGTGGGGCCCTAAATATGTATTGCATAGGTAACCGAGAAAGGTCTTTTGAAGCGAAATTGTTTCATTCTTTCTGTGCAACCTTGGTCTGGTGGTAGGACACCTGACTGGCATGTCGACGCTGGAGGGAGGGGTCAGGGGTTCGAATCCCAGCTGCTGGCAATTTTTCAAAAAAAATTTCTTTTTTTTCTTTCTTTTGTTTATTTTACATTATATTATTTTTTAGATGTGTTTTTCGATATTCTGGAGGGTCCTGAATGTAGGAAATTTAATTTTGTTAGGAAAATGGGAAAAAACTGGAAAAATCTAGGAAAATCAGTTTATTTGTTATTTTTCAACTCCTTTTGCAACATTTAAGGTAGTCTATCAGGCATAAGGTGTTCTGTGAATAAAATCGAGCATATTTCTTTGTTAAAGAACACTTTTTTGAATAATAATAAAAAAAATATAAAAAAAGTCGAAATGTCGAGAATAAGGTTCAGGCTTCGAGACCTCCTAACTCCCTGTAATATTCAGTTATATTTTTCAAACTTGGTCCCAATGTAGGCCTCTATAGTCCGATCATGCCTGCCGAAGGAAATGTTTATATGTCCATTAGGAGGGCCCAAGTGGGGCCCTAAAGGTGTATTGCATAGGTAACCAAAAAGAGCTTTTGAAGCGAAATTGTTTCATTCTTTCCGTGCTACCTTGGTCTGGTGGTAGGACACCTGACTGGCATGTCAAGGCTGGAGGAAGGGGTCAGGGGTTCGAATCCCAGTTGCGGGAAATTTTTCAAAAAAATTTCATTTTTTCTTTCTTTTGTTTATTTCACATTATATTATTTTTTATATGTGTTTTTCGATATTCTGGAGGGTCCTGAATGTAGGAAATTTAATTTTGTTAGGAAAATGGGAAAAAACTGGAAAAATCTAGGAAAATCAGTTTATTTGTTATTTTTCAACCATTTTTGCAACAATTAAGGTAGTCTATCAGGCATAAGGTGTTCTGTGAATAAAATCGAGCATATTTCTTTGTTAAAGAACACTTTTTTGAATAATAATAAAAAAAATATAAAAAAAATATAAAAAAAGTCGAAATGTCGAGAATAAGTTTCAGGCTTCGAGACCTCCTATCTCCCTGTAATATTAAGTTATGATTTTCAAACTCGGTCCCAAGGTAGGCCTCCATAGTCCAATCATGCCTGCCGAAGGAAATGTTTATTATATGTCCATTAGGAGGGCCCGAGTGGGACCCTAAAGATGTATTGCATAGGTAACCGAGAAAGGTCTTTTGAAGCGAAATTGTTTCATTCTTTCTGTGCAACCTTGGTCTGGTGGTAGGACACCTGACTGGCATGTCGAGGCTGGAGGGAGGGGTCAGGGGTTCGAATCCCAGCAGCGGGCAATTTTTCAAAAAAAATTTCTTTTTTTTCTTTCTTTTGTTTATTTTACATTATATTATTTTTTAGATGTGTTTTTCAATATTCTGGAGGGCCCTGCATGTAGAAATTTTTTTTAATTAGGAAAATGGGAAAAAACTGGAAAAATCTTGAAAAATCAGTTTATTTGTATTTTTCGACTCCTTTTGCAACATTTCAGGTAGTCTATCATGCATAAGTTGTTCTGTGTATAAAATCGAGCATATTTCTTTGTTAAAGAACACTTTTTGGAATAATAATAAAAAAAATGCTGAAAAAGTCGAGATTTTGAGAATAAGGTTCAGGCTTCGAAACCTTCTAGCTCCCTTTAATATTAAGTTATAATTTTCCAGCTCGGTCCCAAGGTAGGCCTCTATGGTTCAATCTTGCCAGCCGAAGGAAATTTTTATATGTTAATTTGGAGGACCCCATTGGGGCCCTAAAGGTCTATTGCATAGGTAACCGAGAAAGGGCTTTTGAAGCGAAATTGTTTCTTTCTTTACGTGCTACCTTGGTCAGGTGGTAGGAAACCTTACTGGCATGTCAAGGCTGGAGGGAGGGGTCAGGGGTTCGAATCCCAGCTGCGGGCACTTATCCAAAAAAATTTCATTTTTTCTTTCTTTTGTTTATTTTACATTATATTATTTTTTAGATGTGTTTTTCGATATTCTGGAGGGTCCTGAATGTAGGAAATTTAATTTTGTTAGGAAAATGGGAAAAAACTGGAAAAATCTAGGAAAATCAGTTTATTTGTTATTTTTCAACTCCTTTTGCAACATTTAAGGTAGTCTATCAGGCATAAGGTGTTCTGTGAATAAAATCGAGCATATTTCTTTGTTAAAGAACACTTTTTGGAATAATAATAAAAAAAATATAAAAAAAGTCGAAATGTCGATAATAAGGTTCAGGATTCGAGACCTCCTAACTCCCCGTAATATTAAGTTATATTTTTCAAACTCGGTCCCAATATAGGCCTCTAAAGTCCAATCATGCCTGCCGAAGGAAATGTTTATATGTCCATTAGGAGGGCCCAAGTGGGGCCCTAAAGGTGTATTGCATAGGTAACCAAAAAGAGCTTTTGAAGCGAAATTGTTTCATTATTGCCATGCTACCTTGAGCAGGTGGTAGGACACCTGACTGGCATGTCAAGGCTGGAGGGAGGGGTCAGGGGTTTGAATCCCAGCTGCGGGCACTTTTTCAAAAAAATTTCATTTTTTCTTTCTTTTGTTTATTTTACATTATATTATTTTTTAGATGTGTTTTTCGATATTCTGGAGATTCCTGAATGTAGGAAATTTCATTTTGTTAGGAAAATGGGAAAAAACTGGAAAAATCTAGGAAAATCAGTTTATTTGTTATTTTTCAACCATTTTTGCAACAATTAAGGTAGTCTATCAGGCATAAGGTGTTCTGTGAATAAAATCGAGCATATTTCTTTGTTAAGAACACTTTTTGGAATAATAATAAAAAAAATATAAAAAAAGTCGAAATGTCGAGAATAAGGTTCAGGCTTCAAGACCTCCTATCTCCCTGTAATATTAAGTTATGATTTTCAAACTCGGTCCCAAGGTAGGCCTCTATAGTCCAATCATGCAAGCAGAAAGAAATGCTTATATGTCCATTAGGAGGGCCCGAGTGGGGCCCTAAAGATGTATTGCATAAGTAACCGAGAAAGGTCTTTTGAAGTGAAATTGTTTCCTTCTTTCTGGGCAACCTTGGTCTGGTGGTAGGACACCTGACTGGCATGTCGAGGCTGGAAGGAGGGGTCAGGGGTTCGAATCCCAGCTGCAGGCAATTTTTCAAAAAAATTTCATTTTTTCTTTCTTTTGTTTATTTTACATTATATTATTTTTTAGATGTGTTTTTCGATATTCTGGAGGGTCCTGAATGTAGGAAATTTCATTTTGTTAGGAAAATGGGAAAAAACTGGAAAAATCTAGGAAAATCAGTTTATTTGTTATTTTTCAACTCCTTTTGCAACATTTAAGGTAGTCTATCAGGCATAAGGTGTTCTGTGAATAAAATCGAGCATATTTCTTTGTTAAAGAACACTTTTTTGAATAATAATAAAAAAAATATAAAAAAAGTCGAAATGTCGAGAATAAGGTTCAGGCTTCGAGACCTCCTAACTCCCTGTAATATTCAGTTATATTTTTCAAACTCGGTCCCAATGTAGGCCTCTATAGTCCAATCATGCCTGCCGAAGGAAATGTTTATATGTCCATTAGGAGGGCCCAAGTGGGGCCCTAAAGGTGTATTGCATAGGTAACCAAAAAGAGCTTTTGAAGCGAAATTGTTTCATTCTTTCCGTGCTACCTTGGTCTGGTGGTAGGACACCTGACTGGCATGTCAAGGCTGGAGGAAGGGGTCAGGGGTTCGAATCCCAGTTGCGGGAAATTTTTCAAAAAAATTTCATTTTTTCTTTCTTTTGTTTATTTCACATTATATTATTTTTTATATGTGTTTTTCGATATTCTGGAGGGTCCTGAATGTAGGAAATTTAATTTTGTTAGGAAAATGGGAAAAAACTGGAAAAATCTAGGAAAATCAGTTTATTTGTTATTTTTCAACCATTTTTGCAACAATTAAGGTAGTCTATCAGGCATAAGGTGTTCTGTGAATAAAATCGAGCATATTTCTTTGTTAAGAACACTTTTTGGAATAATAATAAAAAAAATATAAAAAAAGTCGAAATGTCGAGAATAAGGTTCAGGCTTCGAGACCTCCTATCTCCCTGTAATATTAAGTTATAATTTTCAAACTCGGTCCCAAGGTAGGCCTCTATAGTCCAATCATGCCTGCCGAAGGAAATGTTTATATGTCCATTAGGAGGGCCCGAGTGGGGCCCTAAATATGTATTGCATAGGTAACCGAGAAAGGTCTTTTGAAGCGAAATTGTTTCATTCTTTCTGTGCAACCTTGGTCTGGTGGTAGGACACCTGACTGGCATGTCGACGCTGGAGGGAGGGGTCAGGGGTTCGAATCCCAGCTGCTGGCAATTTTTCAAAAAAAATTTCTTTTTTTTCTTTCTTTTGTTTATTTTACATTATATAATTTTTTAGATGTGTTTTTCAATATTCTGGAGGGCCCTGCATGTAGAAATTTTTTTTAATTAGGAAAATGGGAAAAAACTGGAAAAATCTTGAAAAATTAGTTTATTTGTATTTTTCGTCTCCTTTTGCAACATTTCAGGTAGTCTATCATGCATAAGGTGTTCTGTGTATAAAATCGAGCATATTTCTTTGTTAAAGAACACTTTTTGGAATAATAATAAAAAAAATATTAAAAAAAAATCGAAATGTGGAGAATAAGGTTCAGGCTTCGAGATCTCCTAGCTCCCTGTAATATTAAGTTATAATTTTCAAAATCGGTCTTAAGGTAGGCCTCTATAGTCCAATCATGCCTACTGAAGGAAATGTTTATATGTCCATTAGGAGGGCCAGGTGGGGCCCTAAAGGTGTATTGCATAGGTAACCGAGAAAGGGCTTTTGAAGCGAAATTGTTTCATTCTTTCCGTGCTACCTTGGTCTGGTGGTAGGACACCTGACTGGCATGTCAAGGCTGGAGGGAGGGGTCAGGGGTTCGAATCCCAGCTGCGGGCACTTATCCAAAAAAAATTCATTTTTTCTTTCTTTTGTTTATTTCACATTATATTATTTTTTATATGTGTTTTTCGATATTCTAGAGGGTCCTGAATGTAGGAAATTTAATTTTGTTATGAAAATGGGAAAAAACTGGAAAAATCTAGGAAAATCAGTTTATTTGTTATTTTTCAACTCCTTTTGCAACATTTAAGGTAGTCTATCAGGCATAAGGTGTTCTGTGAATAAAATCGAGCATATTTCTTTGTTAAAGAACACTTTTTGGAATAATAATAAAAAAAATATAAAAAAAGTCGAAATGTCGAGAATAAGGTTCTGGCTTCGAAACCTCCTAACGCCCCGTAATATTAAGTTATATTCTTCAAACTCGGTCCCAATGTAGGCCTCTATAGTCCAATCATGCAAGCCGAAAGAAATGCTTATATCTCCATTAGGAGGGCCCAAGTGGGGCCCTAAAGGTGTATTGCATAGGTAACCAAAAAGAGCTTTTGAAGCGAAATTGTTTCATTCTTTCCGTGCTACCTTGGTCAGGTGGTAGGACACCTGACTAGCATGTCAAGGCTGGAGGGAGGGGTCAGGGGTTCGAATCCCAGCTGCGGGCACTTTTTCAAAAAAATTTCATTTTTTCTTTCTTTTGTTTATTTTACATTATATTATTTTTTAGATGTGTTTTTCGATATTCTGGAGGGTCCTGAATGTAGGAAATTTAATTTTGTTAGGAAAATGGGAAAAAACTGGAAAAATCTAGGAAAATCAGTTTATTTGTTATTTTTCAACTCCTTTTGCAACATTTAAGGTAGTCTATCAGGCATAAGGTGTTCTGTGAATAAAATCGAGCATATTTCTTTGTTAAAGAACACTTTTTTGAATAATAATAAAAAAAATATAAAAAAAGTCGAAATGTCGAGAATAAGGTTCAGGCTTCGAGACCTTCTAACTCCCTGTAATATTCAGTTATATTTTTCAAACTCGGTCCCAATGTAGGCCTCTATAGTCCAATCATGCCTGCCGAAGGAAATGTTTATATGTCCATTAGGAGGGCCCAAGTGGGGCCCTAAAGGTGTATTGCATAGGTAACCAAAAAGAGCTTTTGAAGCGAAATTGTTTCATTCTTTCCGTGCTACCTTGGTCTGGTGGTAGGACACCTGACTGGCATGTCAAGGCTGGAGGAAGGGGTCAGGGGTTCGAATCCCAGTTGCGGGAAATTTTTCAAAAAAATTTCATTTTTTCTTTCTTTTATTTATTTCACATTATATTATTTTTTATATGTGTTTTTCGATATTCTGGAGGGTCCTGAATGTAGGAAATTTCATTTTGTTAGGAAAATGGGAAAAAACTGGAAAAATCTAGGAAAATCAGTTTATTTGTTATTTTTCAACCATTTTTGCAACAATTAAGGTAGTCTATCAGGCATAAGGTGTTCTGTGAATAAAATCGAGCATATTTCTTTGTTAAAGAACACTTTTTTGAATAATAATAAAAAAAATATAAAAAAAATATAAAAAAAGTCGAAATGTCGAGAATAAGTTTCAGGCTTCGAGACCTCCTATCTCCCTGTAATATTAAGTTATGATTTTCAAACTCGGTCCCAAGGTAGGCCTCCATAGTCCAATCATGCCTGCCGAAGGAAATGTTTATATGTCCATTAGGAGGGCCCGAGTGGGACCCTAAAGATGTATTGCATAGGTAACCGAGAAAGGTCTTTTGAAGCGAAATTGTTTCATTCTTTCTGTGCAACCTTGGTCTGGTGGTAGGACACCTGACTGGCATGTCGAGGCTGGAGGGAGGGGTCAGGGGTTCGAATCCCAGCAGCGGGCAATTTTTCAAAAAAAATTTCTTTTTTTTCTTTCTTTTGTTTATTTTACATTATATTATTTTTTAGATGTGTTTTTCAATATTCTGGAGGGCCCTGCATGTAGAAATTTTTTTTAATTAGGAAAATGGGAAAAAACTGGAAAAATCTTGAAAAATCAGTTTATTTGTATTTTTCGACTCCTTTTGCAACATTTCAGGTAGTCTATCATGCATAAGTTGTTCTGTGTATAAAATCGAGCATATTTCTTTGTTAAAGAACACTTTTTGGAATAATAATAAAAAAAATGCTGAAAAAGTCGAGATTTTGAGAATAAGGTTCAGGCTTCGAAACCTTCTAGCTCCCTTTAATATTAAGTTATAATTTTCCAGCTCGGTCCCAAGGTAGGCCTCTATGGTTCAATCTTGCCAGCCGAAGGAAATTTTTATATGTTAATTTGGAGGACCCCATTGGGGCCCTAAAGGTCTATTGCATAGGTAACCGAGAAAGGGCTTTTGAAGCGAAATTGTTTCTTTCTTTCCGTGCTACCTTGGTCAGGTGGTAGGAAACCTGACTGGCATGTCAAGGCTGGAGGGAGGGGTCAGGGGTTCGAATCCCAGCTGCGGGCACTTATCCAAAAAAATTTCATTTTTTCTTTCTTTTGTTTATTTTACATTATATTATTTTTTAGATGTGTTTTTCGATATTCTGGAGGGTCCTGAATGTAGGAAATTTAATTTTGTTAGGAAAATGGGAAAAAACTGGAAAAATCTAGGAAAATCAGTTTATTTGTTATTTTTCAACTCCTTTTGCAACATTTAAGGTAGTCTATCAGGCATAAGGTGTTCTGTGAATAAAATCGAGCATATTTCTTTGTTAAAGAACACTTTTTTGAATAATAATAAAAAAAATATAAAAAAAGTCGAAATGTCGAGAATAAGGTTCAGGCTTCGAGACCTCCTAACTCCCTGTAATATTCAGTTATATTTTTCAAACTCGGTCCCAATGTAGGCCTCTATAGTCCAATCATGCCTGCCGAAGGAAATGTTTATATGTCCATTAGGAGGGCCCAAGTGGGGCCCTAAAGGTGTATTGCATAGGTAACCAAAAAGAGCTTTTGAAGCGAAATTGTTTCATTCTTTCCGTGCTACCTTGGTCAGGTGGTAGGACACCTGACTGGCATGTCAAGGCTGGAGGGAGGGGTCAGGGGTTCGAATCCCAGCTGCGGGCACTTTTTCAAAAAAATTTCATTTTTTCTTTCTTTTGTTTATTTTACATTATATTATTTTTTAGATGTGTTTTTCGATATTCTGGAGGGTCCTGAATGTAGGAAATTTCATTTTGTTAGGAAAATGGGAAAAAACTTGAAAAATCTAGGAAAATCAGTTTATTTGTTATTTTTCAACCATTTTTGTAACAATTAAGGTAGTCTATCAGGCATAAGGTGTTCTGTGAATAAAATCGAGCATATTTCTTTGTTAAAGAACACTTTTTTGAATAATAATAAAAAAAATATAAAAAAAGTCGAAATGTCGAGAATAAGTTTCAGGCTTCGAGACCTCCTATCTCCCTGTAATATTACGTTATGATTTTCAAACTCGGTCCCAAGGTAGGCCTCCATAGTCCAATCATGCCTGCCGAAGGAAATGTTTATATGTCCATTAGGAGGGCCCGAGTGGGGCCCTAAAGATGTATTGCATAGGTAACCGAGAAAGGTCTTTTGAAGCGAAATTGTTTCATTCTTTCTGTGCAACCTTGGTCTGGTGGTAGGACACCTGACTGGCATGTCGAGGCTGGAGGGAGGGGTCAGGGGTTCGAATCCCAGCTGCGGGCACTTATCCAAAAAAATTTCATTTTTTCTTTCTTATGTTTATTTCACATTATATTATTTTTTATATGTGTTTTTCGATATTCTAGAGGGTCCTGAATGTAGGAAATTTAATTTTGTTAGGAAAATGGGAAAAAACTGGAAAAATCTAGGAGAATCAGTTTATTTGTTATTTTTCAACTCCTTTTGCAACATTTAAGGTAGTCTATCAGGCATAATGTGTTCTGTGAATAAAATCGAGCATATTTCTTTGTTAAAGAACACTTTTTGGAATAATAATAAAAAAAATATAAAAAAAGTCGAAATGTCGAGAATAAGGTTCAGGCTTCGAGACCTCCTAACTCCCCGTAATATTAAGTTATATCTTTCAAACTCGGTCCCAATGTAGGCCTCTATAGTCCAATCATGGCTGCCGAAGGAAATCTTTATATGTCCATTAGGAGGGCCCAAGTGGGGCCCTAAAGGTGTATTGCATAGGTAACCAAAAAGAGCTTTTGAAGCGAAATTGTTTCATTCTTTTCGTGCTACCTTGGTCAGGTGGTAGGACACCTGACTGGCATGTCAAGGCTGGAAGGAGGGGTCAGGGGTTCGAATCCCAGCTGCGGGTACTTTTTCAAAAAAATTTCATTTTTTCTTTCTTTCGTTTATTTTACATTATATTATTTTTTAGATGTGTTTTTCGATATTCTGGAGGGTCCTGAATGTAGGAAATTTAATTTTGTTAGGAAAATGGGAAAAAACTGGAAAAATCTTGAAAAATCAGTTTATTTGTTATTTTTCGACTCCTTTTGCAACATTTTAGGTAGTCTATCATGCATAAGGTGTTCTGTGTATAAAATCGAGCATATTTCTTTGTTAAAGAACACTTTTTCTAATAATAATAAAAAAAATATTTAAAAAAAGTCGAAATGAGGAGAATAAGGTTCAGGTTTCGAGATCTCCTAGCTCCCTGTAATATTCAGTTATATTTTTCAAACTCGGTCCCAATGTAGGCCTCTATAGTCCAATCATGCCTGCCGAAGGAAATGTTTATATGTCCATTAGGAGGGCCCTAGTGGGGCCCTAAAGGTGTATTGCATAGGTAACCAAAAAGAGCTTTTGAAGCGAAATTGTTTCATTCTTTCCGTGCTACCTTGGTCTGGTGGTAGGACACCTGACTGGCATGTCAAGGCTGGAGGAAGGGGTCAGGGGTTCGAATCCCAGTTGCGGGAAATTTTTCAAAAAACTTTCATTTTTTCTTTCTTTTGTTTATTTCACATTATATTATTTTTTATATGTGTTTTTCGATATTCTGGAGGGTCCTGAATGTAGGAAATTTAATTTTGTTAGGAAAATGGGAAAAAACTGGAAAAATCTAGGAAAATCAGTTTATTTGTTATTTTTCAACCATTTTTGCAACAATTAAGGTAGTCTATCAGGCATAAGGTGTTCTGTGAATAAAATCGAGCATATTTCTTTGTTAAAGAACACTTTTTTGAATAATAATAAAAAAAATATAAAAAAAATATAAAAAAAGTCGAAATGTCGAGAATAAGTTTCAGGCTTCGAGACCTCCTATCTCCCTGTAATATTAAGTTATGATTTTCAAACTCGGTCCCAAGGTAGGCCTCCATAGTCCAATCATGCCTGCCGAAGGAAATGTTTATATGTCCATTAGGAGGGCCCGAGTGGGACCCTAAAGATGTATTGCATAGGTAACCGAGAAAGGTCTTTTGAAGCGAAATTGTTTCATTCTTTCTGTGCAACCTTGGTCTGGTGGTAGGACACCTGACTGGAATGTCGAGGCTGGAGGGAGGGGTCAGGGGTTCGAATCCCAGCAGCGGACAATTTTTCAAAAAAAATTTCTTTTTTTTCTTTCTTTTGTTTATTTTACATTATATTATTTTTTAGATGTGTTTTTCAATATTCTGGAGGGCCCTGCATGTAGAAATTTTTTTTAATTAGGAAAATGGGAAAAAACTGGAAAAATCTTGAAAAATCAGTTTATTTGTATTTTTCGACTCCTTTTGCAACATTTCAGGTAGTCTATCATGCATAAGTTGTTCTGTGTATAAAATCGAGCATATTTCTTTGTTAAAGAACACTTTTTGGAATAATAATAAAAAAAATGCTGAAAAAGTCGAGATTTCGAGAATAAGGTTCAGGCTTCGAAACCTTCTAGCTCCCTTTAATATTAAGTTATAATTTTCCAGCTCGGTCCCAAGGTAGGCCTCTATGGTTCAATCTTGCCAGCCGAAGGAAATTTTTATATGTTAATTTGGAGGACCCCATTGGGGCCCTAAAGGTCTATTGCATAGGTAACCGAGAAAGGGCTTTTGAAGCGAAATTGTTTCTTTCTTTCCGTGCTACCTTGGTCAGGTGGTAGGAAACCTGACTGGCATGTCAAGGCTGGAGGGAGGGGTCAGGGGTTCGAATCCCAGCTGCGGGCACTTATCCAAAAAAATTTCATTTTTTCTTTCTTTTGTTTATTTTACATTATATTATTTTTTAGATGTGTTTTTCGATATTCTGGAGGGTCCTGAATGTAGGAAATTTAATTTTGTTAGGAAAATGGGAAAAAACTGGAAAAATCTAGGAAAATCAGTTTATTTGTTATTTTTCAACTCCTTTTGCAACATTTAAGGTAGTCTATCAGGCATAAGGTGTTCTGTGAATAAAATCGAGCATATTTCTTTGTTAAAGAACACTTTTTTGAATAATAATAAAAAAAATATAAAAAAAGTCGAAATGTCGAGAATAAGGTTCAGGCTTCGAGACCTCCTAACTCCCTGTAATATTCAGTTATATTTTTCAAACTCGCTCCCAATGTAGGCCTCTATAGTCCAATCATGCCTGCCGAAGGAAATGTTTATATGTCCATTAGGAGGGCCCAAGTGGGGCCCTAAAGGTGTATTGCATAGGTAACCAAAAAGAGCTTTTGAAGCGAAATTGTTTCATTCTTTCCGTGCTACCTTGGTCAGGTGGTAGGACACCTGACTGGCATGTCAAGGCTGGAGGGAGGGGTCAGGGGTTCGAATCCCAGCTGCGGGCACTTTTTCAAAAAAATTTCATTTTTTCTTTCTTTTGTTTATTTTACATTATATTATTTTTAAGATGTGTTTTTCGATATTCTGGAGGGTCCTGAATGTAGGAAATTTCATTTTGTTAGGAAAATGGGAAAAAACTTGAAAAATCTAGGAAAATCAGTTTATTTGTTATTTTTCAACCATTTTTGCAACAATTAAGGTAGTCTATCAGGCATAAGGTGTTCTGTGAATAAAATCGAGCATATTTCTTTGTTAAAGAACACTTTTTTGAATAATAATAAAAAAAATATAAAAAAAATATAAAAAAAGTCGAAATTTCGAGAATAAGTTTCAGGCTTCGAGACCTCCTAACGCCCCGTAATATTAAGTTATATTCTTCAAACTCGGTCCCAATGCAGGCCTCTATAGTCCAATCATGCCTGCCGAAAGAAATGCTTATATGTCCATTACGAGGGCCCAAGTGGGGCCCTAAAGGTGTATTGCATAGATAACCAAAAAGAGCTTTTGAAGCGAAATTGTTTCATTCTTTCTGTGCTACCTTGGTCAGGTGGTAGGAAACCTGACTGGCATGTCAAGGCTGGAGGGAGGGGTCAGGGGTTCGAATCCCAGCTGCAAGCACTTTTTCAAAAAAATTTCATTTTTTCTTTCTTTTGTTTATTTCACATTATATTATTTTTTATATGTGTTTTTCGATATTCTGGAGGGTCTTGAATGTAGGAAATTTAATTTTGTTAGGAAAATGGGAAAAAACTGGAAAAATCTAGGAAAATCAGTTTATTTGTTATTTCTCAACTCCTTTTGCAACATTTAAGGTAGTCTATCAGGCATAAGGTGTTCTGTGAATAAAATCGAGCATATTTCTTTGTTAAAGAACACTTTTTTGAATAATAATAAAAAAAATATAAAAAAAATATAAAAAAAGTCGAAATGTCGAGAATAAGGTTCAGGCTTCGAGACCTCCTAACTCCCCGTAATATTAAGTTATATCTTTCAAACTCGGTCCCAATGTAGACCTCTATAGTCCAATCATGCCTGCCGAAGGAAATCTTTATATGTCCATTAGGAGGGCCCAAGTGGGGCCCTAAAGGTGTATTGCATAGGTAACCAAAAAGAGCTTTTGAAGCGAAATTGTTTCATTCTTTTCGTGCTACCTTGGTCAGGTGGTAGGACACCTGACTGGCATGTCAAGGCTGAAAGGAGGTGTCAGGGGTTCGAATCCCAGCTGCGGGTACTTTTTCAAAAAAATTTCATTTTTTCTTTCTTTCGTTTATTTTACATTATATTATTTTTTAGATGTGTTTTTCGATATTCTGGAGGGTCCTGAATGTAGGAAATTTAATTTTGTTAGGAAAATGGGAAAAAACTGGAAAAATCTTGAAAAATCAGTTTATTTGTTATTTTTCGACTCCTTTTGCAACATTTTAGGTAGTCTATCATGCATAAGGTGTTCTGTGTATAAAATCGAGCATATTTCTTTGTTAAAGAACACTTTTTCTAATAATAATAAAAAAAATATTTAAAAAAAGTCGAAATGAGGAGAATAAGGTTCAGGTTTCGAGATCTCCTAGCTCCCTGTAATATTAAGTTATAATTTTCAAACTCGGTCTCAAGGTAGGCCTCTATAGTCCAATCATGCCTACTGAAGGAAATGTTTATATGTCCATTAGGAGGGCCCAAGTGGGGCCCTAAAGGTGTATTGCATAGGTAACCGAGAAAGGGCTTTTGAAGCGAAATTGTTTCATTCTTTCCGTGCTACCTTGGTCTGGTGGTAGGACACCTGACTGGCATGTCGAAGCTGGAGGGAGGGGTCAGGGGTTCGAATCCCAGCTGCGGGCACTTTTCCAAAAAAAATTTCTTTTTTTCTTTCTTTTGTTTATTTCACATTATATTATTTTTTATATGTGTTTTTCGATATTCTGGAGGGTCCTGAATGTAGGAAATTTAATTTTGTTAGGAAAATGGGAAAAAACTGGAAAAATCGAGGAAAATCAGTTTATTTGTTATTTTTTAACTCCTTTTGCAACATTTAAGGTAGTCTATCAGGCATAAGGTGTTCTGTGAATAAAATCGAGCATATTTCTTTGTTAAAGAACACTTTTTGGAATAATAATAAAAAAAATATTTAAAAAAAGTCGAAATGTGGAGAATAAGGTTCAGGCTTCGAGATCTCCTAGCTCCCTGTAATATTAAGTTATAATTTTCTAACTCGGTCCCAATGTAGGCCTCTATAGTCCAATCATGCCTGCCAAAGGAAATGTTTATATGTCCATTAGGAGGGCCCAAGTGGGGCCCTAAAGGTGTATTGCATAGGTAACCAAAAAGAGCTTTTGAAGCGAAATTGTTTCAATCTTTCCGTGCTACCTTGGTCTGGTGGTAGGACACCTGACTGGCATGTCAAGGCTGGAGGGAGGGGTCAGGGGTTCGAATCCCAGCTGCGGGAACTTTTTCAAAAAAATTTCATTTTTTCTTTCTTTTGTTTATTTTACATTATATTATTTTTTAGATGTGTTTTTCGATATTCTGGAGGGTCCTGAATGTAGGAAATTTCATTTTGTTAGGAAAATGGGAAAAAACTGGAAAAATCTAGGAAAATCAGTTTATTTGTTATTTTTCAACCATTTTTGCAACAATTAAGGTAGTCTATCAGGCATAAGGTGTTCTGTGAATAAAATCGAGCATATTTCTTTGTTAAGAACACTTTTTGGAATAATAATAAAAAAAATATAAAAAAAGTCGAAATGTCGAGAATAAGTTTCAGGCTTCGAAACCTCCTATCTCCCTGTAATATTAAGTTATGATTTTCAAACTCGGTCCCAAGGTAGGCCTCCATAGTCCAATCATGCCTGCCGAAGGAAATGTTTATATGTCCATTAGGAGGGCCCGAGTGGGGCCCTAAAGATGTATTGCATAGGTAACCGAGAAAGGTCTTTTGAAGCGAAATTGTTTCATTCTTTCTGTGCAACCTTGGTCTGGTGGTAGGACACCTGACTGGCATGTCGAGGCTGGAAGGAGGGGTCAGGGGTTCGAATCCCAGCTGCGGGCAATTTTTCAAAAAAAATTTCTTTTTTTTCTTTCTTTTGTTTATTTTACATTATATTATTTTTTAGATGTGTTTTTCAATATTCTGGAGGGCCCTGCATGTAGAAATTTTTTTTAATTAGGAAAATGGGAAAAAACTGGAAAAATCTTGAAAAATCAGTTTATTTGTATTTTTCGACTCCTTTTGCAACATTTCAGGTAGTCTATCATGCATAAGGTGTTCTGTGTATAAAATCGAGCATATTTCTTTGTTAAAGAACACTTTTTGGAATAATAATAAAAAAAATGCTGAAAAAGTCGAGATTTCGAGAATAAGGTTCAGGCTTCGAAACCTTCTAGCTCCCTTTAATATTAAGTTATAATTTTCCAGCTCGGTCCCAAGGTAGGCCTCTATGGTTCAATCTTGCCAGCCGAAGGATATTTTTATATGTTAATTTGGAGGACCCCATTGGGGCCCTAAAGGTCTATTGCATAGGTAACCGAGAAAGGGCTTTTGAAGCGAAATTGTTTCTTTCTTTCCGTGCTACCTTGGTCAGGTGGTAGGAAACCTGACTGGCATGTCAAGGCTGGAGGGAGGGGTCAGGGGTTCGAATCCCAGCTGCGGGCACTTATCCAAAAAAATTTCATTTTTTCTTTCTTTTGTTTATTTCACATTATATTATTTTTTATATGTGTTTTTCGATATTCTAGAGGGTCCTGAATGTGGGAAATTTAATTTTGTTAGGAAAATGGGAAAAAACTGGAAAAATCTAGGAGAATCAGTTTATTTATTATTTTTCAACTCCTTTTGCAACATTTAAGGTAGTCTATCAGGCATAAGGTGTTCTGTGAATAAAATCGAGCATATTTCTTTGTTAAAGAACACTTTTTGGAATAATAATAAAAAAAATATAAAAAAAGTCGAAATGTCGAGAATAAGGTTCAGGCTTCGAGACCTCCTAACGCCCCGTAATATTAAGTTATATTTTTCAAACTCGGTCCCAATGTAGGCCTCTATAGTCCAATCATGCCTGCCGAAAGAAATGCTTATATGTCCATTAGGAGGGCCCAAGTGGGGCCCTAAAGGTGTATTGCATAGGTAACCAAAAAGAGCTTTTGAAGCGAAATTGTTTCATTATTTCCGTGCTACCTTGGTCAGGTGGTAGGAAACCTGACTGGCATGTCCAGGCTGGAGGGAGGGGTCAGGGGTTCGAATCCCAGCTTCAG
The DNA here is from genome assembly GCA_949128135.1 of Parasteatoda lunata. Lineage (NCBI taxonomy): Eukaryota > Metazoa > Arthropoda > Arachnida > Araneae > Theridiidae > Parasteatoda > Parasteatoda lunata. The sequence goes on from OX421970.1 coordinate 112,327,161, forward strand.
GCACTTTTTCAAAAAAATTTCATTTTTTCTTTCTTTTGTTTATTTCACATTATATTATTTTTTATATGTGTTTTTCGATATTCTGGAGGGTCCTGAATGTAGGAAATTTAATTTTGTTAGGAAAATGGGAAAAAACTGGAAAAATCTAGGAAAATCAGTTTATTTGTTATTTTTCAACTCCTTTTGCAACATTTAAGGTAGTCTATCAGGCATAAGGTGTTCTGTGAATAAAATCGAGCATATTTCTTTGTTAAAGAACACTTTTTTGAATAATAATAAAAAAAATATAAAAAAAATATAAAAAAAGTCGAAATGTCGAGAATAAGGTTCTGGCTTCGAGACCTCCTAACTCCCCGTAATATTAAGTTATATCTTTCAAACTCGGTCCCAATGTAGGCCTCTATAGTCCAATCATGCCTGCCGAAGGAAATCTTTATATGTCCATTAGGAGGGCCCAAGTGGGGCCCTAAAGGTGTATTGCATAGGTAACCAAAAAGAGCTTTTGAAGCGAAATTGTTTCATTCTTTTCGTGCTACCTTGGTCAGGTGGTAGGACACCTGACAGGCATGTCAAGGCTGGAAGGAGGGGTCAGGGGTTCGAATCCCAGCTGCGGGTACTTTTTCAAAAAAAATTCATTTTTTCTTTCTTTCGTTTATTTTACATTATATTATTTTTTAGATGTGTTTTTCGATATTCTGGAGGGTCCTGAATGTAGGAAATTTAATTTTGTTAGGAAAATGGGAAAAAACTGGAAAAATCTTGAAAAATCAGTTTATTTGTTATTTTTCGACTCCTTTTGCAACATTTTAGGTAGTCTATCATGCATAAGGTGTTCTGTGTATAAAATCGAGCATATTTCTTTGTTAAAGAACACTTTTTCTAATAATAATAAAAAAAATATTTAAAAAAAGTCGAAATGTGGAGAATAAGGTTCAGGCTTCGAGATCTCCTAGCTCCATGTAATATTAAGTTATAATTTTCAAACTCGGTCTCAAGGTAGGCCTCTATAGTCCAATCATGCCTACTGAAGGAAATGTTTATATGTCCATTAGGAGGGCCCAAGTGGGGCCCTAAAGGTGTATTGCATAGGTAACCGAGAAAGGGCTTTTGAAGCGAAATTGTTTCATTCTTTCCGTGCTACCTTGGTCTGGTGGTAGGACACCTGACTGGCATGTCGAAGCTGGAGGGAGGGGTCAGGGGTTCGAATCCCAGCTGCGGGCACTTTTCCAAAAAAAATTTCTTTTTTTCTTTCTTTCGTTTATTTTACATTATATTATTTTTTAGATGTGTTTTTCGATATTCTGGAGGGTCCTGAATGTAGGAAATTTAATTTTGTTAGGAAAATGGGAAAAAACTGGAAAAATCTTGAAAAATCAGTTTTTTTGTTATTTTTCGACTCCTTTTGCAACATTTTAGGTAGTCTATCATGCATAAGGTGTTCTGTGTATAAAATCGAGCATATTTCTTTGTTAAAGAACACTTTTTGGAATAATAATAAAAAAAATATTAAAAAAAAGTCGAAATGTGGAGAATAAGGTTCAGGCTTCGAGATCTCCTAGCTCCCTGTAATATTAAGTTATAATTTTCAAACTCGGTCTCAAGGTAGGCCTCTGTAGTCCAATCATGCCTACTGAAGGAAATGTTTATATGTCCATTAGGAGGGCCCAAGTGGGGCCATAAAGGTGTATTGCATAGGTAACCGAGAAAGGGCTTTTGAAGCAAAATTGTTTCATTCTTTCCGTGCTACCTTGGTCTGGTGGTAGGACACCTGACTGGCATGTCGAAGCTGGAGGAAGGGGTCAGATGTTCGAATCCCAGCTGCGGGCACTTTTCCAAAAAAAATTTCTTTTTTTCTTTCTTTTGTTTATTTCACATTATATTATTTTTTATATGTGTTTTTCGATATTCTGGAGGGTCCTGAATGTAGGAAATTTAATTTTGTAAGGAAAATGGGAAAAAACTGGAAAAATCTAGGAAAATCAGTTTATTTGTTATTTTTTAACTCCTTTTGCAACATTTAAGGTAGTCTATCAGGCATAAGGTGTTCTGTGAATAAAATCGAGCATATTTCTTTGTTAAAGAACACTTTTTGGAATAATAATAAAAAAAATATTTAAAAAAAGTCGAAATGTGGAGAATAAGGTTCAGGCTTCGAGACCTCCTAACTCCCCGTAATATTAAGTTATATCTTTCAAACTCGGTCCCAATGTAGGCCTCTAGAGTCCAATCATGCCTGCCGAAGGAAATGTTTATATGTCCATTAGGAGGGCCCAAGTTGGGCCCTAAAGGTGTTTTGCATAGGTAACCAAAAAGAGCTTTTGAAGCGAAATTGTTTCATTCTTTTCGTGCTACCTTGGTCAGGTGGTAGGACACCTGACTGGCATGTCAAGGCTGGAAGGAGGGGTCAGGGGTTCGAATCCCAGCTGCGGGCACTTCTTCAAAAAAATTTCATTTTTTCTTTCTTTCGTTTATTTTACATTATATTTTTTTTTAGATGTGTTTTTCGATATTCTGGAGGGTCCTGAATGTAGGAAATTTAATTTTGTTAGGAAAATGGGAAAAAACTGGAAAAATCTTGAAAAATCAGTTTATTTGTTATTTTTCGACTCCTTTTGCAACATTTTAGGTAGTCTATCATGCATAAGGTGTTCTGTGTATAAAATCGAGCATATTTCTTTGTTAAAGAACACTTTTTGGAATAATAATAAAAAAAATATTAAAAAAAAGTCGAAATGTGGAGAATAAGGTTCAGGCTTCGAGATCTCCTAGCTCCCTGTAATATTAAGTTATAATTTTCAAACTCGGTCTCAAGGTAGGCCTCTATAGTCCAATCATGCCTACTGAAGGAAATGTTTATATGTCCATTAGGAGGGCCCAAGTGGGGCCATAAAGGTGTATTGCATAGGTAACCGAGAAAGGGCTTTTGAAGCGAAATTGTTTCATTCTTTCCGTGCTACCTTGGTCTGGTGGTAGGACACCTGACTGGCATGTTGAAGCTGGAGGGAGGGGTCAGATGTTCGAATCCCAGCTGCGGGCACTTTTCCAAAAAAAATTTCTTTTTTTTTTCTTTTGTTTATTTCACATTATATTATTTTTTATATGTGTTTTTCGATATTCTGGAGGGTCCTGAATGTAGGAAATTTAATTTTGTTAGGAAAATGGGAAAAAACTGGAAAAATCTAGGAAAATCAGTTTATTTGTTATTTTTTAACTCCTTTTGCAACATTTAAGGTAGTCTATCAGGCATAAGGTGTTTTGTGAATAAAATCGAGCATATTTCTTTGTTAAAGAACACTTTTTGGAATAATAATAAAAAAAATATTTAAAAAAAGTCGAAATGTGGAGAATAAGGTTCAGGCTTCGAGACCTCCTAACTCCCCGTAATATTAAGTTATATCTTTCAAACTCGGTCCCAATGTAGGCCTCTATAGTCCAATCATGCCTGCCGAAGGAAATGTTTATATGTCCATTAGGAGGGCCCAAGTTGGGCCCTAAAGGTGTTTTGCATAGGTAACCAAAAAGAGCTTTTGAAGCGAAATTGTTTCATTCTTTTCGTGCTACCTTGGTCAGGTGGTAGGACACCTGACTGGCATGTCAAGGCTGGAAGGAGGGGTCAGGGGTTCGAATCCCAGCTGCGGGCACTTTTTCAAAAAAATTTCATTTTTTCTTTCTTTTGTTTATTTCACATTATATTATTTTTTATATGTGTTTTTCGATATTCTGGAGGGTCCTGAATGTAGGAAATTTAATTTTGTTAGGAAAATGGGAAAAAACTGGAAAAATCTAGGAAAATCAGTTTATTTGTTATTTTTTAACTCCTTTTGCAACATTTAAGGTAGTCTATCAGGCATAAGGTGTTCTGTGAATAAAATCGAGCATATTTCTTTGTTAAAGAACACTTTTTGGAATAATAATAAAAAAAATATTAAAAAAAAGTCGAAATGTGGAGAATAAGGTTCAGGCTTCGAGATCTCCTAGCTCCCTGTAATATTAAGTTATAATTTTCAAACTCGGTCTCAAGGTAGGCCTCTGTAGTCCAATTATGCCTACTGAAGGAAATGTTTATATGTCCATTAGGAGGGCCCAAGTGGGGCCATAAAGGTGTTTTGCATAGGTAACCAAAAAGAGCTTTTGAAGCGAAATTGTTTCATTCTTTTCGTGCTACCTTGGTCAGGTGGTAGGACACCTGACTGGCATGTCAAGGCTGGAAGGAGGGGTCAGGGGTTCGAATCCCAGCTGCGGGCACTTTTTCAAAAAAATTTCATTTTTTCTTTCTTTTGTTTATTTCACATTATATTATTTTTTATATGTGTTTTTCGATATTCTGGAGGGTCCTGAATGTAGGAAATTTAATTTTGTTAGGAAAATGGGAAAAAACTGGAAAAATCTAGGAAAATCAGTTTATTTGTTATTTTTTAACTCCTTTTGCAACATTTAAGGTAGTCTATCAGGCATAAGGTGTTCTGTGAATAAAATCGAGCATATTTCTTTGTTAAAGAACACTTTTTGGAATAATAATAAAAAAAATATTAAAAAAAAGTCGAAATGTGGAGAATAAGGTTCAGGCTTCGAGATCTCCTAGCTCCCTGTAATATTAAGTTATAATTTTCAAACTCGGTCTCAAGGTAGGCCTCTGTAGTCCAATTATGCCTACTGAAGGAAATGTTTATATGTCCATTAGGAGGGCCCAAGTGGGGCCATAAAGGTGTATTGCATAGGTAACCAAAAAGAGCTTTTGAAGCGAAATTGTTTCATTCTTTTCGTGCTACCTTGGTCAGGTGGTAGGACACCTGACTGGCATGTCAAGGCTGGAAGGAGGGGTCAGGGGTTCGAATCCCAGCTGCGGGCACTTTTTCAAAAAAATTTCATTTTTTCTTTCTTTCGTTTATTTTACATTATATTATTTTTTAGATGTGTTTTTCGATATTCTGGAGGGTCCTGAATGTAGGAAATTTAATTTTGTTAGGAAAATGGGAAAAAACTGGAAAAATCTTGAAAAATCAGTTTATTTGTTATTTTTCGACTCCTTTTGCAACATTTTAGGTAGTCTATCATGCATAAGGTGTTCTGTGTATAAAATCGAGCATATTTCTTTGTTAAAGAACACTTTTTGGAATAATAATAAAAAAAATATTAAAAAAAAGTCGAAATGTGGAGAATAAGGTTCAGGCTTCGAGATCTCCTAGCTCCCTGTAATATTAAGTTATAATTTTCAAACTCGGTCTCAAGGTAGGCCTCTGTAGTCCAATCATGCCTACTGAAGGAAATGTTTATATGTCCATTAGGAGGGCCCAAGTGGGGCCATAAAGGTGTATTGCATAGGTAACCGAGAAAGGGCTATTGAAGCGAAATTGTTTCATTCTTTCCGTGCTACCTTGGTCTGGTGGTAGGACACCTGACTGGCATGTCGAAGCTGGAGGGAGGGGTCAGATGTTCGAATCCCAGCTGCGGGCACTTTTCCAAAAAAAATTTCTTTTTTTCTTTCTTTTGTTTATTTCACATTATATTATTTTTTATATGTGTTTTTCGATATTCTGGAGGGTCCTGAATGTAGGAAATTTAATTTTGTTAGGAAAATGGGAAAAAACTGGAAAAATCTAGGAAAATCAGTTTATTTGTTATTTTTTAACTCCTTTTGCAACATTTAAGGTAGTCTATCAGGCATAAGGTGTTCTGTGAATAAAATCGAGCATATTTCTTTGTTAAAGAACACTTTTTGGAATAATAATAAAAAAAATATTAAAAAAAATTCGAAATGTGGAGAATAAGGTTCAGGCTTCGAGATCTCCTAGCTCCCTGTAATATTAAGTTATAATTTTCAAACTCGGTCCCAATGTAGGCCTCTATAGTCCAATCATGCGTGCCGAAGGAAATGTTTATATGTCCATTAGGAGGGCCCAAGTGGGGCCCTAAATTTGTATTGCATAGGTAACCAAAAAGAGCTTTTGAAGCGAAATTGTTTCATTCTTTCCGTGCTACCTTGGTCAGGTGGTAGGACACCTGACTGGCATGTCAAGGCTGGAGGGAGGGGTCAGGGGTTCGAATCCCAGCTGCGGGCACTTTTTCAAAAAAATTTCATTTTTTCTTTCTTTTGTTTATTTTACATTATATTATTTTTTAGATGTGTTTTTCGATATTCTGGAGGGTCCTGAATGTAGGAAATTTAATTTTGTTAGGAAAATGGGAAAAAATTGGAAAAATCTTGAAAAATCAGTTTATTTGTTATTTTTCGACTCCTTTTGCAACATTTTAAGTAGTCTATCATGCATAAGGTGTTCTGTGTATAAAATCGAGCATATTTCTTTGTTAAAGAACACTTTTTCTAATAATAATAAAAAAAATATTTAAAAAAAGTCGAAATGTGGAGAATAAGGTTCAGGCTTCGAGATCTCCTAGCTCCCTGTAATATTAAGTTATAATTTTCAAACTCGGTCTCAAGGTAGGCCTCTGTAGTCCAATCATGCCTACTGAAGGAAATGTTTATATGTCCATTAGGAGGGCCCAAGTGGGGCCATAAAGGTGTATTGCATAGGTAACCGAGAAAGGGCTTTTGAAGCGAAATTGTTTCATTCTTTCCGTGCTACCTTGGTCTGGTGGTAGGACACCTGACTGGCATGTCGAAGCTAGAGGGAGGGGTCAGATGTTCGAATCCCAGCTGCGGGCACTTTTTCAAAAAAATTTCATTTTTTCTTTCTTTTGTTTATTTAACATTATATTATTTTTTATATGTGTTTTTCGATATTCTGGAGGGTCCTGAATGTAGGAAATTTAATTTTGTTAGGAAAATGGGAAAAAACTGGAAAAATCTAGGAAAATCAGTTTATTTGTTATTTTTCAACTCATTTTGCAACATTTAAGGTAGTCTATCAGGCATAAGGTGTTCTGTGAATAAAATCGAGCATATTTCTTTGTTAAAGAACACTTTTTGGAATAATAAAAAAAAAATATAAAAAGAGTCGAAATGTCGAGAATAAGGTTCAGGCTTCGAGACCTCCTAACTCCCCGTAATATTAAGTTATATTTTTCAAACTCGGTCCCAATGTAGGCCTGTATAGTCCAATCATGCGTGCCGAAGGAAATGTTTATATGTCCATTAGGAGGGCCCAAGTGGGGCCCTAAATGTGTATTGCATAGGTAACCAAAAAGAGCTTTTGAAGCGAAATTGTTTCATTCTTTCCGTGCGATCTTGGTCAGGTGGTAGGACACCTGACTGGCATGTCAAGGCTGGAGGGAGGGGTCAGGGGTTCAAATCCCAGCTGTGGGCACTTTTTCAAAAAAATTTCATTTTTTCTTTCTTTTGTTTATTTTGCATTATATTATTTTTTAGATGTGTTTTTCGATATTCTGGAGGGTCCTGAATGTAGGAAATTTCATTTTGTTAGGAAAATGGGAAAAAACTGGAAAAATTTAGGAAAATCAGTTTATTTGTTATTTTTCAACCATTTTTGCAACATTTAAGGTAGTCTATCATGCATAAGGTGTTCTGTGTATAAAATCGAGCATATTTCTTTGTTAAAGAACACTTTTTGGAATAATAATAAAAAAAATATTAAAAAAAAGTCGAAATGTGGAGAATAAGGTTCAGGCTTCGAGATCTCCTAGCTCCCTGTAATATTAAGTTATAATTTTCAAACTCGGTCTCAAGGTAGGCCTCTGTAGTCCAATCATGCCTACTGAAGGAAATGTTTATATGTCCATTAGGAGGGCCCAAGTGGGGCCATAAAGGTGTATTGCATAGGTAACCGAGAAAGGGCTATTGAAGCGAAATTGTTTCATTCTTTCCGTGCTACCTTGGTCTGGTGGTAGGACACCTGACTGGCATGTCGAAGCTGGAGGGAGGGGTCAGATGTTCGAATCCCAGCTGCGGGCACTTTTCCAAAAAAAATTTCTTTTTTTCTTTCTTTTGTTTATTTCACATTATATTATTTTTTATATGTGTTTTTCGATATTCTGGAGGGTCCTGAATGTAGGAAATTTAATTTTGTTAGGAAAATGGGAAAAAACTGGAAAAATCTAGGAAAATCAGTTTATTTGTTATTTTTTAACTCCTTTTGCAACATTTAAGGTAGTCTATCAGGCATAAGGTGTTCTGTGAATAAAATCGAGCATATTTCTTTGTTAAAGAACACTTTTTGGAATAATAATAAAAAAAATATTAAAAAAAATTCGAAATGTGGAGAATAAGGTTCAGGCTTCGAGATCTCCTAGCTCCCTGTAATATTAAGTTATAATTTTCAAACTCGGTCCCAATGTAGGCCTCTATAGTCCAATCATGCGTGCCGAAGGAAATGTTTATATGTCCATTAGGAGGGCCCAAGTGGGGCCCTAAATTTGTATTGCATAGGTAACCAAAAAGAGCTTTTGAAGCGAAATTGTTTCATTCTTTCCGTGCTACCTTGGTCAGGTGGTAGGACACCTGACTGGCATGTCAAGGCTGGAGGGAGGGGTCAGGGGTTCGAATCCCAGCTGCGGGCACTTTTTCAAAAAAATTTCATTTTTTCTTTCTTTTGTTTATTTTACATTATATTATTTTTTAGATGTGTTTTTCGATATTCTGGAGGGTCCTGAATGTAGGAAATTTAATTTTGTTAGGAAAATGGGAAAAAATTGGAAAAATCTTGAAAAATCAGTTTATTTGTTATTTTTCGACTCCTTTTGCAACATTTTAAGTAGTCTATCATGCATAAGGTGTTCTGTGTATAAAATCGAGCATATTTCTTTGTTAAAGAACACTTTTTCTAATAATAATAAAAAAAATATTTAAAAAAAGTCGAAATGTGGAGAATAAGGTTCAGGCTTCGAGATCTCCTAGCTCCCTGTAATATTAAGTTATAATTTTCAAACTCGGTCTCAAGGTAGGCCTCTGTAGTCCAATCATGCCTACTGAAGGAAATGTTTATATGTCCATTAGGAGGGCCCAAGTGGGGCCATAAAGGTGTATTGCATAGGTAACCGAGAAAGGGCTTTTGAAGCGAAATTGTTTCATTCTTTCCGTGCTACCTTGGTCTGGTGGTAGGACACCTGACTGGCATGTCGAAGCTAGAGGGAGGGGTCAGATGTTCGAATCCCAGCTGCGGGCACTTTTTCAAAAAAATTTCATTTTTTCTTTCTTTTGTTTATTTAACATTATATTATTTTTTATATGTGTTTTTCGATATTCTGGAGGGTCCTGAATGTAGGAAATTTAATTTTGTTAGGAAAATGGGAAAAAACTGGAAAAATCTAGGAAAATCAGTTTATTTGTTATTTTTCAACTCATTTTGCAACATTTAAGGTAGTCTATCAGGCATAAGGTGTTCTGTGAATAAAATCGAGCATATTTCTTTGTTAAAGAACACTTTTTGGAATAATAAAAAAAAAATATAAAAAGAGTCGAAATGTCGAGAATAAGGTTCAGGCTTCGAGACCTCCTAACTCCCCGTAATATTAAGTTATATTTTTCAAACTCGGTCCCAATGTAGGCCTGTATAGTCCAATCATGCGTGCCGAAGGAAATGTTTATATGTCCATTAGGAGGGCCCAAGTGGGGCCCTAAATGTGTATTGCATAGGTAACCAAAAAGAGCTTTTGAAGCGAAATTGTTTCATTCTTTCCGTGCGATCTTGGTCAGGTGGTAGGACACCTGACTGGCATGTCAAGGCTGGAGGGAGGGGTCAGGGGTTCAAATCCCAGCTGTGGGCACTTTTTCAAAAAAATTTCATTTTTTCTTTCTTTTGTTTATTTTGCATTATATTATTTTTTAGATGTGTTTTTCGATATTCTGGAGGGTCCTGAATGTAGGAAATTTCATTTTGTTAGGAAAATGGGAAAAAACTGGAAAAATTTAGGAAAATCAGTTTATTTGTTATTTTTCAACCATTTTTGCAACATTTAAGGTAGTCTATCAGGCATAAGGTGTTCTGTGTATAAAATCGAGCATATTTCTTTGTTAAAGAACACTTTTTGGAATAATAATAAAAAAAATATTAAAAAAAAGTCGAAATGTGGAGAATAAGGTTCAGGCTTCGAGATCTCCTAGCTCCCTGTAATATTAAGTTATAATTTTCAAACTTGGTCTCAAGGTAGGCCTCTGTAGTCCAATCATGCCTACTGAAGGAAATGTTTATATGTCCATTAGGAGGGCCCAAGTGGGGCCCTAAAGGTGTATTGCATAGGTAACCGAGAAAGGGCTTTTGAAGCGAAATTGTTTCATTCTTTCCGTGCTACCTTGGTCTGGTGGTAGGACACCTGACTGGCATGTCGAAGCTGGAGGGAGGGGTCAGATGTTCGAATCCCAGCTGCGGGCACTTTTCCAAAAAAAATTTCTTTTTTTCTTTCTTTTGTTTATTTCACATTATATTATTTTTTATATGTGTTTTTCGATATTCTGGAGGGTCCTGAATGTAGGAAATTTAATTTTGTTAGGAAAATGGGAAAAAACTGGAAAAATCTAGGAAAATCAGTTTATTTGTTATTTTTAACTCCTTTTGCAACATTTAAGGTAGTCTATCAGGCATAAGTTGTTCTGTGAATAAAATCGAGCATATTTCTTTGTTAAAGAGCACTTTTTGGAATAATAATAAAAAAAATATAAAAGAAGTCGAAATGTCGAGAATAAGGTTCAGGCTTCGAGACCTCCTAACTCCCCGTAATATTAAGTTATATTTTTCAAACTCGGTCCCAATGTAGGCCTCAATAGTCCAATCATGCGTGCCGAAGGAAATGTTTATATGTCCATTAGGAGGGCCCAAGTGGGGCCCTAAAGGTGTATTGCATAGGTAACCGAGAAAGGGCTTTTGAAGCGAAATTGTTTCATTCTTTCCGTGCTACCTTGGTCTGGTGGTAGGACACCTGACTGGCATGTCGAAGCTGGAGGGAGGGGTCAGGGGTTCGAATCCCAGCTGCGGGCACTTTTTCAAAAAAATTTCATTTTTTCTTTCTTTTGTTTATTTTACATTATATTATTTTTTAGATGTGTTTTTCGATATTCTGGAGGGTCCTGAATGTAGGAAATTTAATTTTGTTAGGAAAATGGGAAAAAACTGGAAAAATCTTGAAAAATCAGTTTATTTGTTATTTTTCGACTCCTTTTGCAACATTTTAGGTAGTCTATCATGCATAAGGTGTTCTGTGTATAAAATCGAGCATATTTCTTTGTTAAAGGAAACTTTTTGGAATAATAATAAAAAAAATATTAAAAAAAAGTCGAAATGTGGAGAATAAGGTTCAGGCTTCGAGATCTCCTAGCTCCCTGTAATATTGAGTTATAATTTTCAAACTCGGTCTCAAGGTAGGCCTCTGTAGTCCAATCAGGCCTACTGAAGGAAATGTTTATATGTCCATTAGGAGGTCCCAAGTGGGGCCATAAAGGTGTATTGCATAGGTAACCGAGAAAGGGCTTTTGAAGCGAAATTGTTTCATTCTTTCCGTGCTACCTTGGTCTGGTGGTAGGACACCTGACTGGCATGTCGAAGCTGGGGGGAGGGGTCAGATGTTCAAATCCCAGCTGTGGGCACTTTTCCAAAAAAAAGTTCTTTTTTTCTTTCTTTTGTTTATTTCACATTATATTATTTTTTATATGTGTTTTTCGATATTCTGGAGGGTCCTGAATGTAGGAAATTTAATTTTGTTAGGAAAATGGGAAAAAACTGGAAAAATCTAGGAAAATCAGTTTATTTGTTATTTTTTAACTCCTTTTGCAACATTTAAGGTAGTCTATCAGGCATAAGGTGTTCTGTGAATAAAATCGAGCATATTTCTTTGTTAAAGAACACTTTTTGGAATAATAATAAAAAAAATATAAAAAAAGTCGAAATGTCGAGAATAAGGTTCAGGCTTCGAGACCTCCTAACTCCCTGTAATATTCAGTTATATTTTTCAAACTCGGTCCCAATGTAGGCCTCTATAGTCCAATCATGCCTGCCAAAGGAAATGTTTATATGTCCATTAGGAGGGCCCAAGTGGGGCCCTAAAGGTGTATTGCATAGGTAACCAAAAAGAGCTTTTGAAGCGAAATTGTTTCATTCTTTCCGTGCTACCTTGGTCTGGTGGTAGGACACCTGACTGGCATGTCAAGGCTGGAGGGAGGGGTCAGGGGTTCAAATCCCAGCCGCGGGCACTTTTTCAAAAAAATTTCATTTTTTCTTTCTTTTGTTTATTTAACATTATATTATTTTTTATATGTGTTTTTCGATATTCTGGAGGGTCCTGAATGTAGGAAATTTAATTTTGTTAGGAAAATGGGAAAAAACTGGAAAAATCTAGGAAAATCAGTTTATTTGTTATTTTTCAACTCATTTTGCAACATTTAAGGTAGTCTATCAGGCATAAGGTGTTCTGTGAATAAAATCGAGCATATTTCTTTGTTAAAGAACACTTTTTGGAATAATAATAAAAAAAATATAAAAAGAGTCGAAATGTTGAGAATAAGGTTCAGGCTTCGAGACCTCCTAACTCCCCGTAATATTAAGTTATATTTTTCAAACTCGGTCCCAATGTAGGCCTCTATAGTCCAATCATGTGTGCCGAAGGAAATGTTTATATGTCCATTAGGAGGGCCCAAGTGGGGCCCTAAATGTGTATTGCATAGGTAACCAAAAAGAGCTTTTGAAGCGAAATTGTTTCATTCTTTCCGTGCTACCTTGGTCAGGTGGTAGGACACCTGACTGGCATGTCAAGGCTGGAGGGAGGGGTCAGGGGTTCGAATCCCAGTTGCGGGCACTTTTTCAAAAAAATTTCATTTTTTCTTTCTTTTGTTTATTTTACATTATATTATTTTTTAGATGTGTTTTTCGATATTCTGGAGGGTCCTGAATGTAGGAAATTTAATTTTGTTAGGAAAATGGGAAAAAACTGGAAAAATCTTGAAAAATCAGTTTATTTGTTATTTTTCGACACCTTTTGCAACATTTAAGGTAGTCTATCAGGCATAAGGTGTTCTGTGAATAAAATCGAACATATTTCTTTGTTAAAGAACACTTTTTGGAATAATAATAAAAAAAATTTTAAAAAAGTCGCAATATCGAGAATAAGGTTCACGCTTCGAGACCTCCTAGCTCCATTTAATATTAAGTTATAATTATCAAACTCGGTCTCAAGGTAGGCCTCAATGGTCCAATCCTGCCTGCAAAAGGAAATTTGTATATGTTAATTAGGAGAGCCCCAGTGGGGCCCTAAATGTCTATTGAATAGGTAACTGAGAAAGGGCTTTTGAAGTGAAATTGTTTCTTTCTTTCCGTAATGCCTTGTTGGACACCTGACTGGCAAGTCGAGGCTGGAGGGAGGGGTCGGGGTTTCGAATCCCAGCTGCGGACACTTTTTCAAAAAAAATTTTGTTTTTCTTTCTTTTGTTTATTTTACGTTATATTATTTTTTAGATGTGTTTTTCGATATTCTGGAGGGTACTGCATGTAGGAAATTTTTTTAAAATTAGGAATATGGGAAAAAACTGGAAAAATCTATAAAAATCAGTTTATTTGTTATTAATTTATTTGTTATTTTTCGACACCTTTTGCAACATTTTAGGTAGTCTATCAGACATAGGGTGTTCTGTGTATAAAATCGAGCATCTTTCTTTGTCAAAGAACACTTCTTGGAATAATAAAAAAAAAAGTCAAAATGTCGAGAATAAGGTTCAGGCTTCGGGACCTCCTAGCTCCCTTTAATAATAAGTTATAATTTTCAAACTCGGTATCAAGTTAGGCCTCTATAGTCCAATCATGCCTGCCGAAGAAATTTTTTATATGTTAATTAGGAGGGCCCCAGTGGGTCCCCAAAGGTCTATTGTATAGGTAATCGAGAAAAGGCTTTTGAAGCGAAATTGTTTCTTTCTCTCCGTACCGCCTTGGTATGGTGGTAGGACACCTGACTGGCAAGTAGAGGCTGGAGGGAGGTGTCGGGGGTTCGAATCCCAGCTGCGGACACTTTTTCAAAGAAACTTCTTTTTCCTCTTTCTTTTGTTTATTTTACATTATATTATTTTTTAGATTTGTTGTTCGATATTCTGGAGGGTCCTGCAAGTAGGAAATTTTTTTAATTTAGGAAAATGGGAAAAAACCGGAAAAATCTAGGAAAATCAGTTTATTTGTTATTTTTCGACTCTTTTTGAAACATTTTAGGTAGTGTATCATGCATAAGGTGTTCTGTGTATAAAATCAAGCATCTTTCTTTGTTAAAGAACACTTTTTGGAATAACAATAAAAAAAATTTAAAAAAAGTCGAATTTCGAAAAAAAGGTTCAGGCTTCGAGACCTCCTAGCTCCCTTTAATATTAAGTTATAATTTTCAAACTCGGTCCCAAGGTAGGCCTCTATGGTCCAATCATGCCTGCCTAAGGAAATTTTTATATGTTAATTAGGAGGGCCCCAGTGTGGCCCTAAAGGTCTATTGTATAGGTAACCGAGAAAGGGCTTTTGAAACGAAATTGTTTGTTTCTTTTCGTACCGCCCTTGTCCGGTGGTAAGACACCTGACTGGCAAGTCGAGGTTGGAGTGACGGGTTGGGGGTTCGAATCCCAGCTGAGGACACATTTCAAAAAAATTTCATTTTTTTCTTTCTATTGTTTATTTTACATTATTTTATTTTTTAGATGTGTTTTTCGATATTCTGGAGGGTCCTGCATGTAGGAAATTTTTTTTTAATTTGGAAAATGGGAAAAAACTGGAAAAATCTAGGAAAATCAGTTTATTTGTTATTTTTCGACTCCTTTTGCAACATTTTAGGTAGTCTATTATGCATAAGGTGTTCTGTGTATAAAATCAAGCATCTTTCTTTGTTAAAGAACACTTTTTGGAATAATAATAAAAAAAAATTTAAAAAAAGTCGAATTTCGTAAAAAAAGGTTTAGGCTTAGAGACCTCCTAGCTCCCTTTAATATCAAATTATAATTTTCAAACTCGGTCCCAAAGTAGGCCTCTATGGTCCAAACATGCCTGTTAAAGGAAGTTTTTATATGTTAATTAAAAGGTCTATTGTATATTTCAACTAGAAAAGGCTTTTCAAGGGAAGCTGTTGCAGGCCTGACGTAAAACAGTGGCCTGTTTGGTAGAGTGTTGGACTGTCAACTGGTGGCTGGAGCCAGGGGTCCCGGGTTCAAACCCTAGGACCATGCAGTTTTTCACTTTTTTTCCCTTTTTTTTAATTCCTTTATTTTGCATCATATTATTTTTTTAATGTGTTTTTCTGTATTCTGCAGGCTCCTGCATATCATAAATATTTTTTTTTTGTTGGGAGAATGGGAAAAAACTGGAAAAAACAAGGAAAATCATAATATGTCTATAAAATGGAGCATCTTTCTTTGCTAAAGAACACGAAATGGAACAATGAGAAAAAGAAGAAAAAAAAGACAAAATGTCGAGAATAAGGTACTGGCTTCGAGACCCCCTAGGTCCCCTTGGTATTAAGTTATAATTTTCAAACTCGCCCCCAAGATAGGTCCCCATAGTCCAACCATGGCTAATGAAAGAAATTTTCATAAGTGAATTAGAGGGTCCCAGAGGGCCCCTAAAAGTCTATTGCATATTTCACCGAGAAAAGGCTTTTGAAGGGAAGCTGTTGCTGGCCTGACGTGAAACAGTGGCCTGTTCGGTGGAGCGTTGGACTGTTAAGTCGTGGCTGGAGCCAGGAGTCCATGGTTCGAGCCCCAGTACCGGGCATTTTAATAGAGCTCTTGATTGCAAATACTGTGGAGCAATACAAAGCATTGATCATTTAATATTATACTGTCCACGCTTCTGAACGCTCCGCGGAGAACATTTTAAAAATTTTAATCAAATTCAATGTTTTGGTAATTCGACCTGCAGGGGTATTATTAAATGTATTATTAAAAAGACACTTGAATATATTTTGGGTGATGACACTTAAGGATTTGCAACCCCGCACTCCAAATTGTTGGTTTCAAACTTTTACTTCACTTTTCTATGTACTATTAATTTTAATTTGATCGGTTTTATCCATGAATAACTTGGTTTTGAGTCATGTTTTTAACTGCTAGTTTTACTCCAATTTGTTCTTAATGTAATACTTTACTTTCACTTATTTCTTTTAATATGATCGGTTTTATCCATGTTTGACTTGGTTTTGGGTCATGTTTTAATATTAATTTTATTCCAGTTTGTTCTTTATGTAATCTTTTACTCTTATGCATTGCTTTTAACAAGCACGATATGGGTGTTTTATTCACTTTCATGCATATATTGTTTTTACTCTTTTAATTGTGATCTTTATGATCTTTCATGTGTTGGCTTGATTTCGAATCATGTTTTTAGCTGTCGGCCACTTGTGTTTTCTTCTTTTAATTACATTTATAGGCTATCTTGACTAATCTTTTATTAAGCCCTGTGTGGTATTCGGAATCTGTTTGGGTCTTTTGCCTAGTGTTTTATTCATCGTTTTATTTAAACTTTGTAATTTGGATTTTCGCCTGTTCTTTCATTTGGGTAAGTTGGGCCACTGCTTATTTTTATAAGGGTCTTTTGATTTGGTTTTAGATTTTAAGTTTTACTATTTAGTACAATAAAGGCCTTTTGGCCTCGGCATTACAGGTTTTATAAAGTGGCCCAAATTTTAATGTACAGGTGTTATTGATGTCACCTGACCAACCTGTGTTATCACTTCTCCTTTTTTGCAAAATAAGTTCGTCAGGCTGTTGCCCTTGACACCTGTAGTGATATTCTCGTATGCAGTGCCGTTCCTGGGGTGGCGAACGCCTGCGTGCAAGAATAATTTTGTGCGCCCCTATATACTATGCTTAAATTTTGATGATAAGGCCAATTTTCATAATCATTTTTAGTTTGAGGTTTAAACTGAATAGTTTCTTTATAGACTAAAGTCACTTTAGTGTAAGTGTTTGATTATGAAAATGGGCGTAATAAAATAAAACAACGAAAAAATATGACAAAAAATTTATTTTCGACATCAAATAAAATAGACTATTAACGTAGAATATAGGTCATAAATAAAACACGTCCATTCGGAAATTAACAAAAAATCTAATATAACTCAATTTACTCAACTGAGTGAATTGAGTTAAAACTCTCAAACGGCGCTCAACGCAAACAAATCCGTTAACTTGAAAATGTGCAAGATCTGTCTAATACCTAAGTACCTAATTATCAAATAACAAGGTAGTTTTAGAACATAACACGTCTTGCTTTTGCAGATGCAAGCTCATTGATCATTTCATTGTGATCGATGGCTTCACATATTTTATTTTCGATTGAAATAACAGCTAAATCTGAAAGCCTTTCCTGGCACATCGAAGTTCTCAAATAAGATTTTACAAGTTTTAGCTTTGAAAAACTCCTTTCGCCAGACGCAACAGAAATCGGCAGCGTCAAAAATATCCTTAATGCTATAGACAGGTTTGGAAACAAAGACTGCAAATTTTTCTTGGTTATATAATTCAGAATATCTATGGGTGAGTCTGAGGTATTGCGAGAGTCTTTGACAGGGTTAAGGATTTTGTATGATGAAATTTCTATGTACAAATCAAGACCATCAGTATCCTTGCAAACATTTCCTTCATGGTGAATTTGCAAAGCCAAATCCAAATCTATGCACGATCGTTTAATCTCATCAGAATTTAGGTTTTGAAAATCACTCAAAAATCCAAATAAATCATTGCATTGCTTCAATCTCTCGAAACGACTTTGTAGGGATTGAACTGTTGTATCCAAAATTTGAAAATAAAAACTGATCTTAAATTTTCGCTTTGGATCTAGAACTGGATCGTCTGTACTTTCATATGAAAATTGACGCTTTCTCTTTCGTTCCCTAATTGAAAGAAAAAGCTCTACATCATTTTTTCCAGCTTCGGCTTTAGCCTCATTCACAAAAGCATCAAAATTTTCATCTGACCTTTTTTCAGTTAAGTAGTTGATGAGACTTTTTATTTCTCTATGGCATTCATTAACAACTGTATTTGGATTCTGCATCATTTTACTCACTATATTGACCTTTGACAATACATCGTACCAAATAATGATGGAACTAAATTTAAACGTTTTAATTTTTTTTAAAAGTACCTTTGCTGAATGTTTGGTATCCATGTCTCTTGAATTATCTTCCATCAAATCAAGTAAACTCCTACAAATCTCGAGAAGTTGAAATCTAAGAGGTTGAACGGCTATGACTCTGCTTTCCCATCGAGTTTTACTCACTGACTTTAAAGAGAGATTTTGTAAATTTCGCTTTAAAATATTCCACCTGTAGGGTGAAGCAGAAAAAAAATTGAACAGCTCCTGAATAATTGAAAAAAAACCTACAGTCTCGTCAGAGATTTTAGCTGCATCATTAACTGTCAAATTTAATGTATGAGCACAACAAGGCAAAAAATTAGCTCTCGGGTTAACTTTTTTAAATTGAGCTTGAATGCCCACATGCTTCCCAGACATATTTGCGCCATTGTCATAACCCTGACCTCTCATATTAAGAAAATCAATTTCAAAAGTTGGTAGTATCTCATTTCTCAACAGATTGAAAAGCCCTTCTCCTGTACTATCCAAAACTTTAAAAAACCCCAGAAAGTGTTCTCTTATTTCAACCTCATTTGAAAAAAAATGAACAAAGCTAATTATGAAAGCTCAAGTCAACTGCTCAACATGACTAGCATCTGGAGTTTCATCCAAAATTATTGAATAATATTTTGCTTTCTTGAGGCAGTTCAAAATTTCTATGCGAATATTTTTTGATAATAGATGGATTAATTCATTTTGAAAGTGATTGCCTAAATAATGGGGCATGTTTTTTTCCAACTCTTTAGACCTCTGAATATTGCTCAGGTGCTCCATCATAATCGGATCGAATTTGGCAATCGTTTCGACCAGTTTGAGAAAATTACCATTATTTGATTCGAAAAGATTAGAGCTGTCACCCCTGAATGCTAAATTCTGACTGGCCAAATATTGCACAATACAAATCATTCTTTTGATAATTGCACGCCATCGTCTTTTTTCATTTTCGTAATGATGTTGTTGCTCTTTATCAATTGTGCAATCTTTGCTCAAACGCAATTTTAATTCGTGCCATTTTTGAGCCCCTTTCATATGTTCCATACTATTTTCATGTCGGGAAATATTAACTGAAAGGTGCCTCCAATTGGAGTACCCAGTGGTCAATTGATGAGACAAAGCTCTAAAAACTTTACAAAAAATGCAAAATACGCAATTAATTTTTTTAGAATACACCAACCAATCCCTATTAACTATTTCGCCGTTTGGCAACTTCCTAAGATATTGCGTTGCTGAAAATTTCCTACCAGACTCATCAACAGGAAAATTTTCTTTAATTTGAACAGCTCCCTTTGTCACGATTGATTGGATTAGATGATGACTCAAATTATTTGGCCATGTAGATGGATCAGCAATATCAATATCACTAATATCAGCAATGTCACTGTGCTCAGATCTTTCTTCATTCTCGCTTACCGGATGACCCAGTTCAGGAGTTGGATCAGGTGAAACAGGCGTTCCAGAACTTCCAGACGTGGATGGCTGCTGATCTTCGATAATAATCATCGGTTCTGCAACAACTTGTTCTTCTCTTGACAGAAGTGGATTCGCCAAAGAACTGCTGAGTTGAAGGAATTTGTTCAGCGAACCGCTGAGTTTATCCCGCTCTGCCTCCAATTTCAATCGACGTTTTTTATTTTCGGCTCCAGAAAATTTTTTTTTACTGCCATCACTCATTTCTGAAGAGATAAAAAAAAATAATTAGAAAAAAAGCTAACCGGAGTGAAAATATAATCAGAAAACTCTCGAATCGAAATATTGAAAAATTGTAATATTTATCCATTAGAAAAGGTAAATAAAAATAACTGATTAATAGTTACTAAAAAAAAATTAAAGTTGTTAAAAAAAAAGTGAAATGCAAGAAAAATCCTCTTAATTCTTTAAACAGAACTTAAATGCTAAAAATAAGATTTTACGAAAAACGCATTCATGAAACAACGTTAAAAGAAATAATAGTCTATCAGAATAACTTTTAGAAATGTTTTGCTATTATTAAAACACCCAGAAAAAGACTTTTCATAAAAACGAAACAACTGGAAAAACAAAATTAAATTTTAATTTTTGAAAGAATATTTTTAAACTGTGCATCACAGTTTTCCAATTACTTTAATGTGAAGAAAAAGAATAGTCAAATCCAAAACCTCTTAATTGCTGCGCCATAATTAAAACGTCTTCTTAAGCAAAAGATTTTAAAAGTTTTTGAAAAAGAAATTTTACAGTTTTTTAAAAGAGTAAAGGCAGATAGAAACCAAAATAAAAATCGTTTTTAATTCTTAAACAAAAAAATTTAACGCTAAAAATCCCAATTTAACTTTTTCTCATGACAAAATTTTCAGAGAAAACTGACGATAAACGAATACAATTCTTTAGAAACGCCCTTCATGATAAAAAGAAAAAGTTAATAAAAAAAAGAGAAAATTTTAAAAAAATTGTTCTTAGTTCTTAAAATATAACTTTAACGTTGAAAAACTGTTTTATGATACCAATATTAATAACACATTTTCTTTCATCTTCTCTTACCTTAAGATTTAAAATCAGCAACACAACGGCAACACGTAATATTATATTCAAATGAAATTATTATTAATCGTCAAAATTCACCGACGAATACTCGATGACTAAACTGACTGACTGAAACAAGCCACATTCTCCTGTTTTATATCACCGCTAAAATCTGGAGCCGAAAAAAAGTTTTTTTTGGAGAACTTTTCAGAAAATAATATTTTTTGCACCTTCGACCTCTCTGAGGCACACGCCGCCGATAAATGCATAAAAAACAATAACATGTATATTATTTGTCGAGCGAGCCGCCAAAGGCGAGCGGCGAGCATATCATGCGCCGCCGCCCGTAAGCCGAGTGCCGACACGCAGACAACAGATTTTTTGCATGTAAATTCCAGTGTAGAAGCAAAGTGTAGAAGTTACTTCTTATATTAGTTTACTGTTTCTTCCTGTAATCAAAGTTTACAGCTTTGCTATAATTTGATTTTTAATACCTTTAATGCCGATTTTTCTTCCAATTAGAAGTGCGTTTTTGCAAGAGTAGCGAATAGTTGAATTTGGCGCCCCTTAAATTGGACGCCTGCGTGCGGGGCATTCGCTGCATACCCGCCAGGAACGGCGCTGTCCCAGTGTTCCCCTCAAGGTCTATGCATATTTCACCGAGAAAAGGCTTTCGAAGGGAAGCTGTTGCAGACCTGACTGGAAACAGTGGCTTCTTTGGTAGAGCGTTGGACTGTCAATTCGTGGCTGGAACCAGGGGTCCCGGGTTCGAGCCCCAGGACCGGGGAGTTTTTCAATTTTTTTTCCTTTTTTAAAGTTCCTTTATTTTGCATTATATTATTTTTTTAATGTGTTTTTTTGGTATTCTGGATGTTCCTGCATGTCAGAAAAAATGTTTTTTTTTTTGGGAAAATAGGAAAAAACTGGAAAAATCAAAGAAAATCTGTTTTTTTAAATCATTTTTCGACTCCTTTTGCAACATATTAGGGAGTCTATCATGCATAGGGTGTTCTGTGTATAAGGAGCATCTTTCTTTGCTAAAGATCACGTAAGGGAACAATGAGAAAAAAAAAAAAAAAAAAAAAAAAAAAAACGAAATGTCGAGAATAAGGTGAAGGCTTCGAAACCCCCTAGCTCCCCTTGGTATTAAGTAATAATTTTCAAACTCGCACCCAAGATAGGTCCCCATAATCCAACCATGGCTACCGAAGGAATTTTTTATAAGTGAATTAGGGGGTCCTAGTGGGCCCCTAAAGGTCTATTGCATATTTCACCGAGAAAAGGTTTTTGAAGGAAAGCTGTTGCAGGCCTGACGTGAAACTGTGTCCTGTTTTTCAGAGCGTTGTACTGTCAACTCGTGGCTGGAACCAGGGGTCCCGCCCGGGTTCGAACCCTAGGTCCAGTCAAGTTTTAATTTCTTTTTCCTTTTTTTAAATTCTTTTATTTTGCATTATATTATTTTTCTAATGTGTGTTTCGGTATTCAGCAGGCTCCTGCAAGTCAGAAATATTTTTTTTGGGGGGGAAATGGGAAAAACTTTAAAAATCAAGGAAAATCACTTTTTTTGTCATTTTTCGACTCCTTTTGCATCTTTTTAGGTAGTCTATTATGCATAGGGTCTTCTGTGTATAAAATTGAGCATCTTTCTTTGCCAAAGAACGCGTAATGGAACAATAGTGGACGAAATGTCGAAATAAGGTTCAGGCCTCGTGACCCCGTAGCTCCCCTTGGTATTAAGTTATAATTTTCCAACTCGCACCGAAGGTAAGCCCCCATGGTCCAACAATGGCTACAGAAGGAAATTTTTATAAGTGAACTAGGGGGGTCCCAGTGGGCCCCTAAAAGTCTATTGCGTATTTCATTGAGAAAAGGCCTTTGAAGGGAAGTTGTTGCAGGCCTGACGTGAAACAGTGGCCTGTTTGGTAGAGTGTTGGACTGTCAACTGATGGCTGGAGCCAGTGATCCCGGGTTCGAACTCCATGACCGTGCAGTTTTTCACTTTTTATCCCTTTTTTTTAAAATTCTTTTATTTTGCATTATATAATTTTTAAATGTGTTTTTCGGTATTCTGCAAGCTCCTGCATGTCAGAAATAATTTTTTGGGGGGAAGATGGGGAAAAACTGGAAAAATCAAGGAAAATCAGTGTTTTTGTCATTTTTCGACTCCTTTTGCAGCATTTTTGGGAGTCTATCATGCATAGGGTTTTCTGTGTATAAAATGGAACATCTTTCTTTGCTAAAGAGCACGTAAATGAACAATGGGAAGGAAAAAAAGACGAAATGTTGAGAATAAGGTTCAGGCTTTGAAACCCCTAGCTCCCCTTGGTATTAAGTTATAATTTTCAAACTCGCACCCAAGATTGGTCCCCATAATCTAACCATGGCAACCGAAGGAAATTTTTATAAGTGAATTAAGGGAACCCAGTGGGCCCCTAAAGGTCTATTACATATTTCACCGAGAAAAGGCTTTTGGAAGGATGCTGTTGCAGGCCTGACGAGAAACAGTGTCCTGTTTGGTAGAGTGTTGGACTGTCAACTAGTGGCTGGAGCCAGGGGTCCCTGGTTCGAAGCCCAGGACCGGGGAGTTATTCCCTTTTTTCCCTTTTTTTTAAATTCCTTTATTTTGCATTATATTATTTTTTAATGTGTTTTTGATATTCTGCAGGCTCCTCATGTCAGAAAAAAAAAATTGGGGAGGGGGGGGGGAATGGGAAAAAACTGGAAAAAACTAGGAAAATCAGTTTTTTTGCCATTTTTCGACTCCTTTTGCAACATTTTAGGGAGAGGGAGTCTATCATGCATAGGGTTTTCGGTGTATAAAATGGAGCATCTTTTTTCGCTAAAGAACACGTAATGGAACAATTAGAAGAAAAAAAAAGTCAAAATGTCGAGAATAAGTTTCAGGCTTCGAGACCCCCTAGCTTCCCTTGGTATTAAGTTATAATTTTCAAACTCGCACCCAAGGTAGGTCCCCATGGTTCAACCATGGCTACCGAAGGAAATTTTTATAAGTGAATTAGGGGGGTCCCAGTGGGCCGCTAAATGTCTTTTGCATATTTCACCGAGAAAAGGCTTTTGAAGGGAAGCTGTTGCAGGCCTGACGTGAAATAGTGGCCTGTTTGGTACAGTGTTGGACTGTCAACTGGTAGCTGGAGCCAGTGGACTCGGGTTCGAACCCCAGGATCGGGCAGTTTTTCACTTGTTTTTCCTTTTTTTAAATTATTTTATTTTGCATTATATTATTTTTTTAAAGTGTTTTTCGGTATACTGCAAGCTCCTGCATGTCAGAAATAATTTTTTTAGGTGGAAAATGCGAAAAAACTGGAAAAATCAAGGAAAATCCTTTGAAATTTCTTTTTCTTTTGCGTTGGGAACAAAGAACAGAAATATCAAGTAAGTGAACAGTCATATGCCTGAACGCTTAACTTTCATGTTTAAAAATTTCCGATTAAAATTTTCTTTCCTTACGTTGGCATAGAAAAGCTGAAACAAACTGAGTTGTAAGTTGAGTAGAAACGAAAAGTTACAAGCAAACAATTCTTATATAAACACTTACTCTATTTTAAAAAGAGCCCTAAGTATTGAGTGAGAGAGTAGTCATAAGCATAAAAAAGTGAACAATATCTAATATCCTTTAGCTCGCTTTAAGAGAAAAAGCAGAGCTATATTTTTGCCTTTATTGTGCTTATTAATTTCACAGATTCTATAATAATTTGCAACCATTTATCTAAACAAACTTATTTACGTTGCTTAATTAATAACGAGTTACTCTCAACAAGAAGAAAACCGCTGATACACAACTACTTGACGTATAACCTTAGCGCCAGCTATTTGTTTATGAACAAGATAGCGTATTAGCGTTACTGATGTTAGGCTTGTTTTATTTTCGGCTTATCTATATATTAATAGGCTAGCAATATTTTGTCTCGCTAAAAACTCCCAAACTACGCAACAGAATTCAACAAATAAGGTGTCGTTTTAAAGGTATTGTTATGTAGATGTGCAATAAGGTCTTAAATTATGAAAATTTCCTTTAATTAATTAATAAAATTAATAATTTAGTTTCAACCAATGAGAATTCAGCAAATCATTTTTCGGGTGGTTCGCATAAGCATTGCTTCCGTAAGCATCGTTTGATTTAAAGCATTTCTGAATTAATAGATTGATAAACAAAAATAAGAGTGGATAAAAAAAAAAAAACGGAACTGAATTTCTTAAAAAAAGAATTCAATATCTTTAGTTCCTTTGATAAATTTTTAGTTTCATGATAAATTTTTTGTTTCGTTACAATAGAATGGCAATGGCATCGTGCGAATATTCAAACCAAAACAAACGTGCGAATATTCAAACCAAAACAAACTTTCTACAAACAATTATTTTGATTTGAGATTTAAAACGATATCTTAGTTATTTAGTTCTATTTTTATTTATTTAGTGCCTGCTGCCTAAATAAAATGCCTGCTATCAGGCGTCGAAATATCTCTGGCAGACGTCAGAGAAATGAATGGCGGAATTCTAAACGGAAAAGCATTTCTCGCCGAAGGGAATCTCCACCTCTACAAATTCGAGATTTTTACAAATCTGCATTGACTGTTCGTGACGATTGTGACCCCTTTACTATTGGATCTATGACTTTATTTGTAACTTTTGTCATGCTAAGCATTTTATGTTAGAGAAGACAGGAAGTAGCAATGAATATGGTATTCGCTGTCAGAAAGGCAAGGTTGATCTTCCTTTATTGTCGCATTCACAATATCTTAAGATTTTATACTATAGCACATTTCTAATAGATTTAACGAATTACATGTCATTTATTTGAATTCAAATATATTTTAATGACTTAGTATTTACTAAAAAGATGTAATTTTGAAGAAAAAAAAAATTTATATGGATTTGAATGATTGTTTTGAATTCTTAGAATTTTGTGCATTTGCAATGTACCTAAGTTATTAGCGAGCAAAGCGAGCTTGGTTTGCGAAGCAAAACATATAAGATTGCGTAGCAATTTTCGGGGGTTGGCGAGCAGGGGGCGCAGCCCACTAGTTTTCGTTAATAAAAGAAAATTAACTGACACATTTGTTTTGCTAAGCATTAATTAGTATTTCATTAATTTACAAGAATTTCTTAGTAACGAGATTATCACACGATACGATAATCAATTACGAGATCGCATATCGATCGAATTCTTATTTTACGGCTTGGGCTTACTCAAAATAGAATGGAACAAACAGTTACAAACATAAACAAATCCGACGTTTCAACAGCCAATCAGAATCGATACCCAAGATGACGTCGCTTGCAGGTATTTAATTTCTAACTGTATTTCATTTTTAATGATGTTTAAAGTTAAGGAAATTCTTACCATTTTTGGTTTAATTATGTTACACAGATGTTATAATAATTCAATTCAAGTTCAGTTAGTCAACGAAAATAAGCAACCTTTGCGTTTTTTTCTTCAATTTTCTGATATTTTAATTTGGTTTTTTATTCATTTTTTAAGTTTATGTAAGAATGAAGAAGATGTTGCATCACCAAAACATTGAAAGTCATGATTTTAAAAAATCTGATTGCATATACGCATAAGTTCAATGAAATATTTATAAAAATGGAGTTTTTTCTTTTCGCTTTAATATTAAAATGATGTATTTAAAAATTATAAACGATAACTACATAAGAGATGGAATATACTAATATTTTTGAAATTTGAAAGTTATTTTTTTGAAACAAAATGAATATTTTGATTAGACAATTATAAAAAAAATACCTATGCATTTTTAAAATTTAGAAAATTTTTAATTTATAATATTAAAAAATGCTTAAAGATAAAACTAAAAAAAAGAAATATTACTATTCAATATAAACTAAAAAGAAATCACTAATAAAGCTTATAATGCTAATTGAAATATTTAATAGATGATTTGTAATACGATATTTCTGGCAAAAAGGCTTTAAAAAAGAAATTCCGGCATTTTTAAGAAAAAGTTTTTGAAAAGTGTCCTGAAATTTTTACATTGAAAGAGAAACATTATAAAAATCTGAATAGCTAATCATTATCAAGGTCAATCACAATGAAAACAAAACTGAACATTCTAATTTCCTGATCAAAGGTAAATTCAGGGTATCTTTTTTATTTCCCCGATTGTATGATGAGCATGAATTTGAAAAAATCCAAATATGTACGTGTTAAATGGATACCTTTGTTGTAATTAATGTTCTTCATTATTATAGATACTCATGTAATATTTACATGACTTTTGAATAAAATTCTCAACTAAAATGTGCAGATGATTTGTTTGAAATATTCTTTTTCACTTACAAAGATATCAATTAGTGCATCAATGTGATCTTTATTGATGCACTACTACCAATAGATAAACTGTGTACTCTGTAAGTGTGGGGCCGTTCAAATATTACGAAAGCATATTTTTGGCAATTTCGGACTCCCCTACCTCCTTGTCAGCAAAAATGAGCAAATTACAAACTTCACCCATGCTTACGTAAGAAAATTGCTGCACCCCCCTTCCTGTGATGCCATAATAGGCATTACATATTTCCTAGCCTTTTTAATTTCTTAATCTTATTTTTTTAATAATTCTTTATCGAATTTTAATTGTATTAAATCAATTATTTAATTTTTATCAGTAACAGAATCGAACTTGGTTAAACGAGAACTTGTTTAACGTAAATTTCTATACATATGCACAAATTTTTCATTCCTCGTCAAATTGTGTACGGAAATAATGCTCTTACGTACTTATAAGGTGAAATTGAATTTCATTAGAATGGGGGAAATAACAGAATACTTATTTTCACTTTGACAGGTAAGAAACAGTTCATGATTCACAATCAATGGGAGTAGAGGTGCGCATTCCATATGCTTCGTTGATATTGTTATCAAGCAAAAGAGTTGGGTGGAATTTGTTGTGGCATGACTTAGCCAATGTTCTTAATAAGAACATTGGCTTAGAATACAATTTATGAATAAGAACTTCTTATTCATAAATTCGACAGTAAGATAAGCCTTTTTAACCTTAAAACGAATCACTGCTCTGTCGCTGTTCAGGGTGATATTTGCATTTGAATATAAAGAAGCACGTTTTCTCATATAAAAGAAAATATTCCATATCCCTTGTTCAATATGGTTGGTCAGTTCTTCCTCAATTCTCAAAAATTATTCTATTTTTGTTAAAAATTTTATAACAGTCGTTGAACAGCCGACCCCAATTTGGGTCTACTAATGTTCAAATCCGTAGCCTTGTTAAAAAAATTAAGTTAACTGAAAATATGTAGTTAATGATCTTTGTAATGAGTAAAGAATATTACTATTGCAAGTCAATATTAAAATGCTGATATTAAAATATGAAGGATACAAAAAATTATATGTTTATAACAAGCTGAAAATTACTACTGCAACAATTTATTTTTTGTAGGGAATATGCAATTTTCCTGCAGTTTAAGTGAGCAATAATATGAGGACGATAAAGCATAAAATGGAAGACATTTTTATTCTTTTCTGGTTTTAATGGGAAAAAAAAGGTATGCTTAAAAATTAGACATAGGGGAGAGTCGGGTAGCCCCGCCCACTTAAGGAGTATTACTTATATTTCTGCATAATATTGAGTAATAATCAATATTTTTGTATGTTTCTATTGTTTTATCATCTAATTAAATAATGCAAAAAGAATAAACCCCCCAAAAAGAGTAGTTTAACTTTAAAAAAATAGAAATTTAAAAAATTTGACTACTGTATTCAACATATTTTCAAAACTATTGTTTACCATGTTACCAGCTGCATAAATACTTGAAACTTTGAAAATAATCTTTTTTTAATATAACAATTAATGTCCGATGGCCCATTGACTTGAAAAAATATTCTATACATATGAAATTGACAGTGGGCGGGGGTACCCGACACTCCCCTATGTGGGTAGTGACCAAGTTATCGTCTTCCTTACCAATTGTTTTTAAAACCTTCGTTTAAGAGCCGACCCAATTGTTTGGTTTTACGACTACTAATGTTCAACTGCGTAGCCTTGTCATTTTGAACCCAATCCAGAAGACAAGGGAACTCCTGGGCCAACTATTGGGAGAAATTTGCCTTGGTGGAGGACTTTTTGGATGGACCTGCATTTGCGTTACATTAAGAGGAAAACCACAAAAACCTCTCCCCCTCCGGTTAGCCAGGCGGCAAGGGGACTCTAACACATGATCCGTCTATCGTTGAGGATATTTCACGCCAGTACTGTGGTCAGCGCAAGGCAGATGCAGAATTCGTACCGACTAGCCATCCCTGGGATTCGAACCCGGTTCACCTCATGGAAGGCGAACGATCTATCCCCTGAGTCATCGCGGCTTTCAAAAGATATTAAATCACATTCCCACTTTTCTGCAAATGAAGACTGAAATAAACGGAGACCCCCCCCCTTCAAAGAAAGGTCGAAAAAGCGGCCAAACATATGAAAATTTTAAACATTGATAAATAACAGTGGAGAAGTTTTTGTTTTGTTTTCTGTCACACGAGAATTTTAGCAGCTCTTAAATACTTTCGAAACGCTGATTTCAAGTCTGCAATCGCCTTCTCTCTCCAAGTTAGTTTTTTTTAAATGACATTTTTAGTCCATTTTTGTCGAAATTTACAAGTTTAAAAACTTTATATATTACTGAAAATAGCGTAAATTCTGCCACAAACTGATATAAAAGTTAGGACACACCATTCGGATTAAAAATGCCAATGAACCCATGCTCGGAATCCTCATACGCCACTAGAAGCCTTTCCCCATCATGAACTGATTCCGTGTGCTTCTGAACAGCTCATAATAAGAAAGCGCCTCTAACCGCGTACTACGACATTCTGTGCATGGGCTCCCATGCATTTTTAATCCCGATGATGGGCCTTAACTTCCTTAAAAATCTGTTGCAACATTTACGCGAACTTCCGTTTTTAAGCATTTTATTTAAAAAAAATTAGACTAAAAATTTCATTTGTTTAAATAAAAACTTCAGCTTTAGAAACAGAACTAATTTTAGATTTGAAATCCCCACACCCGAATTTTGCAAGAACAAATGTTTGTATAAATACAACAATTTACAGAAAAAGATAAAATTTTTATCCCATTCATATTTTTCTTGCTGAGAAGAGGAAAAAACAAACAAGCAATCGAACCCTAATATTAAAATTTTTTTAAGAAAAATTGAATCATGAATTGAATAATGAAAAATTGTTTATCACGTGGGTGGCATTTTGAATTATTGGAATTAATGGAAATTATTTCAATGAGAGTAAACTTGTTGTTCAAGGTCACATATTAAAAACAATCCTATTGATGTTTACATAATAACTTTTCTGCCTTCCAAACACATGACAACTACCAAGAATAGGCACAGTTTTAATGATTTTATCTTTAGACTGCAATCCTTTTTATTGAACCGCTTTTTCTTATCTACAACAGCAACTCTATTCATTTTTCAACCATTATCATTTAAGGTGGTCTTGTGTTGTAAAAATCTATATAGAACTCAATTTTCCATTCATATGTCAATTTTGCAGATCTCCAAAGTCTCGTCTGGTGCGTTATCGTTTTTATTTTGAAACGCAAAGGATTCTGCATAATTTTAAAATGCATCATACCTGACAAAATCTAAGAATTGTTAATTTTTAAAAGGATAATTCAAGCATTTTAAGTATTCATTGATCTTTAGTTATTTATAACTATATCTGTTCCCCTTCAACACACCATTAAGAACTTATACTTGTTCTTTCACTCTATTTTATTGGGAATTCATTTAATTTTCTGAAGTTCTTCTAATAAAATAAACTAATTATCATGTTTATGTTTGAGTTTATACATAGTTATTTAAAATGAATTTGAATAGCTTTTCAAGAGTCATTTCTCTGCCTAAAAATAGATAAGTGGTAGAAAAAGAAATGAATCAAGTTTCCTCCTGGCAGTATATACTAATAATATAATAATAATAATAATAATAGGATTTTAAATTCATCCACTAATTATTTTTTGAACAAGTTAAAAAACAATCTGTATTTGAAAAAGAGAGTTAGATTTAGTTTTGGCTACCCGATTCTTAATTTTCTTTAATAATAATTTCTTAAAAAATAGTTTTTTTCCCTTTAGATCAGAAAAAGCGCAATTTAGTTAATTAAAAGAAATTTCTGTTTTTTTCTTCTATTTTTTGCCATGAGAAGCTGAAGACGTTTTTATTTTTAAATTATTTGGATCTTAAAAGAAGTTCATTTTAACTACAAAAACTTAATTAGTTATTATTTTATATATTTTTTTTTAAAATTATTTCGCTCTAAAATGAAATATTTTTGTATGAAATTTTGTATAAAATATTTATTATAGAAAAAAAAAATTTCTCTAAAAAATAATTTAAAATGGGTATTCTAAACACAAATGGGGAATAATAATACCTTGAACCGAATGAGACTATACAATCATCCACAGAATGAATATTTTAAAACGCTTAATGAGTAAAAAGTATTTCTACTGACGTGTAAATATGCACTCATTGCATTATTATTTCGTTGAATATTTTCCGATGTAATTTCCATGCTGAAATATAAATGGGTATAAAATTCACGTCGATAAGATATTTCAAATTAGGGGAAATTTATTTATAATAAATACTAATGGGTAAAACAAAAAGGAATTTTTTTTTAATAAGAAATTTTATTTTATGTTATGGGATTTGGTTATTATTTTCAATACTCTTGAGTTATTTTATGATTAAAGACTGAATAATTTTTAGAGGGAAGATTTTAAAAAAAAGTACGAACTGAAAGTCTTTTCTCTATTTTAATATTCAGCAAATGTCTCAAGAAATCTTATGTGATTATGATTTATCTCTTTACCATTTGACTTTTCATTAAAGAAATACTAAACATAATTACATATACTAATCTTGTAAATGTTTTTGTTGAGTGTACATTTAGAAAATTATATTTAAATGAACTTTTTATACAATTGAAAAAAAATTAGTAATTTAAAAATATAATGAGGAATTCAGTAATGTGTTTAAAATTGTGCATAAAAGGTTTCATGGTGGCTAATAAAAATCAAGAATTGAGTTCTTTGTCTGAAAATTATTACTTTCACATGATTATATAAAAAATCTTTTAAAATGTTTTTCTATTTTTATAATTTTATACATATAATAATATTATAAACTTGCCGGCCAGGTGGCTGAGTGGTTAGCGTGCCTGACTGCAAAGCCATAGGCTGCGGGTTCGAATCCCGCTCTGGGCATGGATGTTTCTCTCTCTCTTTGTGCTGTCCTCTGTTGTGTGTGTGTATGATGTGTGCTTAAAAAAGGTACTTATTTTTTGTTGAAAATTTTGTTGCACTCCCTGTTGAAAGTTTTACTGTTGATATTCTTGACCTAGGAATCGAATCTTATTATTATTACATTTTTTACACACCATCGCAACTTTAGGTTCTTAAGTCTGATATGACTCTATTATTTTACAAATAGAATCATATTTTATATACATTTAAGTGTACAATACTTCCCTGCTCGTGTGCAGAAAATCATTTCTATTTATAATTTATATTCAAACGATGCTCTGTATTATAAAACCTGCAAATAAAACATTCCTGTTTTGAAAATTTATTTCCTACTAAATGTTATAGCTAACATATCTTCTACGAAAGAAAAATTAGTTTAGCAATGTAGTCTGGAGTTTTAATAATTTCCGAGGAAAAATTGGGAAAGTTTATCTTTGGTGTTGAGTCGAAACAATGTAAAATTAACAATTGCAATTTACTTACTATAGTGAAATTTATTCATCGAAATTACACAGCTTTTTCAGCTCCGCACTGGTAAAAAGCGTTCAATGTTCCAAAAGAATATAATTTTCTAGAATCTTCGGAAGACCAAGCTGGTCAACACCACACGGAAGCTGAAGACATGTTGCCAGTTGCCGACGAACGGAGCACCTTGAAAGATGGGCCAGAGATCTTGGTCCTCTGGGTGAGATGACGTTTCCCAGCACATGGTATGCATACCAATCCCATGCTGCAGTTAATCGATCAGATGTATCAATTCCTTCGACACTCTTTTTGAACTCTTCCTGACACAGGAATGGTTCTGTTATACTATTCCACAATAACTTCAGTGCGTAGGGTCCTATAGTTGGATCCATGTTAGACTTTGCTAGAAAAAACAAACGCAGAGTTTGCAGTGCTCGGAATGTTGTGGAGTTGTATCCAAAGTCACTGATCACTATAATTGAGTTAGTCAATCTGTAACAGGAAAAAATATATAATTGAAAATTACTAAAATATAAGGGTTGGTGCAATATAATGATAAGCCACAATTGTCAAAAATTTATATTTTCACATCAAACAGTCCATTAGCATAATTTTTTAGATAAATACTTTTCAAATTTATAGAACTTCCACCTGATAACGCACAATTTGAAAGTGTGGCTTCTTATTATTGTTTTATTTTCTTGCCGTCTTTTTGAGTGCAAAAAATATTATTAATAAATATAGTTAATGAATATAATTTATGAAAAGAATACAATTAATTACGAAATATCTTATGGTAGTTATTTATTAATCCTGATCTGCAGTAAAGTATTTTAATTCATAACCATCGTAGATCAGCCAACCCAAATTTGGGTTTACGTCTACCAATGTTCAACTCCGTAACCTTGTAATTTTGAACCCAATCTAGAAGATTAGGGATCTTGGATCAGTATCCCTAGATGTATTGGATTTGCTTTGTTAACTTGGAAGAATTTGTGACTCCAACAGAATTTAGCGTTCACTATTCACTATTAATTACTCTGGGATTTATCGGTCTGTTGGATTTTAACTCCCGTTCACACGAACACGTGTTCAACGCCTGCCAGGTCTGTTGTATTAAATATTCCTTACTTAATTCAAATTTATCTTAAATTTTATAAAGAAAAACAAGATAAATTTCTTCGGACTTTTTTTTTTTTTTTTGAAAAAAATAAATTAATAAAAATATTAATACTACATCTTATTTTATAAGTTATTAAGTTTGACAAATACCGTTTTAGGTTCAAAATATGGCATTTCCAAAGTCATAACTCGTTATATTAATTAATATTTTTCATGTGGTAATTTCTTTTTAGTTTTGTGTCTGTTACTTTGTTTATGTCGGAAAGGGGTCAAAATTTTAAATCGTGATGAAAAAGAGATAGGGGCCGTTCAGATATTGTGTAAGCATCTAATGGTGGAGGTGTTTTATTATTTCCTTCTTTTTTTCTTGCGAAGTTGGAGGATTGGTATATAAGTAATGTTTATGTTAAGACTTATAAAATTCCATTATATTCATTTTTTTTTTCAAAAAACAAAATAAAAAATGTAACAAAAATTAAAAATTATCCTGATAAGCTCGAATAAGACTCATTAGTCTCTTTTTCACAAGTGACACAATTTTCACAAATTTTAAAATAATTTTTACTCAAATTAATCAAAATTTCAAATATATATATGCATGTTTTTCCAGGTTTGATTTATTTTACTATTATACAACTGCAGTTGATTTTAATTATAATTTTGTTGGCGCTGCAATTGCATAACACTTACCAATTATATTCAAGTATCAATATTAAATAATTTTGAAAGTTATGATTTTAGGGCTGCAGGTCTATCGCGGAACGAATTTCCACGAAATAATGCTATTCCTTTCTAAAATCCGCGAAATTCTCAACATGTTTTTATTTGCACTAAAATTGCTTGAAATTAGAATGTTTTTCATTTTTATTTAAGAGAATTTTTTACTTTCCTGAAGCCTCAAATTAAACATGTAAAATTGATTAGACATTTAGGGAAGTGATTCAATAGAAAAATGACAAGAAAATAGTTCAGATATAAGAGATATCTTGTCAATTAAGGTGATGTTCCTATACCTAGGGAGGGGGATAGATTGATTAGGATTACCTTCCTGAAGTCAGTAAGAATACAAAAGTAATAGGAATCACAAAAGAAAAAAAATTTTATAAATCAAATTTTTAACAAAAAAAAAAAAAATAATAATAATCGCTATACAAGCTATTGTACTGGGCAATGAAATTTCTACTGCCCTTGTATGTATCCAGACAAATTATCCTGGACTTCTTGCGATTTCTGTAAATATTTCAACGTTTTGAATGAAGAGGACTATTATTCAATTTTTGACTATAATGCTGATGTTTGAGGATGACGAAGAATTGATAAGTGAATTTAATTCCTACAACGGAACGGTGAAGGAATTGTACGTTGCTGAAGGGAAATTAATCCAGTTTTTGGAAATCAAAGACCGAACTCTATCCAAAATTCATCTAAGTGGCAATTAGATGTTTGTCGGTGCCTACAAACAGCATGGACGTAGAACGATCGTTTTCAAAATGTAAAAATGCATTAAGTGATGAACGGCATAGCATAAATGAAAATAATCTGGCAATGTACTCTTAATACCAAAATTCTGTACATTTAAATAAAAATAATAATATTGCCTGACATTAAAAGAAATACTTTTATTGTGTATTTTTTAAGCTTTTTTTAATATTTGCATAATTTCTGTCTTTTACATTATTTATGTAGTAAATTTTTTTTGTATTTACGGGTCTTTTTTCCGTGACAAACTACCATCAATCAATATGATTTCAAAGTAAATCCTGATCTTTCATTTTCTTTTGCATTGTTCTAAGCAATTCATGATTAAAGCAACGTTAAGATTAACTATCAAGGTCTAAGATCAACTAGCGATGGCAAGATCTTAGGTCTCTAAGAGGCCTTAAGACCTCAAACAACCTTAAATGTTTTTTTTGTTGGCTTCTAAGGGTGATAAAATCTGAAATTTATTGGGGGAAAAAGTAAGTTTCTAAAAAAAGTGCGCTTTCTTTCGTCAAAAAAGGTATATTCCGCCACGGTTACAGCTATAAAACCTATTATAAAAACTGTTATACATATTTCTAAAAATCTCTTATTGGGTATAATATTAAAAAAACACAACTACTTCCACTTCGAAAATTTTAGTAGGAATAACATATACTATCGTGCAATGCTAAATGAATGGAAGATAGTGGTTGCTGTTTAATATTTTACATGCGCTAATTTAATTTGATTTCAAAACATTGATTTTTTTTTAAAAATATGGATTCTATAGAATGATAACCGTTAAGTTTAATTGGTTTGGTGTCTCACGTTGTCAGAAGAGAAAAAAAACTTTTAATTTAATTAATAAACTGAGTTTTAAATATGTTTACTAAAAACATTAAATTACTTAGATGAAACAGCAAAATCAATTATTACGAAACGAACTTTTCTTTATAATACAATATAATCTGGCGAGCAGCTATTTAAAAAATCGAACATTCCGTTTGTTTATTTGTGGCTTGAAGTCAGGCTCGCAGAAAATGCCGTTCACTGGTTAAATTTAGTAGGAATAACACAACCTGTGACGTAGGCGATAGTATACCCAATTATCAAAGCATTTTATAAAATGAAAATCCGACCAACTATACAATCGTTCTAAAGGTGCTCCTTTTTTTTCAGTTACGCAACCCTAAATGATTATAATTTCCTCGGTGAAACACTGACTTTTAAAAAAAAAGTTATGATTTTAGGGTTGGATTAGGAATTAGGTTATGATTTCGGAATCTCCACGAAATTGTCCTCTTTCTTTCCAAAGTCCGCGAAATTTTCAAGATGTTTCAATTTGCGTTAAAATTGCTTACAATTAGAATTTTTTTTATTTTTACTTAACAGAATTGTTTACATACCTGAAGCCTCAAATTAAACATGTAAAATTGATTAGACATTTGGGGGAGTGAATCAATAGAAAAATGACAAGAAAACAGTTCAGAGATAAACCCAATCTTGTCAATTAAGGTGGTCTTCTTATACTTAGAGAGGGTGATAGATTGAGTAGGATCACTTCCCGGAAGTCAGAAATAGGGATCACAAAAGAAAAAAAATAATTTATAAATCAAATCTTTGTCAGAAATTTTTTTATACAAGCTATTGCACTGGGGAACGCTCTATCCCCTGAGCCATCGCTGCTCTATTTGTCTCTGGGCCAAGGGCTTTTTTGTGAAAGAATTATTGTATTTTGTCACATAATTTAAAAGATAAGACGCGAAACTTGGCATATTAGGGTAAGAAAAATTTGGAACACTATTGCGGTTAAACTATAAAACTAGCTTTTCAGAACTTTTTATACCTCCTAATTTGTGATGATAAATCTGAATTTGTTGGGAAAAAAGTAAGTTTCTAAAAAATAAGTGCGTTTTCTATCGTCCAAAAAAGTATATTCCACCACGGTTAAAATTACAATTTTATAAAAACTGTTATACATCTTTCTAAAAATTTATAATTATCAAAGCATTTTATAGAAGGAAAATCCGACCAATAGTACTAAAGGTGTTCTTTTGTTTTTATATGTAAAGTTTACTAAAGCTTTAACTCTCTAAAGCAGCGGCTTCCAATTTTTTTTCCTGCTACGAAACTCTAAATGATTAAACTTCCCTTGGTGGAGCACGGACTTAAAAAAAAAGTTAATTAGCAGATGTGAATTTGCTGCGACTAATAAAATTTTTTTCATTCATTTATCTATACCAGTCTTAAAATTAGATTTTATTTTAAGCAGTTGAATTTGCTACTCTGCAGCAACTTTTAGTCTATTATTTCTTGGCGTATGCATAAATCAAATTCAATAAATTAACCGAAAAATATGGTTTTTGAAAAATAAATATAATAAAAGGAAAGTTAACAGAGAAAAATAATTAGTAATTCTTAAATTTGGTAACTTTATTCTGAACTTAAAAGTTCGCAGAGAGAAAATGCTGATATAAATGCAAATCTTTTTAGTAATTCATTCAGTATATTTTTATAGGAAAAAAAAATTTTTTTTTTACTCAAGAGAATGACCTAGGTCAGACAGGCATCCGAATGGCAGATTTGTTGACCACTCTTTCAAGGGCACCATATTAGGTGGGTCAGCGTTGCTCCCACAGTATCAACAGATATTACAGAGAATGAAACAACATCCATTCCCTGCCCGGGATTTGAACCCTGAACCTTTATGATGCAAGTCCAGTTTCCTGTCCCCTACACAAG
Source organism: Parasteatoda lunata (assembly GCA_949128135.1). NCBI lineage: Eukaryota > Metazoa > Arthropoda > Arachnida > Araneae > Theridiidae > Parasteatoda > Parasteatoda lunata. Next base: position 112,364,743 of record OX421970.1, read on the forward strand.
CCGGTCGGCAAAAAATATAAAATACATAATAAAATTTGCTATTTCTTTTTTTATTGAGGAATTATTTAAATGATTTCATAATAATAACTAAATTAATGAAATAAACTAATTATTGGATGAATGCAAACCTATTGCAGGTTTCAAAAATTATTTCTAGTTTTAAAAAAAAAAGCGCCTAACCCCTGTGAACTTTCCACAGAACACAAGGGTTCAACGCAACACCTTTATTGAGAATTGTGGCCCACTGCTTTGAATAAACATCTGCGCCTCTGCTTAGACAGCCGTTTTGCTAATCAAATTTAAATATTGCTGTTTATTGTCAATTAAATTTATTTATTAGTAAAACTACTTATTATTTGTGATTATTTATATTTTAGTAAAATATACTTAAAAATTATTTGTCCGCCTTTTTTCTCCACACCCTTGTAAGCAAGTGGATTTTTAAAGTCAGTCAAACCAAAAGATTATTATTTTCAATTAATAATAAAATTTTTTTCACATGAATAATAATAATTAATAGAAATTATGCTAATGACTTGCAAAAAAAAAAAAAAAAAAAATGTAAAAAATTTTAGAAAAAATATATACGTTTCCTTGTTCACCTTATTTTAATTACAATATTTTAAATACTGTAATAAAAAAGACAAGTGTATCTTGTGAATAAAGACTTTTTGCGGAAAAATATGAAACAATTATGCCGATAGTCGGTGATTACGTGGATAACTGTAAATTACGCAGTTTTCCACATTTGGAGGTCAATTTGTAGTTGATATAAAAAAAAAAGTAAATGGTACTAAAAATTATCTCTAGAATATTTTATAACAATTTCGTACTCTCAACAATTTGAGATGAAGAATAATAGTTTAACAAACAGAGAATAGAAAAATAATAATACTTACTCGAACAATGAATACATCAAATATAAACCACTCTCTATTGATATGCACTCTGTCTTCCCAAATTTGATTAATGGAATAAAAGTTTCAACGTTTTTATAAACAAAAGAAGTAAATAAACGGTAATGTAGACAGTCTACTTCATCCCATAATACCAATATATCTATTTTAAGTTCGTTTGCTGCCCTAAATATATTTTCTAACAATAAAACATTATCGTTAGTCAGACAATTTGGCATACAATATGATCTATTTGTAATAAACAATCTCAAAAGTTCGAGAAATACACTCTGGTGAACGCGAAATTTAGATGAAAGCCTTAAAAGTTCTTTAATTTTCATATTAACAGGATAATTATGTAAAAGATTGCGAGCCCTTTCGGAGATTTCAATCGCTTTTACATAAAACTTCAGAGCAGACGATAAATACCGACTGCATTGGTTTTGTTCGTGGAATTCAATTAGAAGGCGACCGCACCACATTAATATCTTGTAAGGTGACATATCACGAAAAATCTTTTTCAACTTATTAGTTGATGAAATATCATTATCACATGTTGGTACCATTAAAGTTTCTATTGGAAAAGAACCCTCAATAAGAGACACTCGCAATTCCGATTTTGCAGCAGAATCAATAATTTTTTTAATATCTCTTTCTTCCTCTTTGGAAAAAACAGTATCCTCTTTTTCAAGCCCGCATCGGCAAATCATTCCATTTGGGTCATTTTCTCTCAGATGGAAAGCTTTGTAAACAAGCGAGGAATCGCGATAGTCCACGTTTGTTGCAGTCATTATATAAATAAATTTCCAAAGGAAAAGAAATTTTAAACACGCTTCGAAATTTCAGTTTGGAACTACTTTTACTAAGGCTACAAATTTTTACTTCTTGAAAGAAACCACCAGGTGATGGAATAACCGTCTTTCAATTTTCAAGAAAGTCGTTTATGATTATTTGTACCACATGAATGGAATATGACTTTAGTGTGACATTGACAGTGTGTTCGATTCTCGGAAGGAAACTCTTGCCTTTAAGATGTGAAATGATTGGTCAGCTCACCCCCCCCCCTCAAGTTACTGGTAAATAAATCTGCCCCAAGATTCCACCCCTCACATTACCTCCTGGGGTTAATTACAGCTTTAGCCCTCCATCCAACATTCTGGTCCAAGCCTAGATGCTCTTAAGGGGTTGCTAGGTTAGATGAGCTATCGCTCACATTTCTTGCCTTTTAAATAAAAGTTTCGATTATTTGAAATGTGATGGCTACTTTATCGGTATTAATGATACGATATTACAAGCTAATTTCAAGGAATGCATATTCCAGTAATGTTTAAAAAATTAGCATAAGTAAATAAATAAAGAGCATATTAAAATAGAAAGTTTATTAAAAATTAAATAGGATTATAAACAGATTAGTATTAAGAATCTGATTTTTCTTTTCTTTTGTGCAGATTTATTTATTAATTTATTCATTAATTTTAAATATTATTGAGAAAAGTTGTTTTTTCTTTCTTTTTTGCCAACACAAATGTTTTTAATATAAAATATTCAACAAAAAAAAAAGTAATAAAATATATTTTTCTTTTGCTCTTGATATGGTTCCAAAGAAAGTTTTTGATTCTTTCGTGAATATATATTTTAATATTCGTGAATATGCATTTTAATGTTCTAGAAAAATATTTTTGGTTCTTCATTAAACTTTAATATTTTAAATTATTTTACGATGCTTGGTAATATAAAGTTAGAACATAAATTTGACCTTTTTTATTTTTCAGGTTTTTTTTCTCTTTTTAAATTTGATCTCAATCAATTTGCATTCTGACACAAAAGTAGTTTATTCACGATTCTCAAAAAAAAAAAAAAAAAATTTTAAAACACTCTTCTTCTTCATACTGGATTCAGAAAATATTTTAAGAGACATAGATTCCTGTTATAATATATTTTTTAATGCAATTAAAAAGTAAGTACCTGTTTTTCTGTTTTAAGTTTCGTCTGTTTCAAGAAACAAAATAATGAAAACCTCGACGTCTTTCATAAAAAGTAAGATTAAAAACACATTACAAATAAAAAAACAAACATTTTTTACAGATATTTTGTAAGTAAATTATGTATTATAAACACAGTAAGTAAAACAGGCATTTTTTTTAAAATTTTGAACATTATTGAGAAAGATTTTCCTTTTTTTTCTCTCTCCTTTTGTTAAAATAATGTTTTTAATATGAAATATCCGTAAAGTAATATTCCTAAGGTAGATAAAAAAAATTTATATATATATATATATATATATATATATATAACCGGAAGTTATTTATATAACTGCCAGAATTTCCGGTTAAGCCGGAAGTGTTTTATTCTCATAAAGTGGTAGCAAAACTTATATTATTCCAATAAACTTTTTAAATTATTATAATAATTTTAAATGAGTTTAACCACGCACTACCGCATATAGATAATTACTATAAATATATAAAAACATAATATTTATTACTATAGAAAATGTCAACCTGGTCAAAATATAAATGTAATTTTTAGTAAGATTGTCGGTAATTGTTTTTTTACCACTTTAAAAATCCATTCTTGGAAAGAGTGAAAGTTGGAAGGCATTTATTTATAGGCAGTGGCGTACATTGATTTATGTGCGTCTCCCCACAAGAATGATAAATGCGCCCTACGTTAGACTTAACAAAAAACATTTTTAATTTATAATATGACACAAGAATACTATGAAGAGACATTTGGGAATTTATAATCATTCATTTTATATTAATTTAATTTAATTTATATTATTTTAATATGAATTAATAAAGAATTAATAGTCGCGATGAAAACACGGAATTAGAAAAGGTACTAAATTGAAATATTGTATAACAACTGACTGAGTAATAATATTGAAATGAGATTTATCTTAATAATACAAGGAAGTAACTCATTATCTTTAAACAATGATATTCAAAGTTTAGTTAAGGGTAATTTTTAGGTATAAAGTAAACATAATACCGATATTTGATATGAATATATGAGTGTCTTATAAAATATAAAAATATTTTTATTGAAATTCATATGGTAGAATGCACAATCTTTCTGAATGATGGGCTGAGTGCCTATAGGTATTTAGATATGTTGACCGCAATTACCATAGTTTTAATATGAAAAAAAAAAAAAAAAAAGATTGGAAAAAAAAAACAAACGAACATGGATGGACGATGAAATTGGCAGAAATAAAGCATCCAAAATTAATGATTAATATACCTGATTCGAAAATCGCAAGTCATTTTAATATCGGGTTAAAATTATCAGCATTTTTGAAACCCAGTGGAAAAGCCTAGCAACAACAGTTAAATGAACAGTAAAAATATCTCTTTGATTTAGGAGGAAATTGTCACATTAAAATGCATGATTCGAATGTCTTATTAATTCATATTGAAAATATCAGTAATTTCAAATTTATGTGGAAGTGCGTTATGACAAAAATAAACAATCGAAAAATATCACGGATTTACGATTAAAATTGACACAAGTGAACACGCCAAAGGTGATTTCTATTTGCATGATTTAAAGGAAACGAGTCGTTATAATACGTATCATAATAAAAAGATCGAGATTTTAAGAAACACGTGGAAATCCGACATTAATCTCCGAAGAAGCAATCGAAAAGTCACTTGGATTAACTGTGAAATAGACTCAAACAAACCGCTTATTAAAAAAAATATATATTACTTAAATTTGAAATTCACTCATCATAATTCTGCCGTATTAAAACTGTCGGAGTTTTAAAACTATGGAAATTCGTAGTGATAACCACCGAAAAAAGCGATCAGAAAAATACATTGATTTAAATTCAGTGCGTCAAAAAACTTAAATGCGTAACTACTCAAAATTTCTGATTTTTTTTCCCCAAAACAAATTATAGGAGTTTTTTTTAATTGTGCTCAAGGGCTACCGAAGGCCGTAGGTTGCATAGCCCTTGTAGTGTAGTATTTCTGGATCAAGTGCCATAAGCCCTCGTTTATATTAATGAGTGCTTTTAACTTTAACGAAGTAAATAAGGGTTACTTAATTTGTGAAAATTAAATAACCGTTGCAACTTACAATTTAACAATGAAATAATATTTAATTTGTTATGACTTACTGTGTATAACTATTTTATTGTTTATAAACATTTTATTATATTTAGGATTATTTCTTTTATTTATAATTACTCACTTCATATTTTCAATTGATAAAATGCTTAATTTATCACAAAAACTTTTAATTTAAAAGAAACAATAAGTATCGAAATAATGTGTAATAAATAAGCTTCAATAAAAAGGTAAAATGAATGAAATAAACTTTAAACTTGCTGTTAAGTAGTTGTTAATTTACATAATAGCATTTTTTAAAGGCTTGTTAGTTTACATAATCTTGAAATCAAATGAAAAAAAGATTTGTACAGCAATAAAAAAACCTTATGATAGTCTTGACTTTTCTTTTTTTTTTTTTTCATAACATAATTTTTTTCATAATAATGTTGAATACTTGGATTTTAATATTGATATTATTAACAATATTTTTAAAATTGGTGTTTTTGATAAAAGAAAAGCTTTTCAATTTAAAGTTATTTTTTTCTGCAACATACTAATTTGTGTAATAAAATTTTTAAAAATTTGGTTTTTTCACAATTGGTTAGGATTAAAAATATTTGCAATAATGTTGATAGTTTTCGGGAAGCTGTGAATAATTTGAGTAATAATGATTTTTCCTTTTAATTTTTGTAAAGTTAACTTTTTAATTAAGAAAATGATTGAAGAATTCTAGTTTTTTATATTTTTTTCTTTTAACAGGGCGTGATTCAAGTCTTAACTGAGCAGCCCCAGTTAAGCATTCTTTTATTATGTTACGTATATTTTCCTTGGCTTCTTTTTTTTTCTCTATCTGCGCATTGTAATAGAGGGCGTTGTTTTCTTTAATTCTAAGTGTTTCCTTTTCATTCGGATTACTTATGAAATTGCTGTTTGACCTGGTTAAAGTGAGTTTTTATTTTTTGATGATTTTGTTTGAGTTTCTTTTCTGAATTGTTTCAACGTATTTCATGTTCTTTTCTGCACTTCTATACAAAACCTTTGGGGTACTGAGGGAGTTTATTTAGGCTTTTGCCTCTCTCTCAATAGAAAAGGTTTTGTTTTATGGTTACCGGGGCCGGTATCCCCTGAAGACGCCGACTTCGGTGGTCATATTTTTGTTTATTTTTTCCTTCGTTTCCTTTTTTGCAACATTTATTCTTTATTTGAAATCTCTGCTGCTTGTAAGCGCGTTTTTTTCAATGAAGTTTTGTCCTTTTAGATTTAAAATTTTTTTTTGTTTTCTTATCTAAGAAGTAGACTAGTAAGAATTAGGTTTCAACAAATTCGATGTGCTCTACGGTTCTGTATTTAATTAACGGTAATTATCATTTTAAGTTATGAAGAGAAGCTTAGCTCAACTTTAATTCTCTATATTGCTGATAAAGATAGCTGGTCCTGACCTCATAGGTCACATGTGTGGGTATTGGTTGTCTTCTTCATCTTGGAGTGCAAGTGCCCAATTATATAATTGCAGATTTATCTGTGTACTTTCTCCCTTTCACCAATGAAGACAAAAAAAAAAAAAAAAAATATTACAGTGGTGAATTCCTTTTGATTCAATGATCGAACTTTCACGAATTCAGACTTTATCTTAATGACTCGAGAGTCAACTTTCAATATGTTAATTAGAGCAGACAATATTTTAAGATAAGAAATTAGACTTACTTTCTCTAATTAAACCCACCTTCTTTTAATGAATTCGGATACCTGACCCTCAAAATAAAGATAGCTAGCCGCTATCTGGGAAATAGGGTCTCTACAGTTTGGTCTGAAAAGCGGACCAAAGTTTGTATCCTCTAATGTTAATTTTACTTTCTATATATTTCGCCATGTCTCGTGCTTTTTAAGAAAATTGAAAAATTCTCGCAAGCAATGACAAAATTTGTTTATCCAAAGAAAATTTTATTCAAAAAATAGTTTGCAATAATTTATTAGGTGGACCGGAAAGTAATGTCGCTCTGGCTCATTAAATATTGGTTAGTCTTAAAAACCAATTCATTTTTTTCGATCCATTTCGATTAATATTGATCCGGCATTGAAAGGTTGTTGCTAACGAGGGTAAATACATTACTGATTAAAAATAAAATCTTGGTAACAAATATCAAATGCACCAAAACGACATTATTTTCCGGTCCCCCTAATATTATTTTTTATTGCTTTATTATTTAATAACAGTTGCAAAATTTTGAGTTTTAAGACACACAAACTTTGACAAGATTTCTGAAGAAGGTAATTTTAAATGTACTCTATATAAAATAAATAAATATCAATGTAAATCAATATCGAATCTATCGATATCAAATCAATTAAAATTAAATCAAATTAATATAAATGTTAAATCAGTCGAATAAATTCTTGGTTATAAAATTTTGAAAAGGTTTAGTTAAAAAAAATCGTTTATTTAAAATTTCATTTCTTAAGAACTATTCAGTACATTTTGTTCAAATTTTGCAATTTAAAATTAAATTTTTTTTAATGTTAAATGCCATTTAAAATTACATTTTTTAATGTTACTTGACGATTATGTTACTTGACGGCTTGCCTCACTCGAAATTGAATGAAAGGAAGTTATAAACGTAAGCAAATAATACGACGTTTCAGCTACCAATCAGGATCGAGACACCCACACTACGTCATTTACATGTGTCCTGTTATACATGATCTTCTAAGTTAGTGGTTCCTCAACTTTTTTGTCTCGTAGATCCCATGCTAAGCTTTTCATTTTTGAGTAGACTCCCTGGTTACCTGATATTGATTTTTTGTAAATTCATCAAATTCAAATGTATTTTTGACAGCTGGTATATTTCTAACTGTAGTGAAGTGTAATGTCAAAAACTTAAGAAAAAAAATACATGTTAATTTTATACATTTACTAATAAATTTTAAATTAAAACGAACCTAATTAAAATATAGTAACTGTTACATAAAATAACTAAGCAATAAATAAATTTTTTTAGTGGAAGGGATGAACCTGATGATTTAATAATAAATTATCAACATTTGGCAGCAATTTAACTAGGTTTAATCTCAAATCTCCTCGGTTAATGATGTCCAGTCTGTTTCTTTTATTTTTGTTTTTTTTTTTGTTAGGAGTTTGGCAACGGCGCTGAAACCCCTTTACACTAGGTATGAAGATGGAAAAGCAATTGAAAACTTTCTCGCGATATTCCATAATACGGGTTAAGTATATGTGCATTATGTGCAAGTTTTAATAAGTTCAAATTGTATTGCGAATGCCTACAACTTTCACAATTTTATGAAACATACTAATTTAGTTTAATTAATATGTAAATGGAATAGTGCACTATAAAACTTCTACCCCGCTACTAATATAATAATTGCGGAAATAAGTTTGTATACAAAACCGTAGTAGTGTATTGTCGGTCTATTAAATTTTCACGTAAAAACTAAGCAACAAATCTCCGTGATCTTTGCGCGCAGATAAAGTTGGAGCTCTAGCTTAGAGTGCCTGTATTGAATTGACTGTATGCCTGTATTGACTAGAGTGCCTCTAAGCACTCTAGTCTAGCTTAGGGCTAAAGAGAATAGAAGGGCTAGTTCACTCCGCTTTTAGAGCTGAAGCTACGATTTCCCTCCTCATGACGTCACTGTGTCCGTAGGTATCGGATAGGGCTCCTAGTATCGGAGATCGCAAGCAAAGATACGATCTCGTGTTATGATAACCATATTAGTCCCTGATGATAACTTTGCATCTTTCTCTTTGTAAAAACACGTTAGACTTTTTCTGGTTATAAGCTTTCAAACTTTACGTAATTAACACATTATTTCCGTTCATAAACATAGTTCAAAAAAACTTTCTTGGCCATTATATTAAAAAAATACCACTTTAAACTTATAAAAATATCTTACTAGTTGGCGAAAATGACGCTATAAATACTTTATTTTAAAAAGTTTAGTTTTAACATTAATTATTAAAAAAAAATGAAAGCATAAATCGACACTTTTTTATCTACATATTCTTTTATAACAATAAGTTGAGTTAAATTTAGAATCCCTGATTTTAAAATATGCCGTTAATAGCAATTTGTTCATACTTAATCATTAGGAAACATCAACCTTAAACGCTAATTACTGAAACAAAATAATAATTTAGGTTCATAATGACATTAGACATTTTACAATTGTTTATAAATATTTAAATTTAAGATGATATAATTATAGATATTTAAATTTAAGAGAATATAATTTTTAAAAAAATCATAAATATTTAGAATAACACATTTAAAAAATATGTTATGAAATAAGGAGAATCTCAACTATACACTATATTTTATTTATACCTTTTACTTACGTTTTAATTTTCTTTGACTTTATAAATTTTTTAATTTTTTTCACCTGCCTTTCTTTTTGAAGTAACGAGGCGGTTTCTATTTAGATAACGAATTTTAAAAAAAGTTCTTAAAGATAGAAAAAACGTATTGCTGTTTTATACAAACTGTGTCATTTCGGAATCCGTTCTTTACATAGTTATTCATTTACTTTAGGGAACACGTGGAAAATTATATTTTTTCCTTTTGTTTTTCTATCAGAATTTTTGCAAGTTGCAATCGCGCAAACTGGCATTTCGTTAACAGTTTTAAATTTTTATACTGCAAAAACTGAGGAAAGTCATTACAGAAAATAACAAATGTCTTAGAATATGTCACAAAAAGAAATGCTCCAATATTAAGTTAGTAAGGCCAAACGCTCTGTTCTTGAAGTAAAAGTGCGAGCTTTGCGCCAAAGTGACGTCACTAGAGAAAATCGGAGGATTGGCGCGGCGAGAGTTTCTTCAAAGGAGTGAACCAGCCCTTCTATTCTCTTCAGCCCTGGGTCTAGCTAGCTAAAGAGTTAGCACAGGCTAGTTACTGCGGAAAAATACTTTTATGTTACAAAATAAAGTTTATGCAGGCAACTGCTAGTTTATGATAATTCAGTTTCATATATCAGAAAATAATCCCAATAACTTAAATTTTACTGAAATTTTTACTTCATATCTACTTTTATAAATTATGTAGAATGTAGATAGATATATGTCTTTATATTTTAAAGTAGTATAATGTAAGTAAATAGGTACTATCAGTGTATGTTGATTATTCCATTCATGAAAGGCCAAAATTAATGTCACAACTTGCTTATATGAGATCCACTATCGCTAACCCCCATTCTCATTTCATGGACCCCAAATTTTTTTTTCACTTGACATGGACCCCTTGCAAGTTGTCGTCGACCCCTTGGGGTCGATATAGACCACTTTGGAAATCACTGTTCTAAGTTATTGAAGGCAAATGACACCCGCCTTCCCATATGCCACAGTCTGTCATAACTTGCGACATCTACCGGCAGTTATTCGCATTATTTTTTAATTCATTTCCTGTCAAATATTGCTATTTTTTTTATGCCTGTAAGTATTTTGTGTAAATTGTGTGCTTATTTTCTATTGTCTCTAATAGGTACCTAAACACAATAGCAGTAGAAAACGACTACAACACTACAACTTTCCGCTCCCTTCAAATCCTTCACTCCTTTCTTTCTGCCCGTTACAAGTTCTGTTTTCCAACGACTGCAGCTTACTCACTGAATCTATTGTGGAACAGCATTACAGATCCGTTCTTGTGTCAAGAGGACTTCGAAAGAAGTTTGGTCCCAAAATCTGAGGTGGATGTGTTTACACTGGAACAAACTTGGGCCTGGTATAGTGACCATGTACTGAAAAATGAAATCTGCACCAAAGAGCCAAGATCCCTATATCATCTTTCAGGGTGTTCCGTTCGTCGCCAATTGGCGGCATGTCTCCAACTACCCTGCGGTGTTGGAGAACTTTTTGTCCCGAAGAGTGTGAAAGAGTATATTCTTTTGGAAGATAGTAATGATTTTCTAAATCTATGTTGTTAAAATAAAAAAATATTTATGAAAATGACTTATTTATTTTGTTTCATATCTGGTATTTAAGAATCGGATTAACGGTTATTTTGTACTTTTGAAACTGACCTTGAAAATGGTAGAGCTTCTTGCTTAGTAATTATTTTATTTCATATTTCATTTTATAATCTGCTTTGAACAATCGACCCATATGGGTTTACGATAATCTATGTCAAAATTCATATCCGTTTTGGAATCCAACCCAGAAAACAAGGGAATTTCCAGATCAAGCATTTTGGGATCAATTTGCCTCAGTAGAGGATTTTTTAAGTGGAGGATACAGCTTTAATGTGTTAGATCGTTTTTTCGTCTTTAGCACTTTCTTTTAACTCAAAATAAGCAAACAATAAAGGAAGACAGTTACCTGTAGATCACATCAGATTATTAAATTTCATAATTTTCAGTTTTAACATCTATATTTCAACCTCTATAGAACTCTACTTTAGCTTATAAAAGGTAATTATATATGATTTGTAAGTCATAGCTAAGGACTTTTCTAGAATCAAAATCAAATTCTTGCAATGTACTAGATTTATACTTAATAGCAAAAATAGAACAGCGCAGTAGCACTATAAGGTATTACTATAATTTTGTAAATATTACTTTAAATAAAAGTTTAAAGGCAAGCTAATTTATACATTATCTCATAGATTGTTTTGGCGTAAAACATCAAACTACCGATTTGATTTTGCATTTGTTGAATTTTCACCAACTTTTCAATTAAGAACCCACGTACCTCTGCACCTCTTTGGAAAATTGCTGATCTAAAGACACTAAATAGTTTCTAATAAAAGTATTCTAAACGTAACTTAAAACTTCCACAACATTTAAAAGGAGAATAACGTTAATTTATTTGCAGACGATCCTCATATAAAACTTCTTATTTTGAATTAAAATTATTCAAACTTGTACGCCAATGACTTGTTTAAACTATAGACAGACATTAGGGAAACTTACCCGCTTTCATACAGTGCACTTACGGCTCTCAAATATTAAACTTCTTCTGTAGCTCTACAGCCTGTTTCAAGCCAAGGATGTCTTTTATCGAAAATATTTTCGGTTGCTACAGCTCTCTATCGGTTGACCCGAATTTCACGTAATGTTTTTTTCCCTTCAACTATTTCAAGCTATCTGGTGCATTTTACACTTCTTTTTCTTTAACATCTTTGAAATTTAACTTTAGTTTAAATCATTGTATAGTTAGATGTGTCCAAATCATCTTTATCTATGTCCAAGCCCAGTAGATATGTCCAAACCATACACCTTTATAGTTTTCACAATATTTGGTTCTCTGAATTTTGTGTAAAGTTCGATATTAGAACTCCAGACATTATCTTCTCTGATAGCATCAAGTATGTTTCTTAAAGTGTTTCGTTCAAATACTAATAATTTATTTCCCGCAGTACAGAACAGATGTGTATAATCCCCGGATTCGCAAACTTCAGGAGTGTTTCAGGTGATCGACGTAGAAAAAGATTGCTGATTTAACTTTTCAAAGCGTTGCTCTATAAAATATCATGGTAATTGAAACGTCTAATTATTTAGATTTCATATGGGTTTGTTGTAGACGACGGTGGGAACAATTCATAAATCCAACAGACTATTGAAATAACGCAATATTAAAAGCAATGACTTGACTTTACATAAATTGTAGAAAGATCTATCGAATAGCTTAATATCTGAGAATTTGTATAAAAAGAGCACTTTCACTGCAACCGAGTGCAAAAGAGAAATGAATCATTAAAACGTATTTATAAACTTAACAAGAACTTTTCTTTTTTGAAATTCCCATTTGTTCGAAAGCTGTTGCAATTTTAGATCTCCTTTTTGCTTTGCATAACTTAACTATTTTGTTTTCCTATAATTTTAATAAAAATCAAAGTTTTTCCATAATTGTATAGATATTTTATTAGTCTTATATTTGTGACTTTTGCATTTTAATCTTGCGATGTTTTAGAGCTAAACAATGAGAATATATTTTTAAATGCAGGATAGTACAAATAAGCTATTGAATTGGGAGTTAAGTTTTTTTATGTTTACATATTTACCTCCAGCATGTCTTTAACGTAATGTGTTAGATCATTCAAAAGAGTTTGTTTGGAACGTTTTGTTTTTGAATTATTTATGTTAATTTGCAGATAATAAAATGAAATCTCAAGTTGGGAAAACAAAAGAATTTATGACAACTTTTTATTTGAATATTTTCAACAGCTGCTCAGGACATTTGTGATGTGACAAACCAACTTTTGCGCCAAAATAGTCAAGCGATAAAAGAACTGGTAAAGAGAAAGAAATGCTCCCACTCTTTAAGCTTTTAAAAGTTTTAAAAAAAAAGATTAAATTTAGTTGCCAACTAAATTCCAAAAATTTGGAGCTTTCCTTTCAGTCTGCTATGCTTTGAATTTTCAAATTTTTGATTATTTTTTAACGACCGGTGAAATAAATGTTCTTGCAAACTAAGGGGCCGTCCACAAATTGAGTCAATTTTTTTCAAAATTCTCTTTATCTCCATTCATATTTCCCTTTATTTCACCTCTCCATATACTCTTTGAAATATGACACGTCATCTTTAATTAAAATATGCTAGTAGTTCAGAAACAAAATACGTGCAATAGATCTTCATAGATAGTGCATAATTCAAATTTTATTTTAAAACTTTTACAGCGTGCTTTAATGGTACTTGTCAGCATTAAAATGATAATGTCGTGTTCTTATTTAATTGAAACAAGAATAAAACAAATAGAAAAAATACATAATCTTCAGAATTTAACCTATTTATAATTTAACTACTTCTTGCAATTCTCTCCCTCTTCCGAACTGCCACAGTTTCAAAAATTCCCTCCCTTCCCTAGAGATTTATGAACGATCCCTAATGTTTCCTATGTTTTAATCACTAAACAATATTTTCACAAAATTGAAATCATTCTTTTTCAAATGATATATCACAAAAATAGATAAATCAAACTATCATCTTTCTAGTTTTTAATCATTAAAACATACTTACAGATTATTAAATGAGTTTATTAAAATGATGCATCATAAAAATAGATTTCGCATAAACCATCCATTTTTTACAATAAAAAATATTGTCACATAATAAAATGATTATTCGTTTTAAAATGATACATTATATAAATATGCGTAAGCCACCATGCGTCGAATTTTTAATCATTAAAACATACTTTCCATATGCGAATCTTCTATGTTCACACATTATAAAATGATTTTTTCTATATGATACATCATAAAAAAAGGCTTCTAACAATTCAGACAAATAGTGGTGGCTTACGGATGTCAGACGATAATAAAACCTAAGGTCACAGCTTTGAAGATTAAAAGTCAACAACTTAATATAAATAAGGATGAAATGCAGTTTTTTAAAAGAATATAGTTCCTTAACTCTGCTGATACACCAGGCAATCTTTCAACACCAGATGGAAGTTGAAGACACCAGGCCATTTGGTCTCTCACAGAGCACCTTGAGAGGTGACGTAGGGACCTGGGATTTTTCACGTAATCTTTCATATCTCCTAAAACATGAAACTCGTACCAAGTCCAGGCATCTCTCAGTACAGTCTTCTCTTTCGCACATTTTGGAAGAAAACTGTTGTGAAATTCCTCTCTAGTCAAGTAAGGATCTGTTATGCTACTCCACAAAAGTTTCAAGACATACTCTGCAGCAAAGGGGTGAGACATTCTGAAATAGTCTGTAACATTCAAGTGCAGAACTTGGAGTGAGCGCAGAATTAACGGGTCGAACTTTCGAACAGTCGTTATGCGTGCAGGAAGCCTGTAAAGAATAGGGTACAGGTAATAAACAGGATTAAAAAAATAGGCAGATAATAAAAGTTTGATTTTAAAAATTCTTAAAATGCTATTAAAACATGAAAGTAAGCTTCTAAAAACTGTCAGGATTCGATTGTTAAAATAATGGAACAGAAATAAATTCTAGCTAGACGAAATACTGCAATAGCTTAGTGCGTAGTTGAAAATGCTAGGAAAGCATAATGAAAAAGTAATCTTTGAACTTACGAAGAACTTTTATTAGTGATTTTTTTTTTAACAGCGGGAGCTAAGATTTGGAGATTTTCGGGCTGGACAGAAAAAAATGTTGTTCAAAGAATTTTTGACCATGAAATTTGACGAAATTTGAAAGCAATTTATTATTACATAATAATTTAACTCTAGAAAGACAAACTTAGTATGTACCTATATTGCCCAAAAACAGTCAAAATGACTGGATTGTGAAAGAATATCGACTGTGTAAAGAAATTAGTTTAAAATTAATTTTTAATATTTTTTTATATTATTTACAGTTATATAACAAGTTATTGGTAAATATTAACAATTAAATAATTATTTGTGCAAAAAGTCACAAAATTCTAAGAAATTTTGTCATTATATTCATCATTGTTTTTCTAATTGAAATTAAAAAGTAGTCAAAATTACTTCCTTGGGCAATCTTGTGTTAATCACGGTTCTTCATAAATATTATTCATGTGCCAACATAAACTATTGACGAAACAACATGACGAAATCCTCAACAAAATCCATCAAAAATGACCTTAGCTGACCAATGATGGAAATCTCCCCTTTTGGCAATACATAGTTAGTTGTAACTGATAAAAAATAAAAAGACGGTCAGCTTTTATTCGAGCGCAATTCGCCGGGTCGGCAAAGTGTTAAAAAAAAAACAATGCCCATAAAAATTTCCCAAAACATGTTTTACATTAGATTTCCTATATAAAAAGAAATTATCACTTTCAACTTGGATTTAAACATTCAGAAAAAAAAAAAGAATTCAAATAATTACGCTATTTATGAATAAAACAAAATGTAAATAAATATCTGATAAATATAAAGAGGAGTTTATCAATTTTAGTTAAAATCTTCAAGCACCATTTGCATTGCATTGCAATATGAAATGATTTTTAATATTCCCCAAACTCAAAGATTGCCTAGAATTCAAAGGCAAATTCTTTATATCTTTAAAAACTCTTTTCAATATCTACACTTGCTTTTAGATATTTAGAATAAAACTATAATTTATAACGAAAAAAAATAAATCATTAACAAGCAAAATGCGTTTAAAATAAAAAATCATCATTCAAAAAATATTTAAAAGCTTCAAAAAATATTAAACAAAATAGATTTTTGAGCGAGTTAAAAACAAAAACAAAATACTACTCATATTTACTAAGAAAGACTAGGTTGAAAATATCAAATCCTATTTTATTTTATAAACGACCCAATTTTTTGGGTTTACGAGTACTCATGTTCAACTCCGTAGTTTTGTAACTTTGAATCCAATCCAGAAGACAAGGGAGCTCATGGATCAAATATTGGGAGAAATTTGCCTTCGTGGAGGATTTTTTGATGGAACTAACACGCATTTGCGTTATAAGTAGAGGAAAACCACGAAAATCTCCCACAGTTAGCCTGATGAAAAGGGGAGTCTAACCCATGATTCGTCTACCACTGAGGATATTTTTACAGAAAATTATTATTATTCACCCCAAAAGTTGATTATTTTTCCTTTATTCTAATACAATGTTAATAATTAAAGTTATCACAATCGGATCAATACTATGCTTTTCATTAGAATTTTGAAATTAAATTAGTTTTCATTTGAGCAACTTTTATGGTTTTAATAATTTTCCTCTTGATTGTAGTATATTATTGCAAATTCGTAAAAAAAATATGTTTCATTCTAAACACTGAACTCTTTATAGTAACAAGATCTTTTAAAACGAAAAGATTAGAATCTGAAAGTCTTAAAGGCTGTGAACTAGATCAGTAACTTACAGCGACAGAGCACATCGTCACATAGAAAGCACCAATGTAAAAATTTTTTTCCTCGATTTTCTTTAACTTATCTAAATTTAACTTTGGATTCTGATTTTTAAAATTTTTTTTTTACAGAATTTGATTTCTTTTATAACGCAAGAACAGTTAAATAGAACCACTTTTTTGAAAAAATCCAAAGAACTTTTATAGTTTAATTTTCTACACAGCTAAAATTTATAAAAAAAATCAGCTATATAAAATAAACTATAAAATAAACTTGTACGCCTGATCTGTCATAAAAATCATGTTAATGACTTGAAACAGCTTTAAATCGGCTGCCAATTAAGTTTTTTTTATAATCATATTACCTAAAAGAAATCGAAAATGAAAAATATTAGTAAGAAAATATAGTCAGAAAAATTACTATATTTTCCTACTAATATACAGTAAGGTATATATAGTAAGAAAAATTATTTTGACAACAAAAATATAGTAAAATATTTTCTAATTATTCAATTGCCAGTATGAATTTAAACTACACTCAAACTAATTACCAAGTTTTAGCTTAATAAGTTTATTAAAAGTTGATAAGAGAGAACAGAATTAGAAACAAAACTTTGAATAAATAACTTTAAACAAAATAGTTTGCTGGCGATTAAAAAAAAACAAGTTTTTTTTTCTTTCTGCCTTCAGTTAGCGACTTTCTTACTGTAACTTTGGAAATTTGAGTAATATTTGGTGCTGAATTGCTCAGAATAAAACAGGTCATAACATTTATTTCTTTTATAAAAAAGACATTTTGTTAGGAAAAACATTCTACATCTCTTTTAGTTTTCAAATGAAATGTATGTTATTATTTGAAAATACGATGCCTGCACAAAGCTCCAAAACACTATTGTCAGATAACTGAAACAATTCAACTATGGTATTATTATTATTATTATTCTATTGGAATGACAGCCCTTTGTGGGCCAGAGCCTTCCCTAGAACCTTCCTCTCTTCTGCTCTTTTCTTTGCGATAATTCTCCAGTTAGTATTTCTTAGAATTTTAAAATCCTCTTCCTCATAGTCAAGCTATCTGATCTTAGGCCTACCTGTAACTCTATTTTTATCAAACAATATCGTAATTTCGGGAACTAAAGATTTAAATATGGAGGTTAATTATCACAGTTAGTAGTATTAAAAAAGAAGTTAATGTTTGAAAATAAAAACAAAAAGTACTTACCTTACGAATGCATTCCACCAATGGAGGTAACTTGATACTGATACACATTCTGTCTTCCCGAATTGTATCAAGGATACAATGTTATTAATGTCACTAAACAATGAAGAACAGAATTGAAAGCAAGACATTGCTTCTCTCCCCTTGCTCCACACATTAAATATATCAATTTTGGCAGCATGCGTAACACTGAGAATGTCCTCAGATTGCAGAGGATATAACACTCGGACATTGTTTATTTTGTACACAAAACACTCTCAAACACTCAACATACAAGTCCTGATGAAGTCGATGCTTCGATGCGAGTCTCAGAAATCGTAACATCTTCTCATTCAGCGCGTCGTTGTTGTGAAAGAATGCATGTTTGACTGATTCAAACGCTTTCAAGTATAATTTTAACGCTGACGACATATACATGCAACAAAGATTTTCTTCGTGGTGGTCGATGAGCAGGCGACCGCACGACGTCAGTGCTTTGGGTAGGGACATTTTGGCGAGGATTTGCTTCAAGTTGTCAGTGGATAAACGCTCGGCGATGTTTTTGAATTCAACGATGGATTCCATAGTGAAATACGTTTTCAGCTTTCCTTTAGAACGTAATGATGTTTCATATTTCTCGATTTCAGCTTCAACGTTGTCGAAATAAGCTTTCTCATTTTCATGCCTGGAACAGGAAGTAATTTTTTGCTTCTTCAAACGGTCTAATACTTTAATAACGAGCAAAATATCAGCAGAATCTACCCTTATGTCACACATCGTTATCAACCAGGTTTACAGCACGTTTCCTTGGAGTCCTTTTTTAATCTGCCAGTTCAAAAAGGTGGTTGTAGTTGTAGTTCATTTACGTCGTACTAGAACTGCATAATGTGCGATTGGCGACGGTCTGGGAAACATCCCTGAGGATGATCCAAAGACAAACCATTGCAATTTTGATTCTCTGTAGAGGGGATGGCACCCCCGCTTCGGTAGCCTAACTACCTGCACGCGAGGTCGAGCCCTTTACGGTAGAACAGTTTAGCGAGGACCAATACCGCACACCCTCGGTCCCTAAGCAGACCGATCTTCAAAATGGTGGAATGTGACATTGTGATTGCTTATTAAAACTTTAATTATTACCTTCGCGCATGTTCGTAATTGAATCCTGTTGCAATGTTGGTGACCAAAAAGTCATTTTGAGAAGTTTTATACAGTCCAACTCCGCTGTAATGATCCTGGGATATACAATGAGCACTCGTCCCTCCCGAAGACTTGTCATATTCATCATGTATAGACTCAAACCACGAACTCAATAACCTCTGGATCAACTCGAAATACTACAAACGCTTCCCCTTTGGTCACCCAGTTAATAAAACTTCTCTCAATCAACTTCCAAACCGAAAATACGACATTTTAATTTCGCGTCTCCGAAGATTACTTCGAAGATTACATCTAATACAATCGAATTAAATGTAATTTGGAACAAGGTTGAAGTCGTGGCCTCTCCTTTGTGGGATCATTGTCAGTCCCCAGAATCTATAAACCATCTCAAACCGCTCTTCATAGACAAGCGTCCCGCAGTGGACTGATCATTAAGACACGGTTCCCAGCAGATCACCGAAGTCAAGCATCACTGGCTGCGATCAGTGTGTGGGTGGGTGACCACTTGGATTAGTCTGCGTAGGGACCGAGGGTATGCTGTATTGGTCCATGTTAAACTGTTCTACCGTGTAATGCTCGACTTCACGTGCAGGTCGTCGGGCTACCGAAGTGGGGGTGCCTCTGCATAGGATCAAAATTGTGATGGCATGTCTTCGAATCATCCTTAGGGGTGCTTAAGGTATATTAGTACTCGTATTAATTCATGCAGAGGATTTTTGCTTTTAACCTTAAAACACGTAGTTTTGCTATTTTGAACCGAACTTTGAGGACAAGGGAACTTCTTGACAGAATTTTACGACTAATTCACTTCATTCACTAATTCACTACGACTAATTCACTAGCAGAATCAAATAATTGAATCATAGAATTGTTTCAGAATTAAAGCAAGCTCCCATTTGCTTTACATTTGAAAAAAAAAAAAAACATGAAAATACTCCATGGTTAGCTCGAGGGCACGATTATTCCCACACATGATCCCTCTACCAATGGAGGTATTGTATGTGGTAACTGTTTTCAACGCTAACCGAGAGTAGTATATGAATTAACGTGGTATTTCGAACCCAAGTCTCATCAAGAGAAAGTGAAATCACTCATCGCATAAGCCATTCCGTATCTAGAATATTTATTATTTAACAATGGAAAATTCAATATGCAGTATTATAAATTTCGTTATAATGTAAACGCGCTATAGTCGATTGAAGGAGTTGCTGTGCAATTTTGTCATTCTTCCATCTCACAATTTTGGAGAAAGCAGTGTCTATTATAATATAAAAAACAAACAAATAAATAAATAAAATTCGGCCTAATCAGGGCCTGATTATAGCCTTCGCCCAATAGGCACAGGCCCACACTTTCTGGGGGGCCTCAAAAATTAGTAAAAAGCCCACAATATTACTATTTTTTAAAAAAAATACTGAAATAAACAGTTTATCTCAAAAAAGGCATTTTGTATTTAAAATTTTCTTTATATTGTGATAAACAAAACTCGTGTAAACATTTTACTAATCGAATTCGAAAGTACAGCTAAATTTTAATTGGTGCGATTTTTTCTTCAACGGCTTAAGTAAATGCAACGAGAATCCATATTCACAAAGTCTCGTTTAAATGAATGATTAGTGTCAACAAGAACTAAAAGCTTCTTAACAAATATGTAAAACTGTAGATGGAAGGCTACAATCTTTAAAATAATTCAGTTAATCAGTGACTTTTAGCAAAAATCACTGATTTCAACTGTTTGTGGTCACCAAACTATTTTTATTTTCATACAATATTGTTTTGTTGTTTTATATTTTACTTTAATATTTAGATGCGTAAACTTTATCTTAGAAAAATAATCTTCAAATGTCTGCTTTCAGAAGTTTTTAGAATGTTTCTCTTGAATCATGCAGTTCAATAGATTATTTTTATTGTTAGGACTACTCTTCAAAAATTTAATTTCAAAATATTTTGTTAGGGACCCGGAAAATTTATCTTGATCGGTCCCTGGGCCTAATAGAATAAATTCGTATTTATTGCCGGGATTTATTTTTAAAATTTTCTCAACAGGAAGATGAACTTTTCCGACGAGAGCAGAGATTACAATCCTGATTTGTCGGTCCATTTTGTTAATCCAAAGTTCATAAGACAACTTGGTAGTTATTACAAGTCTATTTTAATATCTTAACTCATATGTGAGCAATTATAATCGAATTTATTAGCAAATATAAATATATACACTATTTAAGAACAAATAAAAAAAAAAGATTGACAGAACAAACTTAGTACTAAACACTACTTCCAAATAACTTAAAAATCGAATTCCTTACATTAAACGGTGTGATGTTTCACAAAATACTTTTTTTTTGCGGAGAAAGTTTACATGCATTATAGTCAGCCTCAAAAAGTGTGGTAACGTGAGTACGATGGGGTAGGAGTTATGACAGTCTTCTTGTCTTTCCCTATCCCTGAGGGGTGTTGAATAACTTTCCATATGGACACAAACAAAAGACTTGTTCTCAGAATTTTCTGAGGAAAAGTGAACAGGAAGTTGGTGGTAAAGTGCAAGTAAAAAGTACACATTTTCGTCTTCTTTTAATTTATTCTCATTTACGAAAAAAAAGAAAGAAAAAGAATTAAATAAAAAAGCTATATTTTTATGAATGTAGTTATATTTCTTTTCAAGATGGTAGCATTTTCCCGACCACATTTAAGTTCATCCCGATAGGGGACCAAACGATGCCAGACAGGGGCGCAATTGCCCCCTCTGACCCCCTACTGCGCCGCCCTTCATTAAATAAGAATTATAATTAATGAGTTCTAACTAAAAATTTATTTAATAAAATGAGGCTATAAAATGAGAAAGAGCGTGTATGCTCTTCCTCTTTGTATGATTTTGCTCAATATGTTTCATTGGCAATAAACTCTTGGCATAAAGGCAGTAGTAAATCACCGCAATCTAGTTTGCCGGCTAATCTTTAGGGAGCATTAAAGGTCTCGAGATGAGGGGGATTTGAGAAAAGCCGTTTCCTGGGATGAAATGTCTATGCCACAGGAAGAATAATTTTATCCGAGAGTGTGTCTTCTAAGGTGGTTATTAGACATCTAATTTTTAATTGCTCATATTCTGAAGAGGACACTTATAATTTCAAAACTATTAATCATATCAGCTTGAATTTTATCTGATTCAATTCAGTATACCGATTTTATAGAAAATTATAGATGGCAAAGTTTTTGTTTTTGTCGTAGGCCATTAGGGAAGAGGTGTGATCTTCTTTTCCAGTGGTGCCATCTAGGACCTAGAATTCAAATTCTGCCACACCCATACGTCACACCCGTTTATAGGGCTAACCCATTCATACATACCCAAGATACATCCATTCATTCAACCACAGATCGTTATTTTAATCTGAACCGGAAGAGGATCAATCTCCATTCTGCAGAGAAAGTAGCCCTCAATTTTTAAAAGGTTGTGCACCCAAAATTAGTAGTTTTAAAAACTTATTTGATTTAATAAAATTTTTTAATTTAAAATTACTCTTTTTGTAAATATTGGCGATTGAAATGGGCTGCAGGTGGCGTAGAGCAGAACTCTCTACCTATGGCAACACTTCACATGCTTTCCCCAGTAGCGTGTGAAAAGTCATAGAGGAAGGAAGTACGTTAGTTTCTCTCTCGATTTTCATATAGATTAAAATATTTTAAGTTGGAAAACTATATGAACCTGAAAACTAAATTAAACATAGTTCTAAAGAAAAGTATCACGGAAATTTTAAAAAATATTCTTATTATAAAAAAGAAAAATATTAAGAAAAGGGAAAATATCGTAGTACATATCATACAACTGAAAAGAGGAAGAGAGGGAAGGGAGAAGGGCAAAACGCATGAAACCGGTCTCTCCCCAGATGGCGTATTCGAGTGTTCGATCGCCAATAACAATGCTAAAAGCAATTCAAATGGTTTAAAAAAAAAAAATATTAGTTTAAAATCAGTTTCGAAAAACTGTGCAAAAATATTTTTATGCTTTTTGCTTACTTATTTTCTATGACGTTTTTAGTTGTTTGTAGAATTCAAATTTTATAAAGAGTGAGATAAAAGCGCACAGCAGACTATTTTAAGCTCGCAGTAAGAGAATCATATCCTCGAAACAGACCATGTAATCGTAACCATGAGGCTTCGGCATTAACCGATGGTTTTGTTTGTTTACTTATTATCTGTCTTCTGTTTCTAAATTATACTAATAGAAGTTATACTTTAATTTATAAGCAGCAAAATTTATAAATAAAATTTTG
The DNA here is from genome assembly GCA_949128135.1 of Parasteatoda lunata. Classification (NCBI taxonomy): domain Eukaryota; kingdom Metazoa; phylum Arthropoda; class Arachnida; order Araneae; family Theridiidae; genus Parasteatoda; species Parasteatoda lunata. The sequence goes on from OX421970.1 coordinate 112,388,072, forward strand.
TGTTCTGTTTTCAAAATGGACCACATATATTCTGTTCTTAGAAAAATTACACCCAGTGCTTCTACTAACACAGATTGGTAAAACAGTTTTAAAACTTTTATTGAAGTATTGTATAATTTCGTTATAGTGACAATTCACAACATCAAATGAAATTGTCGTTAAAGTGATCTTGTCTTTAAAAACAAGTCAACCACACATGCTTACTTCATAAACAAAAATGGTTATATGGGAAAAATAAAGTGAAATGTTTATTTTTCACTTTTCTATATTAATATTATAAACAAATAAAGGTATCACCCATTTTCCGTTTTTTTTTTTTTTTTTGCATCATACATTCTGTATCATGTATTGCACTTAAGCAGCAGAAAAATTGAGTCCCCCCCCCCCCTTCTTAAAAATTATAACAATAAAGGAATGCTAATAAATTTTAACCCAGCATTAACAAACCATTCTTGTACGTTTAATGTTGTTGATTGTACAAATTTGTCTTCATGGTAGACTTCGCACACTAAGCCATATTTGTTATTTTGAACTTGTATTGTATTATAATCAATATAATTCATCTATCTTGAATTAAATAGATAGAGCAATGATATTTGGAATTGGAAATATTATTGTGCAAATAAAGGATCATTAGTAAATTGATTTTTAAGCATTTAGGCTATCAAGACATATTTAAATATAGTGAACAATAATAAAATAAAAATTACTTTATTGGCGAAATAAGGAAAGTTAAGCTGCTGGTTCACTAGGCCAGTAACTGAAAGGCATTACTAGGCCATATTTATTTTGACTGGTTGGTTTAGAAGCCTCTATAACATCATTCTTTTGAAAAAAAACCTAACAGTGAATTTATGTGAAAAATTACATTACATATTATGTTTTATATTCAAATTTAGTTATATAACGAATAGTAATTTAGCCCAATACTGCATATTTGGCCTAACATCTCAGTTTTATAACAATCTTATTATTTTTAAGACAGAAATTAAAAAAAAATTACATATCTACTCAGTCGATAAACACAAAAGTTTTTTAAAAAAGAAACAACTTGGTAGATAACGAAACAAAATTTTTAATTAACTTAATTTTTAAATAAAAAATTTGATGGTAAAATCTCAATTTAAGTTTTTCAAAATGCTGTATGGTTAAAAAAAAAGTAGATAAAAGAGCTTAAAGAATGTAGGAAGAAAAGATAAAAAAATGTGTTCTTAAAATATAAACTAAACTTTGAAAGTCACGGTTATTTGTCTTACCGAATGGGAAAGTGATAATAAAGGAATAAAGTCTATTAGAAATGCTCTGTTAAAATGCTGTTCTATAATAAAAACAGCAAAAGCAAAATAAAACTCATGGTTTAGTGTAAAGTAACTTAATTTCAAGTTGACAAATTTAACTTTTCGCTTTGCTTTTCAGAACATAAATTTGCCAATTTCAGAGCTTAATAAATATGTATAAAAATGTATAGTTAAACATAAGATATTAGATTACCCTTTATTAAATCTGTTCAAATTCAGACAAAAAATAAAAAACTTTCCAAAAAAGTATTTTAAAAAAATATATATATATAGCCGAATATTTAGCTGAACATTTTGTCAATCAAATATTTGGTAAAGGGGCCAAATAGTGGCCGAATATTCGTTACATTCTTATTCAAAATTATATTAAAGTATGCTGTTTTGTGACAATCAAAGGCCAAGACACAAAAAAGAAAGGAAGAAAAAAAAAAGCATATTGTATTTGCATTGATTGCTAATCTAGGGAAATACTGATAATTTATTTTCTGTTGGTACAAGTTAAATATTAATGGAGTCATACCAATAGGCTATCGTTAATTTCGTGCCCTGTTAGCATTAAAAAAAATAAAGCAAAAACATCTTCAAAATTTTGGTGGAAAATATGTTTTCACCAGAGTGTAAGAAAGTAACAATAGATGCTTCTTTCAGTTTTAAGATTTCAGAAAATTATTTTTGTTTTAAGATCATTTTCTATGGTTTTGTGTTTTAGGATCACTGAAGGAAAGGCAGTACGGTCACTTTCAAGCCGAAATACAATTGCTTTTACATCAACTACAGATCTTCTAGATAGCACTGCTAAAATATCAAGAATCCATGTTTATGTAGCTGATTTGAATATGCCATGGGAAGCATACAAGTAGGCGATACTTTCTTTTTCAAGTTTCTGCCAGGGACTCCTTTCTTTTAAAATTAATAAACTTTTATTACAATGTATTGAACTGAGTAAACTTGTTGCAAATTTGTCTGTTTAAAATTTTGAATTATGCGTTTTATTGATAAAAATCTATTAGCATGATGTTATAAGTATACTATTAGTGAACTATTTTCTAATTATCTGTATTTAAACTCCAAAGTATATGGGTTATCAAAATACAAAAGTTGTTGGAGGGGTCTAAAGATCCTGATCTCCAGGCCATTCTAGGAATGTAAGCTCAGATCCTACATTTTCATAAAATTTACCATACGAACTAAAAGCTGTTACATTATTTTTTATTCATAATATTTTGGTTCCCAAAAATTGGTCTTGATTCCCAGAAATGTTGCATTTCTGTTCTTATATACATATTGTTTGAGGAAAATTTATCACTATCATGAAATATTTTGCACTATCACTCATTATTAAAAGATGGTCAAAGTTTTATTTGACCTTTTTTTCAAGTACTACAAATATTACAAATATTGACTGCAGGGAAAACTGCAGTCAATATTATTTAGCATCTTGTAAAATTTTTTAAAATTACTCATTATATATGTATGCATATTTAAAGAAAAATGGCCAAAATTCCTTCCACAAGTCAATCTTGCAGAGATTTATTGGAGAATTTGTTTTTCTGCTTCGCAGCCATGTTTGTCTACGATTACATTGTTGCATTACACTTTCAAACAGATTGATATGTATAATAATCAGTATAGAGTTTTATAAAAATTTAAGCATTTTTTAAAAAAATTATGATTTTCAAATTTTGTATAAACAACTGGCTATAAAAGGTTTGTTACTAATTTCAAGATTTGGTTAATATTTCAGTATGTAAAACTTAGTTGTAATTGCTGGTAGAAAGTTTTTTAATTAAGATTTTGTGTTCACTGAAAGTTTTTCATTTTATCTTAGTCTATTTGGAACATATTATATAGAGAAATAAAAACTAACATTGAGGTACACATTTTTAAACTGCTTTCTTCATTAAGTTATTTGAACCGTATTTTACAAACCCCACAATTTGAGGTGATTTATTCCAAAGTTTGAGGGTAAAAAATCAAATTTTGTAGAAGATACATCTATAAAGAGAAAGTATATTTTTGTGTCATATTGTGTTACTGAATCCATTGGTAGCACAGTTAATTATCATAAAATCAATTTTTTTGAAACATTAGGATTTCATTTGCTTGGAAATCAGATTAAAAGTTACTGCATATGCTATCTAGTTTTTTCCTTACTCACTGTATCTAAACTAAAACTAATTTGTCAACTTGAGTTAAATATTTTGTATTTTTATAATAACATTTGCTCAGAAAAAATTAACTCTTAGTAAAAACACACACACACATATATATATATATATATATATATATATATATATATATATATATATATATATATATATATATATATATATATATATATATATATATATATATATTGAATTCTGCCATTACTATTTTACTTTTTGAATTCGGTTCTTAAATTTTATAAAATTTTTTTACCGAAAATTACAATTTCATATATTTTTTTAAAATTTATTATTTCTGAAAATACTGTAAATAATTATTTACTGACATATATTTTCGAATAAAGTTTCTTACTTAAAGTTAATAAATTTTTTTATATTTTAGAGTTCTGAGTCATAATGAAGATATAACATGTGTTGAGTGGGACATAAGCGCTACAAAATTACTCATAGCTGATGCAGTTGGTTGCATACAAGTCTGGGTAATGAATGTATGTATGACTTATGTGTTAATTATTAATTATTTATTTTGAAATATGATTTTTTTTTTATAATTTAACTATATTTCGTTCCTCGAATTATTTATGATTTTTATCTCATTTATATAATTTTATAATAATTATATAAAATAAAATTTTTTGAACTGTAATGGGAAAGAGCAAATATAAATATTATTTTTAAATTTATGTGCATTAAATATGTTTTTCTATGTTAATTCATAGGTTTAGGATTTTTTTGAAGAACTGAAATTCAATTGCTCTACTTCATAAATACATATCTATATTGAGAAGAGAAGTAATTTAGGAAATTCGACAAATATTAGAAAAACTATATGTACTTTTCATAAAAATATGGACTTGTTAATTTTTTTTAAATAAGATGTTAATGCTGCAATGTATTATGTTCTTATATTCATAGTTTAAATTATGTTTGCATAATTTAAGTAAATTGTTTTTAGTTATGTCATTTGCTGTTATTTTGTTGTTTCAGGATTTTCTGTTGAATGATTGGGTACAAATCACCTCTACTACTTATGAAGAATACATTTTATCAGCCGCTTGGTTCCATAATGGTAAAAAAGTAAGTTTAAAAATTATTTTAACTGTGTTGTTTAATTTAATTAACACTCTCAAATTAAACATTAGTGTACTAATAGTAATAATAAACTAATAGTGTAAACTTTTTAATAATGAAATGAAGGTATGTATGTTTTTCCATTTGTAAGAAGTTTTGAATTCAAAGCAATCAAATTTATTTTATATTTGTATATTGCTCCTATTTATAACATATCTTACTTGAACCTTGTGTAGGTGTCAATATATGGATTGAAATATTTACCATTGAAATAAAAGTTACACCAATATCTCTCAATAAGATTTTAAACTAAAAATTGCATTTTTGTATTTGTTATCTTACTTACTTGAATTCCTTGTTGTTTTATAAACAATACTATTAATCAAGATTTTTCAAACTTTTTATTTAATTTATATAAATGTATACAATTATAATTTAAATGCATTTTTTCAAATTTAAATGTAATGTTCATTTTTTTTTCTTTCTTTGAAAGCCAAGAGTACCATTTGTTGAAAGGACTGCAAGAAATCATTATTACAAATAATGTTTTTCTATTATTTATTTTTACATGAATCTCTTTTACTTTTAAAAAATAAAACCTAAGATTTACTTTTAAAAAGTAAAACTTAAAAATAAAAAATGTAAGGTTACTTCTAAATTCGCTTTTAAAATTTTAATAATGCATTAATTCCATAAACTATGGAAAGAATTGTTTAAGGTTTTTTTCAATCATTGGAAAATCATTGAATTTTTTATCATTTTGCAAGAAACATAAACCTAACACATAAGCTGAGCTTATCATTAAATATTAATTTTTTTCTCTTTTTTTACTTAGATTGCTCTGAATATGGATAAAAAAGACAATCATCTGTATTTAGAAAGATATTCTTTTACCCGATTTGGACCTTCAGTCAAACAGTTTGGAGGAAAACCTAGTGAAGGCTTAATTGCAATAACAACACCTGTAATGGTATTTCAAATAACTTTTTTTTTTCACAGAGTTTTTTATGGTGTATTTTTAAATTAAAAAATGTATAAGAAAAAACTACAGCTATCTAATTTAATTAGAAAGGAATAAATTTAATAAAGTTGGAAATTGCTAAATAATTTGAAATTCATCATAAAAAATTGTTACCTTCATAAACAGGGGTCTCTCCAGGCCAAATTTACTACCGTTTAGCAGTAATTCACACACAAAATACCTTTTTCTTAAAATTTTGTTTTTGTTTCCCATAGGAAGCGATAAATCCATATTTTTACCAAATTTTTGTGTTGATTTTTTAATTTTCTTAAATTATGTCTAAACTTTCACAAAATAGGTACCTCTCAAAAAAACCTGATGAATATTTTAATAAAGTTAATAAGTACCTGTGTCTGTGACATTTTAAATTTATTGTATGCATTTTTTGAAAAGAGTATTTTTTTATTATCTGAAGTAATCCTTTTATTATTTTTATTTTTTTTTTAAATAAAAGTTAGTCCCATTAAACAAGCTAGTATTGTGAATGTTGCCATTTTTATAAATCTTCTCAGCTAATATGATTAATCTGGGTGCAGTCAGAGAGTTAGGATCATGAGGTGATCTTGATAAAGTTGCAACAGGGGGTGATTGTATCCGGGTGTGTCTCGGAATTCCAAGTTTTCATTCCTGCAGTTCTAATAACAGGGCATGTAATTTTTTCGTGAATATCGCAGAATTCCGGGCATTTCAAGACCATTGGCAAACAAACAAGTTTTGTCAATACAAAACAAACACTTATAGAACGATGAAATTTTGAATCTTTTTCTAAATCCCGCTAATGATATACTTACATGTGATTCTTTTGATTTGGTGCATTATTAGTCATTGTGAATGTTTGGAATTACGCCGGAATCTGCTAATATCGCGATTCTTATTCACGCAATTTTAATATAAATTTTCGTGTATACATGATTTAATGTTTTACATTGTTATTGTACTCCCAAGATTTGAAAATCGTACATCGTGATTCCTATTCACACGATTTAAAAATCCATTATTTGTATTTACTCATACTTCGATTTTTATTTACTTGTTTTTAAATCCTAATATCGTGATTTGTATTCATGTCAGTTTAAAATTCAATTTCGCTATATAATTCATGTGTTTTTAAAATCCAATATTACGATTTATATTTACTTGGTTGTAATCTCAAGCATCACTTTCCGTATTTATACATAATTTAAAAATTATGCATTGCTATTTGTATTCTCACGATCTAAAATTATGTAACTTGATTCATATTTACCCAATTTAAAAATTCAATACTGCAATTTGTATTTTTGCATTTTTAAAATCCAATATCGCAATTCATATTAACATCGTGAATATCGCAGAATTCCGGGCATTTCAAGACCATTGGCAAACAAACAAGTTTTGTCAATACAAAACAAACACTTATAGAACGATGAAATTTTGAATCTTTTTCTAAATCCCGCTAATGATATACTTACATGTGATTCTTTTGATTTGGTGCATTATTAGTCATTGTGAATGTTTGGAATTACGCCGGAATCTGCTAATATCGCGATTCTTATTCACGCAATTTTAATATAAATTTTCGTGTATACATGATTTAATGTTTTACATTGTTATTGTACTCCCAAGATTTGAAAATCGTACATCGTGATTCCTATTCACACGATTTAAAAATCCATTATTTGTATTTACTCATACTTCGATTTTTATTTACTTGTTTTTAAATCCTAATATCGTGATTTGTATTCATGTCAGTTTAAAATTCAATTTCGCTATATAATTCATGTGTTTTTAAAATCCAATATTACGATTTATATTTACTTGGTTGTAATCTCAAGCATCACTTTCCGTATTTATACATAATTTAAAAATTATGCATTGCTATTTGTATTCACACGATCTAAAATTATGTAACTTGATTCATATTTACCCAATTTAAAAATTCAATACTGCAATTTGTATTTTTGCATTTTTAAAATCCAATATCACAATTCATATTAACGCAATTTTTAAAATCCAATATTACGATTCTTGTAAGAAGTGAGTTTCTTCTTGAATTTGTTACTGTAAAGGTGTAATATTCTCCATTTGTAGGTAATTTAATTATAAATGTTAGTTCAAAAAATTATGTTAAATTAGAAACGTGTGTAATATATATATTGATATCTTGATATCGATTTTTTTGCACTTAAAATTGTCAAGGTTTTTGATTTTAGTCACAATCACCCCTGTCGCAATCTGACTTTGGGGATTGTTAAGCATGTGGGAGGCCTCTTGTAATTTAATCTATAAATCCTTATTATTTAATTGAGATTTAAAGCATTGGAATGTAAAAAAAATAATTTTACATTAAAAATATGAGATTTTATTTTGTATAACTTATGCAAACTACTAGCTTTATCTAAACCATTGTATATATTTGAATATTGTTATCAAGTTATAGAAACTTATTTTGTATCACTTGAATTCAATTTTAAAACTGTTGGTCTGCTGGAATAAAAAATAAGCGGAATGAACAATATTCCCTTTATGTTTTTAATAAGATAAATGCTGATATTGAAAGGGAAATATTTTTTTTATTTTGAATATATGTGAATTATTCTATAAAGTAATTTAACTTCGTACAAAAATAAAATTAATGTAACTGTCTTTCCCTTATGTAAATGCTAATTAATTTTGAAATAATGTTCTGATTTTATTTCATTATTATCAATTTTTTAAAATTGTTACTTCACCGTATGAATAAAATTTAATGTGCTTTTTGTGTAATGTTTTGATTTATAGCATATGGAGTATAAGCATTTTTTTTCCCTATTAAACATTAGGTATTTGTTCTAATTCTCCAATCAGATGGGAGCATAATAACTTCCTCAGAGATTTTGGGACAGTTTAGAAGTAAAATAAAAGTTGTGGATCTGTGTTATGCTAAAAGTAAGTGGCTTTAAAAATGTTTCCTTATTTGAAATGCTGTTTCAGTCTGCTCTATTTGTATATATGTTTTGATTGTATTTTATATCTGCAGCTCTCAACCTTTTTAGCTGTACGGACTACACATTATGTAAAAACAAATCTTTGAGGTGTGCTAACTACTAGCTTTATTTAAACCAATGTCTATGTTTGAATATTCTTCTTAAATGATTCTTTATGAAATAATATTCCTCTTGAAAAATAAGTTGGAATTAACTTTTGCTTATAGACGTGACATTTTATATTATTGCTTTGATTATAAAACTATTTTTTTTCTTCTAAACACTTAAAGTAATATTGGTAAAAATAAGTATTAAGTTTTAAATCAATAAACTACCACCAATTGGAATAACTGTGTAATTGGGTCAATTACTAGAGATAACTAGAAATCTCCATCAAAAAAGTCCTCTATTTCTACTGAAACAAATCAATTATTTTACCTGACACATGATGCCATTTGTGTTAAGACATTTTCTGTTTTTGCTGTATCATGTTTAGGAAAAAACCCTGAAACATGTTTAAGTCAATGAAATATTTTCTTTCAAAAACTGAAATATTGAAAAATTTCAATGTTAAAATGTTTTTTTAGAATTTTTTTTCTTTCAGAATTCGATGAAATTATTTTGAAAGACAGTAAAATTTTTTATTTATTTTTTTAAAATTAATTCTTAGTTAAAAGGCAGGAAGTATCACATTGGTTATTCCATAGTTGCAGCTTGTACACTTCTTTCTCAACATAAAGCAGAGTTTCCATGGGGTGAAGGAAACCAGAAATTGTCAGGGGAATTTGATTTTCAGAAAGAAAAAAAAGTCTGAGAATTTTCTGAAAATAATATAATTTTTTGGGGCTAAACCTGTAAGAATCTTGCAACAGACTTAGAAAATAACCAATTTCAAAATTGATGATAGCAATTATTAAGGTTGAACTCGGTTATTAGACTGAAATATAAAAGTTTTGATGGAACATAAGTATTCATTAAACATAAAGTATAGCAGAAAAAGAATAACGTATCTTTCAGTTTTAAAGGAAAGAAAAATCAGTGTCTGTTTAAGCCAACCTACAATTCTTGGTTGTCGGCAACAATAAGTAGCCAATTGGATTCTAAGGAAATAAGTCTAACATCTGTTTTTATTATTTCTTGTAAGAGCTCTGCCTTGATATAGTTAGAAATTTTTTTTTTACCATTTATTAGTATCAAAATAAAAAAATTTAAAATATACTCTGTTAATGATTTCTCGTTTCAAGTTTTATCTTCAGTCGAACCATATTTGTAGCTGAAAAATTATAAGTTTTTAAAAATTAAATGTTCCTCAAAACATAAATTAAGGATGTTTCTGGTTCACAAGTAAGACATATGATGACTGATTGATGTGATTCAATTAATAAACTATGTTTCATGTAGTTTTTATTTGTATGTATAATGTTGCCTTTATAATTTTTATACTTGTGTATTATAAAATCTACTTTTAAAGTAATTTTATACTTGTGCATTAATAAGATCTACTTGCCTTAGGAAATTTTGCATTTTTTCTAAATTTAATATTGTTATTTTTATTTCAAGAGTAGTTGTGGTTATTTATTGAATAAAAAAATATTTCGGATGAAATATTACCCTGTATAATTGAAGTGCAATTTGGAATTTTATTAACATTTTCCTGGAAAACAATGAAAAGTCAGGGAATTTTATTTCTAAAATTGATAGAGAATCCTGTCAAAGTTACTTAGCAAGGTTATCATAGACCTTTTGTGAAAGGTCTTATATTCATAAAATTTTGAAAAAAATGTGATATTTTGCATTTGTGCTTATTGTAGAATTTAATTCTTAAAATTCTAATGTAGAATTTAATTCTTTCAAAAATAAAAAAAAAGGAAGGAAGGGATGAAAAGAAAACTTTCACTGTGTCTTTAAGTAACAATAAGTTTTTTCCCTTTATGATATAATTCTATGTTTTTAAAGTAAATGAAAATCATGCCTTTCCAAAGAAAATTTTACTTTCTTGAATTTCAAGGAAAAAAGAACGTTTTCCATGCTTTTTCATGTGTCTGTAAACGTGATTTAAAATTGCATATTCTCGGTGTAAAATCACACATCACATTTTGTATTCACGTGATTTAAAATCGCATATTGTGATTCATATTCACCTAATTTGAAATCTCTCATCAGAATTCGAGTATTCGTGCAATTTTAAATTACTCATCTTACTTTCCAACCTATATAAATATAATTTAAGATTACATTTACATTCTTTAGAATTACACTTCACACTTCCTATTCCAATTTTTTAAAATTATACATTGGTATTCTTATTCACATACTTTTAAATCATATATGGTTATTTGTATTTACAGGATTCAAAATAGCACATCACATCATGATCTGTTTTCATGTGATTTAAAGTTACACATTTCATTCATATGCATACAATTAAAGAATATCACATCTGGATTCATATTCATGTAATTTAAAATATCACACATTAAGATTAGTATTCATGTGATTAAAAAATCCCACATTGGGATTCATATTGACGCAATTAAAAAAAATTACCCATTGAGATTGTATTCAAACAATTTAGAAAATTGTTTGATAATAAAACATTGACAATATTCTACGGTTATTTACTTTATACATAAATTTTTTCCTGTTAAAATTTCAGGTATTTTTTTATTATTTAAAATATATTTTGCACAAAACATGTCTGGTTTTCTATTTTCAGCTTTTTTAGTACTTTACCAAGCTGATCCCTGTTTAAAGGAATTTTAGTTGTAATATGAATTGAAGATCTTAAATATCCGTTTTTCAGAAGAAGTAATTTTGTGAGACGTTATAAATGAGTGTTGTAAATAAATGACTGAAAAATATGTAATTAAAATAGTTTTTTAAACAGTAATTTATGAATGTGTCTTTTAGGTGGAGATTTTTTAGTAGTTGCCACAGATGGACTTGTCCAGTCATCTGTTCATTGCTATAGAGTTGGCTTAAAAGTTAATCAGGGTAAAACTTTTTGTATTATGTTTTGCAATATTAATTTCTTTGTTGACTCAATTTAATTTGTTTCAAACATTTGTTCTAAAAGTATACTCTTTAAATCTTTGTTTTATTTCATGTAATAATTATTTTCTTTATACATTATAAATGTATAATTTATATATAATGATATACAATATATATATATATATATATATATATATATATATATATATATATATATATATATATATATATATATATATATATATATATATATATAATTATCTATAAATAAATTTTCTGTTCATATTTCTTCTTTGAAAAACTTACTGTGTTTTGCTAGTACCTCTTTGCTAGTTTATATAGCCTCTCCTGGGTAAAGCTTTTATGATTTATTTATTATTATTATTTTTGTTTGTTTTGGTATTTGCTTTCAAGTTCGCTATATCCTAAGTTCATTATAGCAGGGTTCGACTGTATATCTTAAAATGAAAACTCTTGAATTGGTTTTGATAGCTTGATTTGCGTGCAACAGTAGAGGTAGTTACATTGTCTTACCTTTTAAAGTGAAAGCAAAACATATAACATTTTCAGTAGTCTGGTACAAATGTATAACCAGTTTTTAGTTTCTCATAATTTACCTTGATATTCTATTTTATTTTTATGATTCATTAGTTATGCATAATTCTGTATTGTCTAAATTTTACAAATTAAAATTTTCACCTCAGGATTTTTATCTTCAGATAAATACAGACTCCATGTCCTTGATGTATCCTATAGTTTATCTTTCTTTCCTTCATTTTTATTCTGATAGAGTATTTTTTTTAAATATTATTAATTTTATTTGATTACCTATATTATTATTTTGTATTTTTTATAATTTTCCCTTAATTTTGTTGCAGTTTTGCCTTACATAGGCTTTTGTATATTTTAATTCCTAATTCAGTCTCTTCAAAGTTCAATAACGGAACATTAGAAAATGTATTTAGAGTTGAAAATATTTGTGAACAAGAATGTTAAGTGACATTGGCTAATTTTAAAATGTTTAATCTTGAAGTTGTTTACAAAATATGCATTCCCTTTTAAAACTGATTTATTTAAAAACCAATATTAATTAATGACTTAATTTCTATGCTCTAAGCTGATATAACGTTTTAAAGCAACACCCAGGATCTGAGTGGCAGCACATCGTCCTTTCATGCCACTGGTCCCGGGTTCAATCCTCGGACCGGGCAAGATTAACTCAGCCTTTCATCCCTTCAGTAGGCCGATAAAATGTGTACCAAGCATGCTTGAGGACTAAACACTTGGGGTTCCACGTTCAGCTGACCACCCAACCGGAATGTCTGTTCCTGCACCCCAAGGTCAAGAAAACTGACATAGGCATAGCCCATACACGACTTGGCTCTCTATGAGCTGTTGTGCTACAGAGTTTAGCAGTAATGTTTTAAAGCATATTGAAGTTTTCAAAACAACACTTAGCCTATACCATAAATTTCTTAAATTATGCGATTGCCTAAAATGAAGGTAATGTGAGCATGATTATATTTTCATGTCCATAACTTGAATATTTGATTGTTTGTCTTTCAATTGCAATGTGTTTATCTAGTTTAGCATTCTACCTTGTGTAAGTCCTTCAAAATATTTTATTTATATTATTTATCAAAAATATCAATGCATTTTTTAAAAAAATTTGCAGATGAATGCATAATCAGTTGCCAACCATTTTCAAGCTTTTACTTAAATTGTCATTCCAACTGTCTACTTGGTGAAAAACAAGGTATGCTAAGTTATGAAATAGAAAATTATCCATATATATTGATACATCTACTCTTGTTAATCATGAATGTTTGATGAAATGAAAAATTCACGTAAAAAAGAACAGTTTAAAAGCTATAATTGTTTCTGACTGATGTTGTTCTCTCAATATCAAATGCAGTTTCACTAAACATTTTTTCCTTAACGTTTTTGTAGCGCTGTTAAAAAAAATATTTACTTAACCTATTTCATTATTTATAATTCTTTTACCTAAAAACAACTTTTTATTTAAAAAATTGAAAACATACAAAATCATTGGTTGTCTGCTGGCTAAGTCTATTACAATATTATTCATATTGTAAGAAACTGGTCTATTTGACCAGGGCAGACTGAACACACTAATAAAAAGGATTTTGTTGTATAACATAAAAAATGTCATTTAGAGGAAAAGAAGTGTTTTTTTTTTTGTATAATTTTGGTTGAAAATTAAAATTTTGTTTTAATTTTTGGTTATCATGTAACTTTTGGCCTAAAATCCACATTTTGGTTTGGGCACTTCATATATTCTAACAGCACACAATAAATAATAATTTACATGCATAAAAAATTCACTTTCATTGACAGTGGACTGACTTGGCAACTATTTTGGTGATCTTTTAACTTTGATGACATAAGTCTTATCCATCTTTCTAAAATTTCAAGGCTCTGAAGACATTAGGAAGATATTTGAGACACTAGAAAATTGGCAACTTATCTCCTGAAAAAAATTCTATGTGATGAACCATTTTGGTTTTAATATTAATACAGAATCACATTTTTCTTTAAATAAACATCTAAAGCAGCTTCATTTGAAAAACAGATAAATGTTTCTATTTCTTGTATAGTTTTATTATTCTAATGGGCATGGTGTTATTATTCAACAAAATCCAAATTTTTAAATAATTCAATCTATAATTTAAAAATCAAAATATCAATTCTTTTGTTTAATTATTCGTCATTAGTTTCCAATAACTGTACTATTTGTCTCATAGTTCCATTATTTTAATACAATATTTTTTAAATTTATTTTTAAGTTCACTCCAAACTGTTAAATAAAGCTAATATGTAAATTTTTTTTAGTGAGAAAATTTTTTAAAGTGTAGAGAAATTTAGGTGTTAATAGATCATTAGCATTGTGTCTACCAAGGTTTAAATAGATCATTAGCATTGTTTGTGAACTAGTTTATTTTCAAGCTTCCCGTCTGAAGAGCCTACTACTTTTTTGTGTTTCTAACACTGATTCTAATAACAATAATATCTATCTATTTTTACTCAAAATAATTCTGCCTATAGAAGTAGTTGCATGCTTAAGTTAATATTTGTTTCAAAAAGTCATATGTCCTCACCTGTTATTGAGGGTCAAACAATATTAAATGCATAACCCCCTCTCCAGCTGTAGACGTAACAATATATTTAGACGTGCTTCCTAGAAAGAAATAATAAAATTAAGTTTAATTTCTTTGTTTACTATACAGACATTTCAATTTTTATTTATTCCAGCTTATACAAAAGTTACTCATCTTAAATTCATTCTTCGAGAGGCAGCTGATGCTGTTGTTATAACTGTATCTAGTAAGAATATATTTCAATTTTTCACTTCTTAATTCATTATATATTTTTTCATTTATAATTTCCTCTAATTTAGAAACCAAAATTTGACTTTAAGTTACCTATTTTAAAATCTCAACAATTTCTTTTTTTGTTTTTAATTGCTAAAATTGGAAAAAAGTAAAAATAACTATTTTTATTTATTTATTATTATTATTATTTTATTTTTTGCATTGTTCAACAAACACCAATTTTTAAAGCTATGACTTAGATAAATAGAATATCTAAAAAAATGCCTTTTTTTTATAAATGTTTAAAAGATGCTTTAAATTTAAGGTCCAACTGGAAGCACTGTTGAATTATGGGAACTGAGAGAGAAACCTGTGATATTTCATAAATTGATAAATACTGCTGCTTTGGAAACTCAACCTAAAACAGTGGTAAGATTAATTATATTAATGGAAATTATTCTATCATTTAAATCCCTAGCTTATTTTCTAAATGGGAATCTTCGAAAATGAAGGAATAATCAGTAGCAGTTATGGGATCTTAGGGCCTTCCTCAATACTTCTTCACACTTTTCAAAAAATTAGTACAAGATAATCCTCAGGCAGTTATAGATAAAATATTATCAAAAAAATATATTATTAAAGATCTATGTATTGAGTAAAGAATATTACTATTACTAGTCATTATCATAATGCTAACATTAAAATATGAAAGATATAAAAAATTATATGTTAACAAATAACAATTTGAAAATTACTACTGCAACAGTTTCTTTTATTGTAGGGTGCAATAATATGAGGATGAAAAGACATGATACATAAAATGGAAGATATTTTAATTCTTTTTTGGTTTCAATGGAAAAGAAGGAATGCTTAAAAATTAGGTATCAGTATTTGCCAAGTTATCGTCCTCCTTACCAATTGTTTTTATGATCTTCGATGGAGAGTTGACCCTATTTTTTGGCGTTACAACTACTAGTGTTCAACTCTGTAGCCTTGTCGTTTTGAACCCAATCCAGAAGACGAGGGAACTCCTGAACCAACAATTGGAAGAAATTTGCCTTGGTGGAAGACTTTCTGATGGACCTACATTTGCGTTGCATGGAGAGAGAAACCACAAAAACCTCCCACGGTTAGCCTGACAGCAAAGAGACTTTAACCCATGATTACGTCTACCACTAAGGATATTTTACATCAGCACTGTGGTCGGTGCAAGCCAGATGCAAAATTTGTATCAACCAGCCATCGCTGGGATTCCAAAGCTGTTCACCTCATTGGAAGGCGAACGCTCTACCCCCGAGCAGTATATCTACCATGTTCTCTTGTTTCCCTTCTTGGCAGCTTACTGTTGAAATTGAAATACGTTGTAATCAAGGTTTACGGACCATTACAATCTATTGCACTTGCTTCTTGTAATATTTTCTAGTCCTGTCTAAAATCAGTAGGCAAAAGCTGTCTTCTCCAGATAGGTATTTGGAATCAAAATAGTTGTTCAAAATAAAAAAGAGAGAGTTATCTGTGTTTATTTGATCTTTTAGTTCTTAATTATTATTTTAGAATTAAGCATTTTATTTTTTATAATAGCCAGCTCTATATAAAATCAAATAAGTATGCTATTTGGAATTGTCATTGTAATGGGCTTTTTCTATAGATCAAGAGGCAATAAACTATAAGCTTTTAGATACATGTTTCAAGAATAGATTTTTAGTTACCCTCCTCAAAAATTTTACCAGAAGTAAAAATATTCCTCGTAAGTGTTGTCACAATTGTAAGATGCTTTTTTATGTAATTTTTTTTCATTTATAAAGTTGATAAATTTGTGTAGATATATCAGCGATGGGTTGACTATGATACCTTTTTCATGCATCTTGGATTGAGAAAATTAACTGTTATTGTATAACATTCCTGATAGCCATCCATCTAAAACATTGAAGTAGAGTTATTCCAAAAATAATTTATTGTTGCAAATAAACAAATAGTGAAGGGCATCCCAAGTAGAACAACACACATATAGCTGTGCAAAACCAAGTAGCTGCTGCAATGAAATCAAGAAAAAGATCGACAATATCTTAGAAGATATTGTGTATAACAGCATAGCCAAGCTTGGCTACCATGTCACAAACAAAACATTTTATTTTAATATAGTAAAGAAATATTAAGCATGCAAGAAAATAAGCATTGGATTCCAACAACTGAAAATAACTGCACCTACTTTTGTAAGAGGTTTTACTACTTAAAATAGAATAAAATCTGCAAGACAAGCTATACTTTGTCATTGAGTATTTAGGTGTTGAGTCAAAATTATTTTAAAGCGGAAACTTTTTTCATGCTACCAATGAAAGTATGAATTTTGAACATGCTGTGAAATAGCTAGAAAAAAATTATACTAAATACATTATATTAAGTCTTGTTTTTAGTATCTTTAGTCTAATTAACCTGTATATATAAATGAAGTAATATTTAGAAATGTTTTAGTTAAAAATTCAATCAATAATTCTAGTGTGTTTATTTCTCATAATTTTTTATAATGAAATCTGTGTCTTGAAGTGGCAGTAATTTTCAAATGTAATTTTTAATTTAAAATTCACTTCCCAAAAAATAACACGTTAAAATTACTCTTAATTTTTAAATTTTTTTTTTTTTTAATAATACTGTTTAGAACAGTCCTGCTTTATGTTTCTTAAAATATAATGCAGTAGATATTTTTTTTAGAATTGTATATTCCTCTCAACTAACAAGTGATTTTTAAAACTTATCTGATTTTTTTCTATTTGAGTGATTTTAAAATTCATGCAAGCTTATGCTTTTTGTATTAAACTTATACAATTAAGCCATCTATATAATAAAAGGATTAACTTGATCTCAATTTACAAATTTGAAAATGTGTTCCTATTTTGCCTATTCGTCAATACAAATTAAAATTTTCTGTCTTTAGGTATGGCAACATCATACATCATCAACTTCTCCTTGGGTTGTGGCAGTTGCAGCTCCCCGTTTATCCATTTATAATGCAAATCCTCCGCCGTCTTACATCCTTGTAGCTTACAAAGATAATTCCATCAAGTGCTTTTATAGGTACAGTTTTACAACTGTTACAATATTGCATTATAGTTTTATTTCTCACAATTGTTAAAGTGTAAAATCTGTCCCACTTGGGAATTTTTTAATTAAAATTTTTTACATAAATTATGTAACGAATAATGTTGTATGTGCATAGCTTTTCTTACTGCTACTCACTGCAATTTAGATTAAAATAAATAAGAAACATTTTCTATCCTCTTCAAAAATGTAAATGTAACTGCAGTAATTGTTAACATTTTAATTTAATTTACTAATTTTTCTTGTAATTCATTCATAAATTATTGTAAAATTTTCATTATTTACTATTTGGTTTTAGAATATTTCTGTATGCCTGAATTTTTGCATGCATCAAGAAAGCTGGTAAATTTTGGGAATTTTTTTCTTCTTTAAAGAAATATATTTCAAAAAATTTGTTTTCTTTAGCTTGTAATTCTCAAATTCTTTTTTAATTTTATTGTTATTTTTTTAATGGAACTAAAAGAAAGTATGGGGAAAAATTATGGTCTTCTTAGTGCATTGTCTGAAAATAATTGTTAGGATTACAATATTTAAGCCAAGCCAAACAGTGCTGGTAATTTTTTTTTCTTGTTTAAACCTCTAAAAAAAAAAAAAAAACTGTTATAAATTTTAAAAAATATCCATATCTTTTTCTGAGCATAAAGTAATTCTACAAAGTTACCAATTTTTCTACTTAATCTGCTTTAAATTTTATTTCAAATTGAAACTACCTGAAGAAAAAAAAAACGTTTAATAGGAATACAGAAGTTGAAGGTTCGGTTTATAAAACTGATAATAACAAAATAATCCAAAGAAAAAATGTGTATGCTGTTCGCCAGACTGATTATAAGTTAATACTTTTGTTTAGAGTAAAACCCTAATTTTCTGAAATAAAGGAATCAGGGTGCATTAAATAATCAGTTGAGAGGGATTACCTGATCTAGGTTTACAAACTTTAAACTATATGTAAAGTTAGTACACATAGCATACCTGCTAAGTCTCCTGTTTTTTAACAAAGACTCCTGTATTTTACTACCATCTCCTGTTTACCTGTATATTCTCAATTTTCTCCGTATTTGTTGAAAATTTTTTTAAAAATATTTTTGCCATTAAAATACCCTCTGATGGCAAAAATACTTCTCTTATTTCTCAACAGATGGTGCTATTGCCAGTACTGCAGTATGTTGAGTGTTTATAGTTTAAGTAATTATAAATAATGGTTTAAAAAATCTTCTTTAGATAAGATTTATATACTTAATTGTTACTTAGGTAAAGGTAAATGCTTATATTTTAAATATTTAATTTCTCTTTTTAACTTATATAGTTATGCATGATGTATCAAAACTTTACTCATAGCCTAAAAAATTTCACTAGTAAAATCTTCATTATTTTATTTCTCCAATGTTGGCAAGTATGGCATAGGAACTAACTATAATGAAGTAATATTATTTTTAAAGTGAATTGTAATATATTTTATAGAGTTTTCCCTTACTTTGATTAAATTTTCCCTTACTATTTATTAAATATTGAGGATAATTACTTTGATAAACAATGCTATATTAATTTAAAATACAATTTTATACTGAAATCTGAAGAATAAGGAAAAAAATATTTTAAACATTAATGTTGATTGTAGGAATGAAACAATACATGCATGGAGCTGCTGTCAGTGACATGCAACTCTCTTGGACTGGTTGCACGGTTATCGCCATTGACTCATTATCTCAGTTATTCTTATATCGATTGGGACCAATTACTGATCCAGGTAAGTTTTATTTGTTTGTTTTGTTTAGCTTAAAATTCTATGCAATTTAATGAGTTCAGTAGTAATAAGCAGTTATTTGGTACTTTTCTTAACAGGTGGTCCAATGACAGGGCTGCCATTGGCGACTAAAAAGGCGACTAAAGCGACTATTTTAAAGCAATAGCAACTATGGCGACTATTTTTGTAAAAATATGAGTAAAAACGACTATTTTGATATCAGTTGCGTAAAATCGGCGACTTTTTTAAGCTAATTGGCGACTAAAACGAAAAATAGCTTCATGAGTCCCCCCATCCTCCCACTTTTTTTGCGCGCTTTCGTTTTACCCATACTTCATTCTTCCTCACTGTTTGATGTCATAAGCAAAACAGAAATGTTTAACCAATCAGACAAATGGAATCGAAATTCGGTCTACGTGAATGCTCCTCCTACTACAGAAAGAAAATGTAATATCTCATAGGATCTCATCAACCTCAACCAGAGTTCTCATCGTATACTTCAGCATTTTTAAAGTTTGTAAGTATAAACTCTATTTTATTCATTTTATATTTAATGTTTACTTTTTTTAATTTGATATATAATTAAAACGGTATAGTTTAGAATTAAGTATATTTTTCTAAGTATGATTTTTATTTACGCGTTTTTTTCTTTTTTTAATTCAAACAAAGTAGCAAAATTAAAAAAAAAAATTGTCTTTAGTTACACAAGATGTGTAGTTAATAGCTAGAGCTATTTGTAATGGAAAAAGGATGCGTGGTTATATTCGTTTTGTCGAATTCATCTTATGTGTTTGCTTTACAAATTCATGTTTAAACTGGAGTGGAGAAGAAAAATAGCACAACCTGATTCGCGCTTTTTTCCTTCTGATTCCGATTGTTTCAGCAAAATGTTGAAATCCTAGTTAAACTCTAGATTAATATTAATAATCTTGAGCCAGAATCACTGCAATATGGTCACAAAACGTTAGAGTTTTTGCAGAAAGATTTTTTCTTTATGAAGTAGGAATTTTTTTTTTTTGCAGAACTGTTCTTAACTGAAAATTTTTTCCCCTTTTCTCATCAGAATTATATTCCAAAGAAGCCTTATTCCCGATCGGAAAGAAATGCCCCTGATTTTTGTCTTCTCATTTGAGAATAAAGACTAACGGAGTAAAATATTTTAGTTATTTGTTTTCTTTTTTCCAGAAAAAATTTTGAAAGATTTATTTTCTAGTCATCCAGAATTATTTGCAAAGGATGTCTTTCTCGCACTTAAGAGGGGAAATAAATGCTCGCGATTTTTGTATTTTCATTTCTTAGTAATGAAAAATAAAGAATTAAGGAGAAAAAAAGTTGGTTTTCTGCAAAATTTTGCAAAAATGTTTGAGACATTTTTTATTCTTCAGAACAAAAAAAAAAAAAAAAAAAAAAAAAGAAGAAGAAACGAAAATAGCATGAACTGAACATAAATATTTATGAAAGAAAAATATTATTAAAACAAAAAAAGCACAACAGAAGATCAGAGTTAAAAGATTCAAGATTAAAAAAAATAAACTGAAGAAGATAATCAAATTCACAACTTTTTTTTTTTTTTTTCTTTGACTGCTGACTCCTTAACTAGGATCGTCTTTCTTTTATCCACATGTAAAATTCTCACTCATTTTTTTTTCTCACTTCACTGACCATCAGTTTTAAGTTAGAAATTCTTCTTGAACATCGTTATTTCAATAAGATTCAAGGTCATCCGAAACTTATCAGCAAGAATTCATTTAAAAAAAAGAGGAGTGAAGAGACATATTTCCTGGGGAAAATGAGGGGAGGGAGAAGTGTCTATTTTACAGTTGACGTCAACACTGGCCCCACCCTGATTTATGTTTCTCCACTCCACTCTCACCCCTTCACTCTACAGCTATTCATAGGCAAAAACGAAAGCTCCCTCTCTTATGAATAGTGATTTATTTATTCTAAGAAAGGATGGGGGTGGGAAAGTTCTAGGTGCGTTGACTTTTGTTTGGAGTATCATTAAGCATGAAAAAATAACAGGTGGTAAAAAATGATGATGAAATTTCATTGTGAGATATTAGGGGCTTCTGTGGAGCAAAATTTTTTAAGGGAAAAAAGTAATACTATATTGTCTGCCCCATTCGATACGCATTCCTACTAAGATTTCAAGCTTTAAATCAATAAAGCCGCGGCATATCTCCGTGAAATTACGGTACTTTAAATTAGTAACTTGTACATCTGTTATTAGAAGTACCTTGCAGAAAGTCAGAAGAAATCCTGCCTCAGGATTAATAATAATTGTATCGTTAATTAATATTAATTTCAAAATTGGATAACTGACTGAACATTAAATAAAATTGATGTATTTTTAAATTTTATAAAATAATTGTTTTTAATATCGGAATATTTTATTTATAAAATGCGAAATTCGGACAAACTTTTTGGTAAATTTTTTCTACTCAATTTTTTATAATTATATTGTTAAAGCCTTGATGAAAAGAGTAGAAAGTAAAGTATCTGTCTTACTTAGAGAAATTTTGATCTTATGAACAATTTTATTTTTAATTGCTGTTTAAATTTATATTTGTTATGGATTTAAATATTCACCTTGAAAATTTATTAAGTTACTTTAAAGTAGGTTTTTTATTTATTTTTCAACGCTCCTATTTTTTTTAAAGACTTCCTATTTTATAATTCCCTTTTATAACTAATTTATGTGTTTTTTATTCTTATAATGAAATAATTTTCATAAATTATTCAAAATTAATTTTTTTTCTTTAGTTTTACTTATAAAATGCCCCAAAATAATAAAACGACTGGTGCCCGCGTAAACATAAAAACGGTCCTGTGTAAATGATTTTAGTTCATCAAAAAATTTTTTTTTACTGCTTTAAACTTTTAACAGACTGACTGTTGGGGTTAATTTACTTAAACTGGCATAGTTTTCAAAATGTAAAGCTATTTGAAACCGAAGTTTACTTATATATTCCATTCTTTACAGGTAGCTGTCATCATGGCTAAACAATACTCCGTTAAATCTGAGTGGTTCAAGAAAAGAGATAATTTGAAACACATAATATCCTCTTGGTGCAGAAAAAAGACTGAAACAGAAGTGTTCTGCTTCATTTGTAGCAAAAACATCTTGTGTGGAAAAAAAGGTTTTTCTGCACTGACTCAGCATACAAATACTGAAATGCACATTAAAAATGCTTCAGTAAAGCTTTGTGTACAACAATTGGTATTGCAGCCCAAAGAGTCCGGAAATTCCATTTGCACCTCAGTAGTACCTCATAAATCAGTACCATCTACAACAGGATCTGGCTTGTCATCTTCAGGATTAAGCACAACATCTTTATCAACGCATATCACTACTTTATCAGCTGGCACCCCATCGTTATCAACACCTAGCACTCCACCAAATAGCTTGAAACAATTAAGTTTATTCAGCAGACGAGAGTCCTCTGCGAGAGCAGAAATCATATGGGCGCTGAAGTCAGTGCAAAGTAATTTTTCTCCATTTGCTTGTGATGATTTGAAAGAAATTTTCTCTGCCATGTTTCCGGATGCTGTGCCTGAACAATTTTGTTTAGGTAAAACTAAACTAAGTTACCTAATAACAGAAGCTCTCGGCCCTTACTTCCATGACAATTTAATTGCTGATGTGAAGACATCACCATATTCGTTACTGTATGATGAAACTACCAATAATTCAAATCACAAAGAGTTACAGTTTGCTTTGAGGTTTTGGTCGGAAGACTATCAAGAAATTGTATGTCGTCATCTAAAAACTGTTTTTATTGGACATGCCACAGCCAATGATATTAAAAAACAAATAGAGAATGCTTTACGTGAATCTGGACTTTCACTGAATAAGTTACTGATGTTGGGATCTGACGGTCCAAATGTAAATGCAAAAGTTTGGAAAATGATGAACCAAAATTTAATCGAAGAAAGAAATAAAGGACTTATCGATATTGGTACGTGCAATTTGCACGTAATACATAATGCGTTTTTGAAAGGTATTGAGGAATTTGGGGAAGTTGGTAAAGAATTAATTGTTGATATTTATAGTTTTTTTAAAAAGTATCCAGCACGATGGGAGGATTTTTCTTCAATCCAACAAAAATTGTGCTTAGAAAAGAATCGCTTTATTAAACACTCTTCAACAAGGTGGCTTACCCTTGGACCTGCAGCAGAAAGGCTACTTTCTCAATGGCTAGCCGTTGAAGAATACTTCTTCAAATTTATTCCTTTAAAGAACCAGTCACTAATGAAGTGTCCAAAATATAAGCACATATCTGAATCTCTAAAATATGTTGACATTAAGGTTGAACTTGTGTTTTTAACTGAAAGTGCTGTCTTAATTGAACCGTTTTTGAAGACTTTTCAGAAATCAGAACCATTAATTCACATTTTATATAGTGAAATTAGTGAACTATTAAAAAAAATTGCTGGTCGCATTTGTAAAACAAATGAAATTGATATTCATAAAGTTATTTCAGATAACCAGCTATTACCCATCAAAGATATATACTGTAGCAAACAAATTAAAGATCTTAGCATGCGTTTTAAAGATAATGAAAAAATGAATTTCAGACATAATATGCAGAAACACTATCGTGCTGCTTTCAATTATTTAATCAAGAAAACTTGTATGGATTCTGGAAAATTTTTATTTTATTTTAAATGTTTTCAACCAGAAGAAATTGCCCAACCAAAAAGCCTGAATTACGCTTGTCAAATCGCAAAGTCTCTTACCTTTCTTGGTATTGACGATCTACAAATCAGAGATGAATGGCTAATTTTGCAGTCTCAACTATTATCTGCCAATCTTGGGACAAATAAACTACGAATAGATCATTTTTGGAGAGATATTATCTTTGCAAAAGATTCAACAGGAAAAGTTAAATACCCTACTTTAAGACTTTTTGTTAAAGCTTGTCTGTCTTTGTCTCACGGCAATAGCGATGTAGAGAGATGTTTTTCTATATCTTCCAGGGTACTTACTCAAGAGAAAGCATCAATGTCTGAGAAAATGTTAAATGCTAGGCTTAATATAAAAGATGGTATACAAAAATTTAAAAATGTTTCAGAAGTACCAATCACAAAAAAACTTTTAAGCTTAACCTATAGTGCTGGTAATTCATATTTTGCATATTTAGAAGAACAGAAAAAGGCTAAAGAAAGAGAGCTGAAGGAAGCTGCAGAAAAAGAAGAAGAAAAGAAAAAATCTGAAACATTGAAAGAAGAAGTTGAGAGGAAGAAAGAAGGGATTAACAGTCTTGAAAAAAAGGCTCAAGTTTTAATGGTGAAACATCAAGAGATACAATCGTCAGCAGACTCTTTACTAAAAGAAGGAAATGAGCGTTTAAAAGAAGCCGTTAAAAAAAATGATAGTGTTCAAATAAGGATTGCTCAAGGATTATTGGAAGCTGCTGAAAAATTACGAGTAACTGAGAGAGAACATGAAACTGAATCGGTTAAAATTAATAAACTTGTTCACAAAAGGAAAACAAATTTAATTGATTTCTATACTAAAAGCCCCAAGAAAATGTTTAAAAAATAATAATTTTTACATTTAATACTACCTTGTGTGTTTTTTCCCACTTCATTTTCATTCATAAAATGCTTCGTTTTAATTTATTTGCATTCATATTATAATTTTCCTCTCATATTATTATTTAAAACTATTTAAGAATGCAAATTTTGTATGTTATATGCTAATTTTTTATCTTATAGTAAGGCTAATTAATGCATAAAAGTATCATTTTT
The DNA here is from genome assembly GCA_949128135.1 of Parasteatoda lunata. Taxonomy (NCBI): domain Eukaryota; kingdom Metazoa; phylum Arthropoda; class Arachnida; order Araneae; family Theridiidae; genus Parasteatoda; species Parasteatoda lunata. The sequence goes on from OX421970.1 coordinate 112,413,492, forward strand.
TTTTATAATGCCTAAAATTTTTAGTCCCTAGTTTTTTTTAATTACAACTATTGTTTCTTAGATGATATCTGAAGCTTTATGCCTAATAAAGAATAAAATTCAAAATAAATTTTTTTAAAACGTTTCGAAGTTTTTATAGCAGTTTCTTCAGCAGTGCTCTGTTTATATCCACAAGTAAATGTACATTTTTTATAAAATGTGAAAATTTAACTGCATATTATCTGGATTTTATACTATTACAGCACAAATAAGTAAAATTATGTTAGAGGATGATACAATTTTGGCGACTATTATATATATCTTGCAGACTATTTAGGAGACTATTTTTCATATATAATGCAACTAAAGCAACTATTTTTTTTGTTTTTATCCAATGGCAGCCCTGCAATGAGTGTATATGCTTTGACCGTTTTAGAGTACTGCTTAATGACGGGTACAGACTGGTGGGATGTTGTTCTTGGTCTGAGGCCTGGTATGTTGTAAAGTTATTTTATTGTAATTAAATTAACCATTTTCAATAAATTAAGGGTAGTAATAGAATTTAACAAGAAAAAAATCAGGTATGGGGAGAGGAGTTATCGACAATGTCAACCTTTATCTATGAAAAGGTACCCTCAACACAGAATCGAGTTAACATGTCTTATATACTAGTGAATTGGAATTGTATTTTTATAGTGGTAGACACACTACAGTACTCCCCTACCAGAATTTTATCTGTGATAGAATTCGATGAAGGGATGCCACTAGTTGATTCATTGCAGTTTTATAAGAAGTCGGGAGAGCTGTATTAAGATTTTACCATGTACCTTTAAATGCTGATCGTGAGAGCTGTATTAAGTTCACGATCGAGGTTGCTCTCGTGTTGCCATTAGCAGTCGTATGTATACAGGCTGACATCGTATGTGATCGAGACTGAGTAGTAACAGTGCGATGAAGTGGATAATGTCACTGTTCAATGAGGACCATCCATCGAAATAGGTGTGTTCCTGTTCAAATCGAAGTGGGAGTTTCTTTCAAGGTACTCGAGTTCACATCACGTACGGGTCACCAATGTGGGTATAGCTGTAATCGAATGCGATAATGCCAATAACGATGCAGTCACAAGTAGCAAGTCAACTGTTCAATGGGAAACCTATTGCAGTAAATGTGTTCAAATCGAAGTGGGCGTTTCTGTCAAGGTAGTCCTGTTCACATCACGTCCAAAGGTCACTACGGACGGAACGTGGGGAAGTCACATCGACCGTGTCAAACTTCATCTATGAAAAGGTACCCCTAACATAGAATTGTATTTTTGTAGTGGTAGGCATACTACAATGATAATAATAAAATTAAAAAGTTCTTTGAAATAGATATTTGCCTATGATTTTTAAACTGCTTAATATCTTATTTGCGAAACTATTTTTAATTTTATTTCTTACATTGTTTTTTCCTCTCTATACATTGTTTTAAAAAAAAGTCAATACAATTTATTCTTCAGACAAATACAAAGAGTCATGCCAGAAATGATACAAAAAGTTTATTAGCAGAAGTATTTAAAAAAATTGCCTGTAATTATTTCAAGTTGTAGGTTCATTTTTATATCTTCCACAAATGTTGGTACTGGTTGTAGTTCCATTTCATTTTGCACTTCTTCAGTTTCTGCAATTAATTTTTTTAAAAATCCTATATCGCAACTAAAGTTTCAACATTTTCCCTAACTTATGCATTAATATCAAAAATGTTCAAGGCATTTCATTAAATAGTAACAAATTCTCTTTTTTCGCATTATTAAAAATCAAAAGTTACTGTTTTTTTTCCCTTCTAAAAATGAAATAACTTGAATTTTTTTTAATTGTCGGGTATGAAATTCTGCTAGTTTCCAAAACTAACTTAATGCTTATAATATAATTTTAGGAATAGCATTTGGATGGGATCTTTAAACCAAGGCAATGGACGTACAGACCTGCCAACTCTCCTGCTTTTACCTCAAATTTTCGTTCTCAGGCCTTCAGGGTGTTTTCTCCTGCTTTTTTCTATTTAGTGCACGATAGAGGAAAAAAAAAACAATTTGTGCAATTTCCTTTCCAACATGTGCTTCAGATCATACTGGGCATTTATTTAGAAAAATTTTCCCCGATAGCAACATCGCTAAAAATTACAGTGTGCGTGAACCAAAACAACAGCAATAACCGATGAAATGGCAAAATCGGAGAGGAAATATATCTTGGATACCATTAGGCAAAATGTTTTTTCAATTTCTATAGATGGCAGTTTTTTTAAATAATGCTAAATCAGCAACATCTGCAGTTTTAAACCAGTAGCTGTTTAAAAAAAATAAGTTATACATTTATAAAGTATTGTATTTATTATTGACATATTTTGTTAATTTTGAACCTCTTCCTAAATTTTAAAAAATCAAAAGATGTGTTTTAATATAATTCTATAGAACCTTAATTTTTTTTAGTAAGAACACATCTTTATTAGTCAGTGTCAGAATCTTATTGTGGTCTATTTTATGTAATGTAAATAATATATTTTGAAATAAACTTCTTGTAGGAAATGTGAATCAGGTTTAATTTTCAATATTGCGCTATGTCGTGATACAGAAAGAGTCTCCTGCTTTTTTATTTTCTAAGGTTGGCAGGTCTGGACGTAGAAAAGCAAAGGATACAGGCATGATGAATTGAGCTTTGATTGCATAGATTTTCAAACTGAGATCAGGAAATCACTTGTTTTGTTGATTGATTAGGATTCACCTCCCATTTTTCAACTAAAAATCATATCTTTCAATTTTTACTTTATTAATAAAAATTTTCAATATTATTCTTGCTAAATAAAATATATATATATATATATATTTAAAAAAAAACATTAAATAATTTAACTTAATCTGTTTGTTTTTTTAAAATTTTTATTATTAAAATAATTTGAATTACAAAAAATTTTGAGTTTAGTGGGAATCAGTAAATTTATTTTGTTGTAAAATGTAGTTGGTAGTTTTAAAATTAAAAAGAAGTTTATTCAAAGTGATTTAATGGAATTAATTATTACCATTTTTTAGGATTGATAGAAACAATCTGTGAGAAATTAACGGAGTCATTTAACAGGCAGCCTATGGCTTCCTAACTGGGCTGGATTTCTCGGTTTTTGTCTATTAAAGGATCTCTTTATAGGTATACAAATATTTGATTTTAATTCTACTTTTTTTTTAAATATTTCCTATAATTTTTATTTTAGAGTTTATTAATTTTGAATTTAATACTTTGTGTTAGATAATAGAGTTAAAAATAATTATGATGCTGATAATTATTAGAAATTATTTTATGAATTAGTCCCATTAAAAATTGCTACTAACACCTAACTGATGATTAATATTTAACTTATAATTTATTTAAATTAGGGTTTCTTTTACTTATTATTTTTATTTTGAATAAGTTTTCAACTAATTTTAAAGTAAAATATATGTGACAAAAAACCGGTGCTTTCCTTTTAGGTATGGTGAAAAATAAAATAAAAATTAGAAAAATTATAATAAAGTTCTATTTATTTGTAATATTGCAGTGCATATCTGACAGTGTCCAGTCCAGAAAAAATAAAATTATGGGACTAAAGAAATATTTATTGTATTTCATTCTAAAATATTTACAGGTGTACAATTCAATAAAATTAGTACAGTAAATCCTGTATAAGTCCTATATAAATTAAAAAAATAATTTATAAATAGAATATTTTTTTCATGTTTAAAGCTACGTTTTTTTCCCTATTTCTTTTAAGATGTGAATCACAGATAATCGGATAAAGATAAATTCCAAGAGTATTGGATTTCAGATTAATCGGATGCTATTTAAACTAATTGGATCGTCCCAGAGATTTATCAAATCAGGATAAAGGTCCAGTAGAGAATCTCACTGGTAAGTATCTGGAAAAAAAAATATTTTAAAAATTTCTTACATCAAGAAAAAAAACATTATTTATTTTGTAAAAATCAGCTGGATATGCTATTCTTATTGCCTTGGTGATTTTTTTTTCAGTGAATGAAAGAAAGACTTTATTGATATTTTCAATGCAAAGTTTTTATTTTTAATGATTTGAGAGGTTAAATTTAAATTACATTCATTTTTTAAAAGTAATTTGTCTTGTGCTGTTGAATATTAATTTAATTTTATACTTTTTAAATCATTAGTAATTTTATTGATTAATTTATTTGATTAGTATTTAAGGATTTCCCAAATTACAAATGTCAAAAATACAGTAGCAACAACAGTATCCTTATTCAGTTTTTTTAAAAATATGGTTTAGAAAGACCACAGTATTTCACTTCATTTTGTGTATAACTGAATAACCAGGTTGCTTGAGAGCATTTAAAGTTAATGTAAAGTCATTCTAACGATAGATGCAACAGAACAAAATAATGTGCAGTAGTAAAATTTTCAGTGGTAGAATATAATTCATGGTTACTCAGGCAGTATGCAGCTCAAATGTCACTAGTCTTAACTCTTTGATCACTTCTAATAATTTTAAACAGCAGCAATGTTTATTTGCCCTGGTTTTAGTGGAACTGGTGTTGATGTCCACACTAAAATTTTTTCAAATGATGTCCACACTATTAGTGTTTTAATCTGCTTTAAAAAAGAAATGCTTTATGAGGTTGCTTGTTGACTGTTCATTGCCAAATGTGCTTTGAACCTTCTTTCACTCTAAAAACATTTTAATATTATCACTCAGTACCTTCATCCACTGAGATCTTAATGTGCAAAATTAAAAATTTGGATGAAATAAATTAATGAAGTTACCATGATTGCTGACTAAAACTATTTTTTAAGATTATCTCTCAGATCTTGATTTAAATAATTTAAAGACTTTGGAAAATAAAATAATATTATATAATTAAATAAGACTAAAATAAGGTCTTTTCTTTGAATAAAATCATGGCTTTTTCCAAAACATGCTATGTAGAACTAAAACTAAACTTTTTATAATTATTTTATAATCATCATTGAACAACCTACCTAATTTTTCAGCTCATGACTACAAATATTCAACTCCGTAGCCTCGTAATTTTGACCCAATCCTGAAGATAAGGGATTTCCTGGATCAAGTATTGAGAGAAATTTGTCTTCGTGCATGACCTTTACCTAACCCTGCATTTGCATTACATGGAGAGATAAATCACGAAAACTTCCAACAGTTAGCCTAACGGCAAAGGGACCCATGATCTGTCTACCACAGAGTATATTTTACATTAGCACTGTGAGGGACGTGAACCTAGTGCATAATTCGTATCAACCAGCCATTGCTGGAATTCAAACTCTGGTCACCACATAGGGAGGCGAGCGGTCTATTCCCTGAGCCTCCACAGCTCTTTTAAAATTATTTTACTTTTTAAAAATTTAAAATATCTTTTGACTATTTTCTTTATAACCTTTATTGGCCTTATTAAATAAGAATCTTAATTAGCTCAGTCAGAAATGATTCAGATTATCTAATATCCAGATTAATTGATAATTGATGAATAATTTTGTGAGGGAAAATGATAATTATTTCTAATATGTTAATAGGATGACTACAAAGAAGATTTGTTTGATTTTTTAATTGTTTTGAACTAATTTTATTTCTGTTGATAACCTCTCACTGCTTGAATTTAAATTACAAATTCTGTGCTTTTCCTCAAAATTGAACAGCCATATATTATTTATTTTTTAAAGTGGTTCAAATAATTTAAAATCTAAACAACTTGAATTAGTGTAATTAATGTTGTGTTATTAACATTACTGCTGCAGTTGATATTATGGAACTCAATGTTATATATTTAATACTATATACAATTTAATCTTATGCTAATGTTAATATTATTATACAATTTTATCTTACCTCTATTATAAATCATTGTTCTTTCACTTCTCCCATTGTTCAAATATAGTTTATTTTTAAATTCGTTTTATAAAAATTGGTTTGTATGAATAATAGTAAACTAAATTCAATTTCTTTTCAAAGTTAAAATGTTTTATTCTGGAAACCTTAGTTACTTATAGAGTTATAAAAATTAGTACTTTTTATTTTCCATTTAGAAATAAACACCACAGTCATAAAATATTTTATTTCTATCTTCTTAAGATAAAGCTGCTGCAGTAGAATCTGTTATTTACATTTATGGTAGCCATTTTTTTTGTAATTATAATATCAAAATTATTTCTATTGTTTATTTTCTATGTGATAATTATTGTATGTATGTATGTCACCAGAAGAACATAGTAGGGAAAGAATGTGTCTGTTTTTATTAGGGTTTTTGAAAATGTGGTTTTATATTGAAGGATTTTATAACAAAATGTAACATTAATTTTCCTTTTCTAATGTTTTTAGGGAGGTTTAATCTCAGATGCCAAGTCACTTAATAATTTACGAGAGCTTCTCGTCATTATAAGAATATGGAGCTTTTTGAATGAAAGCTGTCTACCTGTGTTTACAAAAATGTCAGGTAGTATTTCTTTCTTTCTTAATTCTTGCTTTTTTGCATACCTTCAGTTGTTAGATATTAAAGTGTCAAAAAATTTATCAAACTCTAATAATTTAAAGTTACTTTTTATTTGAACTTAAAAACAGACCTGAGAATCTGTTGTTAATTTCTTGAGAAATACCATACTAGTAATTGTTTCTAAAAAGTACAAACTAATCATGTTTTATTTCTACTTAAATCTAACTATTGCAAAAAGGTAAATATCAAGCATGTTCACTTGACATAGTTGCCAACTCTCCTATGAAGGTCAAAACAATCCCAAATTTTAGAAAAATCTCCTGAAATTTTAAAATTTTTTCAAAATATCAAAAAAATATTTAATTATTGAAATTTAATTTTTTTAAAAAAACATTTGAAAATATGAATGCTAGTCTCATTCCAGGGTAAAGAATCGAGAAACTTTTATAGAGTAAATCAGTTATTTAAATATCTGGTTTTGAGAGAGCTAAAATTACTCATATAATGAAACTCATATAATGAAATAGGAGAGCTGTATTAAGATCATCGTAGTACTTTTCGCTGATTGTGAGAGCTGTATTAAGTTCAAGTCCGTGGTTGCTCCTGTGTTCTCATTAGCAGCCGAATTTTCAATTAATTAGCAAAATTTTTTCAATTGATGTTGTAAACAGAAATACACAAAATCTTCCTATTTGTGCTTCTCTAATGCATGCAGCTATATAGCGTGGAAAAAAATTATGCCTAAACAATTCAAAAGTAAAAAATTACATTTGCCCATCATATTTATGAATTTGTTGTATCAAAGTGCAATTAAAAATTATATATATTGTTCTATGTGCATTTTAAATGTTTTATATTACTATTTTAGATAATTTGGATGTTCTGTCACTTTTGTTTAAATTTTTGACAGAAACTCTGATTACACATGGTTCAGAACCTGAGGATACTTTATTAGGTATGAATGTTAATTCCTTTTATTTCTTATTTTATTTGAACTACTTATGCTAATGATACTTTTATAGTAAATTAATTAAATCCGTGCTAAAATTAACTAGGTGTTATGTGACATAGTGCAAAATAAATTGTTTCATCCAATTATGTTTTGGATCCATGTAAATTTTGTAATGGCATGTTGAAAAATCCATCAGGATTTTATTAAATATATATGCACCTAAAGTTTTTAATATTAGGTCATTTGGGGCTAGTATTCCTTTTTAACTGTTTAATCTGTTCAAAATAAAAATGTTTGTGTTCATATATTTGTTTTATTTATGTAAAAATAAAATTTTACTGAATTTAAGATCATGTTTCGTATTAATTAGCTTAAATAAATGAGGCTAATCTGAAGTAATTTGTAACTGATTTTCGGCACCCAAAAATTTGAGAAGACAGTCTTAAATATATGCTTGATTCTTTGTTTTGGTTGCCAAATATACTTTTTTCTTTTATTTTATCTTAACTTTTTGAAGGTTTTTTAAGTAATAAAAAAAAGTCTCTTTTAGGAAAATGCCCACTAATCTATGAACTGATATTTATTCTGTAAAAATAAATGTATTTACTATCTACATTTAAAATACATTATATTTTTATAATATTTTAAAAGTTTTTTATAATATTTTAAAAGTTTGTAATTATCAAAATATATCATTTTCACAATCAAGAAAATAGTAATAAAAATATTTTTAAATATGATTTTAAAGGAAGGCTAGATTGAATTTACTTCTTTTTTTCTTACTGCATTTTTTAAGGTTTTAAGAATACATTTAATGCAGGGTAATATGAGCAAAAAAATCTTAACTTTTAATTTCATTTTGGATTTGTTTAGTCTGGGCCTGAAAAAAATCCTTTTTTTTTTCATATTAAAAACAATTCCGCTTTTATTTTATCTGCCTATGAATAAAAAGTATTAAATGTTTTGAGTATTTTTTTTTTTTTTTTTAGTATAAATCCTATCAGAATTATACAAGTTGCATTGCACAAAAAAAAAGTTTTTTTTTGTTCAAATGTTAGCTTATTTAACGTTTATTTATTTTTATTTTTATGTATTTTACTTTTCATGTGTTATAAATATGTTTGTAACAGGTATAAATAATTAGATCTTTTCTAAACAATGAACACAAACTCTTTTTTTTTATCATTATAGAAATTGCACTGTTTTTACATTATGTTCCATATTTTCCTCATTATTCTTTGATTTTATTTTAGACATCCTATTTTATTTAAATTGGGCCTATTTTTTTTCATGACAGATCTTTTATTTTATTTTTATTAATCAGAAGATTAATGCATCCAATTAGTTATCATTCAAAGTTTTTCGTACTTTATTAGATGTTTTAATTTAAAGTTTAAGCAAACTGAAATTATAATTTATGCAATTAATACTTAATATAAATTTATATTGCAGATGAATGTAGCCTTCTCCCGAACCAAGTGCTTGTACCGATAATTGAATTAGGAACACAAGCTTTAGGTGTGTATTTTGCACTTGTATTTGTGATCAATAGCAGTGCAATTATTTATCACTTTTCTTCTTTTTTTATGATTTCATTTGAAATTTAAAATCTAGTCATTATCGTAAATAACAGGAATCATTAGCTTACACACTATAATGCATCAATTGTGGCTAAAGTTGTAGAGGGGATGGGAATATTAAGTAAACATGATGCATCACATAGACATGCAATTCTCAAATGCAAAATATAGAGGAAATAAGTGTGCCAGCAGATTTATGTCTGCAAAATTATAAATAGATTTTAAATATATATGCAGTTTTAAATATATATATCCGTGAATAACGATTTCTAACTTTTAGCGTCTTTTCAGCTTGTTTCTTTTTAATTTCCTATATCAAGAATGTTAAAAAAAAAAAGTCCCGGTATTTAGAGGGTTTTCTAATATTATTGTCTTGAAATACTGACATTTTGAGTTATCTTTCAACAAGAAAGAATAAGTATTTTAGAATTGTTGGAAAATTCTATGTGTACTCTCTCTCTCTCTCTCTCTTTATTAAAAAATCGTAAGAACTGAGGCGCTTTTGATTGTTCATCTTAATGTTACATTTTGTTTTGTTGCACGAAAACTATGACACTTAGAAAATTTGAAATTCTAAGATCCTTAGAAAAGTGCTCAGGAATTATGATGAAGAAAAAAAAAATTTACATTAAAAAATTATTAATTGTTAAGCTTGTTGGAAAAATACCATTGTTCGCTTTTCATACTGCAGGGATACCACTACAAGAGTTAAAATTTGGTTTCCAATTTTGGTATTTGAAAGGTTTCCACAAGTTTGTTTATGAACTTAACAAAGAGATTTTTAAATAAATTTAAATTTGTTCCACAATTTTTACAATTTAAAGAGCTTCTCGTGTGAATTTTTTCTACCTTTTTTGTTCTTTTTCATTGCTTTACATTACATTTTGCTTTTTCTGCTCAAAAAGTATAAGACTTAGAGACTTGAAATCAAGAAAGTGTGTAGAAATGTGTACAAGGAAAAAAAGTATGATTCTATTATTTCAAGAATTTACTACAACAACTTCAGTAACTGTTAAACTTGTAGTAAAGAAAATAGCTGTTGAAATGCAACTGCAGAGTTGAAATTTAATATACCGATATCGAGCAACATTTATAATTTTAACAGTAATTTTATTTCAAAATTCCCATTTGTTTGATAGTTATTGCAAATAAAAGTGCCTTTTTGTGATTATTTTTTTCAGAATTTTTACTTTATATATTATCTATTGTGGTAGAAAATTTATTTTTTCCCCACAAAATCTTTATTTTTTTTTTTACTTTATTATTTCACGTATGAGTAGATGTAAATCAAACATTACAAAAAAAGAGAGATTATGTGTTGTCCGATTTAAATCTTAATATTTATAGTGAAATTTTAAAAAATATAAATCAGAAAACTTAAATAAGAGTGCTAATAACCATTCTCTATTTGAATTGGTGTAAATTTTGTAAATTAGTGAAATTACTTTTCATTTATCTCTTCTGGTTGAGTCACACATACTGTGTTCTTTTGGCTAAACTTTTTTTTAAAAAAGTTTTTTTACAAATTCAAGTGATTGTCCAAGGATTCAGAGATCCAAAGGATTGTTTTACAAATTCAAGTGATCGTCCATTTCGTTATGTTAACAAATGCTCTTGCATAAAGCTAAAATTATTGTTTATTTATAAAACAAAATGTTCTGCATTTTTGTGGAAAAAATTGAAATTTAAGGAGGAAGTAAACAATGATGAACGAGAATTGATTATAGGAGTTGGTGAGCGAAGCGAGCAGGGGTCGTAGCCTTCTAGCAAGACGAGGGTAAACAAACAAAAATATCAAAATATAATTAAATTTGTATGCATTTTCATGGGAATTTCAGTTATAATGGCAATTTTTATGTCCCCGATATAATGACATCTCGTAATTTATGATGTTTTTGTACAATCTGACAGCTTCATCATATCAAGGTTCTACTCTATGAATAAAACATTTTTCTTAATAGCTTATGGAGATAATTTATAATAAATCTGAGTATTAAATTACATCATTGCTTTTATGCAAGTGTCTTGATTATTCAACTGTAACTCCGTTCTAGTTCTAATTTTCTTTGTTTTGTCTATGATTAGACAGAATAATTATGAATGTGCATATTAATAGATAATTAAAAAGGTTGAGATTTCACATTCAAAATAGGGAACCCACTTTTAGTATAAAAGGATGTAGAAATTTGGATGTCCTGTTTCTTAAGGACCCGTAGTTTTCAAAGTTTATTGGAATCACTGGAAAACAATAAAACTGTATTATTTGTTTTCTTTTCATGATGTTTTTTTTAAATATGGGTTAATTTTAGGTGTTGCCAGCCCAGCCTTGTTCATGAACTCTTTACCACTACAGTTTGAGTACAACTCTCAACCTGAGTTTTTACGGTACAACAGCAAAGTTCACACCATTGAAGGAACCATTCCTCAATTTCACAAGACTGATATCGTAAGGCATGTTAGTTTAGGACGTAATCCATCACTATGTACAAGACAATGTACAAGGTGAGAAAAGTTATTAAAATAATAATTTTAATTGCCCTCAGTATAAAACCATAATATTTGTATGTTGTTTAATTATATACATAACAAGTTATCATTGTATAATTATATTAAAAAAACGAACAGATCTCTCCAATTTGCTCTGGTTGCAAAACCCTAACTAATCAATGACATGCAAGCAAAGTGTACTGTTTCTTAATAAAGACTCCTATATTTTATGACTATCTCCTGTTTACCTGTAAAATCTCAAATTTCCCCATATTTGTTGAAGAAATTAAAAAAAAAAAAAATAATAATTTGGTGATAAAATGTCCACTAATGGCAAAAATACTTCTCTTATTCCTCAGCAAACAGTGCTATTGTCAGTATCGCAGTATGTTGAGTGTTAATAGTTTAAGTCAAGCCGCGATAGTTCAGGATAGAGCGTTTGCCTTCCAATGAGGTGAACCCAGGTTCAAAATCCCAGTGATGACTGGTGGATACGAGTTCTGCATCCGGCTTTCACCGACCACAATGCTAAGATAAAATATCTTCAGTGGTAGACAAATCACAGGTTAGAGTCCCCTTGTTGTCAGACTAACCATGAAAGGTTTTCGTGGTTTTCCTCTACATGCGGATTAGTTCCATCAAAAAGTCCTCCATGAAGCAAATTTCTTCCAATGCTTGATTCAGGAGTTCCCTGGATTGGGTTCAAAATTACAAGGCGACAGAGTTGAACATCAGTAGTCGTAAACCCAAATTTGGGTCGGTTAGTAAAATCTCTGTTATTTTATTTTGGCAATGAAAAACTATTTATCATTTTGAAAACATTTAATGTGAAGAATGTAATTAATTTTTTCATTGTTCCATCAGTAATAGTCTTAAAATTAAGTGTTACAAAAAGTTGAATATACTGATTTGGAATGGCATCTAGTCTAGGTCTGAATTAACTTTGATGTCTGCATTTTATGAATTATGGTGTTACCATAATTCATAAATTATGGTGTTACCATAATGATTGAAAGTTTGGACAATTTAATGTTACTTTCACATTTTGATAACAAAAACATATCTTCGGAACTAATACAGCCAATACAAAAATTTTGCACACTATTATAAAACGTGCTAATCAAAAGATAATTCCCTACAAAAGATGAAAGTAACACCTGTTAATTACTTTGCGTTTTTTTTTTTTTTTTGTGATATCACCTATATTTCATATTTATTTATTTTTTAAGATGAACGTGTATTAACTTTGTCTTATTCTTTCAATTGAGCAGTTTGTCTAGCAAATGTTTTCTTCTGGTATATAGATTATACTTTTAATTAGGTAAATATGATAAGTTTGGAATCGAATTAAAGATTGGGCAATAAATCATATAAATATTTTTGGGAGTAATCAATGTTTCACTTGGAGTAGAAGACATGAAATAATATGTTATTATTTTAGTGTCCTCTAATTAAAATCAAAGGATCATTCAATATTTATATTTTTAATGCGCAATTAATATAACTGTTTTGTTTGTGCTTTTAGAAATTAATTATTTAAAAACTGTATTTTTCCGAAAAACAAAAGATGAAAATATTGTTACACTATTTTCTTCATTGAATCCATTTTGAGAAACCGAATAATTTAATATCATTTCAAATTCTGAAAATAAAAATGACTTAATTTATAAAATTAATGAAGTTAATATAATAAAAAAAAATAAATATGTAGATATGTAGATAAAAAAATAAAAAAAATTCTATTAAGTGTCCATGAAAAAAAAAAATTAACTTATAGTTTTCGATCCGTTTTCCTCGTAATAGGATTCAATCTTAGTGGTTCGAAGCCTAATAAGCGTATTTAAATACGCTAAGTAACATGTGTAGACAAAATTTTTATGTTACGAAATCAGACAGATATTCGCATTATGTGGAATAAATAAAAAAAATTTTTTTTTTTGGCAAATGCAGTCTGATAAATATAGTCTCAAAAGCTTAGGCAAGAAAGAGGTCGAAAATTTTGCATGTAACGTTAGTTTCACTTTCTGTATCTTTCATCATATCTTTGGAACTAAATAAGCAAATCAAAATATTTTTCTAGCAATTAAAATTTTTTTAATTAAGTTAATTCTATTTAATAAATAATTTTTTAAAATTTTTCATTCATTAAATAGTCGAAAATTTTGGATGGTAAAATTAACAAAATATATATTTTCCATATATTTAAAGTAACTAAGGTTTTCCCTGGAGTTGTTTCTGCCTCCCTTGCCCATTTTTCAGACGTGTTGCCATAGATCGCCACCAAGCCTACCTTTTTGAATCCTCTCTTTCTTTTGCTGAGTGTGAGGTCACGTGCGCGCACTTAGAGTCTACAGTATTCTCCGGCTGCCTCCTGACGGGGGCGAGACGGGGTTAAGCTTTGATATATTATATTTAATGCAAGTAATTTTAAATAATGAATCTAAACTTAAAACAGTTTGTAAAATAGTTCTTGGAAATGAAAAACTTCTTTGAGATAACGAAATAGAGAAAAAGTGAAATTAACATTAAATGGTCCTAACTCTACATCGCTCCATTGTTAACGTATCGTCCCGGTGCTCCATTGGAACTTTAGTTTCCAGATTTTAGTCATTTTAGAGTGTCAAGACTCCTAATTTCTTTCACAAAAAATTTTTGTATGCTAATTAGAAGAAAGTAAAATTTTGTGTATTCAATTTCATAACTTAAGACATCGTTTGCAAAAATCAATTTGCATATTTAAGGTCCATTTAAATCTAATCTTGGTACCTATAAATTCTATCATTAAACGAAGATTCATTAGGGTGTTCTCTCTCTCTGTCTTTTTTAATTTCATTTTATTTATTTATTTTTTCTGGGGGAGGAGGTGCACTACCCTTTATCGGGTTTCTTCTGTATTTGGTTTACTGACATAGAATTTCAGATATTAGCTACGTTTTAGATTGAATTCAAAATAATTTTAAAAAAAAGGTTTTTATAATTGCGTCTCTCTCTCTTATGTTATTAATTATATTAACTCTGTGGCTCAATTATTGATTGAGGGATAGACTTATTAGCCTAGTAACTTTGATTTCTTTGACTTGATTTAGGGGCCTAAACCATGGGGATGAGCAACAGCAAAAATCGTTTTTCCTCAACGTTCAGCGATATTTTAAAATTATTTATTTCTATTAATAGGATATTTTTCCAAATGTGTGAATCGAATATCAAGATATTTGCAACAAACTGGCTAATCAAATACGCTGGTGGCTCAGGGGATAGAGCGTTCACTTTCCAATGAGGTGAACTGGGTTCAAAACTCAGCGATGGCTAGTTGATACGAATTCCGCACCCGGGTCGCTTCGACCACAGTGCTGACGTAAAATATCTCCAGTGGTAGACGAATCATGGGGTAGAATTCCCTTACCATCGGTCTAATCGTGGGAGGTTTTCGTGGTTTTTCTCACCATGTAACGCAAATGCGGGTTAGTTCGATCGAAAAGTCATCCACGAAGGCGAATTTCTACCAATACTTCTACCAATACTATAATCTACTCAATAATGCGAATTTCTACGAATTTCTACCAATACCAGGAGTTACTTTGTCTTCTGGATTAGGTTCAAAACTACAAGGCTAAGAAGTTGAACATTAGTAGTTGGAGACCCTAAAACTGAGTCGGCTGTTCACGGGTCGACGGTTATGAAATAAAGATTGTATTTAATGTTAGATCTTGATACATTAAGATTGAGCCCTGGTAAGTGAAAATCTGATTGGTAAAACAATAGTTATTAATGTGTTCTTTTTTCTACACTCTTTTCACCACACTTTTTATCCCTCTGCACTTTATCTAGTGTCATTTGATTGATTGATCTGGAATTCCCTAATGTTTAATTCTACATAATTTGGTAAAAAAAAAAAATTCATTATTTCATATCGCTCAGTCATGTTTCAAAATCTGCCTTTCTATTAATGATATACTACCATATATATGCATCGAGTTTGACAATAATGTCAACATATTTAAATCGAACGCTCTACATTTATGGATATTTTGAAGCTTTGCAAGAAAAAAAAAAAAACGTCCAAAAACAATGAATTAATGAGTGTTTATGATGAAGACTGAAAAAAAAAAAGCATAATAATCTGCTTTATTCCTTTTTTATACTTTAAAGTTCTTCTAACCGTCTCATTCCATCCCTTTCTAGTTTCCCCGGTAATTAACCATGCTTTTATGTTATTAATCTAGCTTATGATTATTCAGGGTTTTTATACAATCTTACTTTTTTTCATCGATTAGTTAATAATTTGAAAGCCTCGACCTGTACAATTTCTTTACGTAATTTTCGACAAGGATTATGAAAATTTGGGAGGGGGATTAACACGTTACATTCCTTATAGTTAGTTACTCTGCATTACGTCATTGTTAGTGATGATGTCATTTAAGAGGTTGCAACTCATTTTTTTAATAAATAACATACTCACTCCTTAGCATGTTACTTTATTGATGTGTTACAGAAACTGAAATATTTTTTTTCTTTCTTTGCAGCCTTCCTGAAAACGTCGAGATGGTTTTAGGTTTCGACCTTATAACTGTGCGCTCACTTCAAATAATGCATTTGTACCTGACTGATTACCTCAAGAAATCTAGTCCATTTTCAGCTGAGTGTGTGCTGAAACTCTTGTGGGACAGCATAACAGACCCTTACTTGACTCCTTAGGAATTCGAAAAGAGTTTTGATCCCGTAAGTGCGAAAGATAAGACTCTAGTGAAGGACGCATGGACTTGGTACCAGTTTCACGTTTTAGAAGATTCAACTTTGGTGAAATCTCCGAGATCCCTCTATCATCTCTCAAAGTGCAGTGTTCGAAACCAGATGGCCGAGTGTTTTCAACTTCCATCAGGCATCAGTAAACTAACGCTTCCGAAACTAGTGAAGAACTTTCTACTTATGGGAGAATGTATTTCACCTACCTCTCTTTGCCTTTAATTGATTCTTTGGAGGAAATGTGATTTGTAATCAATAATTGTAATTCGTGTCGACCAACTTAGGTTCCCTCTTTTTATCGAATGTGCAAAGTTGTTAAGGCAAATACTGTTTTTATGTCGTAACATTTTAAATCAATAATTAACTTTAAAATGTATTTACTTGATGTGTACTTCATGTGTAAGTAATAATTCTTGTGGAACAAACTTTGATTCACTCTTTTTATCGAATGTGCAAAGTTGATAAGGCAAATACTGTTTTTTTTAAATTTTATTTTGTAACATTTTTTAAATCCATAACTAACTTTAGAATGTAGAGTGGTGTTTTATTGATTAAAGTTTGAAATAATTAATTTATAAGTCAATTCATTTTTTTTTTTTGCATGACTAATTTGGTGTGATTACAAAATAAAAGAGAGGCTGAAAGGATGTACCGTGCGTAAAATAAATCGGACCATCCTGAATAAATTTTGATCTAATGATAGGATCTTCGCGTTTTAGATCTCAATCTTAATGATTCGAGGGGGTGATCTCAAATATGTTAATTAATAAGTGCAGACGATATATTAAGTTACAAAACCAGACACAAAAACGTACTTTCTCTGAATGAACATACTTTTTTTTTGACGGATTTGTATTTCTGTCCCCCAAAATAGAGAGGCTAGCCACAATTTGGGAAATATGGTCTCCATAGTTGGATCAGGAGAGTAATCCAAAGTTTGGACCCCTTAATGTTAATGTCAGAAGTCCAAATCCGTCGAAAAAGTAGAATATTTATACATTCTTATGATTGATTTCGTAACTTAAAATATCGTCTGCACTTATTAATTAGCATATTTGAGGTCACTCCCACGAACCATCTAGATGGAGTCTTAAAACGTGAAGATTCGATCATTAGATAAATAGTTATTCAAGGTGGTTCTTTTTTATGCGCATTGTACTTTAATGTTTCAGGTATATAGAATTATTCGCACAATTTTTCATAAAACTGGCATTGTTTATTTCGAAACAGTTGCAATTCTTTTCCCTAGTTACAAAATGTCATTATAATTAGTAGTACTAAAACTTATAACATATTTCGAGTAAATAACATTTGTTCTGCAAAATTGTCCCATCTGTCTCTTCATTTATTATCACTTTTAGTATTTAATTTCCATCAGAACATCAGAGATCATATTTTTAAATCATCGTAGTATCGTCATGATTTAGATTTGTTAATTATTAATTTTTATTTACGCTTTTGTGAAAAAAAAGAAGCTATTTTTGAAGAAAGAAAAAAACCTATTTGTGAACCATTAATTATCATATTTCCGTATCTTATATCACATAATATTTCGAAATTTAAATATTTAGTCAGATTCTTAAATTTTTTTCAATTCGGTTAAACATTGAACTAAAATGTTCGATTTTTTAGTCTTTATAAGTCTTCTTTTTATTTTTAACAAAAAGATAATTGCAAAATAGAAATATAAAAGAACATAAAAATAATTTTTTATGTGTTTTAATTTGTTCAACATTTATTTGTTTTATTTATTCAATTACTCATTTTTATGGAATTTTCTACAGTAAAAAGTGATAGTACAAATGAGTAGTATAAAAAAGTGTAAAAAAATTGTTTATGCTTCAAATCTAATTATTTTGAGGTTTTTGAGGAATTGGTTATTATGCTTCAAATCTATTTATTTTCACTATTTAATATTTCACTTTTTATATTACATTTCTTCAGGAAAATTACTTATGCAAAATTTAAAATATTAAATGAAGTATAAAAACGTGTTTAATACTTTTTAATAATAAAATCAAAAAACAATAATCGGCTTCAAAATAAGTTCGTTTTATTTGGCTAGTTTTATATTAAAAAATCTTATTTGAATATGAAATTTGCTTGTTTTCACCCAAATTGTTTCAACTTTTAGTTTTCTTGGCGAAAACTAAAGCAAGTGTGCCATAAGAGGAACAAGGTAGAAAAATAAAAAATTAAAAGATGAACTTTTACGAGGATATCACTTTTAAAAGACAAACTGCAGTTAAGGAAATTTATAATTTGTTTAAGATGTATCGGTAACGTTTCAGATTTAGAAATTTTGTCGTATTCTCTGTAAAAAGAAATAGCATTTATGCGCAGCAAAATGATCTCTTTCTATACTTCTCTAAACCGTAAAATACTTTTAAAAAATAGTCCCCTGCTTTCAATAAATATGATATAGTGTTGTTCTCTACACTAATATAGTAGTCCCAAAAAAATTAAAAGTCATTGGTGTCAATTTGTTTTGATATTGAGAGTTACATTAAAAATTTTTGCTAGTTGCAGTTGGACGAAAAGAAAAAAAAATTATAGGAAGTCAAATAGCTCATCATGAGCCGCGATGGCTCAGGGGAGAGGGCGTTCGATTTCCAATGAGACGAATCGGGTTCGAATCCCAGTCTATACGAATTCCGCATCCGGCTTGTAACGACCACAGTGCTGACGTGAAATTTCCTAGATCACGGGTCTTCCTCTCCATGTAACACAAATGCGGGTTAGTTCCATCAAAAAGTCCTCCACGAAGGCAAATTTCTCTCAATTCTCGATCCAGGAGATTCCTTGTCTTCTGGATTGGGTTCAAAACTTCAAGGCTATGGAGTTGAACATTTGTAGTCGTAAACCCATGAAATTGGGTCGGCTGTTCAACGACGGTTATAAAATATATATATTTTAATTTAATATAAATATATTTTGAAAAATATTGTTGATAGTAACTTAAACTACACTCATGTCCATAAATTAAGGATAATGAAGTTCAGGCACAGAAAGAGACAGAAGCCAAACAAATTTGACTTATTTGTAAAGTCTATGTATTAAACAAAAGGTAAAGAGCAAAAAAGATGCTATATGTTTGACATAATTAATAAAAATTGCGATTTTTACACCCTGGAGCAAATTTCAAAAAAGAACCTATTTACAAAAAACAGTATAACATGGTTAGTATGGTGGTTAATACAGAGTATGTCTCCCGGACGATGCAATACAGGCCGTACAACGCCTAGGCATGCTGAGTATCAAATTATCAATCTGATCTTGGGGAATATTACACCACTCATCAAGCAATGCCCTCCGAAAGTCCGGTACACAGGTGGGAGGGGGTTGACGGGCTGCAATTCGTCGGCCAAGCATATCCCACACATGCTCTATTGGATTCAAGTCCGGTGAGCATGCTGGCCAATCCATACGGGTGATATCCTCCGATTGAAGGCATTCGTCTACAATGTTTGCACGGTGAAGACGGGCGTTGTCGTCCATAAACAGAAATTCAGCACCCATGGCGCCCCGAAACAAACGTACATGTTGTTCCAGAATGACATCCCTATAGATGTGGCCTGTCATTGTTACACTCTGAACATGCAGGTCAGTTCTGGAACCAAGAATAATTCCTCCCCAGACGAGCCATCCTGCACCACCGTAACGGTGTCGTTCAATGGTGTTGTCTTGGTGGTAACGGGTACCTGGCGCTCTCCATATGAAAGTCCGGCGAGAATCAGACTGCAAACTAAACCTGGACTCGTCGGAAAACATAACACAAGACCACTGTTGCGGTGTCCACAATGCATGCTCTCTACTCCAGGCTAATCGCAGGCGACAGCGAGTTGCGGTAAGTGGAACACATCTGACAAGCCAACGAGCATATAGACCAATGTGCAGTAAGCGTCTGTACACGGTCTGCCTTGAAACTGTCGTACCGGTAGCTGAAGAGAGCTGACGAGACAGGGCTGATGATGTGCTCCGCCTGTTTCTTTTGGCAGTAACTGCCAAATACCGGTCTTCATTCGGCGTTGTAACTCGGGGGTGACCTGTACTGTAACGTCTACTCACATTACCATCATCTTGGAATTGTTGCCAAAGCCTGGAGATGACACTCTGGGCGATTCCAAGTTCCTCGGATTATTCCAGCTGGGTACGTCCACATTTCAGTCGTCCGATGATTCTGCCACGTAAAAAATCACCCAAATGCTTCCTTTGTGCCATAACTATGCGGTTATTGCACTGAAAAGCTTTTAAAGCGCTTGTGAACAATTTTACTTCTTTGCCATCATTCCTTATATACCCCTCTCTTACACTCTCGTCATTGTGACGTACTACTAGCGTCATCTAGTGGTTTCCTGTAATTTGCATATTCTTTTTCAGGATGTGTGTGATAATTCTACAGGTGAAATTTTAATTTCAGAGTTTGATTTCCGTGTGATTCTGAATTATCCTTAATTTATGGACATGAGTGTATAAGAGTTCAAAGTCTTTATGATGAATGCGTTGAACGTAATACAATATTGTGTACACAGTATTTGGAAGAAGAAAATATAAGATCAATTATTGTGGTGTTATTTCTAACATATACTTAAAAATATTACTTAACAGAGGTTAATAATAAAAAATTTATTAAAAATTAATTAGTTAATTTAAAATTTTTTAACTCCATTTGAGACTCACTTCATTATTTAGTAATAGTAATTTTTTAAAAATTCTTTAATAAATCAAGGGTATGGTATATTAAAGAATGGTGTGGTACTCAATCCATGAGTTTCTTTGTCTTCTGGATTGGGTTCAAAATTACTAGGCTACTGAGTTGAACATTAGTAGTCATCGTAAACCCATAAAATTGGGTCGGGTGTTCAACGACGGTTATAAAATATAAAATAAACTCATCTTCTGGGTGATATTCACTGATTTTAAACTCTTTTGTCCTCAGATTTTTTTCAGAAAGATTTTTCCTCTTCCCTTTAGACATCTAATATTTTTCTCTCGATTTTTTAAAAATTAATTATCAGTACTTGTTTTACTCGTATTTTTCCATCATGACCTCTGACCATTTTAAACACTATCAGATAAATAACTTCCAGACCTGTGAAAATATGAGATATATCAATAATTTTCTACTGTAACACTCAGTTCTTTGGCTCAATAAATATAATGGCTTCCGAATCCCATATTTCTAAATTCGTTACGGCATCAATTTTTCTGTTTTCTTCATACCCAATATTTTAATCTTAGTTCACAACGCTTTTACATTCTTTTTAAATAGAATGATTTTGCAAAGAGCTTACCCGATCACTAATGCTATTTCAGCTTCAAAGCGCAAAAATTTCTCTGCAAATCGTAGTATCGCTAAGAAGTAGAAAGGGTTAGAGATAATAGTAACGGTAGCTATGCAAAATCTCTCTAATCATGTAATATGCGGAACTCATTCCAGAGAAAAGAAAAATAGTTTTTTTCCCCGCACATCTACAACAGTTTCTATATAGGTTATAATCTAACTTTTCGTTTCTACGCTTATCATACTATAAACCATTTCTAATCTTTGGTTCACGAACCCCCAGACGTCAATTAGGTGCATAAAGAGAATTCAGGAGAATATGGTTTGAATAGAAATTTTAGGCATGGTAGAAAACTATCAAGATAATGACTATAAAAATATTATATGTAGGACAATCAGTACCAGAAACGTCAAAAAAGTATTTTCAAACGCAACACTCCTTAGCAATTATTTTCAATATTTTTTTAAAACCGTCGTTGAACAGCCGACCCAACTTTGGTTTACTTTTACTAATGTTCAACTCTGTAGCCTTGTAATTTTGAACCTCTGCAGAAGACGAGGAAACTCCTGGGTCAGTACCACTAGAGGTATGATTTTTCATAGGAACATGGAGGGCTTTGTGACACAACAGATTTAACGTGCATCAGTTACCATTTACTACATGGAGAGTCTTCGGCCTGCGGGGATCGAACCTATGACCTCTTGGACATGGGTCCAGTTCCCTACAAACCAGGATATTCCGGCCCTTACAAATTTTTATGTAACAAAATACTTCTATATTTTCCCAATCGAATTTCAATTCAAATTTTTGAAGTATACGAACTAACAATTAAATTAAAAAAAGTTCGCATGCTCTTCACTTCTTTACGGCTTCGTTCTCACGGCTCGTATAAATTCTATTCCAAGATTAATAGTTTAATTCTTAATATCAAAATATATTGACAGAAAAAAAATCACATATCCATTGCAACGAGCGGAAAGCGCAAAATACGAACCACCCTGGTTATGATTAGCCCTGGGTTATGATCGAATCTTCAAGTTCTAAGACTCAATTCTTAAGGTAATTAATTAGTGCAGATGATATTTTAAGTTATGAAATATAAGACACAAAAACGCACTTTCTCAAAATAAACATACATTTCTTTTCTCCGGCGAATTCGGATTTCTGACCCTCTAAGCCTACTTGGTAACCGTATTCTGGGTTCCAATAGTTTGGTCAGGAGAGCAGCCTAAAGTCTCAATGTTAATTTTAATTTTTATGCATTTCCCCATATCTCAATAAAATGGAAAGTTTTTTCATGAAATTCGTTTATTCAAAGATAAATCTTTAGTAAATAATTATTGGTTATAAATATAATAACTTTTAGAAAATATTAACAGTTTTTATTTAAGAGGATTTGAATTGTGTGGTATAAAATTTTTTATCACTTTAAAAAAGCAGTTTTAAAGAAGCAAAATGCCAGCTTTTAATGCAATCGATCAAATAGTTTCTGGAAAATCAAATTTTCAAAATGCAACCTTTTCAAAATCAATTATTTTTACTTTATTTTACTTATTTATATATTTATTTTGTGCAATGTACAACTTTTTTTTTTAAAAAATTTTCAATTGAACTCTAATGTAAACAGGTTCTTAAACCTTAAAACATTTGAAGAAAAAAACATTTTTTAAAATTCACGTTTTAAGTTCCCATCTCGACCGATACTAACAAGTCAGAGTAACTTTCGTGGAGAAGGAGAGAGTTACTAGTATATCATATATATCGCTGGTTCAAAACTAAAACGACACATCTGCAAACGTATTATGCCTGCAGATGTGTCGTTTTAGTTTTGAACCAGCGATATCGTCCATCAATGTGGAACTTAGTTTCGTCTTTCTATTTAAAATTTTACTCAAGAGTCGAAATTTTCTACGGTAGTTTATAAGAAAAGTATAATGATTAACATTTCTGTGAAATGATAGAAACATTTATAATTAAATTCTAGTAAGACTAAAATGTGATGAAGAAAAATGATATTATGACGTCTAGCACGCACAAAGAAACTCATAGAAATGATAATACTAACTTGAAATAGCTTAATAGGTATTCAAAATATACTCTTTTCCAAATCATAGCAACTAACATAATGTGAAAAATATATATATTTTTTTTCAAGGGAAAAGAATTCAATATCTTAAGTTTTTGTAATTTTTTTAAATATAAATAAATAAATAAATATTTATAGGGAGCTAGAGGGAACTTAAGCAACATGCTATGCTTAATGTAATAGATTTATTAGAAATCAAGTAATCTTGCGTGTCAGGTAAAAAAAAATTGAATCCGGAAAAACAAATTTAACTACAAAGCTTTAAATAAATAATAAAAAAATAAAAAAAAAACGTGAGTTTGCAGACGATTCCAATTAAAAAAATAGGTTTGTGTTCTGTTTCCAGAGAGTGGGTGTTTTTGCTTTAGCTTTGGAAGTTTCTTGACTATTATCTCATGTTTGATCTCAAATTATTCAGAATAAAACAGGTCATTACATATTTTTTTCATCGAAAAAATTAAAATTTTGCTTGAAAAAAAAAACAACCCCTTTTTAGACCAACGATTTTCGAAAGGTGTTCCACAGAACCTAGAGTTCAATGACAATTTCACAGGACTTTTGTGAGGGGACTCAGGGTTTTACCAATAGTTATTTCTGAGCCATGATAGCTCAGGGAAAGAGCGTTCCACTTCCAATGAGGTGTACCGGGTTCGAATCCCATCGATGGCTGTTTGATACGAATTCAGCATTCGGCTTGCACCAACCACAGTGGTGACGTAAATTATTATCAGTGGTAGTTAGTTTAACCGTGCTGTCCAGCTAATCATGAGATATTTTCATACATGGTTTCCTCACCAATTTACGCAAATGCGAGTTAGTTCCATCAAAAAGTCTTCCACGAAGGCAAACTTCTCCCGATTGATCCAGGAGTTCCCTTGTCATCTGGACTGGGTTCAAAATTGCAAAGCTACGTAGTTGAACATCAGTAAAACCATAAATTGGGTCGGCACTTCAATGACGGCTATAAAATAAAATAATTATTTATGAAACCTTTAATAGCTCACCCTAATTTATTTAATGTTTCGGTTATTTTAATGCAATGTTTCAATGAAAAAAGAAATGACACTGTTTAGTAGAAATAAAAAATCGACAATTATACCACAGGGCCGTTGTGGATCAGGGGGTTGAGAACTCACATCCCAATGAGGTGACTCGGGTTAGAATCGCAATGATGGCTGGTCTATTCGAATTTCGCACCTGTTCGCACCGATCACAGTGATGACGTAAAAATATCTTCAGTGATAGACGGTAATGGATTGTAGTCCTCTTTCCATCAAGCTAACCGCGAGAGGCTCCCCATGAAACGCAAATGTGTTTTAGTTCCATCAAAAAATCCTCCACGAAGGCAAATTTCTCCTAATGATTGCATTTCTCTTATTTTCTGGATTGGGCTCAAAATTACAAGGCTACGGAATTGAACATTGGAGGTCGTAAACTCAAAATTGGGTCAGCTGCTCAACGACGGTTACAAAATATAATTATTTCTCATTCATACATAAGTATTTCTCGTCGAACTTTAAAATTCAAAATATAATTACAGAATTAAAAATAAGTAATTATTACTCTCCCATTACTATTCTAACCGTTAAAGAAATTATTTTTTTTATAACCATAATTCAGATTATTTCATTCAATTTAAATCACGTATACGCCATAAAAAAGCTATTAATTTATAAGCCGCTCCAGACCTATGAATTCTATTTCCTAAAGTAAAACCTAAGTTTTAGAATTTCGATGAAACAATTTCATTTCATTTTATTTTATACCCGTCGTTTAATAGTCGTCCCAATTTTGAGTATACGATTACAAATATGCAGTGAGCAAAACGAAACAAAAATACCACCAAGAATAACTTTTGTTCTAATTGTCAGATTTTCACGTACTAAGTATCAATCTTAATAGTTGCTGAGGATGACCTTAAATATATTAATTATGTGGCGCTAAGTTTTAATTAAGTTATGAAATCGGACGAAAAAACATACTTTCTCTGAATACATAAATATTTTTTTTTATATTTGGATTTATAATTCTCAAAATATAAGGGGTAGTCGCAATCTGGGAAATAGGGTCCCCATAGTTTGATCCGGAGATCAATCGAAGTTCGGACCCCTTAATGATAATTTAACTTTTTGCGTTTTAATTGTTTAGTTGAAACTCATTAAGTAATTCAAAAAGAAATTGTACACACTCATAAAACCCGTTTCCCCCAAGATAATTTCATTTAAGAAATAATTTATAATAATTATTCATTATTTCTTATTATATAATTTAATTATGGAAGAAAAATTTTCGATTTATTAGGCATAAATTTTTCATACCATAATAATCTGCGTATTTTTCTATTGCGAAATCTAAAGTTTGAACAGTTTTTATTTAGAAGAAGTTGAGAAAAATTAAAAAAATATTTAAAAATATTTAAAAAAAATAATTTTGTGACAATGAAGAAATATCTAAGAGAGGCGATTAATGATTAAATATAGATAACTTACGAGGAACTTGATTTACGCGCGCGGCGCCTAAAATTTCATTCCCATTTCTTTCTCTAATAAGCGATTGCTAATCCCTTTTTAAAATTTTAAAATATGATGTTTTTTAGCCGCTTAAAAATGTTGAGTTTTATAAAAGCATGTTTCTGATAGAATGTGATTATGCATCAGCTTTTTTTAATTTTATTTTTAGTTCGTTCTTGCCACAATTGATATAATTTCAACAATATATATATATATCGTCTTAATCTTAAAATTTTTTTTTAAGTTACCTTTCCGCGAGTGTTTCGCAGAATTATTTTATCAACTATTTAATTAAACATTTCTTAAAATCTTATTTTTTACGCTACCACGTATAGTCTTTTTTCATTTATGCTAGTAAATTGTTTTAATACTTTAATTTACGTTTTCCTTTAAAGTAAAATTCCTTTTAAAATTACTGTTAAATTTTTATTAAAAGAGGACTTCGAATTATTGCCAGCTAGTTGAAGATTAAATCTTGCTAAGAAATTAAAAATATTTTGCTGATCAAAATTATTCGATGCAAAACAGCATACTATTTTTTTCGAAAAATGAAGATGAATTATGGATTGTTTTTTTATTGTTTCTTATCTATTCTAGTATTGAAAAGCAAATGCGTACGTGAGCACAGCAAAAATACAACAGTTTACTTACTTACAGTTTTATTTTGATAGTTTAAACTTATTGTCTCCCGCTAACTTTAAGAAATTTTCCTTTTAAAAAGGATAATGTTGAAAAAATTTGCTTAAAAAATTGATTATGTTATTTCTCAACTTTCGAAAGTAAAAAAAAAGTATTATTGTATCAGGAAAATGTTCGATATACAATATTTTGTTAAACAGCAAATACTAAAAATAGGAAATTGTATAATGATTATAAAACCTTACTATTTTTAGGATTAATATGTTTAGCAAATAATTTAATTTCCTTTTTTTGAAATTATAAATAGAAATTGTTCTTTTATTTCGCTATAAAAAGACAAGAATGTGAATTTTTCTTTTATACTCGATTGAGAAGTGACAATCGTTCATTTAACCCCAGAATCGTAATCTGTTTGGATGTAACATTTAATTGCTTGAAACAGCTAGAAACTGTTAAACTTATTATAAAATTATTAGATATTTAACTTATTCTTTTCTTCCGTTAAGAGAGGCAGGAACAATGAGAAAAAATAGGGAAAAGCCCCTTTTACCATCATACTTATTATTCATATATTTAGTCATATAACTTGAGTTATTTAGGCAAAAAATTAAATGAAGGTGGAAATGTAAATGCTTTCGAAATATGTCCTTAAGTCTACGCTAAAACAGATCTAGAATAGATATTTTGATTGATGAATAAAAAATATATTTTCCAAAAACTTCGAATACGGCGGAGACGTTAACATTATTCGAAATAATTCAAGTGTATTAACTTTGATTTCAGGAGGAGAGGGGTCATTCCATTGTTTGATTCGACTTCAGAAATTTCACTTTTAGAGGGATTTGTTTAACCCCTTAACTTGTGCGCTCGAGTTAATTCGTGCGGCGTTGTATTTTATGCTGCTATAATTTTTCACACTCGAATATAATCGAGAATTGAAAATAAGAATATGAAAGCTAAGAAGGAAAAAAAATTCGTTTTATTGATATTAATCATTTACATAGGATTGTAAGCTATAACACTTATTTATTCAAGAATAAAATATACAGAGATGCCAACTTGCTCCGGACAGTAAATATATATTTTAAAGTGGTAGTTTATCAATTGTTATTCTTGGTGTAAAAAATTCAATTTAGTAGATTTTTATCCACCACTATTTCTAAATAATTCGTAGGCTTATATAATTCACAACTTTATAGTACTTATGTCATGCTATTATGTCATTATCTTCCAAAAATATTAAACTGTAAATAAAAGTCGACATGTTTTGAGCACTTAAAAATTCACCTCACGAGTCCTCAACGTCTAGCGAGCCCTGAGAATGGCAACTTTTAAAGCAAATGTTTAGTGCACTCATAATTTCTTCCTGATATTTGACAATTTTTGACGGAATTTTTCGTGATTTGCCCTACTGTTTATATGATTTTTAATTAATTATGATATAATGCAAATATTTGGTGTTTGTATGAAATCTTCATAAGTATAACAAAATAAAAACAACTTACAAAATGCAAATAATGACTTATAAAAAGTTTTTGTGTTCAAATACTAAAACATTGGAAAATTATTAAAAATTTATAAATTGATTCAAATTGTATCTTTAAGGAAGATGAAAACGAAAGAAATATTTGCTTTTTGGACAGTAATCAACTAAAAGCAAATCTGTTGCCTAGAAACTTAAAGATATTTTTCTCTGGGTTCGATCCCAGCGATAGCTGGTCGATCTGAATTCCGCACCCGGCTCGCACTGACCTCAGTGCTGATGTAAAATATCCTCAGCGGTAGACGAATCATGGTCCAGGGTCCCCTACCTGTCAGATTAACCAGGGATGGTTTCGGTGGTTTTTCTTCCCTTGTAACGCAAATGCGCGTTAGTTTCATCAAAAAGTCCTCCACGAAGGCAAATTTTTCCGAATACTTGATCCAGGAGATCCCTTGTCTTCTGGATTGAATTCAAAATTACAAGGTTACGGAGTTGAATATTAGTAGCCGTAAACCCTAAATTGGGTCGGCTTTCCAACGACGGTTGTAAAATATTTTAAAAAGAGATAACTATATTCATCACCACACTAATGATTACTTAAAAAAAAAAAAAAAAAAACATACATAAGTGCAAAATCTGCAGTTTTGAAATTTAAACTGAAAGATAATAAAACGAAATATATAAGTTATTTATTAAAACATTGACACCAGTTTTTAAATATTCTAAGGACTGTATGAATCTTGCTTATTTTGCAAATTCAAATTAATTCTGATCCAATTAATTCAAATAATTATTAATTCAAATCTGTTTGTCTTCATATTTATGATATAATACATTTATTGCCTTTAAAATGAGTAATTTAAGTGTATTAAAAGTTTTATTTAAAAAATGAAACCGTCGTAAGAAAAACAAAAAGAAAAAAATGTACGGAATAATCCTCAAAAATGGGAGAAAGACTGAAATTGGCTTCGAACCCGAGACAATAGGCACAGAGGGCACCTATCTTACGTTTCAGAGATTCTACCTACAATGTTTTATTTGAGATTTCATGTTGCATATAGAAACATTAGTTTTTTTATGCCAATATAGCCAACTTATGTGACATTGGCGAATGATGACCTTTTGACGTATTCAATGTTGCAACCCTTGTGGTACAAATACTTTGTTTCACTTTGTTTTGCAAATTTTGCCAAAGATTAGAACTTAGTTCGACTGATTTGGATATTATATATTTAGTGTGAGTATTTACATTTTTTCAAGTTCAGTCCTATATTTCTATTATCAACCTATTATACATACTTTTTAACATTTAATTTTGTTATTAAATTATTTCTTAAAATATTATATTGCATATTATAGGAGATATTAAAGGGATTAAACACATAAATTTCTATTCGGGATAACTTTAAATGTTTGATTTCAAATCTAAGAAATTTTATTACAACATTCAAATTAGATTTATAATTAGAATTAGAAATCGTAATTGTTCGTATTTAAGTATTTCGTATTAATTATTTAATTTCTTCTTTTGATTTTTGCCGTAACTTATATTTTAATTTTATTTTTAGAAACATAAATTTTAATGTTTCCTTTATGTTAATAGTAACTACTGCTACATAAATAAATTTCTATTAA
Source organism: Parasteatoda lunata (assembly GCA_949128135.1). Lineage (NCBI taxonomy): Eukaryota > Metazoa > Arthropoda > Arachnida > Araneae > Theridiidae > Parasteatoda > Parasteatoda lunata. Next base: position 112,443,343 of record OX421970.1, read on the forward strand.
AAACAGACAATCTTACCGGTAAGTCAGTTTATTGAATACTTTAAAATGTTACACTCGATTTTTAATGTAGGCATTTTGTAAAATAAATTCCTCAGTTTTAAAGTAAAGGTGGAAAGTAAAAAAGTTGGAAATTTAGGAAAGATGGAATTATTTAAATTTCATTAAAAATAAATTATGCCCGAGAATATTTCAATTTTCTGAAAAAATGATCAAATTACGTTTCTCTTTGAAAGCTGTTAGATTTAAAAATGAACCCTCGGATTATTGTGTTTTGACCAGAGATGCTAAACTATGATGTTACGGGTTGATATGTCTACTTTTTTTATTTTTAATTTTACCGTAGAAAAAAATTCACTGAATTAAAAAAATGTAAATTTCGAATTCTTAACGAAAATTTCTAGTGTAAAAAAAAATTCTTTCATCCATCATCACTTTTTGCCTTCTAATCAATCAAAAACTGTAACTGAGATTTTGTTTGCCATCCATTTATTCAACTTTACTTAAGTCCAAATTAACTTTCGTACTATTTATTAAATAAAATCGTGTACAATCTAAAATAATTGAATTAATAAAGAAAAATATTCTTCCACTGACAACCTTATCTTATTCAAAAATAAACAAAATAACTTTAAATGCCGAAAATAAATATTCTAATTTGGAAAAAAAAATTAAATTTTTTTAAAATCAAAATAAGACGTATCATTTTTGAGAAATGCGAGAGTATCATTAATTCTTAGTATTTTTAAAGACTTTGCAGTTTTATATTTTAATTTCACCCGGCAATAAAGTAGAAGCTTTCAAAAATTTATCTGTACATCTAGTTGTTTTCTTAATTTTGTTTATAATAATACTCAGTTTTGCTTTGTAGTTCGCATTTCTTCTTAATTTATTTTGGCGCTATGATTCAGGTCTAAAAAAACGCTTAAGAAATCTTGATAAGAATGGATTAAAAATAATATACATACTATAGGAGTTTCAAGTTAAAATTTGTACTAAAACTATCGAAATCAAGCGAATCACTATTGAGGAACGAAAGACTCAAAGCATCAAAACTTGTTTTTTTTTCAATCCACCTTCCTTATTAACGATTAGACTATTTTGATAACGTTTTTTTACCCGATTCAATATGATTTCGACACCTAATATATTTTTTGCTTCATTTTTGACAAGGAGTGCAATAATATGCAAAGTCCAATTGTTGCGTAAAACCCAGATATAAATAAACGAACAATAGCATGCATAACTAACTCCTAAACTTTCAAAACTACTTTTTAAATAAACTATGATGAAATAGAGTTAGTGAATAAAAAATAATGGTTCGTAAAATGTAATTATTTGATTTGCTTTAAAGGAAATTTACACACAACCGAATTTAATGTCACGTAGTTAACTATTTACAATCTTATTTTTACTGATGCTCTTGTAAATAAAATAACTATTGGGAAGAGGAAAAAATATAGAAGATAAACAGGACTGTTTCTTTGTAAAAAACGAAATATTACTGTTACAGTAAGGGGAAAACTGGAAATCAACTTAAAAGTTTGAGTTTAAGTTCAATATTAATTTAGACAAAGTTTTGCGATTATTAAGGGGGGGGGGCAAAAAGGGTTGAAAGTTTACAAATTGAGTAGAAAGTTATTTATCTACATTAATTGTTTTTTAGTACACTTTTAAGAAAAAAATTCGCGAAGAGGTTTTTGCCTGAAGAATGCCCTTCACATGTTTTAAGCTGTAAAAAATGAAGTTATAAACAAATCGCTCATGGGCAGCAATAGTGGCACAACTAAAAAAACACGCGTTTTGTACTAAGAACAGGCGTAAATATAAAAATACACATTCTTTTCAGTAGCAATACTTGCACAACTCATAATTTGTAATCTTTGTTTAAGCAAACTGAAGCATTTCTTATGCATTTTCCTCAGCAATGAAAACTTTAAACCCACTTATCTCAAAACTTGATTTTTTGAGTTGTGCCGCTATTGAGCGATATAAATAGTATTTTATTTTGCTACTTCATTTCAGTATAATTTAAAACTAACTTCCTTTTCGTCTTTCATTGCTTTATTTTAAATAAAGATTGTGATTTAAACATTGTCAAAAACTTTATTCTAGTAAAATTTCAAAATTGAATTACAAAAATATTTGGTAAGCATGACAATAATTACATCTTTTTTTTTCTTATCTACACAATGCAATTTAATAACAGTAAACATTTAAGTACAATTTAAAGCTGATTTTACTGTCTCAATTACCATTTGCCTAAAAGTCAAATAAAATTAAAATTCAATAACGACTTCTGACAGATAAAATGAAAAATGAAACTTCCTAATTTGTTTTTGGAATTTTGAAAATTATTGGAGATGTTAATTTATGCTATTACAAGTTATTGTTATTAAAACAAATGGAAGGGACATTTCAAACATATAAATAAGGTATTTTTTCTGTAAAATCTGTAGATCGAATATTTCATTTATAAAATATAAAAATTAATTATGATTAGAAAAAAATTACAGATTTGACTTTTTATTGTATACAATCCATTGAGTTTGAGAAATTTTTGAAAATTCTTTTTCGAAATTTTCAGAATCGCCCTTTCTACTTCGGTTCACCCTCATCAACAACTCTTCAGTTGAAGTTTTTTTTAAAAACAATTCTATTCAGTTAAGGAAGTTTGAGTTTAAGTCACTCGCGCTTTGTTTCTGCTCCTGTCTTTTTTTTTAAGCCTGTCTTTTCCTTTGGTCCAATATATGCGCAAATAAGTTTATTCTGAAAATACAATTAAACTTTCTCTAATGAGTTTGTAATTGCTTTTTATATTGATTAATTTTCTTAAGAGAAAATAAAAGCTGTTTAAAATTATAGTTTTTCACTTATAACTAGTTTCTACTGAAGATACATTTATTTTCTTCTCAATGAATTGTACACTTTAATTTCTATTTATTATTTAATCAGATTTATTATGTAAAATTTGTTATGCCTCAACCTGTTAGTTTAAATGACTTAGAAACTGATGGATACTAGAGTTCAAAAACGAATATTGTTTTGATGAAACTTAATATGGTTGGATAAGTCCAGCGTAAGGGAGAGTTACCCGGCACCGGGAAACGAAAATTATTCCGAGTATTGGAATTCGCTAGCCATGTTTCGGTTATTAAAGATTTTTGGAAATTTAGCAAAGTAAACCGGGTACCGTAGTTTGGTGTTATCCATGAGCTGGGGTTTCTTTGGCGACTTCGCGTTTCCCTAAAGTTTTGCGATAACGATTTTAGACAAGTTTTCCGTTGCTGTTGGCAAAATAGTTTTTTTTATTTTTATCGGTGAACAAATATTTTATTGAATCATATTATCTTTTCTGGTCCAATACCTTTCGCGATATTTCTGGTAGTAGCATGATTCCACGCGTATAACGTTTTTGTTCTTTGCTGGCAAAAAGCTGATCCAGATGGTTTTTTTGCCAACCTTATCTGAAGTAAAAGGTTTTTACTGTCTGAAGCATTTTGTAGAAACCTGAACATTCTGCAGATAAACTATTTCTCATGCGGTGTTGATGTGCTTTAATAGCCGATAATTTCTACGATTCTTAGTGAAAACATAGGCGTAGCTTGAAGAAGAAAAAAATATTGCTGGAAGGGGGGGGGGCACAAGAATATATTTTTAGAATTTGCTATAATTAAAAAAAGTTGATTATAATAGGTCGCCTCTTTATTTCATTCACACATTTCTTTTACAATGAGGAATTTATAAAAAATAAAAAAAACTTTAAAAATAGAATAAAATTTTAAAACATTTTATTCAAACGTATTTGACGTAGAAAAGAAACTGAAAATGTTTTAGAAATAGAAAAGTTCTTAGTTTCATTTTATATAAAAATAATACGAGATATTTCAGTCAAAAGCAGCTTGAAGAAGTGTAACCTTAATTTAAGTAAATAATCCATTAATTAAATAATATTAGAAACTGTTATTAAGCATATCAGTTTTAAATATATATATATATATATATATATATATATATATATATATATATATATATATATATATATATATATATATATATATATATATATATATATATATATATATATATATATTGGTTATGAAATGTTATTAGTATTTTTATGATCGTTATTATTTGGAGATTTTATTTCAAAGAATAATTTACTAACTACCTTCCTTTTGTTATTTTTAGAATTTTGAGAATTTTGATATGAGTCAAGACGGTAATGATAGAGGAGTGAGGGGAAGCCGTAGCTTTAAAAACCCCCCTCCAAGAATAATTAGAAGTAGAAGGCGAAGTAGCCTGTAAGTAAATTTTATTTTTGTTAATTTTGAAAAAATATTCGCAGTACCAAACATAAATTTAATTTCGGTAATTTAATACATTTGTGCAGTTTTTGACCACTAACTAAGAGAAAGTTACTTGCAAGTTTTTCGCTGAGAAGATATATTTTATTTATTTTTTATCCTTGTTAATTACCGCTCAATATTTCATTATAGCTGGTGATCATTTTATTGTTTTAATTTTTACTGTTATATTTAAATCTTCTGTTTACAAACGTAATAATTTAAATCAAAATAATTTTGTCTTTGCTAATTTTATTTTTATGAGATTTCCGAATATTATTAGTTATAAGAATCATGCAGTCTCTACAGTCTTTTCTAATTAATGAAATTATTTATGGTCAAATATGGTAGTGAACAGTTAGTTTAGCTAATTTTATAGCTTATTTCATAGAAAATTTTACAGCAATTTTTTTTTTTTTATAAAGGTAGGCCACCAATGAGAATGAGATACATTTGGCAATTTTGAAACATACATGTTTAGAGTTAGCTCTTCAAACAAATATGTGACCATTTATGCTATATAAACCAGAATCAAAATTAACCATATTATCAGAGCTCAAATATTATTTTGCTCCGCATGCCCGAAACATTTTGACAAAATTATCCAAAATGTCAGATGAGGGAGCAAGGCACCAAAAAGGAAGAAAAATAATTTTATAAACATTTACCTTAACAACTGTGTACATAGTGAATATTAAAAAATCTCCTTTCAACTCTTATCTGCATTTATTAAAACTGAGCATGTGAGTCAAAAATGTTTCCGTAAACTCTGAGACAATGAAAAATTTTTCTAGAATACTGAGTTTAAAGCTTTTTCTGGTTTACAGCTTATTCTGGTTTGCATACTTCAGACAACTTCATGTAACTAGTTGTAAAGAAAATTTAACTATTTATCATAAAAGTATAACGTGTAAAATGAAGAAAAAAAATAATTTAATTTTTAACTTATAGTTCAATCTTTTAATTTATGATTCAATTGTTTAAATTGAAATTCAATAGTTTAAATTGAAATTCAATAGTTTAAATTGAAATTCAATAGTTTAAATTGAAATTCAATTGTTTAAATTGAAATTCAATTGTTTAAATTGAAATTCAATAGTTTAAATTGAAATTCAATTGTTTAAATTGAAATTCAATTGTTTAAATTGAAATTCAATTTATTAATCTTTAAAATATTTATTCAATGAATTTTTATAAAATTTCGTAATTTTTAATAATAATTCAATATTTAATTTTTAATTTAATAACTTTTTAAATGATATGTAGTTGAATAACAAATATTTTTTTTATCAATACAATTATTAATGTTATTAATAACTAATTTTAATCAAGAATATTTTAACTAATTATCAGTAAATTTTTGAACAATTGATTACTAATTTAATTAATTCCTAATTATAATTAATATTTGATAAATTTTAGCACATTTAATTTTGAGAAGTCACGTCAGCACAAAAGAAATATTTTTAGATATTATGTAAAAATATTTCTAATACTTTTTAATAATATGTATATATACCTAATCCGTTGATAGTCATGAAATTATTTTCATTATTTATTGCGGGGATAGTTAAGTTTATTCTGCATCTCTTACAGGAATGATGACAGAGCTAGAGCTCGTGAGGATGTTTTAGCCAGATTTAGAGCTCTTGATCTTGGAGATACTGATTCTGAAGTAGATCAGGTGAGGATATTTTATTGTAGGATTGTATTTATTTCTGAAGAATGTGTAATGTTTGTAATTTAGAAAAATGTGTAATGTTTCACTATGCACTCAAAACGTTTGATAAGTTAAGAGTATTTTAATGATTTTTAAATTATATTCGCTCATTATTTTTATTTTAAAACTCTATTCTAGATTTTACTGCTTAACTTTTTTTATCATAATTTCTACTTTTGCCACAATATTACTTCAATGACTTAAAATTATTCTTCTACATTAAATCCTCATTTTGTTATTTTATAATTTCATAAATTCTTTTACAGCTAACCCATCTCCCACCTCACCTCCCCGCTTTTATTGATTTTATAAGAGAAACTATTTTTATCAGTTGTCCACAGTTTTATCATTTAAAAGTAATGGGAATATTTATTTATTGAATTATTTATATTTTCGAGCCGACTGGCTTGTGTAGGGGGCAGGGAACTGTCCTTGTATCAGAAAGGTTCTGGGTTCAAATCCCGAGCAAGGCATGGATGTCTCTTTCTCTCTATCTGCGTTCTATGTCCTTTCTCCTTTGTGTGTGAATGTGTGAATGTAACCCGCCCTATAAACGGGTTTGTGGTTGTGTGACGTGGGCGACGCTGCCCCTCCGCCGTGGCTTCGCCACAGGTGCCCACTGGGTAACGAGAAGAGAGTAGCAGTTCTGGCATTCCTGGCCAATGGGACAATACATCCCAAGTGCCCGCCATTAAAAAAAAAAAAAATAAAAATAAAAATAAAAAAAATAAATAAATTATATTTTCGACACTTGGAAACTTTTTGAATCTCTAGAATTGTGTTACGCTTTCAGACTTAATGCATAGAAAATGCTTGTATTGAAAATTTCTAATTTGTTTTTATTTCATTTTGTTGATAAGATTCCCTATACTTCTTTCTCTGACTTTACCGAAAATTTTGTTTTTATAATTAATTGTGGCATTTTATCCTATACAATAATTTTATTTTACAAAGTGAAATTTCGAATATTTTATGTTTTCAAATGATCTTTCATTTAACCGCTTTCATTTAAAAATTCTTAAATATGTTAAATTTCTTATTTCTTTTCTACATAACTTTATGTTTCTATATTATTTTTTAAACTTTCATTCCTTTTAATATAATGTCAATCCCAATGAATTGACTTTTTTAAAAGACTTAAACTTATTAGTTCTTGTAAATTTATTCTTTCAGTAAATTTATTAATCTTTTATTTTAACTTGGAAATTTTTAAATATTTTATTATTTTATAGTTGTATAATTTAAAAAAACCAACAAAAAATTCAAGCTTATGAACTTTTGGTCACTCTCTTGCTGCAATTTTCCTAATGTACATAAAAATCTTACCTATTAGTGGACCTATTTATGAACTTTTGGTCACTCCCTTGCTGCAATTTTCCTAATGTACATAAAAATCTTACCTATTAGTGGACCTATTTATGAACTTTTGGTCACTCCCTTGCTGCAATTTTCCTAATGTACATAAAAATCTTACCTATTAGTAATTTTCCTTCTTTTGTTGTGCAAAATTCTTGGGATTGACAAAATAATTTGAACGGTAGTAACATTAGAACTCATTCACTGTTAAGAAATTTTAAGAAAGCATAAATGTGATTAAATGAATTTGCACAACAATAACTACAGTAAATTCAAAACCATTTTGATGAAGTTTCTAGAAATAATGATGAAACAATAACGATTCAGATTTAATAAATTTATAAAGTAAATGTTTAGATTAATTTTCTCTGCTTAGCTTACTCTTATAAGTTTTAATTATATACTGTATAGCTGCCTGAAAAATATTTTTACTTTTCAAGCTTATATTTTGCACTTAATGATTCCCAACTATTTACATTGTTCATTTACTAATATTTACTTGGATATATCTAACTCACTTTAATTCGATCTATTAAATGAAAGGATATTCAGGAAAATATTTTTTAATTTAGGATATTAAAATATTACATTTTTAAAGTAAACGTTATTTTCAATTTTGTATAAACTCACATTATAGTTTAAATTTTTCAATTTTAAAAACGTAGAAATATTTTTTTATCAGTTTTTACAAAAATTTCTCTATTTTCTTGTTTCTTTTTCTCCGCAATGTACCAAAAGTTCTTGCTAATATTCAGTGGGTTTTGTACTTTTATATTTCCGTGTTATTTAAATTTTACAATTTAGAAATGTTTTTCAAATGATTAAACTTAATAATCATATCTTAGACTCGAGATCTAACATTAATCTAAAACTTAGTAGATTCTTGTGTAAAGCTGTTAATTTTCTAACATTTATTTTCAATAAGGAAACGCATATTGGATATCTTTTTTTTTATTCCCAAGAAAACATATTTTGAAATTTCAAGGTGAAATTTATTCATAAAAGCTGTACAATTCTCCCGATATAAACTTAAAAACACGCAGATTTTTAAGTACAATTCATTTATCGTAGAATAATTTCTATATATTTAGTTAATATTATAGTGTATTTTATGTTTCTGCAGTTTAGTAGATTTTTGATGAAACAGCTAGTTTTACTATGCAGATTAAATCCTATATTTTAAAATGATTTGTACCAGAATCTTCTGACTTTCGTTCAAATAATTACTTTAATGACACATGTTTATAGTGCTTAATCTTTGTGTTTACTTTTAATATGATCTGAGTCTTCATATCACTCTTCACTCAATATTTTATTGCAAACATATATTGTGGTTCACACCAATGTTCATACACGACATAGACATAGTCTTAGACAAACTATCTTTACTAAATACACCACAATGACATTTAATATGATGAGAGTATACATGCATCCCAATTTATGCAAAGCCCTAAAATGATTTTGTATGCATTTAAATATTGAATGATATTAAATATTGAGTATTTAAATAATGAATGGGAAAAATTAGAAAAGTAAAAAATTGCATTTAGAGTATGTATTACTTTCATTTAGATATTTATGTAAATCTGAAATGCGTGTTTTTTTTTAAAAAATATGTAGAATATCAAAATCGCTTAGTAATGAAACAAAGTTTGAAGCTAGTTCTGTTCCTGAAATTAGTTATCAATTTAAAAAAAAGGATTTCTTTGTTGCAGATATCTAATATTTTCCATAAATATATGACTGTTCTAAAATTATAAAATATTTTTTGGGGATATTCTGGAGAATCTTCCTCAAATCATGGTTTTGAAATTTGATCACCTTAGAGACAAGAATAGAGAGCAAATGATTTCGCTATGAAAGTTTATATGTAGTTTCATTACCAGGGAAAAATGCAGTACTGAAAAGCTTAAATCTAATTTTATGAAAAAAAGTGAAACATACAAGAGTATAAAGATGGGAAAGAAAAATTATAGAAAAAAGGAATGAAAGGCTGTATAAAAATTAATATAGTAAAATAAAACTTCATTTCACATAGTTATTAAAAGGAAAAATATAAATTGAAGGTTTACATTAGTCTTACTTTTGAATTACTTTTGATCAAAAGCAGAAGTGAGTTTGCATAATTTTGAAACCACTTAAACATTTCAAACTTTGTCAGGGGATAAAATTCCCTTACCCTAATGGCGAAGTTTTTAAAAGGAATTTTTTTTATTTTATCGCGCTTAGTCTCTTTCCTAAATTTGGTATTATTTTTATTGTTATATTCCATTGTTTCACTTTTAAATTGTAAACACGTTGTGCATTTTAAATCAAAATTAAGTAGACAGAATTAATAATTTAATGCTTGACATTTTTATTTTGGTGTTGAAAAACTCGAAACATGGTGAATTATTTTGAGTTAAAACAGAATATAACGTTTATGCAGGCTTTAAAAGTTGTAGTTAAATCTAAAATTCAATAATTGGCAGTGATTACACCAAGTTCAGATGTATTTACTCCATTCATAAATTATTATACGTCAATTTTGTCGTATGTTTGGAAATCATCAGACAATTTTGAATAGAAGGTGCAAGTTTGATTTTCTTTGAACGATGGTGAACATTCCACGGAAACAGAACCGTTATAAAAAATACCTGCATGTATTATAAATATAATTATATTCTCATAAGAATTATCTATTTGTTTCAATTTCGCTAAATAATTTTATAATAATTTCTATCCGCTACGGTGTTGTGAGGCCGTATTCGAATTCTTACTGATATTCTCTCGATGATTAGAAAAATACTTTAATTTTAGGAAATATAGTATATATTTATCCTAAATTAATTATTCTTGTTTGTATTGAATTTACTGACTGTAATTAGAAATTTCCGTGTTACTGAATGAGAAAAATGGTGATTACTTTACACAAAACAGAGTAGAAGAATATTTTTTTGGTGTCGTGAAACACAAAGTAACTGTGGTGTTAAGTGAATGCCATCATTTTTGGTGTCTGGATTCACTGCATTTTTTACGGAATAGTATTTATAAAGATCTATTTCTTATTTTGCTTGAATAAGTACCACAAATCTTATATCATTAGAAAGACGTAATTAGTTATGTATAATGGAATAAAAAGGTTTGCTCTTCAATTGAGTTAATTCATATTTACGCCAGGTCAGGGACTAATATAGGGGTTAAACATGAGGCCATAGTTTTGACGTTCTATCTTTGTCGGTCAAGAGTCGCTTCCCTTGCATTCCCCAACTAGGCCATTCCAGGATGTTTCCTTCCTTTATTATCACTTGTCTGTAGGGTAGTTTCGGCCGGAATCTATTTCGTTTTCCCTCCGGTGCCCATCACACAGTTATTCTCGTTGAATTTTTATTGAATTAAATGCAATTTGTTTTCAATTTTACAAAGAAAAATAGACATGTCTAAGCTAACGTAACTTCATTTACGAGTCTGCTGGAAAAGCATCAATGATCAATCAGTTAGATGGCAACCAATAGGAATAAGCCTTCATTGGAATGGGAATACTTATCGTCCAATAGGAATAGTGCTAACAACTAGTTTTCATTCTGTACCACAAGATTATGACATTGATTTATCCTACTCAAGGATGGAGTTAAGCGTCTGGCTTTGACATCTCTATTGACATTTGTAAGACACTGGAACAAATGACAGTTTCGTTTACCATCTGTTGATATAGCATTTCTCTTACAGCCAAGACAAGAGGCTTCTGCAGCAAGAACCAGACTGCTGCCAACGTAAGTATACTTCTATATTTTTGTGTCAATTATTTTTAATATGTATATTTACTTTTTATTTTACATATTTAATAATACTTCTTCATACTAAATTATGGTTTTTTTATTGTCAACTAGCCACATGGTTAAAATTAAAGAAAAATAAATAACAGTTTTCAATAAAAAATAATTTAAGTTTTTCAATTTGAAAATATCAATAAAAAGTATGCTTCAAACTGAAATGTGAAAAATTCAATTTTTTATTTGAAGCATATTTTTTATTTTATTTAAAAAAAAATTAGCAAAATAAGACTAACGTTTTGAAGAAATTTTGTACAAAATTCAGATTTTTGAGGAAAAAAAAAGTTTTTTTTTTTTTTCTGCCTTATGTCCATGCATTAAGGATTTCGCACTAAAAATAGGAAATGTTAATAATATTGAATGATATATTGCAAAAATATTAAACTACTGTATTTTATTTTTTTAATGAAATTAAAATTCTTTTGTTAAAAATAAAAATTTAATTAGTAAAGAGTTAGTTTCTAAACTTCACAACATAGGCTATTTATTTGCAAATATGACCAAAATTCAGACATTTTTCCAAACACAAAAATTATTTAATCATTTGTTTCACTTGAATTTGATTAATGATGATTATGATCATGAGATTTGATTTCAATTTATGTAAAATTATTATTCAATATATGTTGTATTAATTTTAGAAATATTATTGTTTTTCTTACAGTCGATACCGGAGCCAGAGCATCCAGAGCCCCCAGAGAGCTGAGATCCGCTGCAGACGGGGGACAGCGAGCCGGCGGAGAAGAGGGAGAGTCTTCGTAAGCTTATTATTATTTTGTATTTCAAATGTGGAAAGCAGAAATGTTTTTTTTTTTAATAATACATTTTTCGGTTAAATTATGTTTTATACTATTTTATGTATTATACAATTTTATTTAAGCACAAAAAACATTAAATATATATAAATATTATAATATAAGTAATAAATAATTATATAAATAGTATAAAAATATAATATTGTAACATAAAAGAAAAAAAAAATTTAAATTTTTATTTCTAAAATTTTTTAACAAATGAGGAGCTAGCTATTCTATGTAGCTAAAGAAGTAAATGCTGCATTTTTACGCTAATAATTTATGAAAATATTACAAAGAAATATGCAAATTATTATGAAAAAAAAAATTTAAAATTTTTCGTTTAAGTGGTTTTGATAAGTATGTACCATTTATATAATATTTCAAGGTCGCTTTGTTAAAGTAATAATTAACTCTTACTCTAAGGTATTCCTATTTCTTCTATTCCTCGGAAGTACTATTATTCATAACAACCAACTTATTCTTATTTTCTAGTGGAATTTAAATTATGTTATAAAGAGTATCTTTTGATGTCCTGTTATAGAGAGGATTCAGTTTTCTTACAAAGAGAACAAACGCGACCTTTTCATGTTTTGTTCAGCTCTGTTATAGAGAAGAAAATTGAGTCTTCGCTTCCCAAGCGGGGGAGTCATCCCCTCCGCCGAGGATCAAAATTATGATGTGTCTTAAGATTATTCTCAGGGTTGTTTTGCAGGCTCGCGCCAAATTCCTTTATGCAGCTCTAGTACTGCGCAAAAAAATTAGACTTTTTTGCTACTGACTTCCTAACTTGCTCCAGACTGCGGAATAATATTTTCGGCTGGTAGTCATTTAATGTATAAGTCTAGGTTCAGTTAATTTGATTTATCGGATTTTCATTACTTCTATATAATTCAAAGGCTTATATGATACGCCACTTTGTTACAGTTGAGTCACGTTGAGCTTTTTAAAAAAATTCTCAAAATTAACGAAAAATCTGTAACTTTTAGTTCCTCGTGGTTTTTAAAATATTTTACCGAATTCGGAGCATCTCTTCTTCTACTGTATCAAAAAGGACATTGTCCCTCCTTTAGGGGAGTTTGGAAAGGGAAATATAGTTTTCGGATTAATCTTCATTAAAATTTGTAATTCTTAAGACAGCTGCCATTGGTTGGTTGGGTTTTATTGGCACAAGAGCCAGAAATGACTATACTGCGCCAGGCACTAGGCAAAAGGTCGGTTTCTAGGTCAAACTACTGTATTTTTTAAATCAGGTAATATAATCCTATAGTTTTGATAAACCTTAAAAGGTTGTGATGTATAGGGTCACTTAGCAAAGATTGAAGATTAGGATAAAAGTTGCCAAAAAGTTTTTCCCTCAAATGTTTGAATCGTCCACAGTCTGTTAAAATATGCTTAATTGTAATGTCAACATGACATAGCGAACAACTAGGTGCGGGTTCAGATTTTAGTAAGTGCATGTGGGTATAACGGGAATGACCAATGCGCAGTCTATTGATTACAACCTGGGTTTTGCGATCTGTATGTATTGTTTGGAAGTTGTCGAGATTAGGATAAATTTCGTGCAGTTTATTATTAGCTTGTTTTTTCCAATGTTCCTTCCAAGCCTGTTGTATTGTGGATTTACATATACGTTTGAAATCAAGAGATGTTACAAGGTTATTGCTTACATTTTGAGTTGTTTTAGCCGTGATATCTGCAAGGCCGTTTCCGCTTATGCCAACATGTGATGGTATCCAACAAAAGTAGATGTAGAACCCTTCATCACACAATTCTGTAAGGCAATTTTGAATTTTGCAAATCATGGGGTTTCGCCCCATGTGAGGAATACTTGATATAAAACTGCGCGAGTCAGTATAAATTATCCACTTGCGGTAAGTTTGGTCAGATATAAAATTAAGAGCTAGCAAAAAAGCGTAGCATTCTGCAGTAAAAACAGCTGCCATTGAATCGACAAACAAGTATATTTCCTGTGCTTGCATTCTCATTATTTTCATTTTTGTAGAGACCCGAGAGCAGAAGGCCACCCATGATTGTCAGAAGGTATCCGTTGGAACTGGCCCCCCCACAGATGCCTTCACCCCGGTAAGTTTTTCCCCCTGTCATTTGTTTGCTTTTTTGCGACAATCTGTGTGATATTGCTTTTGTAACAATTGCGGCAGATCTATGTATAAATTGAGGAAGTAGCCTCAAAAATTGTGATGACAAGCTTTTGGATCATCTTCAGGGTTGTTTCCCAGATAGTCATCAATAGACTATTGTGCAGCCATAGTGTGACGTAAATAGAATACCTACATACCTTAATCAGTCCCAATTAAGACGTGATTGTTCAAATTATAACACTTGTTTTGAAAGTCTTTGTTCCGTCTATCAATAGATAGAACAATTATGATTATGCATATTAATCGCTGGATAAATAGGTTTTGGTTTCAATAGTTGAGTGGGATCATTGCTCGCCAAATTCGATGAAATATTTTTGCGTATTCATATTTTAGTTTTTAGTCATATTTTAGTAATCTGCGTAATACTAAATTTATAGCTGTTTCCCCTGAAACTAAACATTATCCAAAACATCATTATAGTCATTAATATTATTTAAATATATTTTTAGTTTATATAATCATTCAACGTTAGAGCCAATCGGAAACTTTTGCACATTCAACACCGATGCATCATTGTCAGAAATTTAAACACTCTGCATTGGAAGCATAGCTTATGCCTAATTATAAAGTTTTCTCTGAATGGACTGATCGTAAGACACGGCTCTCTGAAAACTGGCAGTGGCTACCCAGCAGTGGCTGACTACTTTGATCAGCCTGCGAAGAGACAGACGGTGTATGATATCAGTACTCTTCAAATTATTCTACCGTAAAGCACTAGACATAGCGCGCAAGTCATCGGGGTACCAAAGTGGAAGAGCAATTCCTTCTGGGAGAATTGAGATTATGATGGCATGTCTTCGAATCATTTTCAGGGTTGTATCACAGGCCGTCGCCAATAGCCCATTGCGCAGCTCTAGTGCGACGTAAATTAAGTACTACCTCTAGTTTCAGTTTTACGAAAAAAAGTTAATTGTGAAAAAAAAATGTAACTATGTCGACGACGATTCCAATAGTGCCGCATGCAAGAATGCGACACCAAAATTTACTATTAGAACTTAATTTTATCACAAAATTATGGGGTTAAACAGAAATAAATCCAGAGATTTCGAATTTTATTTTAAAAATTAACTAGTTTTTTTAAAACTTTTAAATTTTTTAAAATTTTAATTTTATGAACATTAATTTTATTTATTTATTATTTTAAATTACTAATAGTAGTACTTACGACGCACTAGCGCTGCGAAAATTACGTTTGATTAAATTTACAAAAAATATTTATTTCAAAAGATGTTTTCAAGACATGTTTTATGTAATATATTTAAACGAAAGGTTTCATTAAATTTCAAATTGTTCTGATTTTATATAGTGTGCAAGGAATATTTTTGAGTTCAGTATGACAAAAGGAGAATTCCATTTGAACGAATTTTTATGTGATAGAAACGTACCAACTTACGTGCAAATAAAATCGTTATATATCAGTAGCAAAAAAACTTTTAAGAGAGGAAGCAGAAATTAGACTTCGAATGCATGTTAAATCCCTTCAGAACCAGCAGAATAATACGAGATGCAATATAAGAGTTCCGAATTTAGATCACGTCCGTGGTATTTTCAACCGTCAGATCCACTGATACTGTCCGTGGAATACTGTATAATACTGTGAACCATGAAGAGAAAATTGCAAGAATAGGTAAGACCAGGTCAAAAATACAAAACGAATTGCAAAGAAAAAAAAGAAAGATCTAATCAAAGAATAACTGGTTATTTCCGTCATTTGTGTGTTTACTTTGTCAGTCTTCAAACATAATATAGGTAATTAAGGCATATTTTATTTTATAACCGTCGTTGAACAGCCGACCTAATTTTGGATTTACGACTACTAATGTTCAACTCCGTAGTCTTGTAATTTTGAACCCGATCCAGAAGACAAGGAAATTCCTGGATCTGTACTACCAGAGGTATTGATTTGTTATGGGAACATGGAGGACTACTTCGGCCGACCTGGGATCGAACCCACAAACTCTTGGACCCTCACCAACCAGGCTATCTCGGCCCCGTACTTAGGACGCAATCAATATCCATAAACAGCGCACCTGTATAACTGACGCAGGCTTTTAAGTACGCGTCAGTAACAAGTCTTTCGATAAAAATGATTGCTGAGAAAGTCTGCAACTAAATGTCTAAAGGATTCAGACCTGGTAATCATACTGGCTAAGCAAATGTTTTCTTTTTATTTTGTTACAGTGGTAGAAAATTTTAACGTATTTATTTTTCAAACTTAGCTCAATAATCTAGTTCGCATATATTTGAAGTTTTATTGGTATAACATTCAGGGGAACCAAAGTTAAGAAACTCTGAATACTTTTAGTTTAATTTCTACCTTCCAGTGTAAAAAAAGAAAGTTTTCTGAACTTTCTTAAAGAGAAATTTTCCTTAATTAAGAAAGTAGCAAAATATCATTTATATATTTACCAATGTACAATAAACCTTCAAATTTTTCTATTTTAGGATTCCATCTTTTCCGAGACACGATTGCTCCAGGATCGAGGAAGAGAACTCGGTAAGAAAACCATGTTCTATATCTTTAAAAAAAAAAAAAACGTAATTAAATGCATTGAAATAAACAGATCTCCAAACATTTTTAAATTTCGAAAATTAGTCACTGATGATTTGCGGCAAAGTAATGCTTTATATCATCGGTGCGCGAAGAAGCAAAACTCCTTGAATTACTTTCGATCTAATGACGTACTCAGTCTTACGTGTGATATAATTTTTTTATAGGTAAAGTAAGATAGTTAAAATTTGATTTCGAAGGAACTGTTCGGCCGATTTCGTTTAAATTTTGTTTTGTGTTTTGGCATAAAGAATTTCATTTTTTAAAAGGATGTAAAAATTTGCCTGCCTTGCGATTCGAACATTTTTCCCTATCATTAAATAAAATGATAAAAAATTATAAATATTGATTAAAAATATTTTTTTTGCACTGAATTAACTCCGAATAAATCAATTTCATAATTATGTTTGAAAAGGTTTCAATTCGCTTAAAAGGCTCTTGAACTTCGGTGAATTCGCAAAATGTGAAATTAGCAGGAGGTTCAAACTTTCGGGACTCCCCTGAAAGCACTATTGGGAATATATTTCCTAGATTGCGGCTACCCCTCAGAATTTTAGAGTTAGAAATCCTAATTCACCGAGAAATATACATTTATTCAGAGAAAGTAGATTTTTGTGTTTGGTTTTTCAACTTAAAATATCACTAATTATGTTTGAAATCACCCCCTTGAGCCATTAAAATTGAGTCCTCTTGCGTGAAAATTCGACAGATCAAATGTTATTTAAGGTGTTTTATTGATTTATTGAGGTAATAAAATTTTTATATCTTGGTGCAAAAAGTTTTAAACGAGTTTTAAAGTTATTTATAAAATACTTTGAAATGAAATTAAAGTTTTTTTAAAAAAAATCGCAATGGCAACATTGCGTTTTAAAAGGTTTTTTTTTTTTTTTTTTTTTTTTTTTCTGTATGAATATATTCACGACACTTACATATTCGAGTCAAATTACAAGGAAATCTTTTATAAAATGAAATAAAGTACTTTCATATATTGTCTGAAAATGCATTTATTTGCTGGAGAAAAAAAGCATTTGGCGCCATTTTTATTCTTATTAAATCATGACATAGTGATTTCTTTTTTGAAAAACAAGTTATCATTGAGATGTTACAAGCTGAGCCATTTCTTGCTTTTTTATTATTTTTCTTCATATTTAAGTAACACCTATGTTTTTAGATTTGTTTATTTATTTTTGCGCAAAAGACAATGTTAGATTACAATTTGAAATTCAAAATTAAAAACAAATAAAAACCGAACAAAATGAAGAAAATGAGTGATTCTTTAAACAAAAATGATATTCAAAAAAGAAGAGATAAAACCACCTAAAAGCAAATGTAAAATTAAAGTTTGAGATAAAGCAATAACTTGTTCTCCTTTTTTGAAGCACTAATAATATATAATGCTTCAATTAATAATATACGTATAATAAAAATACTCAATAATTTTAAAACAATTTATTTAAGAGAAAATATGTTTGTTCTTAATGACATACTTTATGTGAAGATCTATTAACAAATTATAAAAATCACGCTTTTTTAACCCTAAAATTGTTTGTATTGTAAAATGTTCTTTTGAAACTGAACATAATATTCTATGGTAACATCTGAAATTTGAAATTCTTCTAATTCTGAAATTTGAAAAATTTATTTTACTAAATACTAGTCAGCTTTGCAAGGGGTGAAAAATGCCCCATAAAATCCTTTTACTTAAGTTTTAGAAACAAAGAGGAAATTAAAAATTAACCCACATGGCTAAGAAAAAACAGTATTCTTTAACCAAAATTTTGATGAGAATAATTTTATTTTGATGGTAGAAAACTCATCGGAGGACATTGCGCTAAATATTAAAAAAGAACACAATTAATTGACAGAAATTAGACAAAGAACACAGCTAATATTTTTTTAATTTAGAAAAAAAAATAAAAGCCATAAATGAATTAACAAATATATTACATTCAAAACCAAATTTTGGGAAGAAATTATTTTTAGTGAAACCAGCATGAAAGGGCACAGATATGGTCTAGACAAATGTCCCAGCAACTAGGTCGCCCACAAAAGAATATTAAAAAAACGGCATTATAGACAAAAATATTCGGGTTGATATAGCTAATGAGCCAAACACGAAATCACACGGCTTAAATCACTAAAATAATTATCTAATATAATAAAATAAAAGTAAGGGATAGATGAATGAAACAAAAATTGTAACGCTACTAAATCGAAATTTATAAAAATTAAAATAAATATTGCTACTCTGAAATATCTGTAATATTAAGTCATTTAAAAATGTATAAATCAATTTAAAATAAATTAATATGCATATTAAATTAAATTTAAAATATTATTGCAAACTTAAAAATCATTTCGTTTTCAATTTATTAATATTAGACTCTATTTATAAATAATTCATACCTTTTCTAACGTTTGTTAATTCATTAGGTACACTGAATTTTTTTTCCTACTAATGTTTTTTACTTATTTTTATATTTGTTTTTTAAAAGTACTAGTTTTAATTATTATAGTTATATATTTTTTGTTTGATTATCATTGTCTCATATGTCAAAAACATACCTTATTATTTTCATTGAATAAGTACATAAAATATTATTAGAAATGTTATTTAATTTTAAAGTCACTATTTATTAGAAAGTTATAAAGCTTTGCTCAAAATTTCCTAAGCGTTTGTTAGCTTGTTAAATGCTAGTGGTAAACTTTATGAATAAAAGCTGAAAAATTAATGTTGTAAATAATGATTTTATTTTTTATTTTTTAAAAAAAAAGTAATTTCGTTTCTAAGGGTAGGCTTTCTTCAACATTTGTCTTTAATATCGTTTCACGAGGAAAATCTGAAATTCTAGGTTCTACATCAAAAAACATTTTATGACATCGAAATTTCTTTTTCTATCTACTATTATCGGCGAACAGAAGTACATAACATAACGAACATAAGTAGTAAACATTGCTTACCGTTCCTCCTTTTCCATCAACTGCTTAGGGAATAATTCAAACAAGTGCTGGTTTCAAAATGTGTGTGATTTTATTGCGGAAACAGACAACTTATATTTTTAGTCTATATATCTATCTAATCGAGGAAATTTTTACCATTTAAGAGAATTGAGGTGTGACCCCAGAAGGAACTCAAACAATTTCCAAGATGTTTATTTATTTATTGCTTTTTTTTCAAAACTAAATATAAGACTAATGTTTGAAAAAATTGAACTGGAAATATCAGTGTGTCAAAGAAATAAGTTATTCATTTTGTTTGTATTTAACAATTTTCTGACTCTATTGTGTCCGGCCACGAGTAGAAAAAAATCAAAAACCTTGTCCAAAGGATACAGTTTAGCGCTTGTGCCTGTGAATTATAAATAGTAATAATAAAAAATTCTTTCAAAAAAGTAAACTTGTTATTTTATTAGTGTTTTAGACAGATTTTGTTTGTGGAGCGATTTGACATGCTCACCCATGTTAAATAACATTTTTGTGATTTAGAACAAAATGTAAGAATTTTTTAAGTAATAAATGTAACTTTATTTGCTCGAAGTACAATTTTTTTTAATTTTAGGGGGAGGGGTGTGTGTTTCTGTTTCATGGACACGAATTTTATGTATGAATTCTTATGCAATTATATATATATATATATATATATAATATTTAATTTTTCTTCCAGCGTCTTTCTGCTGAAAATTCGCAGTTGCGGAGTTCTCTGTCCTCACTGGAAGCATCTAACGTAAGAATTTTTGCATTTTATAGAAACTAGAAGTTTTGTTAAAATTAAAAAAAACAATCACTGTCAGGAGACAACAGGATTCAGGCATCCCACTTAAATTATCAAGAGTGTTTTTCATGGTTTGATTTACATGGGTTCCTTAGTTCTGAAGTGGGTGTAGATATTCTTTCCCAACTATGAGGCTTAATATTAGCCCATTTCTCTCCCAACTGGCTTCATTCAAACATTGAGACTTGTAGTTTTATTTTGTAACCGTCGTTGAACAATTAACTCAATTTTGAGTTTACGCCTTCCGACCTACCTATTAACACTGTAGCCTTGTAATTTTGAACCCAATCCTCCAGAGGATAAGGGAACCCCAGGATCAAGTATTGGGAGAAATTTTGCCTTGGATGAGTTCTTTTTGGATGGAACTAATCCACATTTGCCTTACGTGGAAAGGAAATCCACGAAAATTTCCCTCGGTTAGTCTAACGGCAAGGAGAATCTAACCAATGATCTTTCTACAACTGAGGATATTTTTATGTAAGCATTGGGGTAGGTGGGAGGTGTTTGCGGATCGAACTAGGTTCACCTCACTGAGAGGTGAGCCGCCTTTCTCCTAAGCTACCACAACTCGAGATTTGAAGTTTCATAACCGTCTTTGAACAGTTGACTTTATTTTGGGTTTACGACTGCTAATGCTCATCTCAGTAGCCTTGTCATTTTGAATCCAATCCAGAAGACAAGAAAACTCGTGGATCAAGTATTGGGAGAAATTTACCATCGTGTCGGACTTTAAGAGACTTGCAACTTGTCAAAATAGGTTTTCAAAAACTGGAATGGTTTTCTCAGGACCTTAATTGAATATCCTTAAGACGAATTAGAACACAGCCAAATCGTGCAGTGCAGGATGTCAAGACGTGTACAGACTCATCTATGATGCGGGACATCGAGGAGGCAAAAGGACAAGACTAACGCTCAGATGTCAGACTCTCAGAAGCTGACTCCTTTGAATGAAAAAACTAGTTTTTCTATGTCATTTAATGATGAAAATAGATCGTAGTAAGAAAAAGTTCGGAACGATTTTATCTTTAACGTTTGGAGAGTTAAAATATGCTTCTGCAAGCCCGTTGCATAAGGGTGCTTTGGTACTTTTGACCAAATATATTTTAAAAACAATTCTTTTTATAAAAAAAAGATCAAATAGTGTTTTAAAAATATTAATTGCTTTAGTGATGAATGGAGTATTTTTTATCACGGATGTAGAATTTTTCAATTGTTGTGTAGTGTTATTTAGATTAAATATACATTGTCGTCATGATTATTCTTGCTACCAGCAATTTGTCTATTACAATATGAAATTTGAAAAAATGTTACCTTAATTTATTTGAAGCGTTCTTTACCCTTCATTGAATGATACATTGAATGATACTTTACCACTCATTGAATGATACTTTACCACTCATTGAATGATACTTTACCACTCATTGAATGATACTTTACCACTCATTGAATGATACTTTACCACTCATTGAATGATACTTTACCACTCATTGAATGATACTTTACCTCTCATTAAATGATTGAATGATACCAGCGCATTTAATGATACTTAGAAAATTAAATGAATAACTTTGAAGATCGTAAAAAATACATAAGTTAGGTACAACATAAGTGTAAAACGTTTTTACTTCAAGTTAGATAATAAGACAAATATACTTTCTTTGAATGAACGCACTTTCTTGCAATTGATTTTTGTTTAAAAAAAAATGGGAAGTATCTCGAAAACGTGGTTCCAATAATGGAAAATGGTCAAACATTTCAACTTTTTAATCTTCACATATTTTGTCAGATAGTATCATCGCTATTAAATAATAATTTGTTTGCAATCCAATATGATAAAATAAGAACTTACCTACTTTTCAACGCAGTTATCAAAACTGTTTATTACTCATTTAAAAGTCTTTACTTTATTCTAATTTAAGTGTAATGCTTATCAAATAATTTATAAATCTTTCTATTTCCTTTACATACAGCGGTCTTTGGCCGAAAGACTAGAGAGGAGTGAGAGGGAGAATCGGAGATTATCGTTACACTCCAGTCTTTTGATGAATCTTATAGCACCTGCACCATCTCCTCCCCCTGCACCATCTCCTCCCCCTGCACCATCTCCTCCCCCTGCACCATCTCCTCCCCCTGCACCATCTCCTCCCCCTGCACCATCTCCTCCCCCGGCACCATCTCCTTCACCAACACCATCTCCTCCACCTGGATCATCACCTTCTACTTCTGACCGATCACCTTCCAGCACCCTGACAGCATCCCCAAGCACCCTGACAGCATCCCCAAGCACCCTGTCAGCATCCTCAAGCACCCTGTCAGCCCTGTCCAGTTCTCCAACACCTCCCAGTTCTCCAACACCTCCTGCATCCCCTTCAAGTAAGGGATACTATTTTATATTTATGAATCTTTTTTTTTTTCAGAATAGAGAAACTCGCGAAACATGGCTCACGACTATGCTTCATTTATAGATAGATCATTTGATTAAAAAAATGTCACTTACCTGGTTCTTCCACTAAGTCTTTCAATTAATATAGCAAAAATAATTTAACTTTTTTTTGTTTAATATTACTTGTTTCCCTAATTGGTGGCTTTACGTTATTGAAGTAAGCAAAACTAGCTTTTTGTAGTTCATCCCTGTAGAATAAGATAAAATGTATTTAGCATCACTTGCTACTGCTCGCGGCCAACTCATAAAAATCAAAATTTACCACTATCAAGTAATTTTCTTCGTTACGTATCCCTTTCGAGGGACCATAATTATCCGAATTATCGGTATTAAAACTTAGTATTGGAAATGATTTTAATAATCACCAAATATATCAGTATAATGTTTTATACCTGTATTAGAATATTTGGTACTTAATACATTAACCCTATAACATTTCAGTTTTAGGAAAAATGAATTTGTCAGTGACAGCAAAATAAAGCCGAAATTTTTGAAGAAATATAATTCTTATTGGTAGGATTTAAAGAATTATTTTTGCTGCATGGCCAATTCTCTATCAAATTTATAGTCATGTAAACACTCAGTCAGATTTTTATAATTCGATTTCTAAAAATTCCATTTTGCTCAAATTTTGCAGCTTATCATGCATAATTATATTCTTTAAAATGATGCAAAAAATTGTATATCTTACAATTCAAAATATTAGGACAATTATTAAATATATTAAATAATGAAATAAATGTTTATCAAAAGCTATTTTTGCATGGCATTATCTTTGGACAAATGAATTTATTAGCTGCGCGCAAATTTTTTTTAAATTCGTTTAAAAAGCTCTCGAGACATAGCGAAATACGCAAAAAGAATAATTAACATCAAGAGTTCCAAATTTTGGAACAGTCTCTTGATCAAACTATAGGAACCATATTTCCCGGACTGCGGCTCCCCCCCCCCCTCCTATATTTTGGGTGTCAGAAATCCGAATCCGTAAATAAAAAAGGCAAGTTTATTCAGAGAAAGTATGTCAAACAAAGCTATAAGCTAGCAATTATCTCTGACGTATCTTTAAAACATGTGAATATTGATTCGGTAAATTGAAAACAATAGCTAGCGCTTAGCCAATTAGAGAACTCCATTTCAATTTCCACTCACCCTGCTAAAACGATTTGTCGTAGAATGTTCGAATGTTGACAGTGACTTTCCTCGTGTTTTGAAACAACTGCATGCAAGTTACATATCTTTCAGTCACATGTTTTAAGAGTCTATAAAGGACACGCACACACAGACATTCATATATATATATATATATATATATATAAATTTTTTTTTTTTTTTTTGCGTCTCTCATTTAAAATGGGGTTGCCGGAAAAGGAGAGAGAGATAGGAGCTTTTTTGTAATTGGCGAAATTCGATTGCGAAAAAAACCGCTTAATGATATCTAAATAAGAAAAGTGTTATCTTGTCTTACCCCACTCTACCCTATATAAATTTATGTTATTTGTCATCTCATTGTTTAATGTTGTGTTTCTCATTTCTTTATAGGTTCCACAAGTTCCTCAACTTCCTACCAGAGCTCAGCTAGGTCAGTCAGGCATGGTCGGCGGACTACTGAAGCAGAACGCCTGAGGGACTACACAAAAGAAATTGGCGTTAAGATAACGAGGAACCACATGTTGGAGAACAAGCCTCGCCTTCGAAAAAGAAGAGCAAACCTTTCATTCGCAGGAATGTGCTAAAATTTCCCTGAGGTTGTTGAATGCCTCACAGAGACTTAAGCTAAAAAGATTTTCTGGTTCTATCTATGAGGAAATGATGAAGTCCGAGATGGTGGTCTCTAAATGCTGAAGCTCTCATTCTTATACTGAAGCTCTCTCTCTATAAACCTTAATGTCTGGTGTTGGTGCTCTTTACCTATCTCTGAAGTCTGCTGGTGTTCATTGTCTATATCAGAAGTCCGAAAATGCTCTTTATATCCCTCAGAAGTCCGAAAATGCTCTTTATGTCCCTCAGAAGTCCGAAAATGCTCTTTATGTCCCTCAGAAGTCCGAAAATGCTCTTTATGTCCTTCAGAAGTCCGAAAATGCTTTTTATGTCCCTCAGAAGTCCGAAAATGCTTTTTATGTCCCTCAGAAGTCCGAAAATGCTTTTTATGTCCCTCAGAAGTCCGAAAATGCTTTTTATGTCCCTCAGAAGTCTGCTGATGCTCTTTATGTCTCTCAGAAGTCTGCTAGTGCTCTTTATGCTTACTAGAAATGTCTGCTAGTGCTCTTTATGAATTTTTGAAGTCAGACGGTGTCTCTATTTTTGAATTCTGCTGCTGGTGTCTCTATCATTGAGTTTTGGTGCTTTTGTCTCTATCTTTGAAGTTTAGTGCTAGTGTATCTGTCTTTGAAGTCTAAGACACGTGAATCGAACTTAGAAGTCTAGGGCTGGTGTATCTCTCTTTGAAGTCTAAGGCTGGTGTATCTCTCTTTGAAGTCTAGGGCTGTTGTATCTCTCTTTGAAGTCTAGGGCTGTTGTATCTCTCTTTGAAGTCTAGGGCTGTTGTATCTCTCTTTGAAGTCTAGGGCTGTTGTATCTCTCTTTGAAGTCTAGGGCTGGTGTGTCTATCTTTGAAGTCTAGGGCTGGTGTGTCTATCTTTGAAGTCTAGGGCTGGTGTGTCTATCTTTGAAGTCTAGGGCTGGTGTGTATATCTTTGAAGTCTAGGGCTGGTGTGTCTATCTTTGAAGTCTAGGGCTGGTGTGTCTATCTTTGAAGTCTAGGGCTGGTGTGTCTATCTTTGAAGTCTAGGGCTGGTGTGTCTATCTTTGAAGTCTAGGGCTGGTGTGTCTATCTTTGAAGTCTAGGGCTGGTGTGTCTATCTTTGAAGTCTAGGGCTGGTGTGTCTATCTTTGAAGTCTGGTGCTCTCGCTGTATCTCTGAAGTCTGGTGCTCTCGCTGTATCTCTGAAGTCTGGTGCTCTCGCTGTATCTCTGAAGTCTGGTGCTCTCGCTGTATCTCTGAAGTCTGGTGCTCTCGCTGTATCTCTGAAGTCTGGTGCTCTCGCTGTATCTCTGAAGTCTGGTGCTCTCGCTGTATCTCTGAAGTCTGGTGCTCTCGCTGTATCTCTGAAGTCTGGTGCTCTCGCTGTATCTCTGAAGTCTGGTGCTCTCGCTGTATCTCTGAAGTCTGGTGCTCTCGCTGTATCTCTGAAGTCTGGTGCTCTCGCTGTATCTCTGAAGTCTGGTGCTCTCGCTGTATCTCTGAAGTCTGGTGCTCTCGCTGTATCTCTGAAGTCTGGTGCTCTCGCTGTATCTCTGAAGTCTGGTGCTCTCGCTGTATCTCTGAAGTCTGGTGCTCTCGCTGTATCTCTGAAGTCTGGTGCTCTCGCTGTATCTCTGAAGTCTGGTGCTCTCGCTGTATCTCTGAAGTCTGGTGCTCTCGCTGTATCTCTGAAGTCTGGTGCTCTCGCTGTATCTCTGAAGTCTGGTGCTCTCGCTGTGTCTCTGAAGTCTGGTGCTCTCGATGTATCTCTGAAGTCTGGTGCTCTCGATGTATCTCTGAAGTCTGGTGCTCTCGATGTATCTCTGAAGTCTGGTGCTCTCGATGTATCTCTGAAGTCTGGTGCTCTCGATGTATCTCTGAAGTCTGGTGCTCTCGATGTATCTCTGAAGTCTGGTGCTCTCGATGTATCTCTGAAGTCTGGTGCTCTCGATGTATCTCTGAAGTCTGGTGCTCTCGATGTATCTCTGAAGTCTGGTGCTCTCGATGTATCTCTGAAGTCTGGTGCTCTCGATGTATCTCTGAAGTCTGGTGCTCTCGATGTATCTCTGAAGTCTGGTGCTCTCGATGTATCTCTGAAGTCTGGTGAGTTAAATTTTTCCTCTGTTTTATGAAATAATTCCGAATGCCTTGGGCTCTTTGACATGCTTAGCTTAATTTTATTCATTAATTGGATTTGCAATGGGTTAATAAAAGAAGAAAATAACCAAAAAACAGTACTAAGAAACAAACGCATTCATGCTCAAAATTCAAAGGCATATATCGACGCAATTAATGGGGAGCCTGGTGAAGGACCAGGTGAATGATATTTTTAGAGGAGTTAATGAATAAATTGGTTGTACCAATAATAATAAATAAACAAGCAATAAAAAACATAATGGTTACGTCAATATGTGTATGTATAATTTAAAGAACTTTTTTAGCTTCGACTTTTATCTTAACATAAGTAATCAATATTAGTTTTTAGTATGCATGCCTGATTTTTATTTCAAATAGGCACTGGTGAATAAAATAAAACAAAGAATCAGTAGTCCCACGTTCTAATAAATTGGTATAAACTAATTCAGATAAAACTTTATTTCTCGTTCTGAAAATGTCACTTACCTGGCTCTTCCATTACGTTTTTCACTTAATACAGCTAAATTAATTTCGATTTTCTTTTTTTAATATTATATGTTGTAATCTTTGGTGTCTTTACGTTATTGAAGTAAGCTATGCTCAATGTTTGTAATTCCTACTATTGGGAAAACATAAAATTTATTTATCATCACTTGGCATGATGCTATTGCTCGCGGCCAATAAGTTTTCCCTGTTAAGTGATTTTTTTCCAGGTAGATATCCCTTTTTAGGATTCGTAAAATGCTTAACTCCAAACTATAGATATTATTGCTTATTATTGATGCAGTTTTAGTAATCACCAAATATATTAATATAATATTTCATTCCTATTTTATACCTATTAGTACTTTTGTACTTATTACATAACCCTTCAACATTTGATTTTATACATAGGTCAGTGGTGACAAATTAAAAAAATAGTTTAAAAAAAATATTAGAATTTTATAAGGATATTCGAGCATGGATATTTCTCTATCTGACTTTCAATTTACTTTTAAAATATTTCTAAGCAGTGGTGGGAAAAAGTTATTTTAATTCTAATTCATCAAAATGTTAATACACTATCTTGGCTACCACTAATAATTTTTCTTTTCTGAAACAATGTGAAACCCGTTGTAGAATTCTTATCAAAACTAATTCGCGAATTACCATAATACCAACTGTACATATTACCGTACATACATGTGAATTAAGCGTCAACTATGACGGGTGATTCTATACGGTTTTTTTAAACGAACTTTCCAGTAATGTTTTCTCCACGAGCTTGGCTTTTTTTGCAGATAGCTTATTTAATTTCAACAAATACATATTACCAACTTTAGTGAAGCATCATTGTCGTCTATGAGAATTTGATGATTCTGACTGTTCTTCTATTCAAATAAATGCATTTACTGCATTACTTTTGCTTTCTAGTGCATAGCTTAATTCTTTTATTTCAATATGCTTATATTATCTTAATTAAGCATAGTTGGCATCGATTTTTGTTTCTCCTGAACGCACGTGGAATTAGACAAAGTATAAATTTGGTGGCTTTAACCACGCGTGCTACGTAACATTTCTTTTTAGAAATTCAGACTAACACTTCATATCATTAATAATGAATATGTTCAAATGTTTGAGATATTAGACTATTTTTAAGTGCCTTTAATTGTAAGTAAAACTAACAGTTAGATTAGAAGGCATTATTTCTCTTCAGTATTTTATTTAATTTTTCAATTTCATAATAAGAACTTAGTTCAGATAAAATTACGCTTATACTTCATCTAAAATGTGCTGAAATTCTCATTTATTTAGTTAGAAAATTGAGAATTTTTGAGTTCATTACTCTTGTCAGGATTTGTCATAATTCATGGAATTTTGTTTCCGAGTTGGAGAGCAGGAAATTTGTTTACATTCATTTTGTCTAAACAATAAAACGTTGTTTCACCTATTTGTATTAACAGAAAGAAATTAAAACTTTCCATTTATTGTTCGAATAAATTTTCTAGGTTCATTTGTATTAACTTGAATACATAGTCATGATGGAACTGTGGGTAAAGGAGAATTTTGTAGAAAAACTGACTATTCCTTAAAATAGTAGAAGAAGCTGAAGAATGCATGTTTTTTGTCCAAACCATTAAAAGAGAAAGATTCTTTTAAACCAAGTAAGTGTAAGAAATGAAAAGAAAATAACAAGTATTAAAATTTTTAAACAATTTTTACAAATAATTATAGTTAAAATATTGGAATTAATCTTCAAGGTTTTTAAAAAAGTGAAACAAAAGTAAAAACTGGAAAAGTTTTTCCTATTTTAAAACAATTGTAAATTTTTTCACTTTCTTGATCACAGATTTGCAATGAAGTTTAATCACAAAATGTTTTTTCGATACATTTTAAAATAATGAATATTTTTTCTAATACTTTTGCTGTAAGTGTAAGTAATTGATAGAGATATTAATTGATTGAAGAATTGAAAGAGATGCATACGCCAACAACAACAACACTTGAAAAAGATAAATTTTTCATCCAATATCTTTTCTTATTTGTAATTAAGAATTGTAGTAAAAATTGCAATAAACTTAATCATTCAAAATTAAGAATCTTTCATTAATTATACATTAAGGCATAGAGTTTTATCTGCAGCATTTATAGCTTCGAATTGTTACTGCATACAAATAAGAAAATTAACAACTGTGCATTATAAAACTTTTTAGAGTGAGGCATTCTTTAGTGATACGCTTTTGTATCATTTTCAGGAACTACAATGACAAATCTTTTTACTGTGGAGTTTTGTAGTTTCACAATGATAAATTCGTCTGATTTTAAAAATAGCAATTTCCTATCAACTCTATAATAGATTTCTTTAATGGTCAATTGGAATTATCTACTAAATTATTTTTTTACAGTACGCAAAATAAAGATATCCCCTTAAATAATTTTCATTCTAATGATCAGATTTTCACGCTTTAAAAGTCCTTCTTAATGATTCTTGGTGAACTCATATATGCTAATTAATAAGCGGTAACTATTAAATAAGTTATGAAATTCGAAACAAAAAACGTGCTTTATCTGAATAAGCATATTTTTTTAAAGATAT
Source organism: Parasteatoda lunata (assembly GCA_949128135.1). Taxonomy (NCBI): domain Eukaryota; kingdom Metazoa; phylum Arthropoda; class Arachnida; order Araneae; family Theridiidae; genus Parasteatoda; species Parasteatoda lunata. The sequence goes on from OX421970.1 coordinate 112,473,252, forward strand.
TTGGATTCCTTATCATGTTTATAACTAATATGTAATTATCTTGCACAAATCAAGCAAGTACGAAACAATGAAGTAATTAAATAATATGTTCATTTTTAGAGAAAAAACTGTTCACTTATTTAACAGGCATTTTTCAGAGAAGTTTTAATAAAACGAAATTTTTCCTGAATTTGTAGCAGCTAACTGGCCATAATTCTGAGATACAAAAAAAAAAAAAAAAAAAAAAAAACTGAGTTATTTATAGAGCGTCTAATTTTAAAGAAATTCCTAATAATACTATTTTACTACTAAAGTTCAATAATAATTTAGGATTATACTCAAGTTTTAACAATGCTTCACTATTAATGCAGCATAGATACATATTATTTTCAAATACTCTTCCATTTTAAAACTATTTCTTCATTTTTTTTCTTAATATTTTACTAGTTTATATTTGAACAATGGATTCTAAAACAGTTATTCACGAATAATAAAATTTACAATTATGCATAAACGGGCATTCTTAGAATTATTTATTTCAATTTAATTGTAATTGAATTACAATGTTTATAAATTTAATGAAATGTTTACATATTAAAAGCTTTATTTTCATACTTTCATTTTTTAAGAGAGTACCACAATTTTATGTTAATCTAGACATATAAGTGTCCAGAGAGCAAATCTCTCCAAAAAGGATCCATCCACTCCAGTTACAAATCTAAATTAAAGTCCAATTCTACAGACACAAAATTTTTGCTGCTGTGACTGTTCATCCTGCAAAAAAGAATAAAAGACGTTCCCTCCTGCTGTTACTTTATACTTATATGCAAACACTGTAATAATATCTCAAATGTTTAATTCCGTTTTAACTAAAAAGTTTAAAATAAATTTTTATTTCATATGCATAATCATATTCCATTACTTTTAAACATTTTAGATGTCATGAATATTTTACATTATTTTGAATAAATATTCTTTTCTTTTCAATAAAGGAAGCTCTTGAAAGGTCATGAAAAAAATTGATGAATATCCACGTTATAAACGCTGATCTTTTTTAAGCTTCAAGAATTTAGCTTCAACAATCCTTTTTTTCAAACAAATTGCCTCTGTAAGTTTTTTATTTTTCATTTATCTTATTTATATTATGTTATATTGTTATGTTGTTTATTTTATTCATTTATTGTATTTTTGCTTAATTTTTTCATTTTATTCGCAGTTATGAATTGATATTGCAATTATTCCAACATAAATAAAACACTTAGATTTATAAACAAAGACCAAATTTCAAAGAACTTTAAGCAATAGCTTAATTGGTTATTGTTTAGTTATTATGTATTAAATTTTAACTTATTTATTAGTTAACTTTCTTCTTAATTTTGCTTAGTTTTATAATACATGAAAATCCATTTCACAATAAAGTTCACATAAGACTAAAATAAAATAAATGGTAATTTACTTTCTCAAACAGAATAAAAATATAACATTGATTTATAATTCATTTTACTAATATATTTGATTATCATAAATTTGAAGGTAAACATTCAGAAATTTTCCTTCTGAGAATTACATTCTATTTCAATTTGTTTGATTGAAAAAGTGTCAAAACTAATGCAAACCTGATTATCTCAATATATATTTTTAGTAAAATGCTAATTGAGGCTATGCTTGTAATTAGTGGTGTAATCACTATGACTTTCCAAGAATCATTAAAAACTAGAAATTCAGTTTATTTTCTCTGAGAGGTAGAATCGTATTAATAATAATGATGAATAGTGAGTCAAAATGAACCACCTTTTTAATAACTTTTGATCCAATGATCGCCTCTTCGCGTTTTAGGACTCAATCTTAATGGCTCGAGAGGGTTACCTCAAAGATGTTAAATAATAAGTGCAGACGCTATTTTAACGTACGAAAGAAGACACAAAAACGCACCTTCTCTGAATAGTTTACTTTCGACGGATTTGGACGATCCCCAAAACATAAGGCGTAGCCACTATATAGAAAATATAGTCCTAACAATTTGATGAAGAGAGCGCTCCTAAGTTTTGACTCCATAATGTTAATTTTACTTTTTGTGTATTTCGCAATAGCTCGAGAACTTTTAAACCAAATTGAAATTTTTTTCACTCAATTAAAATGGTTTAAATTATAAAGGCACGCTTTAATAATGGTCGAAAATTTCTTGAATTGTAAGGTAGAAAATGTTTGCCTCATTTTAAAGAATATAATTTTACATCGCAAAATATAAAATTTGGGCAAAATCGGTTGAATAATTCTTGAGAAATCGAATTCTGAAAAAGTCAGATATTTAAAATTTGATTTCCCAGGAACTAGTTTAGTAGTACTCTAGTAGTTTTTATAAGCAGTTACCCTTGTTTTGTCCTACCCTTTGTTTAGGGTTATTTTTAATTATCAAATCAGCATTATGAAACTATTTTATGAAAAAGATTTGGTTTCCTATTTTTGATTGGAAATATTACTAGATTTTCAGGGACGCCCGAATTTTGTTTCAATTCGTTTCAGACTTATTTTTGATTAATAGTCTGAGAGGTAGAATCGTAATCATAAGAAAACATACTTTTCATGTCTTTAAAATAGGGATTTTTACCAGAGACTCGTGTCTGGTAAATATGAATAAAAAAGTTCCCACGACCCACCATTTCTTTAGAAATCACTTAAACTCACAACATTTTTAAGTAATGAAGTATATTTTAAATCCAGATAGCAGACCACACCTGATAAAACTAATAAGCTAATAACCAATATTTTATTTTCTTTCGTTTTTATGCATTTTAAGAGTTTATCTCAGAGTAAAGGACTTAAAACTTTTATTTGTCAAAACACCAATATTTGTAGATGTGCATATTTATTATTAAACTGATTTAAAAAAAAAAAACGCAAGTATATTTTGTTTGATGTATAAAATACATAAATATAAATAAATATAAAGTAATATATAAATATAAATATAAAGTATAAATAAATATCAGTAGCATAAAGTCTTGAAGTATCAGCACACAGAAACATTTATGGAATTAGAAAATTTAACATGATTTTCATTTCAACTTTTTCATATCTCTTATTATGCTTACAAACCTAAATTTTATAAAAACTCTTTGAATTTTTCTCTTGAAATCCACTCAAGATTGGCTTTTAGGACAATTATATCTATTAAATGAAATTTTAATATTAAACATAATAGCATTGAAAACTTATAAGAAGTTTTCTTACGACAACTTATGAAAAATTAAGAATAGCATTTTATAGACTCAGAGATAAATCTGACTTTTTAAATTTGTTTACATAGAATATGCAATTTTATTGTGCTTTGAAAACTTTAAATTTTGTTATTGTCAAGTGTTTTTTACACATTGTTTTTATGACATTGGTATTCCATTTCTGCTGCAAACAATGTTAAAATTTGTAAAATATATAAAATTGTCTTGCAAATTTTGATAAAAAAATTCAACTTTTGACTTTTGAAATATTTTTGAATTAAAAATCTTATGTATTTTTGTGACCTTGCGGCTTATAAATAAAATGCTTTAAAAAGAAAGTACGACATCAATTAAAAGAACTACTTGTTCCAAAATGTGATCGGTTTATTTTAGCTTAAAATTTTGTGATTTTATATTGCTTTGTATTTCGTGATGTTAAATTTTTATAACATTTTTCATATTTTAGTATTAGATAAAAAATACAGTAGTATACGTTTATTTTTTCCGTTTGTAATCCCTTTTTAATAGTAATCTATGATTGTAGCATTTCTGTCCAATGTGGTATTAGCTGAATCTTAGCTTTATTTTTTCCCACTTTCCTGGCTTGGTTAATTATACTTTTTATTCATTAATGTCGATTTTTTTAATACACATCAGAAAAATTTTTTCCATTTGTTTTAAAGTAATGTCATACATAGCAGCAAGCTTATTTGAAAACGTTCTCAACTATCAATGAAATTATTAAAATTTACCAGCAGTAAAATACATAAAACAACTTTTTCAATTATATTCAAAAATATATACTTACCCTCATGATTTATTGCTTAAACCAATTTAGGAATTCAGTCATTTGTTATAAAAGAAAAACTAATTTAACAATTTTAAATCATCTTATTTTTATGGCTATAATTCAGGGGTCCATACGCATACTTATTATTTTAAGCTAATGCAGTCACAGATCTTTAGAGTGAATTTATAATTTCACAATTGATTAGTCTCTTTCATATGATTTTTAAATTATCGATTTCAATCATCAATACAGTATCATAGCATTTTAAAATAATCATTTGAGAGATCATCCACTAAAATCACTTGTGTACAATATTGAAAATGTCATATTCACCGTCTTTTCAATTCGAGATTGTTGACACCTGAATTTAAAATTATTTGATTAAGGAAATCTTGAACACAATTAGAAATGCTAATTACATATTTTTATGCAGGAATATAAATTCTAATGATTCTTAAAGCAATAGAACTACAAAACTTTTCCATGCATTGATTTGAAACTATTGAATTGTTCAGTATTGATGCAATAATGCTGGATAGTTTTAAAACTTTTAGTCCTAATGATTCATAAATAAAAGAATAATTAAGAAATATTTTATTAATTATTTTTGTGATAAAATTTGCTTTTATTATAATTTTATAAGCAAATGACACTTTCTTTAGTTTGTCCTGTTCCTTTTTTAAAATTGGGCTGGTATATGTGTGCTCTTTCCAAAAAAAAAAGTCCTGATTGTGTTTTAATATTTTGAAAAATGTTTTTCGCCCATCTGGCTGATTTTCTTTGGCCTACTCCGAAGCCTGCATATGTCACACACACATGTAATCTTCTGATAGCTGAATAATACGACTTTATTCATGTATTTTTCTAATGTGGTTGTTCATTTTTAGGAAAATGATGTCTTAGTTTATGATTTGAATGATAAACCACTAAAACCATAATCTGATGCTTTTAAAACTTGGCTATTTCCGCAACCAGTGCTTGTCGTCTCAGGTAAAAATTATGAAAAAAAAATTTTTTCTAATGTTTTTCTCCTACAAAACTCTACCTTCTTTGTTTTGAAAGTAGTATGTCTTATATTTTTCAATTTAGTTTTTAAATAGTTTTTAAGATACTGAATTTATTGCTTAGGAAATTTTGCAGATTTTAATTCTTAATATCATTAATATATTTAAATTTAATTTTTATTTTATTTTTAACGTTTGAGTGTTAAATTTATTTGTGTCTAAAACATTTTCTTGTCCTTGTCAATAACTTTCCTAAACTTCAGAATTTTTTTAAAGTTATTTCTTTTCGAACAGCAAAACCCAAAAAAAATTTTTTTTTTCAAATTTAAAAGCTTAAAAGCCTTTAAAAATCAAGACTTTTATAGCTTATATATAATTTAATGAAATAATTTTAATGATTATCTCACTATTGTGTAAAGTTTATCTTAAGTAGTTAACAATTTTTTTTTTAATTTGTTACAAATCCATCTCACGGGATCAAAATTTAAAGTGAAAATTTTTTTCAACGAAACAAAATTGAAGTATTTTTTTAAACTCATTTTTTAGATTCTAATTGTAGTTAACAGTTATTTTAGCTTTGTTATTTAGGCTAGTGGTTTATTTAGTTAATAAATAGTATATTTTTTCTAGTTATAATGATTATTTATCAATACTTTACATTACTTCTTCAAAAAGGTTTTGAATATTTTAATTTATTAGGAGGCTTCGCTCTCCTACCCTTATGGTTGCCTTTCAATTATTTGTTTTTTATTGTTCTTAAAAATCTGGATCTTTTTAAAAGATATTTTTTACACAATTTATAATAATTATAGTTTAAGAACATTTTGTTAATATGCTAATCCCAACCAAATAAACAGCAAACTTAGATAAAATGAAAAACTTTTTGCGAACACAAAATCTCAATTAAAAACCATCTGCCAGCATTGATTAACTTTGGAAACTAGTTTCTACACTTTCGTTGCCAAATCATTTGCCAAATTCCTTTGAAAATTTCAAGATTTTCTTAAAAAAATGCCCAATGTATTGAACGGTGAACGCAAGATACTGTAGTGTTGTCTACCACTACAAAAATACAATCCCAATTCCCTAGTATATAAATATGTTAATTTGATTTTATGTTGAAGTATCTTTTCATAGATGAACGTTGACATTGTCGATCACTCCTCTCCCCACATTGGTGATCCGGACAAGAAAAAAAATTTGTCATTGCAATTTATTTGCGATAAACTATATTTTTATAAATTAAACTTTATTCATGTATTTTTCTAATGTGGTTGTTCATTTTTAGGAAAATAAAGTCTTAAAGATTTGGATGATTAACCATTGAAACCATCTGATGCTTTTAAAATTTGACTGATTGAAGAATGAATTGATTGAAAAATGAAGACTTGATGATTGACTATGGAAGTGTGGTAAGTAGGTTTAAAGCACTTGCATATTGTTATATTTTTAATATTTTTTTAACGTCATTTTGTTTCAGGAATTTTATTTCAGAAATTTTTTAAAATGCCATGTAATCCTAGTATTATTTATTTTTTAAAATAAAATCTTAGATTCATACTACATTTTCTGGTATGATTAAATATTTTAATATTTTTTTTCTCTTTAAATTAACTTTCGTTTTAAATCGATTATGAATACGAATTTTGCAAATCATTTCATCTTACAAAATAATGATGTTGCTAAAGCGAACCTTCTTAGTAATTTCCTTATTTCCCGAATTGCAATCTGTTAGAACGAAGCGTATTATTGATTGAAAGCTTAAACGAGAAACAATTTACCTAGTACTATTTTTTTAAGCTTATTTCATTGATTTGTTGATAGCGGAATCAAGGATAAGGATATACGTTGGAAGCTGTTTATTAAGATATACTATTGTGGAGTAACTACCCCTACGATTATTAAGCATCAATTCAGTAGTATATAAGACATGCCTACTTGATTCAATCTCGATGTATCTTTTGATAGATGAAGGTTGGAATTGTCTAACGGTCTTTCCTCACATGGGTGACCTGCTGACTTGATATGATCACGACTACTTCGATGTATGGTCCACATTGAATGGTTGATTTGCTATCTGTGACTGCGTCATCGTCCTCCTCGCTCTGTTGCTTAGTCTCATTTACATTCAACGGGATCATACACACACTCGACTGCTAGTAGCAACACAGGAGAGTCCTCACGCACGACCATGATCTTAATACAGCTCTCATGGCTAAAACTCAAAACCCGGTGACTTTAATCCTGCTCTCCCGGTCTTTCACAAATACAGCAACTAGTGGTATCCGTTCATCTAATTCTATCCCTGATAAAATTATGGTGGGGGTGTATTGTGGAGTAACTGCCATTACGATTATTAAACATCAATTCACTAGTAAATAAGACATGCAAACTCAATTCAATCTTAAGGTACCTTTTGATAGATGAAGGTTGGCATTGTCTAACTGTCATTGTCTAAAATTATATTCAGATTAGTATCATAAGAGTCAGACTCTAAAACTGAAAATGTGTGTGTGTGCTGAGAATATCAATAAAAAATAATATAAATAAAATATAAATCGAACTAAGTTTGTTAGATTTTCAACTCATTCCCATTTTTTATTGGTTTGATCAATCTTTTAATTGACTTTTGCGGACAGAACAATCGAAAGATAAGTTTCTAGGTGGAAAAAGAATAGAAAGGTTTTAGGCAATATAATTACAATTCTCATATCTTCTTAGGGTTTGATTTCTACATCATACTCGTCCTTAGTATTGTTTTCATTTATTTGCGCTGTCCAATATTTCTTGTTTTAAAGTAAAAATAAATTTCTGTTTGTTCCAACTCTGTTAAAAAATTGTATTTACTTTATTACTTGAATTGACTCTTTCAGTCAATGAAATTGAAAGATAAGTTTCTTAATGAAAGAAAGCTTTCGGTCATTACAGTTATAAACCTCATATCTTCTAAAGCTTTAATTCATAAATTTAACAAGTCCTTAGTATTGTTTCCATTATGGTGCACTGCCTAATATTTCCTGTTGTTATGGCAAAAATAAGTTTTAGTTAGAGTTTCAACTCTTTTCCATTTTTTATTTGTTTTTTATTTTTTGATTGACTTTTGCATTCAGAACAATTGAAATAAGTTTCTTGGTGAAAGAAAGTCTTTTAAGCAATATAATTATAAGCCTCAGATTTTCTTTTCTACAGCCTTAATATTTACATCAAACAATATCTTCCAAATAGGTTCACTAAATATTGTTTCTTGTTATAGTAAAGTTTCTGTTAGAGTGCAACTGATTAAAATTTTTTTATTAATTAGTTTACTGATTTATCTGACTCCTGCAATCAGACCAATTGAAAGATAAGTTTCTAATCGGAAAAATGAAAGAGATGTCTTTGTCAATCTAATTATAAGTCTCATATTTTCTAAGGCTTTAATTTTAACATCAAATTAATCCTTGGTATTTTTTTCATCTAGTTATTGTTCTTGTCACATTGTTTCTTGTTGTTATGTTAAAAATAAGTTTCTATTAGAGTTTTAACTCTTTTTCATTTCATCATTTGTTTGTTAATTGTTTTACTTGACTCTTGCAAAGAGAACAAATGAAGATGCTTCTAGTGAAAGAAATGCTTTTTGCCAATCAAATTATAAGCTTCAGATTTCTGAAGTTTATATCAAACTCATCCTTAGCATTGTTTCCGTACAGGGTCCACTGCATAATGTGTATTGGTTTTACAGTAGAAATAAGTATATGTTTGAATTTCAACTCTTTTCAATTTTTCGATTTGTTTTTTATTCTTTTAATTGTCTGTTACAGTCAAACAAATTTAAAGAAAAATTTGTTAGTGAAAGAAAGGTTTTTAGACAGTATAATTATTAGCTTCAGATTTTCTAAAGCATTAATTTTTAAATCGAACATTATATTAGCATTGTTTCCATATAGGTCCACAGCACACTGTTTCTCGTTATGGTGAAAATGAAGTTTCTGTTAGTTTCATATCTTTTCCATTTTATTTTTTGTTTTGTTCACATTTTTAATTGACTCTTGAAGTCAGTACAATTGAGAGATAAATTTCTTAGCGAAAGAAAGGCTTTCAAGAATCATAATTATATGCCTTAGATTTTTTAGAGCTTTAATATTGATATCAAGTTAATCCTTAGTATTGTTTCCATATAGGTGCAATACACAATTGTATAGGTCCTTGTGCACTATTGTTATAGCAAAAATAAGTTTCTATTCGAGTTTCAAATCTCTTTCCATTATCATATTTGCTTGTTTCTTGTTTTAATAATTTTTGCAGTCGTATAATTGAAAGAAAAGTTTTTTAGTGAGAGAAAGGCTTTTGGCTAGTATCATTATAAGCCATAGATTATCTAAAGCTTTAACTTTTACATCAAACTATTCCTTAGTCTAATTTCAGTTGAAGTCCACTGAACAATGTCTCATATTGCTTTAGTAAAAATAAGTTTCTGTTCGAGTTTCATCTCATTTAAATTTTTTTATTTGTTTTTTTTACTCTTTATTTTGTCCCTTGCAGTCAAAAAAATGTAAAGATAATTTTTTTGTGAAAGAAAGTCTTTTAGACAGTATAATTATAAGCCTCAGATTTTATGAAGCTTTAATTTTTACACCGAACAATTTCTTAGTATTGTTTCCACATAGCACCACAGCACATCGTTTCTTGTTATGATAAAAATTAGTTTTTTTTAGAATTTTATCTCTTTTTCTTTTTTATTTATTTGCTCATATTTTTTATTGACTCTTACAGTGAGAACAATTGAAACATTAGGTTGTGAGTGAAAGAATGGCTATTTATTATTTTAAGTATTATAATTATAAGCTTCAGATTTTTAAAGCTTTAATTTTTACCTCAAATTTGTCATTAGTATTTTTTCAATATAGGTCTACTGCATAATCTATTGCATATTGTTGTCAGAGTAAAAATAAGTTTCTGTAAGAGTTTGCCTATTTGTTTTTTTTATCTTTTTCATATTTCCGTATCATATAAAATGATTGCTGTTCTAGTTTTAGATTAAGTTTTAAATCTGAATTATGTTTCGTTCTTTTAAAAATTTTACTAATTTTTTTTATTATTCACCTTCTTGGAAGATAGAAAGTTTACATCTATTTATGGTAAAAACTTTCGAAAACATGAATGATACAAAACTAAATGTTTGAATCCTTGACACGAATGTTGTAATTCAGAAAGTTGAGGAGGAAATGCGAAAATAATGTCGTCATAGTTATTAACATAATTTCTGTAAAAGTGTAAAAATTGTTTTATTTATATCCGATTATATCATAACTGATGGTATATATCAAAATTATAAATTATATGACACTTGCTTTTAAGCAGAAGGGTATTTGAATAAAATTGGCTGTTACTGAAGGATAACTGATATCTGAAGACTCTTGAAATGATTAAATTACAATTTTGAGCTTGGTTATCTTATATCTGCCACAATGTAACTCAATTAAGTAACTGAATTTCAAGATTTTTTGATACGATAATAACTTTATTTGATCCATTTATACTTCTTAAATATTTTCATGCAGATCTTAATTTTTTGAAGAATTATTTTTAAAGAAAATTACTCAATTTCACTTGAACTGAGATTTTTACTTGATCTGCGAACTTGATTATTGCTTAAAATATTTTATACTTTTTGTTTTAAAAAATTTATTTCTTATATTTTGATATATGTGTAACTATCTGGGAATGGTATACTGTTCCAAAAGTTTACCTGTTTTAATTAATTATTATTTTTTTAATTTTATTTATTTAATTTATTTGTTTATTTTTTTGAAAAATTTTTTCTAGTTTTTCTTTTTTTTTCTTATTTTCTTTTCCTCCAAAATCCTGTTTTTAATCATAAAGTAAGATTTCATTTATTCACGTTATTTTAGTTGTGTTCATTGGTCCTCCTTGTGAAACCGTCCTAATTTAAAATATCCTGACAAACTGAATTATGAATTTATTAGTTTTTGTAAATTTTTTATCTCCAATTTAGTGTTTATATTTTTACGTATGAATTTTTTTTCTTTTGTAGATCATATCGATTTAATATAATAAAGATGCCATCTACTCTTGGTAATATCTAGGAAGCTATAGAGCTGCTTGAATTTCTGAAAAATTGCTACCATTTATATAGTAAGTAGGATCAATTTTATCAATAATTTTAACTGTAGTTGAAAATTTTATCACTTTTAAGAAATATTTTTACAGATTTCTATTTTGTTGAATGTATAAAATGTAGATTAGTTAATTTAATTCTGAATCTTATTCTTTTGAAAGTACATAAAACATTCTACTTTTGCCACCACAGTTTCTCTTAAAAGTAACAATGCTGATTTCTGATGTAAATCACTTTCTGATGCACTGTAAAATCTTAAATAATAAATAAAATAACATACTAGAACTTAAATTTAATCATTCAGGGTGGCACCAATTAATTAGTGCAGACTATATTTTAAGTTACAAAATAAGACACAAAAAAATTACTTTCTCTAAATAAATGTGCCTTTTTTCCCCGTCTTGAATTCTTGATCCTCAAAATATGAAGTGGGGTAGCCACAATCTTAAAAGTTAGATCCAAAGAATTAGATCAAAAGAGTTTGGTCAAAAGAGCGTTCGAAATTTTGGATCTCTTTAGAGGACGCCATACCTGAGAAGAAACTTTTCGTCGTAAATTCCTTCCTTTCCATTACTAATTTAAAAGATAGAAAGAGTGTGTTCTGGGAAGCCTAGAGTAATAAATGAAGTTTCACTCACTGAAAAAGAGTTAAAAATATCAAAATTAAAAAAAAAGTTTTGGAAGAGAATCTCTCCATCGTCTAATTCTAAGTTATCTTCTTTATTTTCTTTCTGATATTTTAAGAATTTCTTTTTAGAACTTCGAAGCTTCATGGCTTACTCCAGGTTAGACTGAACTCACTTTTTCTGTACTTTAAATTAGTTTTGGATGTCAAAGAAAATTTATGATGAAAAGTTTCTCTCTTGCTATGGCGTTCTCTTAATGCCAATTATACTTTATTCATATTTTCCAATATCTCAAGAAATTATAAGAATTAAAAAAAAAGAAAAATTTCTATCATTAAATTAATTTTTCCAATGATAATTCCATGCAAAAGATAAATTTTCATGAATATGTATTTTTATTGTTTTATTTAAAAATTGTCAAAAGTCAACAAAATTCAAATTTTTACATCATTTTAATTACCCTAAACTAATTATTACTAAGAATTACCCTAAACTATGCTGGCTCTTTCTTGAAATCAGGGTTGGGGATATTTGTTTTGGTAATAAAAAATAATCCATTTTCTTTAAATCATACTTTTTATTTTAAAAAAAATTTTTTTTTAAATTGAAAACTGTTATTTTATAAGTCTAATTTAAAAAAAAAGTTATAGATAAAATGTTGTTATAAATAAATCACAACAATTCTATATTGAAACTAATACTGCATTAAAGAACTGATTTAATTCGTTATAAATACAAATATGTAAAAATTAATAAATAAGGATTAAAAGTGCATTATTTACCACTAAAAAAGAGGCTAAAACAAGACTAAAGAAGAAGCAAAAATCCTCTTAAACTAACAATAAATTTATACCATTTATATCTTATTTGCAAAAATGTAAGTATTTCAATGTGGAATAACTTACCCACTTAATAAAAGTCAGGCAATAAGAAGAAAGAAAACCACGTGAATATCTTTAAACACCTACTTTATACCATAATAGGATTATTTCTTTTTAAAAATTCCTTATAATATATATTTGCAATAAAATGTGAAGTTTGTATTTTAAAGCTAGGAATAAATAGTATGTTCCTTACTATCATGTTTATCGAAAAAATAGTCCATATTAAGTATCTATTTTCTACAGATGTATATGTAAAGAAACTACATTACAATTACCCTTTCTTTATTTGTATTCTGAAAAATCTAAATGAATTATAAGATTTTTAAAATGACATTCTTACAAATTAAAATTTATTAGCACAGCAATAAGCTTATAATATAAAATACATTTAAAAAATAATAATCAACTTAAAAAACATTGTAGCGATTACATGCGTCATTATTTTTGAAAGTGGTATAAGTCAAATATTTTTTAAGTGTTAATGTTTGAATGAATTTAAAAATATTGGAAAGAATAATCAATTTCGGTGATTTTTTAACTCTATAATTTGATGAAACATCAGATACAACAATGATATTTATAATCGGAAAAATTTAAATAAACTTTTTATAAGCTCAAAATAGACTTATTCCACTTTCAGAAATTATGGTTAACATATTAAAAGGCTTTGTAAATTTCTAAGTCTTTATATTTTTTTTTAAAAGTCATAAAATTTTTTTAAAAAATCTTTTAGTTTACGTTTTTCTTATTAAACTGAAACTGATTACTATTAAAAGATTAATATTAGACTTGAAGTAATGGAAACCTTGTTGCGTCTCACTCTATGGCACGCATAATGCTGTCACTCTTTATGTGTGACTTATGTGTATTAAGCATTAAATTATTTCAATTCTGAAACAGAGCAAAAGCACATTTCATTGAAGAAATATATAAAAGGAAAGTCCTTAGTTATAAAATTTCTTGAAGGAAAAATAAAGTAACGATCGAAATCAACTTAAAAAAATTTATTAGTTTTTATGAAAGTTTCCTGTAAGTTTGCTTTTTTAAGAACTAGAAGGGTAGTTTCTGAAAACTAAAAATCGTAATATAAAGGGAGTTTTTATAATAAAACATTAAAATGCTAATCTTTATAAAAAATTAACAAGTTTAAAGTTGGCCACTGGTTGAGAATTGTAAAAAAGTGTTCTCTTGTTTCAAATTGCTATGTTATTTTACGGTCCTGTGGATTTAGTCTAGCTCAAATGCTAAACAGTTAGGGTAAGCATTGAAAAAAAAAAACTAGTTTGTTGCAGAGAAAAAAATTTCTCTTTATATTTGTTTTAATTTTTTTATTTGAGAGCTCTCATCTTCTCAAGAAATGTTTGTATAAATTTAATGAAATGAAAAGTCTCGAGCAATTATTTTGCTATGAAAAGATCGTTTATAATCTTTTAATTACTTAAAAATTTAATTATTTCTCCTTCTTTAATTATAACTAAAAACATTTTTTTCTTTTAGTGTCGCTACAAGATGCTTCTAAGATGCAGCCTGAGCAAGTTTGTTTCTTTTTGTCCATTTCTTTTGTCATTATTTGATACCAAGTTTGAATATTAAACAAGTAGATAAGTAATTTAATTGTAAAACATTTTGTAATAACTATTTTTTTTAAATGGCTATATCATAATCTAATGTTACAAGACTAAAATTTATAAGTTCATGCACAGGTTTTAGTTCAAATTATAACTTATGAACAAAATGAAAAGCATAATGACAGTAAATAAAAATCGGTAATGCACTATTTTCCTCCTTAAAAAGAGAATAAGATTAATTATTTGTTGCAGTTATCGCGGGGTTAAACACAAACTTTTAAAACTAATTTATTAACTACTATACCTTCCTTAGGGTTTAAAATAGTATATAATTTCCTGGAAATCTGCCTGCTAAAATATTTTATTGTTAGCAGAATTATAAAGTTTTCACTGAACATTTCTCAGCTGTTTAAAAAATTAACTTTAACTTGCACTAGAACATTCAGCCCTGAAGAACTAGTGGTCCTCAATTTGGTCAAAATAAAGGGTTTTATTAACAAATACGTTGCTCATATGTACCACCCAGATAAAATTTTCCAAGCAAATCTGCAAACCATCGACAAAAAACAAATTGTGCTTCCATATTTAAATGACATAGCCTTAAATGAACATAATTTGCTGGTAAATTTCGCTCAGTTGTTGAGACGAGCAGTTAAAGGGAAAAAATTTGGAGGCAGAAATGAATTAAAAATATTAAAGAACAACAAATGAACAAATCAATTTTTAAACAAATGATCGATGCTATTTGAATTAGAAAGGGCACCTGGCACAAGAAATAAATTATAAAAATCGCCTGCTTTAAAAAATACTACTAGGCAAAGGCCCTAATGAAGAATTTTCTAAAACACGAATATTTTATACCCCTTACTCATCCTATATAGATTTGTCTGATAGGATCTGTTTATTTGTGGAACTTATTTCGATTATTGAGAACAAAATGTAATCCCGATATTGGGGTCTCTATACATATTTTTTTAGGATCTTGGCTGAACTAATTTTGAGCTCGCCTTTGATTATCCTCAAAAACTTCACTGTTGGAAGATTAGACAATTATATTTTAAAAATTTTGAATCTATGAACTATAAAAGTATACAAACTTGCAAGGTAATGGAGAATAAGTTTCATGATCTTTGAAACTGTAGGAATTAGAGTTTGAGACTGAATTTTGGGTTAGAATAATAATTAGAGTCTAGGTGGAGTGTTCCTGCTGTAATTTGGCTTGTCTGCTTCATGTTGATCAACATATGAATGCAAAAGCACTCCAGCCAAATGTCACTAAACTGTTTCTTCCTGATTTGTGCATGATTTTTCCAACCATGGTCGATGACATCCAGCAAGAAGACACCACACCACACCATGCCCTAGTGCTGGTGTTGCACATGATCGGTTTGAAGAGTGAGGGATCGCCACTCTTCTCAAGTCTCCCCTTCTCCAGTTACCTGATCTCAATCCAGTTGAATGTGTGAGAGATGCACTTGGAAGTTACAGTACCTTGTAACCCTGATTACCGAACATTCCATCCACGATGCCAGTTTCCATAGCGAAACAATCAATTATTCAATATATCAAGCAAGAAGCCCATGCCAATTTGAATTGCCCCTGTTTAAAGGATGAAGGTGATGTACATATAATTTAGACTTAACTCCGATAATAATTATTAATGCTGCTATCTTACTTCATATATATCTTACGAGTGTGTTCCGAATTCTAATGATTATTTCCCCTCAATCTTAGGTATATGTTTTAAAAATGTGTAAGTATTTTTAAAAGTAAAACATTTGAACTAAAATTTATAAAACACTGTGTTTATGAATTTTTTTAATTTTTCGACAGATGTCCATAGCAGTCTCGGGAGATGAGACTTTGAAAGGGAGGGGTGTAGCGGGAAAACCATATGGGGTATGCCAGGAAATGACACACTCTTAATGGTTTTTTTGACAAAATCTCATTTTTTCAAAATTTTATAGTTTTTTATTTGTGTTTTTCATTTTTAATTGTAAAAGTTATTTAAATTTTTTTATACGTAACAACAAAGTTCCTGTGCTTTTAAAGTTGGCTAAAAAGTAAAAAAAAAAAAAAATCTGTGTGCAGGCCTGTTTCATTGTTGGCATAAAACCAACTGCCAAGTATTTGAAATTTCCAATCACCTTTTTCCATCTCAAATAATAAAGTAAATTCAATATTATTCCTTAACAAAAAGGAAAAATATACATAACTTGTTGAAATTTTTAGCTTTATTCCACAAAAATTGCGACAATATCAATGCGCATGTCAATATATCAATAGAGACAGCTAACCATGGCCTAAATTATTCTCAACCCATCAATAAAATAACATATTATTTAACTTAAAGCTAAATTAAATATGGTAATTAAATAGAAAAAAAACTCATTCAAATTTATTTTTGATTAGCATAAACATTTTTATGCTGGTTCTATTCAGCCTGCAATAACATTAAATCGACTTTAATATTGATTGATTGTTGTGCAATAGATTGGCAATACATAAGATATAAAATAATTCCATACATAAAATTATTGCAATTGTTCGTTGTTTTAGTCGTTATTTTGAAAAGAATTTTTTTTTAAATCTAAAATGCATTTTGTATTTAGCTTTTGTATGAAACACAAGGCAGATTTTAAATTTTAATCTAATTTTTTAAATTGGGTATTTAAAATTTTCGATGTTTATAAAAAGTAAAAAATTTTATACCTAAAAGGAAACAGAAGCAAAAACTGCTAAAAGCTATTTAAAATCTTCTTCAAAGTTTATTATTATTACTTTCTGATTCTCTAATAACTAGGAAAAAGTATTTTTTTATTCGTTTACAGTAATTACCTAAGACAATTAAGTAAAACTAACTTTTCATTAGAGTATCACTATAATATTTAGCTAAAGTAACGAAGTAAACAAGAATAAATTTGATTAACTGAATATATTTCAAATAAACAACTAAAATAATAAGAAATAATGCTGAAAGTTTTCTTAACTTTACAAATGCTACAAAATCTTGCATCGAAAATTTAGAAAAATTTAATATTTCTCAAGCATAGAATTTTTACAATCTACAAACTTAATTCAGTGGTTTTCTCCAATCGTATGTAACTGTTTTTAAATCCTTGTTTTTGTCATGTCTCTTTCAGTGTTAAATATTTAAAAAGTTATGAGTTTTTCGAAGACTAACCGGTGAGTTTTTACTTCTTATTCTGTGTTTTAAACCTCCCATCCCAATAAACATATAGTTTGTCTAAATCAAGAATTCCCCCACACATTCGTCTGGACCTGTGGCGGTGACTATGGTAACGAGGTATGACTATTTCAAGCTGGAGTCACGGTTTTGGAAGGATTTCGGAGAGAAAAGGAATCTTTCTTCGGAGTATTTTGCTGGTCCTTGTTATAGTGAAGCTACCCTCCTGAAATGCGCCATTCTTGTTTCCATAGCACCGGACGGCCTAAGACTTTGTGGCGGTGGGAGTTTTCAGCTTAGACAAACTATAGATAATTCCACCGGTTCAAAGATACTCTATAAGCATGGAATTCCTAGTTTCTAATAAGTCAGTTTAGGAGTTTGGTTTCATTTTATCCCCTATTCCCTGTTTTTCAGTTGTCTTGTCCCTTTTCAACGCTAAATATTTCCAAAACTGGGGAGGATGAGTTCTGCAAGTTAAGGCACTATAAGACTAAGCCGCATGCTTTCACATCTTATTCTGTGCTTTATGCAACCCACCCTTTGAACATAAATATTTCAGACTGTTTCAATGAGACTGCATAAACATGTGACTGCTTGCTTCCTCCCTATCACTAAGATAGTTTAGAAGTAATGTTGCATTTATCCCATTTTCCATGTTTAGTTTCATTACTATACATTTTGATTGTTTTGCACTTTTAAATTCCATTGAGTTTAAATGTTTCCGCCGTTCAGCTGAGATGATTTAGAATTTTGGTTGCCCTTTATTCCATAATCTGTGTTGAATGTTTTTTCCCCCATAGATTTTGAATGTTTCGTATTTTCCATCTTTTGGGTATGAATGTTTCCATCCTTCCACTGAGACAGTTTAAGATTATGGTTGTATTTTTTCTCATATTCTATATTGAATGTCTTTTCATACAATTTGGGACGTTTCCTACTTTGAATCACCTGTGTATCAATGCTTCCACCCTTCCATTAAGATAGTTTAGAATTTTGGCTGTATTGTATTCCATATTCCAACTTGCTTTCTGTTTTATTTTTCTCTTACACTTTGATTGTTCTGTATTTCTATTCCTTGAGTGTGAATGTTTCCACCCTTTCACTGATACTGTTTAAGATTTTGGTCTTATTTTATTCGGCGTTGAGTCTTTTTTCTTATTTTCAATATGTTTTGCATGTTTCGTATTTTCTTCATACACTTTGAATAATTTGTATTTTTTTCCATATGTTTTCAGTTTCATATTTTGTCCATACATTTTGAATATATCTTATTTTTTCCATAAATTTTGAATATTTCGTATTTTTTTCGTACATTTTGAATATTTCATATTTTTTCCATACATTTTAAATGTTTCTTATTCTTTCCATGAAATTTTTAATGTTTCGTATGCTTTCAATACATTTTCAATGTTTCGTATTTTTTCCATACATTTTCAATGTTTCGTATTTTTTCCATACATTTTCAATGTTTCGTATTTTTTCCATACATTTTCAATGTTTCGTATTTTTTCCATACATTTTCAATGTTTCGTATTTTTTCCATACATTTTCAATGTTTCGTATTTTTTCCATACATTTTCAATGTTTCGTATTTTTTCCATACATTTTCAATGTTTCGTATTTTTTCCATACATTTTCAATGTTTCGTATTTTTTTCCATACATTTTCAATGTTTTGTATTTTTTCCATACATTTTCAATGTTTCGTATTTTTTCCATACATTTTCAATGTTTTGTATTTTTTCCATACATTTTCAATGTTTCGTATTTTTTTCCATACATTTTCAATGTTTCGTATTTTTTCCATACATTTTCAATGTTTCGTATTTTTTTCCATACATTTTCAATGTTTCGTATTTTTTCCATACATTTTCAATGTTTCGTATTTTTTTCCATACATTTTCAATGTTTTGTATTTTTTCCATACATTTTCAATGTTTTGTATTTTTTCCATACATTTTCAATGTTTTGTATTTTTTCCATACATTTTCAATGTTTTGTATTTTTTTTCCATACATTTTCAATGCTTCGTATTTTTTTCATACATTTTCAATGTTTCGTATTTTTTCATACATTTTCAATGTTTCGTATTTTTTCCATACATTTTCAATGTTTCGTATTTTTTTCATACATTTTCAATGTTTTGCATTTTTTTCATACATTTTCAATGTTTCGTATTTTTTTCCATACATTTTCAATGTTTCGTACTTTTTCATACATTTTCAATGCTTCGTATTTTTTTCATACATTTTCAATGTTTCGTGTTTTTTTTATACATTTTCAATGTTTCGTATTTTTTCTCCATACATTTTCAATGTTTCGTATTTTTTCTCCATACATTTTCAATGTTTCGTATTTTTTCTCCATACATTTTCAATGTTTCTCTTGTCCAATGTTTCCATCTCTTGTGTTATTACTGTGACGGTTTAGGACTTTGGTTTCATTCTATTCCATTCTCTTTGTTGGTTTTTTTCCCTTTACACTTTGAATGTTTCGTACTTCCGTCTTTTATTAAGAGCGTTTCTTTTCTATTAGGTATTTTGGATTTTGGTTGTATATTATTCCGAATTCTGTTTTGAGAGATTCTTTTCTATATAATTTTAATGTCTCCTATTTTTCTTATTTTTTTTCAAGTGCTTCATATTTTTCTATACCTTTTGAACGTTTCATATTTTTTTTCCATGCATTTCGAATGTTTTGAATTTTAGTCCATACATTTTGAATAGTTCATACTCTTCAATTTTTAATGTTCCATATTTTTCCATGCATTTTGAATGTTTCGAATTCTTCCATATATTTTGAATGATTTTATCCTTTGTGTATGAATGTTCCTTTTCCTTACCCTGAGACTGTTTTGGGTTTTGATTCATTATTTTTAAATATTTTGAGTTGAGTGTTTCTTTTCGATTCATTTTAAATATTTCGTATTTCCTTTCCCTTGTCTATGAATGTTTCCATTCTTTAATAAAATGTTTTAGGATATTGGTCACATTTTATTCCATTTGCTGTGCTGTTTGTTTTTTTCATTCAATTTATTCCTAGCGTATGAAAGATTCCACAACTCCACTGAAATGGTTTAAGTTATTGGTTTCATTTTATTCCATATTGTGTGTTGTGTACCCTCCCCATACGTTTTCAAGGTTACATACATATATTTATTCCTGGAGTATAAATGTTTTCACACTTCCTCTGAGACAGTGCAATGCAACCAAATACAATGCAATCAAAATCTTAAACTAGGGTGGAAGCATTGTTATAAGTGTGATAAAAGGTAGAAAAAATCCTGAAATGTATAAAAAAACATTCAGCATTGATTTTGAGGTGAAACACAACCACAATCCTAAACCATCTCAGTGGAAGGGTAAAAACATTCATACCCAAAAGATGGAAAATACGAAACATTCAAAATCTATGGGGGAAAAAACATTCAACACAGATTATGGAATAAAGGGCAACCAAAATTCTAAATCATCTCAGCTGAACGGCGGAAACATTTAAACTCAATGGAATTTAAAAGTGCAAAACAATCAAAATGTATGGTAATGAAACTAAACATGGGAAATGGGATAAATGCAACATTACTTCTAAACTGTCTTTGTGATAGGGAGGAAGACAGCAGTCACATGTTTATGCAGTCTCATTGAAACAGTCTGAAATATTCAAGTTCAAAGGGTGGGTGGCTTAAACCACAGAATAAGCATACGGCTTAGTCTTATAGTGCCTTAACTTGCAGAACTCATCCTCCGCAGTTTTGGAAATATTTAGCGTAGAAAGAGAAATGACAACTGAAAAACAGGGAATATAGGATAAATGCAACCAAACTCCTGAACTGACTTAATGGTAGGGTTGAAACAGGGAATTCCATGCTTATAGAGTATTTTTGAACAGGTGGAAAGATCCATGTTCATGGGATGGGAGGTTGAAAACACTGAATAAGAAGTAAAATTCATATTGTACAACACTACTGAGCATTTGTTAGGAAGTTTTATGAAAACTCTAATAACTTTTAACAATGTAAAAATGTTTTCGCAAAATTCCATCATGGAAAAATGATATGTTTTCTATGTTTTAATATGTTTTATATTAATAAATAAGAAATTGTCTTTAAACTATGCGCAAAATGTATTAAAGTTATTAATCAAATCACTCTTGACGAAAACCTGAAGTCACAAAAGTATATTTCAAAATAAATTCGTATTAAGTTTAGGGCATTGTATTTCATTTGGCATCTGTAGTCAGTTTTTTTTCTAAAATAACTTGTTGAAATTTCAAAATTTTTTTTACACGCAGCATGCGGCTCTAAACTCTTTTAAATTGCATTACTCTAAAATAAATTTCACTGGCAACATAATTTGATAATAGTAGCATTTAAAAAGTAGTGCTAAAGATAAAACCCCTTCATCATGACTTGAAGTCAGATTAGGCTTTTCCAATTAATTCCAAAAAAATTATAATGCACTCATAATTTTTAGTTTCTGGCCAACTTTAAAAAACAGGAATATTTTACATTACAGGAAATAAATTTTACATTTGATAAATGAAAATCTGTAAATGTCATAAGAAACTGAAACAAATGAAATTCTCATTTTATCAAAAATCAGTAAGTGCACGCCATTTCCACGCATGTTCTATTCATGGCAACCCCTGTAAATTTCTTAATTAAAAAAAGTTCATGTTTTGAAAAAAAAAATTATGTTACGAGATGTTTTGAGGGGTCAATTACGTTACATAGTAGAAAATAAACAGCATTTCTGCGGTGAAGATTATGCATGAAACACATAGCAGTAGAAACCGCCTATAATGCATCATAATCCTAAACTATCTAATAAAATGTAACTTTAAGAGACCGGGAAAGGAGTTCATTGAGAGTGAGCAATATAATCTGGGTAACCAAAATACTAAGATCACCCATTCAGTTCTTTTTTGGACTTCTTTTAGATTTTATTCAGTACTATTGATTTTGGTATGGGTTCCTCGAAATGTTGAATCATTGTTTGTACCGTCTAAGACCATGAATTGTGAAAGGGATGTTTCAGTTCATCGAGATTCATTGGTACTGTATCTTTCAACTTCTTCCCACACATGTTCACCGGATAGAAATCAGGTGGTTGAAAAAGGGGCGACCTAGGTTGAATGTGCTTTCTTTCGTGTTCCTCGAACTACTCCTGTGCAATGCAAATGCGCTGTGGCTTGATGCGTTTGTGGTTTGGAAACCATGCATGGAACAAGAGAAAGGCGCTTATAGGCGAAAATATGGAATAACTATTAAAATTCGCACGTTCATCAACATAGATCAGAGAAGCTAAGTGAAGGTAGGAATAACAATGAGTGAAATGAGATATAATTTGTATTATGGGTATTCCTAAAGATTTAACTTTAATGACTCTTGACCCACTTAAATACAGAACTTGTAAAATATTCACTGGAGAGCCTGAAAATTGATACAAGTATGTTTATGCATATGACAGAGGTGTACCACATGATCAGCAATGCCTATATAAAACGATATAGAAGATAAGGATTTAAAGCCAAAACTACCAAGAACTGCAAAGAATTTCTCCTTCATCCTCCTAGTAAAGCTACATTCAAAAGTGAACAGAAAAAAGGTGAATAACTACTTATGCAACTCCCTTCTGAGAGATTACTACAAGATTCAAAATTACTACTGCGAGTACTACAGTACTAAAATATTCATATAATTTATTATCAAAGCCAAGATTTGTGAGAAATGTGAACATACATAAACTAAATGCCTCTTTTTACGTATGAGCCATCAACTGCATCACTACAGGACGAAAATTGTGCGAGGCTTGTAATATCCATAAATTAAAGACAATCTTCTAAATTTGATTATTCTGTTACTCTCCAATCTTAGAGACATTAACCTACCAAGATCTGCTGAAAATAAGCTAAAAATTCTGAACAAGAAACTTTCTCAGAGAAACCAGCTTGCAAAAAATATAAATGAATCTTCTATGTTCTTCAACTCTCAATTTTGTACAAAACCGAAGAAAGTACTATTTACCTAAACATGTGTAACGCAACAAATTTCACCGATGGAAAGATTTAGAAAACAAAAAAGATAAGAAAAACGTGCTTCCATATGAAAAAGCCTCACATGAGTGTTACACGATCTGCTACCAATCAGTTTCATATCTTAAAAATATGCAATATCAAGAATCTACTTTTTTAAGACACTTTTCAGTCGTTCTAAGGTGTACCACATGATCAGCAATACAAAAAGTGTTCTTTCCAAACACTTTCAAGCTATCCACCACATAACATAGGCAATGTGAGCATACATTAAACAAATGTCTCATTTTGCAAAATAGCCATGAACTGCAGCACAACAAAAAAATTGTATGATTTTTGCACTCCGTCTAAATTAAAAAATATCTTATATTCAGTTACTTCCATGTATTACATAGAACTGTTGAAAGTATACTATAAGTTTTGAACTATCAAAGAGACATTCTCAGACAAACCGGCTTGCATGAAATTAGCACGAATCTTCTATGTTGTACATAACTCGTACATTTGCATAGAACCTAGAAAAGTATCATTTACGGAAACTGAAGACAGACAGCAACTGTATGAAATGAGAAATTAAGAAAAAAGTGTTTCCAGATGATAAAGCCTCTCTACAGTAGTCACTTCCTGCTACCAGACAGTTTCATACATTTAAAGTATGCATCATCAAAAATCTCTCTTGAGAAAAAGCTGCTGATACAGGATGTGTACCTTCTAATAATTTCCTAAATTATCTACCATCTAACCCAGGCAATGTGTGACTTCACTACATCTTCTGACCTATTTTTATCAAATGCCTTAGCCAAGGATAAAATAAGGATAAAAAAAGCCAGGGATTGTCAAACTGTGATGAATGTCAGTGCCTTCAAGGCTTGTGTAAAGAGAATTATGTTATTCTTTGTTTAAGCTGTAAGATCAGCTCCTGCTGCTACAGTAGCATTTTATCAAAAGACATGAGCCAGCTAGAGAAAGGCCCTGAAAAAAGGAGGCATTCAACAAGTTATGAGAATATTTAAAAACAGCGAAAAACATGCAACATTTCCTCAAATGGTCATGGGCTTTGTTGCTAACGAGATGTCTACCAGTGGTAACGTGCATTTTGGCCATCATTTATGCTGGTTTACTGGGCCAAAGGCTCACAGAAGTACAATAATTCAATAATTCTCTAGAAGTACAATTTGATTGTTATTGATACATCTAAAGAACGACTGTGATAAGATATGTAAGCATATTGTTTGATCAACCACATCCATTCATGTCCATTATCTATTCGGAGACATTTTGACAATTCTGGCATAGAATGAAATGTCCCACACAAAAGAAGCTGCTACAAATTGGTTCTAAGAATAAGTTTGGACTTAACAGAATAAGTTTGTGTTGAAATTGATCTCTCATTGATCGCAACTACCCAATGTTTCCACAGCAAAGGTAGCTGGATGTTCTACTGCAACCATGAGCCAACTCACGCAAAAGATGTTCCCAAAAAGGAGCTGGAACACCTGAATTCTATGTGAATTTTCAGTGGATTAAATGGACTCTGTCGTCATTATGTGTGAGAAATGGAAAGATATTTAGACTTGATTGCTGAAAAAAGCAGGCGATTAGTGAATTCTACCTATATAATCTATTATCTACCTAATTAATCTGTCCATTTAAAAACAATTGCTTGGCGATGTGAAATCAATCCATCAAAAATATTGTCAAACAGTACAACTCTAAGGAATTAGTTCCCATTGCCCCTGAATCTGATAGCACTGTCTGTGAAAGTTCCATTTCTGGAAGTACTAAACAACTTTCTTGCTCAGGGAAAACAAACTTAAATTACCAAATCTACTACTGCAAAAAAGAGATGAAGGAAAATGTTTACTAGTGGCTACTAGAATCTAAATCACTCCAAATTCTCAGTAATCTCTTTTTCTCTGCGAATCAATTCCCCAACCAATGGAAACTCAACATGAAATCCCCTCTGATTCACCATCATTAGCTCCTACAATACCAATAGACTTCCAACAACTCTCACCAATGAAAGTCACTCAGAAGCAGACAGCTCCAAAGCCTACAAGAATTAGAAAGCTGATAGTCCTCTTATAATTGCTAATAGACAACAGCGAAGTTTTAATTGGAGATGTTCTGCTGAAAAAACTACCTCCACTTCTTCTGAATTAAACAATTCAAACAGTGAATAACCAAACCCCATGATCAACCAACTTACAAGGATCTTCCAATTTTTCATAATCATCTTAGAAAATACGGCTCGTTACAAAATAACTTATAAACTTTAATAAATCAATGACGACACCTCAGGATAACAGGATTAACAGAGCCAGTAGTTCGGACAACTGCAGGCTACTTGCAATGATCAATCACTTTGCCTGAAATGTGCTAGGCCCGAGCTCTCTTTCCAATGTGATCAGTATTTGGGTGGTGTTGATTTTTGTTTAATACTCCTGAGGAAAGGAAATGTATATTAGGGTGATCTTCGCCTTGGGAGTAAACTATCCCTAGATGACACCTAGATGTTCCAAGCCGTCATTCTCCCCAACACCTCCTAACGTTAAAAGTCTCAGTCGCCTAAAGGCAGAATTACCATATGAAGAAGTCAGATGTCCGCTACAGCAGACAAGTACTTAGCATTATAGCATATCAAGTCAAGACAAATGCTGCTACAATTGTGCATCCTCCATTCAATTTCATGAGATATGAACTTAACAAAATGATTTCTAAAAGGAGATTTAAAACCACTCAGGATTTAGCTCGGAGACTTAAAAAGAATTGAATCGATTTTTTTAACAGTGAAGTATGAGTGTATTACTACTTCAAGATAAACTGATTGTTTAACCCTAGTTGTGGATACAGGGGCTTTCATCTTTTCTAAATGGTTACAGTTGGGTAATAATGTGGAAATCTCTACGGGACCTTCATCAGTGCTGTGCAAACTCTTCGAGAGATCTTCATTTTAGATGGTGGTCAAATAGCCTGGTAATATTTAGTTTCCCACTCCAAGAATTATCTTTTGAGTTAAGACGCTTACTTTGGCTGTTTAAATGTCGAAGACATAAGCGATGCCTTGCAACGTTTTGCTTAGACAAAATTAAAACCTGCTTCATGGTACTTCGAAGTTGCGAAACATGATAAATTAGCTGAATAATCTGTCTTCCGACGCTAGTGACACAATCGAATTTGTTATGTAGCTTCTGCATTATCAAGCTCAAGGGATGCTGGCAAAATCAGGCATGAACAATTTTTTCTGGCTCTTCAGTGTTATGCATAAAAAATGAAAATTTATAATGAAGAAATATAATAATAGAGAATTTGTAAGGAATACCTGTGAACAAGAATTTATATATATATATATATTTTTAAAGAAAATAGGAATATTGGATTGACATTTCACTTAACTCTAAAATTCTGAAAAAAGAAAGGAGGAAAAAAAATTTCTTCACACATTTATAAATTTATAATCCAAAGGAAGAAAATAAAATAATAAAAATATTTTATAAAACAAATTCTAATAAAAAAGTAATTTTTTTACAAAAATTTTAATTTTTGAGGACAAAAAAAGTTAAATATTGCAGTTTCAAATTTGGCTTATACAAATGATTTTCTAGAGAGTTGCATTCTCTTTATTATTTAAATATACCCTTTTTTAAATCAGCACACACAATAACTGGTTTAAAATAACATACTTTAGAAATGTGAGTTTTAATGGATGGTTTTATAAACTTATAATTGTGTCACAAAAAAGGCTATAACATGCCTCTTAATAATCCCAAATTTAATAGTGTAAACGCTTTTTAAGGGGTCACGATAAATAGTTTAAAAAGCTGTGATCCAACAAGAGTTTCGCATGCCTATCATTTGATTATCATTATACTAAGCCTTAACTTAATCAAACTGATGTGTAATAAAAATACCACACTCATTTATAGGTTTAAGAAATTATCATGCTTATTTAATTAAATTTATCATTTACAAACTTTTTTTTATTTCCTTGATTGACGGGGAAAAAGACACCTAATCTAACCAAAAAGAAAATGTAACGAAGCTGATTTTTTTCTGAAAAATTTTGATGGACAGAACAATATTTACTAGTCACTCAGTCTTGTACATACTTAAATTATCCCAAAGGATATTGCTAATCTAAAACTATAAAATTATAATTAAATTTTTTTTGATATATTTCATAGAGGTTTTTTTTTTCATACCTCATTTGGAATTTGTAATGGTTGTTTGTGCTAAATTCTGATAATACGATGAATTATGAGGTTTAAACCTTTGATCAAAAATAAGAGTTTGACTTTCCTGAATTGCCCGAAGAAATTTTGAGAACACACTACTATCCAAATAGAGGGTCTCCTAAGTTTTCCCAATTAATGCCTTTTATAAAATTAAATAAACGACAAACACTGTGTTTTTATCCTAAGGAATCTGTGGAAAACAAGTACTGCAAAGAATTAAGTTTAAGCAACCCAGCTATGTTATAAAATTAGCTTAATAAGTGCTTAATAGATATTATAATTAGCTTAATAGACATTATAATTAGCTTAATAGACAGAGAGTTTGAATACTTGCCGAAAATTTAAACATCTGCTTTTCAAGAGTGCTGTCAGTATTGAGAAAGCTTAGCCTTTAGCTGTTGGTCTTCGAAATGAGCAAATATTTTCCAACGAAAAAAAGTTCTAAAGAAGCATTCATAGAACTTTTCTATTGAATAGTTTTTAATAAAATGAAAAATAATTTCAGTAAAATAAACAATAAATCCAAGTTAAAGGCTTGTAAAGCATGAAAGTAAATTAAAAGCAATTGAATCAATAAGTAAAATGTGCAAATTTGTTAAATTAATTTCATTCTGTATTGTAAATAAATCCTACGTAAAATTTGTAAAAAATGTATATATACAATTATATATATTTTTGATAATCTTTAATACATTTCTAGCAAATGTTTTTTTTTTTTCAATTAAAAAAAAAATAATTGGTATCAGATAATACAAATGATTTTGTGACAAATCAACAAGTAAAAATTTTATGTCGGCTAATTAAGCATACTGAAAGAACTAGATAGAATAAATATAGAGATATAACAAAGACTGCGAAAATCGTAAGGACGAAGTAAAGCTAAGAAGAGGATGCTTCCGAGAGACTCTAGAAATATAAGAATTTCCTGGAGATGAAATGAAAACAAACTAAAAACTGAAAACCGTGAGTATTAGTGTTTTATAGTATTTTAGTTTACTTGTTATGTATACTTTTTATATTTTCCGATGTACAAAAAACATTAATTGAAAGGTGAAATTGAAAAATACAACTTTTACATCTATTTTAAGAATCAGAATAGACTCAGTGGAGGGTCAATTGCATAAAGAAATAAATATAAAAAGTGACTTTTATATGGTTAACAATATTAGTTACAATTTGTTTGTAATATAAAATTTGTTTCAGGAGATGAAATGAAAAGAAACTAAACACCTGAGACCAAATTAAACAGAATGGGAAAGGAGTAGATTGAAAGTCATAGAACAGCAATATGGATGGAACAAATATAGAGATTGAACAAGGACAGAGGAAATCATGAAGTTTGTAAAGCTAGGAAGAGGGTGCTTCTGAGAAACGCTAGAAGGATAGGAATTTCCAGGAGATCAACAGAAAGTAAACACCTTAGACCAAATCAAACGGAATAGGAAAGAAGTTGATGGAAAGTCATAGAGGAACGATATGGGTGCAACAAATATAGAGAGATTGAAGAAGGACTGCGAAAATCATGAAGATGCTAAGCTAGGGAGAGGATGCTTCTGAGAAACGCTAGGAGGAAAGAAATTTCCAGGAGATGAAATGAAAAGACGCTTAACACCTTAGACCAAATCAAACAGAATGGGAAAGGAGTAGATTGAAAGTCATAGAGGAACGATATGGGTGGAACAAATATAGAGATTGAACCAGGACAGCGAAAATCATGAAGATGCTAAGCTAGGAAGAGGGTGCTTCTGAGAAACGCTAGAAGGATAGGAATTTACAGGACATGAAAAGAAAGTAAACACCTTAAACCTAATTAAACGGAATGGGAAAGAAGTTGATGGAAAGTCATAGAGGAACGATATGGGTGGAACAAATACAGAGATTGAACCAGGACAGCGAAAATCATGAAGATGCTAAGCTAGAAAGAGGGTGCTAACTGAGAAACGCTAGAAGGATAGGAATTTCAAGGACATGAAAAGAAAGTAAACACCTTAAACCTAATTAAACGGAATGGGAAAGAAGTTGATGGAAAGTCATAGAGGATCGATATGGGTGGAACAAAGATAGAGAGATTGAACCAGACAGCAAAAATCATGAAGATGCTAAGCTAGGAAGAATGTGCTAACAGAGAAACGCTAGAAGGATAGGAATTTACAGGACATGAAAAAAAAGTAAACACCTTAGACCAAATCAAACGGAATGAGAAAGAAGTTGATGGAAAGTCATAGAGGATCGATATGGGTGGAACAAAGATAGAGAGATTGAACCAGGACAGCAAAAACCATGAAGATGCTAAGCTAGGAAGATTGTGCTAACTGAGAAACGCTAGAAGGATAGGAATTTCCAGGAGATGAAAAGAAAGTAAACACCTTAAACCTAATTAAACGGAATGGGAAAGAAGTTGATGGAAAGTCATAGAGGAACGATATGGGTGGAACAAATACAGAGATTGAACCAGGACAGCGAAAATCATGAAGATGCTAAGTTAGAAAGAGGGTGCTAACTGAGAAACGCTAGAAGGATAGGAATTTCCAGGACATGAAAAGAAAGTAAACACCTTAGACCAAATCAAACGGAATGGGAAAGAAGTCGATGGAAAGTCATAGAGGATCGATATGGGTGGAACAAAGATAGAGAGATTGAACCAGGACAACAAAAATCATGAAGATGCTAAGCTAGGAAGATTGTGCTAACTGAGAAACGCTAGAAGGATAGGAATTTACAGGACATGAAAAGAAAGTAAACACCTTAGACCAAATCAAACGGAATGGGAAAGAAGTTGATGGAAAGTCATAGAGGATCGATATGGGTGGAACAAAGATAGAGAGATTGAACCAGGACAGCAAAAATCATGAAGATGCTAAGCTAGGAAGATTGTGCTAACTGAGAAACGCTAGAAGGATAGGAATTTACAGGACATGAAAAGAAAGTAAACACCTTAGACCAAATCAAACGGAATGGGAACGAAGTTGATGGAAAGTCATAGAGGATCGATATGGGTGGAACAAAGATAGAGAGATTGAACCAGGACAGCAAAAATCATGAAGATGCTTAGCTAGGAAGATTGTGCTAACTGAGAAACGCTAGAAGGATAGGAATTTAAAGGACATGAAAAGAAAGTAAACACCTTAGACCAAATCAAACGGAATGGGAAAGAAGTTGATGGAAAGTCATAGAGGATCGATATGGGTGGAACAAAGATAGAGAGATTGAACCAGGACAGCAAAAATCTTGAAGATGCTAAGCTAGGAAGATTGTGCTAACTGAGAAACGCTAGAAGGATAGGAATTTCCAGGAGATGAAAAGAAAGTAAACACCTTAAACCTAATTAAACGGAATGGGAAAGAAGTTGATGGAAAGTCATAGAGGATCGATATGGGTGGAACAAAGATAGAGAGATTGAACCAGGACAGCAAAAATCATGAAGATGCTAAGCTAGAAAGAGGGTGCTAACTGAGAAACGCTAGAAGGATAGGAATTTCCAGGAGATGAAAAGAAATTAAACACCTTAAACCTAATTAAACGGAATGGGAAAGAAGTTGATGGAAAGTCATAGAGGAACGATATGGGTGGAACAAATACAGAGATTGAACCAGGACAGCGAAAATCATGAAGATGCTAAGCTAGAAAGAGGGTGCTAACTGAGAAACGCTAGAAGGACAGGAATTTCCAGGACATGAAAAGAAAGTAAACACCTTAGACCAAATCAAACGAAATGGGAAAGAAGTTGATGGAAAGTCATAGAGGATCGATATGGGTGGAACAAAGATAGAGAGATTGAACCAGGACAGCAAAAATCATGAAGATGCTAAGCTAGGAAGATTGTGCTAACTGAGAAACGCTAGAAGGATAGGAATTTACAGGACATGAAAAGAAAGTAAACACCTTAGACCAAATCAAACGGAATGGGAAAGAAGTTGATGGAAAGTCATAGAGGATCGATATGGGTGGAACAAAGATAGAGAGATTGAACCAGGACAGCAAAAATCATGAAGATGCTAAGCTAGGAAGATTGTGCTAACTGAGAAACGCTAGAAGGATAGGAATTTCCAGGAGATGAAAAGAAAGTAAACACCTTAAACCTAATTAAACGGAATGGGAAAGAAGTTGATGGAAAGTCATAGAGGAACGATATGGGTGGAACAAATACAGAGATTGAACCAGGACAGCGAAAATCATGAAGATGCTAAGCTAGAAAGAGGGTGCTAACTGAGAAACGCTAGAAGGATAGGAATTTCCAGGACATGAAAAGAAAGTAAACACCTTAGACCAAATCAAACGGAATGGGAAAGAAGTTGATGGAAAGTCATAGAGGATCGATATGGGTGGAACAAAGATAGAGAGATTGAACCAGGACAGCAAAAATCATGAAGATGCTAAGCTAGGAAGATTGTGCTAACTGAGAAACGCTAGAATGATAGGAATTTACAGGACATGAAAAGAAAGTAAACACCTTAGACCAAATCAAACGGAATGGGAAAGAAGTTGATGGAAAGTCATAGAGGATCGATATGGGTGGAACGAAGATAGAGAGATTGAACCAGGACAGCAAAAATCATGAAGATGCTAAGCTAGGAAGATTGTACTAACTGAGAAACGCTAGAAGGATAGGAATTTCCAGGAGATGAAAAGAAAGTAAACACCTTAAATCTAATTAAACGGAATGGGAAAGAAGTTGATGGAAAGTCATAGAGGAACGATATGGGTGGAACAAATACAGAGATTGAACCAGGACAGCGAAAAATCATGAAGATGCTAAGCTAGGAAAAGGGTGCTTTCGAGAAACGCTAGAAGGATAGGAATTTTCAGGAGATGAAAAGAAACTAAACACCTTAGACCAAATAAAACAGAATGAGAAAGAAGTTAATTGAAAGTTATGGAAGAAGAATATGGGTGGAACAAAATTAGAGAACTGCGAAAATCATGAAGATTCAAAACTAGGGAGAGGATGCTTCTGAGAAACGCTAAAAGCATAAGAATTTCCAAGAGACCAAATCAAACAGACTTTTTGTTTTCTAAAATGATTGTAATGGATTTTAGGAAAAAAATTTGCATTAAATCCTGCAATAAGTCATCTCTTACAAAGCGATCATTTTCTTTTTTTATCATACAACCATCTGGGCTTCTCTGCTATTGATAAAATGATGAGGAAGCATAATCGTTAGCATCACCAATTGAGTTGTCATTAAATAGCTCAAAAAATGATCGAAATATCGAATCCTCATTTTCGAAGTGATAAAGTGAGTGAATTAAAATCAAAACCAAATTGTGAACAATCTTTTTTTTTTTCACTAGAGCAAATAGAGAATCTGAAAATGAAATTCGTGCTAGTTACATGATAGCGAAAATAACTTCTAAGCGAGGTAAAGCTTTTGCTGATGGTAAGTTTGTAAAATTATGTTTTAAGAGTGCAGTTTATTTGCTTTGTTCATCTCAGGCTAAAGCCTTATTGAAAATTAGCTTCTTGGGTATGGGAATAGAGAGCAGCGTGGAGAATCTTGTCACAGATAGATTCAATAAATTAAAATTCAAATGCAAAATATTTGAGTTTTATTCTGTAGCGATGTGTGAATCAACGGATGCAACAGATACTGCACAAGTGGTGTAGATTATACATTACAAGTGGTGGAAATTATCCAGTGTCTTTTCATTTAAAGGTAGAACACGAGGAAAAGAGTTGTATTCGAGTCTGACGCAAACTTTAAATAAATGTGAGTTACACTTAAGCAATATATTTGCTATAACCATAGATTGTGCTAACTCTATGGCTGGAGAGAAAATAAGAGTAACCAAATATTGCTCAGATCTGATGTAAAGGCAAGTGGAAACAATACTATGATGACTTTTCACTGTATCATTCCCCAAGAAAATTTGTGCAAGAAGGCCTTCTCAAACTTTGAACATGTTATTGTAAAATTGATTAATTTCATGAGGTATAAAGGACTTAATAATAGGCAATTTCAATACTTCTTGAGTAATTTGAAATTTGAACATGGTTATGTTGTAGATTACGCAGAAGTACATTGTTAGAGCAGAGGAAAGATGCTTCAGCGCCTGTTTTCCTTCAACAATTCATGGATTTTATATACAAATCTGTAAGACTATCTCTCGCATTAAAATCAATTGCAGTTTTGTAAAAGAAATCTCTATTTTTATATATGAATTTTCTACCTACACTATTTTTTGACAAATGTGCGGCCAGCCGATCTTTGTGAATTCATTAATGTGGCCCTAGAGAGTGAAAGGCTGAAGGCCCCTGTTATAGACCAGTTAGTTTACTAACAACCAAAATATTCGAAATGATTATTTTTAACAAAATCAATTTATTTCTTAATAAAATTCCCTACCGACAGTTTGGTTTCAAAGAAGATCTCTCGACAGATAAAAAGCCCCTCATTATTTTGCAATATATTAGTCACAAAAAGGAGGCCTCTCGCTCTTATGTTAGATGTTGATAAAGCTTTCGACAAAGTGTGAGTTAAAGATCTGATTACTAAGATTAAAAAACTCCATACACCAATCAATTAAGTTCTTCTTCTTAATTTCTATATAATGTCAGAAAGTTCCAAATCAAAACCAAAGGTGAACACTCGAGCAGAAATATCAGGGTTAAAGTACTCTAAAGAGTATCCTTGCAGCAATAGTATATTTTGTTTACACTTATGAATTTCTAACCTCACAACATCTTACCAATTCAGACTTAATCGAGTAAGATTCTCCTGCGAAGCTAGATTTTTTCAAGAACAGCAAACTCCAAGACAGGTCTGCGGACGCGGGACAGTCCGAGTGTCACTGGAGGCAGTACCTTGAGACTACTGGGCATCTCCCACATGTAGAACTTATGCATAATGAGTGTACCGTTTCACTTTAGCACTTTTTAGACCCCTTAGACAGGAAGATGGGGGCCACGGGACCTTGAACTATTTGGTACCCTTGTTGTACCAATTTAGCCGCATAGAACTCTGAAAGCTTGATAAGACACTACACGGTTAGAGCAGAGAATAATTTAATACTCTCCTTCAAGAACAAGTTGGATACAGAAGGAGGCCTATTCGGTGAATCATAAAAATACCTGACCAGGATGATAGAGTAAAAAACTTAAAGTATGCTTACTTAACTACGATTTCAAATGAACATGGTCTATATAGTCTATGCTCTTTAGACTAAGTGGATGTGTGCAACATCTCATGAAAGTACTCATCCAGCAAGGTGAAGGAATAAATAAACTTAAAATGTACAGAAGTAAGTATATGGAGGTCAACGATCTTATTCATCAACGAGCTATAAAAAAGGCATATGCAGTTCTAAAAGTCGACCAACCATGAGTAGCGTAGTTCGCGGTAACAGAAATAAGTTTTCCCCATCCCCTCAGTTTCTTTTTTTTCTAAAACTCTGGTCAATACTGAAAGAAAAAGTAATTCCCAAATTCTCCTATCAAATAGACTTTAGTTACTTAATTAGAATAATAACCAATAATTAGAAAATGGTAGCTCAGATCATTGAAAAGCCAAAGGAAAATATTCATGAAAATAGAAAATCATCTCGTACAAAAAACAAAAAAAACTCTACAGAAAGAGTACTGTTTTTTTATCATGTTTTACTAATTTACTTCAACTAATTTCAAATTAATTCTTTTATTCACAAGCACAGTTTTACACCACTGCAATTTATCGGTGCCTCGGTATGCGAGCAACCCCTTGGGTAGCTGCCGAGGGATCAATCAATTGATAACTTGAGAGTAATGATCAACCCAGAAACGAGTGGTAATCACCAGGACGCCTGGGCCATTACATTAACAGAGATACAGACTTGTACATTTTTTAACGTCTACATGTATTTCTAATTATTTTTCTTCGTAACAGCTCACTGAGGTATGCATTATATAAATTCAAAATCGTCACGTCATTCAGCTATTTTAATATAGGAACACACTAAAATAACGAACTTTTGCTGAATATCGAAATTAATTACTTATTTTCTCAAGAAAGGAGACTAAGACGAACTTTATCTGTTTTGCAACCCAAGATTTAGGCGACTGAATTTCTAAACTAAGAGATTTTATATTTGCTTTTATAGTTTCTTTAGATCGAAACCATTTTCTTTTTTTTTCTTCATAAACTCTGGATATTAAAATTATGTGTTTCAAATTTTCGAATTAATTTCGGCCATATCGAAAATACATTAGAGTTGCTCTTGTTGATTATTTCTGAGAGATAAATCCTCACGTCAGAGGTAGAGTTGTAAAGTACTGTAATCTACTAATATTTCTTATAAGTAGGCAGTATCAAAATACAAAAACTTAATAATTTAAAAACGTAAGCCACTTAAACTATCACGTTAATAAGTTATTGTTTTTTAACAATAAAAATGGAAATTTAATTTCCGTCTCATATATTTATAATTTACTTAATAAACATTTGGAATGATGTGTAGTTTTGAAGTTCATATAATATTTAAATATTGCACTTCTAACCCAATGACGCATATGGGACACCAGCGTCTCTTTTATGTTTTTTTTTATGATGCTCTAATTTCAGGAAAAATATATTTTGGAAATTTTAATTTAAAAAAAATAGTCTAATAATTATTTAAGAACATATTTTAGATTATTAGACTTATTTGGTGATATAAAATTTATAAAAAAATTGTTTGAAAAAATAATTTTATTCCTATTCAAAAATCTATCATTATTTGATTTTGTAAGTTAAAGAAATTTCAATGATGAATAACTTTCACTTAGATCTAAGTAACGGCAAATAAAAGCAAATTTGAACAAAAATTATCGTTAGGAAGTGAGCATTGTTTGGTACCTTACAATTAATACGGTGCGGATTAAGGTGCGGATTTGTTTAAAAAAAAGGTGCTTGTGTGTTGTTCGAGTATGGCCAATACCTCAGCGGTTCAGAAGCACTTCCAGTTTGCGACAGATGTTACGATGCTTGTAAGACAGTGTAATATTTTTAATGGCGTGTAATCTATTATTTATTTCATTGTTCCAACTATTTTACCATTGGGTATAGAAGATGTTGTCAATCGATGTTTTTTATCGGAATAAGTTAGTAGATTTTCTCATAAATTTTTTATTGACTTTGCTATTATATCAGCTGTTTCATCATTATATCAGCTTCGAAATATTTGCATGACAACAGAAATTTATTTCAAATCCTCTTTGGTGTTAGTTGTCATATAGGTGCATATAATTGTGTTTAGGTCTTTATTCTGCAGTGCTTCTAGACAGCTCTTTGAATCGGAATATACAAACCATTTTATTGAATTTTGAGTAAATATGTATTGTAAAGCTAAAAGTGTTGCATGAGATTCAGAAAGAAAACTGAGCAGTTTGTATGCAAGTTTTCAGAGATATTGAAAACGGAAGTGACTGCACCACTAGAAGTATGGCCATCACTTTTAGATCCATCAGTGAATATTAGATTAAATTCAGAGTATGCTTCTCGATGAGAGTTAAAAATATGTGGATAGAAAACTGCTGCATTTTGTTTGCGAATGGTATCAAGATATCTGAGAACAGAGACCCGGTTCTAGACGTCTTAAGAGAAAGTTTTGTTGAAATAGAAGAAACGCTCAAACGGTCTCCGCGAGAAGCAGACTATAAGTGAGCTCGCTGCTGACAGATATACTTAAATGCCTGTTGAAATAAGCCATTTAAATTTAAGGCACTTCATAATACGTCATCGAGAAACAATAAGATGCTTATACCTGGGACATATTTGAGAATAATATTGATTAAATCATCATATTAAGAAAAACTCTGACTCAGTCCCGTGTCTTGAGTTAAACCCTGTTTGCTTTGACCCAACACAGCCTGGCTAAACTTAACATTTGTGAAACGTTGCTTAAGAAGACTTTTAATCTATTTGTATGTAAGTTGTCAGAAATGCCAGCCTTTTTAACAAGCCATTTCCCTCAACTCTATCAAATGCCTTTTTTAAGCCCACAAATACTATCGTTGCTTTCTCTGATGGCCACCTTTTATCTTTTGTTGTGAGCGGACCAATTTTCTCAGCATATATACCAAACCCTGCTTGCTTTTCTTAAATAACGCCTATTTCATCAAACAAGCAGTAATCTGTTAGCAATCAATCTCTCAACTAATTTATAAAATCTGTTTAAAAGATAGAAAGATAACCATCCACGTTTTTAGCTGGTTTGATAATAAGTACTATCGTAGCCTTTCCCGGAATGCTTGACATGAAATGTTTTTTGGGTTTGGTTTAAAACGCAAACAAAGGCTATTTTTCAGAATCACTCAGATTTACAAGAAACTCTGTTCACGTTTACCCTTTACCAAAGCTCTAAAACCATTTTTTTAAAATTCTGTACTGAAATCAGCATTAAAAAGTTAATGAAAACTGTGATAAAATACAGTGGCTTTAAAGCATTGCTTAATTTTATCTAGTGATCACCAAAACCGCTTGAGTTATCTTTATTGGCAGTAAATTCCTTAGAACCTTTTTTCATTAGGTTCATTTTTCAAGTATTCATCTGGGACAAAACATTTATGGACCTTTATTCATTTTTTTCCGAAAGTCGAATAATTCTTGGGCATTTATATGAAGAACGCTTTACTTCGATAATGAATTTTGTCAAGTAGCATGTGCTTTACGCAAATCTATGCAGTCCTCACTACGATCAGGATTGAGGGCTTTATAACATGCTTTGTTTCTGTCCTTAAGTTTCTGAAAATCATCCCAAAAGCGGTATAGATATTTTTTGTCCGTCTGGGTCACAAAGAGTTTTACTCTTTTTTTTTATTTTATAGAAATGATAAAAAATTTCGAATTATGTTCGTGATTTTGTAAAAGCCAGAGAAGTTGTTACAGCTTCAGTAGTGAGATTCTTATAAATAATCCAGTTTGTCTTTTTAAGCTTTCTATAATACTGTTGTGGTTTTCTGCAGAGAATATTTTTCACAATATCTGATAGTAGTATTTTATGACCAAAAATCTCCGGACTATTAATTTATGCCGGACTAATTTTGCGTGAAACAGCTCGAAGGGCGAGAAATAAATTAGGAGGAGTGACATTTCCATTGAAAGACAGAAAGGTTGAGTTTTCTCTATAATGAAATCAATATGATTTGAGTTAAATAGAATCTCGACCCCATTACCAATTCTGCTGGTTGTCAGATAACTCCCAACGAGTTAAGTGGGCATTGATATCGCCAAAGATAAGTGATTTTCTATCCCAATCGAGTACTTTTTTTCAAAATCAAGAGAACTGTACAAGAGGAATGCCTTAAATCGAGCCTCCATTTATG
Source organism: Parasteatoda lunata (assembly GCA_949128135.1). Classification (NCBI taxonomy): domain Eukaryota; kingdom Metazoa; phylum Arthropoda; class Arachnida; order Araneae; family Theridiidae; genus Parasteatoda; species Parasteatoda lunata. The sequence continues at coordinate 112,512,171 of OX421970.1, forward strand.
CCTCTGTAAAATAATTTAATTTTAAATAAAATCATCAAATACTAGATATTTATTTCACTATCAAACCAACCAAAAGTACTCTAATTTATCACCACTTCTAACCTGTTCTGGACTCGAAATTCTGCATCTTAACATATATTTTTATTCTTCTAACACGACTTTTATTTAAAAGAATTCCGGTGTCAGTAATAAATCTTTCACCGTTACTAAATGATTTAAATAGTAAATCGAATAGTTTTTTCTCAGGCCCACTACAAGACTAGTATTTTTAGCGTATAATTCTTTTTACTTTGCCATTTTTTTAAAGTAAAATAATGCTATTGCTTACCACAAAGCATTTTATTAAAATGTTTATCTAATATCAGTCAGAAGGTAATTATTACCTAAATAATTCCTCAGGGGGTTTACTCGTGAGTAAACACGGGTGTCACAATCCCGAGGTACCCCAGTGATATTTGTTTTATTTAGATTAAGGTTCTATTTGTATGTAAGTTGTCAGAAATGCCAGCCTTTTTAACAAGCCATTTCCCTCAACTCTATCAAATGCCTTTTTTAAGCCCACAAATACTATCGTTGCTTTCTCTGATGGCCACCTTTTATCTTTTGTTGTGAGCGGACCAATTTGCTCAGCATATATACCAAATCCTGCTTGCTTTTCTTAAATAACACCTATTTCATCAAACATGCAGTAATCTGTTAGCAATCAATCTCTCAACTAATTTATAAATGAAGTCTGTTTAAAAGATATAAAAGATAATCATCCACGTTTTTAGCTGGTTTGATAATAAGTACTATCGTAGCCTTTCCCGGAATGCTTGACATGAATTGTTTTTTAGGCTTGGTTTAAAACGCAAACAAAGGCTATTTTTCAGAATCACTCAGATTTACAAGAAACTCTGTTCACGTTTACCCTTTACCAAAGCTCTAAAACCATTTTTTAAAACTTCTGTACTGAAATCAGCATTAAAAAGTTAATGAAAACCGTGATACAATACAGTGGCTTTAAAGCATTGCTTAATTTTATCTAGTGATCACCAAAATCGCTTGAGTTATCTTTATTGGCAGAAAATTCCTTAGAACCTTTTTTTATTAGGTTCATTTTTCGAGTATTCATCTGGGACAAAACATTTATGGACCTTTATTCATTTTTTCCGAAAGTCGAATATTTCTTGGGCATTTATATGAAGAACGCTTTACTTCGACAATGAATTTTGTCAAGTAGCATGTGCTTTACGCAAATCTATGCAGTCCTCACTACGATCAGTATTGAGGGCTTTATAACATGCTTTGTTTCTGTCGTTAAGTTTCTGAAAATCATCCCAAAAGCGGTATAGATATTTTTTGTCCGTCTGGGTCACAAATAGTTTTTCTTTTTTTTTTTTTTTTAGAAATGATAAAAAGTTTCGAATTATGTTCGTGATTTTGTAAAAGCCAGAGAAGTTGTTACAGCTTCAGTAGTGAGATTCTTATAATTGATCCAGTTTGTCTTTTTAAGGTTTCTATAATACTGTTGTGGTTTTCTGCAGAGAATATTTTTCACAATACTAGATAGTAGTATTTTATGACCAAACACCTCCGGACTATTAATTTATGCCAGAATTTGCGTGAAAAAGCTCGAAGGGCGAGAAATAAATTAGGAGGAGTGACATTTCCATTGAAAGACAGAAAGGTTGAGTTTTCTCTATAATGAAATCAATATGATTTGAGTTAAATAGAATCTCGACCCCATTACCAATTCTGCTGGTTGTCAAATAACTCCCAACGAGTTAAGTGGGCATTGATATCGCCAAAGATAAGTGATTTTCTATCCCAATCGAGTACTTTTTTTCAAAATCAAGAGAACTGTACAAGAGGAATGCCTTAAATCGAGCCTCCATTTATGCCTCTGTAAAATAATTTAATTTTAAATAAAATCATCAAATACTAGATATTTATTTCACTATCAAACCAACCAAAAGTACTCTAATTTACCACCACTTCTAACCTGTTCTGGACTCAAAATTCTGCATCTTAACATATATTTTTATTCTTCTAACACGACTTTAATTTTGAAGAATTCCGGTGTCAGTAATAAATCTTTTACCGTTACTAAAAGATTTAAATAATAAATCGAATAGTTTTTTCTCAGGCCCACTACAAGACTAGTATTTTTAGCGTATAATTCTTTTTACTTTGCCATTTTTTAAAAGTAAAATAATGTTATTGCTTACCACAAATTTTATTATAATGTTTATCTAATATCAGTCAGAAGGTAATTATTACCTAAATAATTCCTCAGGGGGTTTACTCGTGAGTAAACACGGGTGTCACAATCCCGAGGTACCCCAGTGATTGTTGTTTTATTTAGATTAAGGTTTGCTTACTGGGAATTGAACATAATCACTATGCGCATATAGTCACACTTAAGTATAATGAGTGCAATCTGGGAAGGTTAGTTAAACTTCGCCTCATATAACAGAAAACTTAAAGTGGCTGAAAAACCAATGTTATATTTCGTAAACATACCAAGTTCTGTGAACATAAGAATGCATTTAAACCCAAAAACCTCACAAAAAAGAATTTTTCGTAGGTTTTTATCACTTAAAAAGTAAAACTGCTTTAAAGAAGTATGTGCTTTCTCTGGAAAAAAATATCCGTTACAGCCATGTGACTGACCATAAATTATCTTATCTGCCTAACTGAACTACCCTTATTAGCTAGAACTACCCTTATTGAACTATTGTGTTCAATGAGGAATTTATTTCAGAAAAACTACAGTCTAACGTTTCATTATTTTTTCTCTTAATGTTGTTCCGTTCGTCTTACTCCCCAATTTATCTCAAACTAAATTTTAAAAATGGTTTATTTCTCCTGCAGAATTTTTTTATTGGCACTATTGATGTAATCCTTACTCCATTTTTTAAGCTTGTACATCTAACTCACTAACAGTGGTTACGAAATAATATTTGGTTGGACTTTTGGGCATATGAGTAATGAAACAGCTGATTCAACAACCGAATACATCCACAATCTTACCCCTCTGCTTACTTGGCATTCGAAATTTGGAGACACTTTTTTACCCAGCTTAGCAGATTATCTGGAATACTAAACTAAACAGCAAATTACGCTTAATTTAATCAGGAATTAAACTATCTGTACCATATTACTATGTTTGTACCATGCAACTATTCATACCATTGAATTACAATAGTAAAACATCAGTCTTCATCAACAGACAATGCATTCATTCAACATTCATCTTTACCTACAAATATTCAACTATAATTTAAGCCCACAATGCAATTTTGTATCGAAAGCTTCTTACAGTGAAGCATTTTCTTAACTCGGGGCTTAAAATTTAAAAAACAGTACTTCAACAGCTGCTGCCCAATTTATTCACTCTAATTCAAAATACACCTTATCAAAACGTAATGCTTTACTTTAAGGACGCTGGATTTTATAATTCTATTTCGCTTTAACTTTTTACGAGTTGACCAGTTTAAATCTATTTGTTTATATTCTAATCAAGCTACAAAAATTTTTATCTTGGTTTAGGAATCATTCCATTGCTTGTTAAAGTAAACCTCCATCTTAGTGTCCACTAGTTGCAAATGTATCAAATGACACCTTTTGATTTTGTTCACTTAAATGCATATATGCAACGGCAATCTTTTTTAAGTTAATAAATTTTTAGTAATTTGGAAAACAATTTCTCAGATATCCAGAGAGATGCCATCGTTATAAGATTTTTCAAATATTGGTTGTAAGTCAACCTATATCTTCCTTTATTTTACATATTTCATATATAGTACAAAATTGAATCGCAACATGTCCAGTGTCTATTGGTTTTGTAAGTAGACATCCTTTTTACTCTAAAAAAAAAAGAATGGCAATTTTGAAATAGATCCTAGCTCTATCATAAATTCATGCTTAATGCGTTAACCCATGTCCTGCGTTAACCTTGAAATTACTTTAGTTTCATGTGAACAAACCTTCTCTTATTTAAATGGTAGTCAAAAGACACACACCATTAGTTGATGCTATGTGTTGTACCAGCATAGACATCTTGATAAGTTCCATGTGAACAAACCTTCTCTTGTTTAAATGGTAGTCAAAAGACTCATACCATTAGTTGATGCTATATGCTGTACCAGCATAGACATCTTGATAAGTTCCATGTGAACAAACCTTCTCTTATTTAAATGGTAGTCAAAAGACTCATACCATTAGTTGATGCTATGTGTTGTACCAGCATAGGCATGTTGACATTATTTGCCACTGCATTGTAGACTATTAGAAGGTGTGTGATCTGTGTTTAATAGAGCTATGGAAGTGTTAACCCACTTTTTGGAATGAATATTAAAGGTTTCCTTTCGACAACTAATTGAATAGTTGAGAGATGGTCTATTGTTGACTTTTCAATGTAGTCAATAATTGTTAGAGGAATTGCATCAAATATTTTTTAAATAAATTGCTATAATAAATTTCCTATTAGAAAGTAAACATGGATGGCAATTTAAAAATAGACCCTAGCTCAACAGTACCTTAATTACCAATAGCATCAGAGTTATAAGATCTATGATATATACATTCCCGAATTTTTGCTAAATATATTATAAATTGGTCTAAGGCCTTTAGTAGAAACTTTTATTTCAACAATGAAGTCCATATTCAAATTTCTTTTTTATCGAGAAAGGCTAAGAAACTGCTTTTCAAAACTTCTCTTTCATTCATAAAATTTTTTAAATTCACCTTGATTAGAAATTGGCCACTAAAGCTCATTTGTCTTTATAATTAATGTACCCAGGATGCTCTATCAAATATCTTTTTTTATCACTGCAATTCACTTCTTGTATTAAGGAGTGTTATATTTATGAAAATAAGATAACGCTTGACTAAGGGGATAATCGACAACTTTTTTTTCTAAATGAGCAACATTATCAAAAGCAACCGTATAAAAAAGTGCTGAAGTAGCACTGTCATAGGCTTGAGTATTACCTCTGCATCTTAAACAAGGTTCATCTGTGCATTTTTAATAACTGATGTGCCATTTATCACCTTCTTAACCCACTGGTGGTTAAGCGGAAGTGCAAAATTGGAAGAATGTTTCGCCCCTACACACTATTTCTCTACCATAGTACATGGAAAAACCGGTTTTGATATGTGCAGAAGATTGATGGTCAAAATTCAATTTTTTATGTGCACAATCTTCAGTAGGTTAAAACTGAAACTAGTAAACATAGCAGAAAGAAAAATTTGGTTTAGCACATAGTAAATAAAAACTTATTGGATTTAAGTAAAAATAGAAGGTGGAATATTTACTTTCAATAATGACAAATGGTAACCCTTTTAGTCACTTTTAATTGTTAGCTGTTAAAAATTTAAATGAATTGTTATCGTATATATATATTTTTTTTTTGTCAAATACCATGGGCTGATGATGATGGTATATTACGTAACATTTTTTTCAACTAATAATATCAACACTTTGTGTTAATAAGCATTTTCTTTCATTTCTAAATAATTTTAAGCTTCAATTTTTTAATGTGCATTTACCGTATGTGCATTTACCGTATTTAATGTGCATTTACCGTACCTGTAACATTACACCTATTCAGGCCGTAGAGAAGCTTAAAGAAATTTAACAGCTCTGTATACTAGTGCTAAATTCAATTGAATATCAAATTGTAGCGATAATACTTTTGTCAAAGTGAACACTTAAGCCCTCAAAATTGGCTATAATGGTATTCTTTCTTACTCGTCAACTTTGAAGAATGTTGGGAACATGTAGACATTCATTAAAAAAGTAGAACTATTTACGTTCAATTTATTTCATTCTGGAAATATATAAACACATCCTGCCTTTTTTTTTATCTTTACTTTCTCCGAAAACATCTTTATTAAAGTGTTTGACAAAGAAAGTGCAGTCCATTAACACTTTCTCTATCTCGCACCTCTCCTCAAATAATTTGTGAATTTTCTTTAGCTTTAGTTGAAAGAATCACTGCACTGCATAAACAAATACTTAAGTAACACGTTTTTTTCTTCTTCTTTTTTTTTTCTTTTTTGTTAAATGAAAAAAAGAATATGATCAAGCAAAGCTAAGAAAAAAAAATCACTATAATCAAATAAATTGATATCTATGCTTTTTTACTGTAATATTGTACAGATATCACAAGACTTGTAACGTGTTTCATACTTTGCTCGGCATCTTACCGAACTGGTGAATATGCTTACGCAAACAGTCATTTATAAATGGAAATGATCCATTTCTCTTCTCAGTCTGGGAAAGAATGCTCAAAAGCATCAATATATTGGGTAGCATAACTATTTTCCAAAATATGTGTTGGAAAATAATCTGAATACAAGTTAATGTCTTATAAACATACACCTATATTTTCTTAAGGTGCAATACTTTAAAGTTTTCTGCTTCAACATTCATGTGTTACGTTGATAGTTCTATCAATTAATTGGCTTATTAATTCGAATCAAAAATTAATAGGCAACAAATAATTTACTTAAGTAGTATTGAAGTATATCGGCTTAAATAGTATTGAGGAGGTCTGCACATGATTGATACAATGGTAAAAATTAGAAGAAGATATTTTAATGAAGTGAGGAAGCTGTCTTTGAAACATATGTCACGTGTATGATGATGAAGGTAAAGACTTAAGGAGTCTTCATACCGACTGCAACAACAACAAATCGCATGTTGCAAGGACTTTACGCATGCGCACTTCTTTCATCCTCCCTCTGTTGCAACAACCAGCGATCGCCGTCGCACTGGTTTCAAGAATTGGAAGGAGTTCAATATTCGTCGCTGTTGCAGAGATTCAATCCGATTCTCAAAGGGAAAATACGATGTATGATTTTAATGTTAACATCATTCAGAAGATAGTGATTTATATAATAAATTTGAAAGATTTTTTTGTCATACATTAAAAGACATACATTTTATTACAAAAATGTATTTTAAATGTTCGTATTTATATAAATTTTTATTAAATATATATAAAATAATATAAATTTTTAAAAACATTGATTAAAAATATATTGATAGGTCTTGATTTATAAACAGTGTTTCTAACTTCATATATTCCTAAGATAAATTTTTAAAATTCTAAAGTGGGATTAATCTGCTAATCTCACTTAAGTTTAAGCTATTTTAGTGCGTTTTGTTAATTATGAAAAATGCATTGAATAGATAATTTTCTTTATTTAATTCTCTAAAAGTATTTTGAATTAATTGCGAAAAACTAATAGCATAAATCTTTTCTTCAATTAGTTTATTTTACACATTTTTAATTGTTCATGCAAAGGTGAACAGAATATATATTTAAATACATATTTGTTTGCTGCATTTCTTTTTTTGCTCTTCATTACAGAGATTTCTGAGTGGTAGTTAAATAACTATAAATAGTCAATTAGACAGAGAATCATTTATGAATTTTGCTAGAACATAACTTGACATTCAAATAAATAAATATCAAGCTGTTTAAATTATTTCTTTTTATACTAGTTAAGATAAATTTAAAGAGATTTTATTAAACCATGAATAAAAAATTAAAGCGTTACTCTTGAATCATTAAAAAATATAAATAAAATCTTCAGCGAAATAAGAGAAAGGTAGCGGCTATTTAGCGTTGCTTTAAGATTAGAAAGCAGTATTTTTTAATGAATTATTTTTTATTTAATAATTTTTAATTACATATTTTTTCAAGAAGAAAAAATTTTATTTTTTATTTGCTATTAGAAAGCAGTTATTATTAAAAATTAGAGCGTTTGTTTTATTAGAAAAGATTTTCGAAAAAGTGTGTTTCGTATAAGTAATATAAATAAATGCAAAGCAAACGCTAAAGAGAAAAAGGCAAACTTTTTTTAATTAGTTGAAGCTGTCATTAATTGTAACAAAAATTATTTTCAATTCAATTCTACTCTTGGTTAATGAAGGGACCATTACAGGGCAGTTATTACAAAAACTAAAATTTTGAATGAAAAGTTTTGGAAAATTTCGAACGAAATTTTGATTATGCAAAATGTTATAAATACGGCAATGGTGCACAAAACCGGGTCCTTAAATTTTCTTTTCATAATCAACTCCATAAACAGAATGACTTACACTTTTATTTGCATGAAATCAGATCGATCTTTAGCTTAAAAAATTAAAACATTTTTTAAAGAACTAAGAAAGCTGTATTTTTTAGTGTAAATTGGTTATTCTATGGAAGTATGTTAAGACTCGGTATTGTTCATCATTATCGGATAGAATTGGGTATATATAGAAATGATGAAAAAAAAACGCCTTTTTTTCTACTTAAATATTTTCATAACAAAAATAATAATTTGATTTTGTTGCTCTGAGAAACTTTCGGGAGATTAAAAAATCAAGAAAGATAAGGAACATATTTGGAATTTTTCGCCAAGTGAATGGATGCCAAGAACAGAAATTACTAATAAAATTTTTATTATATTTCTCTGTTAGTGTCTATCGTTGATAGTTGAGGTACCATAACCAATCTTCCAGGAATTTTTATTTGGAGTGTTATAAAATATAGTTCTGTCGGACTGACTATGCCAAGCTTAATGCGACAGTACCATTCAGCAGGAAAAAGAAATCTAGCATATTTAAAACGTGATGTAATCCTTTTTTTCTCTTTTACAATTTTTGGAAAATTTATTTTTATGCAAAAGTAAAACATAAATGAAAAAAGAAAAACACCCACACATTCTTGTACTTCTCATAAAGTAGTATCTCATGGTCATATTATAAAGGGTCCATTTTTAAATGTTGTGGCTCCACTTGGAAATTCCGTAGAGTGAAATATTAATGTCATAAATTCCTATCAACTTGCGAATGTAAGAAAAAATAATATTGAAGCATGGAAATAAAATCCTTTTTATAACTTCTATATAAAATGTTAAGTTGCAAACTTGATGTATTTGTAATACTCAAAATATTGTTCAGAATAATGTTCTGAAAAAAAATATTTTTCCTAACAAGACTTTCGGTAATAAAATAATTTCTGTTTTTCATTTTTCCTAACTTTTTTTATTTGAATTATTTAACATTCCAGCAATTTAGTTTATTTAACAAAATAAAAATACGTATTATAGCAGGAAAAAATTATACAGAAAAAATGCATTTTTTCCCCATAAAAAGATTAGTTAAGTATTAAAAATTAGTAGACAAAATTATAAGACAAAAATTATAAAAATTAAATAATTTTGTATAAATTATTGATACAATATTTGTAAAAATGTGACGTGAAGTTTATTTCGGCAATTTATGAAGAATCTCGTACTGAAATCATAAAGTAATATAAATATAAAAAATAATAAAAATATAAAAAATAATACATATATATATAAAATAATTTTATAAATACAAAAAATAACGATGAAATGAGCTATGAAACAAAAACAAGATACATAAGAAAAGTGCGCATACGCTAGCCAGAAAACAGGTTTGTTGTCGGTGTGAAGGTACTTGCAATCAGTTGCAACAGACACACTGCAACAGAGGAGAAAAATCGTGTTTCGCATCGCTGTTGCGTTCGGTGTGGGGACACCTTTTTTAGCCACTCTTACCTTCCATCACCTGACTTGACATTCATTCAATCTTACTGAAATAGTTTGACTAGAAGGCGTAGCCCATTCTTTCTGTGAAAGACTCAACTCTCAGAAAGTATGGCTACCCCTACAGAGAAAATATGCCCTTATGATCCATTTCTTAAGATAGTGGACTTTCTTACCTCAAAATTATCCACATTAGATGTTTAAGTCGTTTTAAATTAATATACTGTTTTAACGTATGAATGCTATTTTGATTTTTTCCCTCGAAACCATTCAAACATTTGAGGAACAAATTAATTTCCTGCTTTTAGCTTGATCTTGAGTCTTTTCTAAATTACCCTATACATCACAATCTTATCAAATTTATCAAAACAATAGGACTACATTCATTGCTTAAAAAATAGATGTAAATATTTAACCCAATGGCTGGCCCAGGATATCCATTTCCAGATCTAGTTATCTTCGACCAAGAGATAATAGAATAAAATTGCTTTAATTCAGCAACAAACAATACACATTTACATATTCAAATGTATACATATTCAAATGTAATTTACATATTCACTTGTGGTTAAAAAAATGAGTGAGAGAAAGTGGGAATTATTTTAGTTCAATAGCCAAAACATGCCTGTCAGCATCTTGAAAATGCGTTTATTATTTCAATTTTGTATTTATTTTGGCTCTTTTTGAAGGAATTGTCCAATATTATATAATTAGTTGGCTCTAATATTCTTCCTTTTTATATTAAGCGGTACAGAAAAAAAAGTAAATTTTATAAAATCTACGAAAAGATTACTTACAAGAACAGTTAGTAGGAGTAATTGATAATGTAATAACTAATAGCTTACAGCTAATAAAACAACGCTGTTGTTTATTCAATACTATAAAGATCAAGAAATGGACATTTTCAGGAAATTTCTAAATTGTTGTAGATGAAGTTTAGTTGTGACCAAAACTAAAAGCTTAGATGGTCCTTCGATTTCCGATATTTTTTGAAAAGGAAGAAATATTCCGATCAAAAATATTGTTGCTCCAGAATTAGGGACATTTCGAGTTTATTTTGACAAATTGATACCAATGCTTTGCTCGAGTCTTTTATTTCACACTGGGTTCAATGCATTTAGTATATATATAAAACATGACAAGCTAAATACGTAACATAATAATGTAATTTATTTAATTAACTGAAGAAAACTGCCACATTATAATTTTCTGTCAGATTCCTTTAGATGCACAATTATGATAAAAATTTCACGAAATATTATAAGTGACTCCATATAAGATTATTAGAGGAAAACTTTTTAATCTCTGGAAAAGTTCAGCATTCAGATTTGTTAAACTGAATTTTTGTTAAATCATTTATTTATTATTATCGAGCCTTTGGTAATCCAAAAAGCGTATAAGATATACATCGTTTTACATAGTCTGAAGTAAAAACCGACGTGAGTAAAGCTCAAATAAAAGTATAGAATACTATTGTTTCAATCCCCTAAACAAGGATCTTCCTCAGTGTATAAACACAAAATGACTGTAGAAAATAAAATGAGATAAACGTGTACTATAGGGACAGAAGAACAAAATAAAAAAAAACAGGAGTGAAGAGGTCTTGATGAAAACGCTCGAGTACAAAAGATTAAATTAGAGTAGATTTCCAAAATTTAAGAAATGGTGTGATACAAGAAAGTTACTGAACTTCTTAATGTTTTCAGACTCGTAAAGAAAGTAATAAAAGTGACTCGTTTTAATTGAAAATGGTTATATAAAAATAATTGTATATGCAGTGTATGTATTAGTTTTTGACATATTTGAAGAGCGCTGATGTAAGATAAATAAGTAAACGTAAAGCAGCAATATATAAAATTTCTTGAAAGCAAACACTTAAAATGAAGAATTATTTTCTCAATTTTGTTATGAGGGTAAAATATATTTCAAAGATAGGAAATTAGAATAAAATTTTATGCGCCTACAATGGATAAAGAAGCTAAATTAGTATAAGAGATTGTTTTTCAAATCATAGGTTGCAAAAACATTGTGATTTCTTACAAGCTTTGCGGTCAATACGGTTCTAAAGCTTTCAATTAAAAATTAAGTTTGTTGAAGTTGCTGTTGTACTGGATGAAATTATTTTTTTATGAACATAATATGCGTGATATTGATGAAATAATTTATTTTTAAAAAGAGAGAGAGAGAGAAAAAAAAAACTATCACACCTAAGCACGATTTGTAAAGCTATTATAAATTATTAGTTTACCAACTTAAATTAATATATTATCGTTTAATACTATAAGATGAGTATTATCCTTTGCAAATGTGGATAAAATATATATACTGCTGCAACGGTAAAAAAAGCTTTGGCAGAGGGTAAGGTACACGTACTACCCAAAAACATAATAAATATCGAAAAACCTTTTTGAAAAAAAATAACTTTTAATTAATACGCATGATATAATGATACTTGAAATTATTTTATGATTTAATTAGAGAGCTACAGCCTTTAAATTACCTTTGCAGATTTTTTTCCGAATCTTTTTGCCCGTTATTGAAATAGAGCAGCCTAATATTTTTAAGCAATGTAGGAATTGCATGTGTGAAAATCTTCAGGCGTTCGTCAGTACTCAGAATGCAAAAGTTTTGTTGATACAGAAATTGAATAGAAATTGTTGATATAGAACAGCGGTGTAAAATGAGATGAGCGGTAAAATTTTTTTTTTACTTGTTATAAGTATACACAAAAAGTACAATTTAGTGTACGATACGCAACGAAGAGAAATTATGTATAGATTAAATGAATTTTCCTCTTGAATTCATGTTGAATAAAATAAAGTATGTATCCTTATTAATGACCATGGCAAGCAAACTGAATACGATTTCGTAACACAGTTGCAAATAACGAAAAAATAGAATCGTTGAAAAAGTAACCAAGTCTGTCATCTCCTCAATCAGCCATATCACTTTAGTCTTCATGGTTAACAAAATAAGTAATAAGAATTAAGTAATGAGGGAATGAAAAATGCTACCAATCTCGCAAAGGCTACGCAGAAACTAGACTGGAGTCAGTTTTGTCTCCACCAGTTGAAAATTTAGTTACTCTAAGAAATATCCTCCTGCATTAGCAAAAATAAATATTCACAGACTAACTTAAAAGATTTCATGAATACAATGTGGACACAAAAATTCCCCTGAATACAATCAAACTATAAAGAAAAGTTTTGGCCATTACATTTCCACACCATTCCTTCGAGAAAGAAATTTTAAGGAAATAAGAGTCATTAAATTGCAAACGCCTTTGCTGAGAGCCTCTCAGCAAATTTCAAAAATACAAACTATTCATTCACATTACGAAATTTCAAATATTCTTAATTTCCCATTACAACTTTTTGATGAACACAATGCCCTAAAGAACATGAATAAATTCAAAACAGTCAGTTGATGATTTTCGGTTATGCCTCGTAATGTCAAACGTGAAAACTATCGAATTACAACAACAGGCAATGGATAAATTGATAGAATGGGCAGATGTAAACATTTCTACAGTTTCTGAAGTATCATGCGTACACTTTTGTAGAAAATGTAACATTCAAACTGGTTATGACATATGCAGGGTGGGATTATATTATTGAATGGTTCAGACAGAGACGAATACGACATGCAATACTGGAAAAACATGTATCGTGGAAATAATACATTTCATAAAAGCCCTTAACTGCAATCCTTTATGGGACATTTTATAATAAAAAATGTCATAGTTTAATAATCGGTTGTTTTCATAGAACATTTTGTATGAGACCAATATGTTAGAAAGAGAAATAAACTATCTCCATTGCAATGTTTAATCAATTCTTACCTGAGCGAAAGCCTTTTATTTCATTGTAATCACCAATTAAAGTTGAAAATGAGTTGAGGTCTTTAAACCAATTTTATTGCTAGTAAAATTTAATTTCATTTAAAAAATTTTCTGATAGAAACTTAAAGGGAAAAAAAGGAAACATTTAGTTTAATTTCTGCTCGTGATATGAATAGGAATTATGTGATAGGAGTTGAAGAACAAGGAACAAAATATGGAGAAAAAAATTTTTTTTTTAAGTCGAAAAAAGCGCAGTATTTTAGTGGACGTTACAAAGTCACTCCATGTTCTCGAAAGTGATTTATAGTTTTGAAATAATTGTTTCCATATTCAAGCAAGAAATTTGCAAAAAAATTTATCTCGTTACAGAAAAATTACTTTTTTAATAAGTCATTCATAAATGCTGCTATATTTTTCAAATATTGTAGCAGGGTAGTTTTGGCAATATATATTAATAAAAGTAATGATTTAATAATTTTTTTTAGCTGTGTATAGCACAGATTATAAAATGTGTGAAGTTAACGCAATGCATAGTGAAGTAAATGTAAAGTGCACATGTATTAAATGGAACATCAAGTATAAAATTTAAAACAAATTATCGATTATTTAAAAAAGAAAATTCAAGGAATTTAAACTTAAAGATAAAACCAACCTTTTTAAAAAATAGAAATGCTTCAAAATCAACTGGGTGACTTTTCTAAAATCCATTTAAAATAAGGCAGAGAGTTTGAAAAATCATTGATAATTTTATCCAAATCATTTGAAGTGATGCATCTTTGAATTACAACAGGTTATAAAATGTTTGTAGTATGACAAGACAGACTTTTATGCTAAATCTAATTTTATAATTTTATTTATGCTTTTATAAACTAGTGGCGGGCTATTAAGCCTAATATAAACTATCATGTCTGCTGTACCAATATTGCTAGTATTCACTGACATTGATGGGAAATACTGACCATGGTTTTTTTTCACTGACCGTAGAATTGAAAATAACACATTCTTTTTCCGTTATTGTCAAATTCTCCTCCCACTCATTATTAGAACTTTTATTTTCTCGTTCGTATTTTCTTTTCTTTTTTTTTCATTCTCTGTAGTCATATTTTTAAAAGAACTGAAAATAAATAAAGAAATTTAGTTTTGTGTTATTAAAACAATAACAACACGTGTTACATACTACGAAACAAATTTAGTTAACTTACCAAAAATTCCAGATTACCAACTATATCCGTAGCAAGAGTAATGCAAAATGCTTCCTCCAGAACACAATGTCAACGGTCCGTTGCAATGAAAGTTTACAAATTCAAAATCGGTCTGGAGTCGGTCGATTACGGACAATTACGGCACTGTTTATGCTTGTTCGTGCAGTTTTCGATGGGTCATATCATTCCTAATATGGATGGAAATGAAATTTGTTACAACGTTGCACTTAGTCTTTCATATTCGTTGTCAGTAATTTAAAAGACAATTTGAAACGCATACGGAACGATAATATTTATTTAAAATAGAATAGCACAAAAATGACAAGGGAACTCGGGTACATTTATCGAGAGCCACAAATAATCCTTCTAAGAGCCGCAAGTGGCTCGCGAGCCGTAGGTTGGACCTCCTTGATCTATGTCATAAAGGTCAATTTTCCTTTATCATAACTTAGTCAGTTCCATAACCAAATAATATGAAATGGTTTCCTAAACAATATAATGGATGAGTGGCAGAATACCTTTTGTATTAGATAAACAGTTAGATGAATCAGGGAGTTGAGTTGAGTTGAATGTAGGGTTTAATGGCACATGGTCTAGATGAATCAGGGATGGTTAGTTAAACTACGGCGCATATAGCAGAAAACTTAGATAAAGTGGCTGAAATATCAATGTTATATTTTTCAAACAGACCATGAATGCATTTATGCCCAAAAATCAAAAAAAAAAATAATAATAATTTTTTGCTGGTTTCTATCTCTTAAAGTTTAATTTTCTGTGAAGAAGTATGTGCTTTCTCTATAAAAATATGCCGACAATGTAAATAAAAAAAAAATTCAACACGTTTATATAAATTTCAACATTACTCTACTCCTTCAAAGGAAGTTTGTACAAGAAATTGGACAATATCTGGAAATTGTTACACGCCCTCTGTTAAGAATATAATAGCCAAATTACAAATTTCAAAGGTTCCCAATCCTTCAATTGCAAGTATAGAAATGAAAACTAGTTCTGAATTGTCCATTACAGCCATGTGATTGAATATTAATTATCTTATCAGCCTAACTGAACTAAGAATCACTATTAAGCACTGCAAACTAACATCACCATGTAATACACAGAAATAATATATTCATACACCTTCCAAAGACTCAACTTTTGACAGTTGTAAAATTCACAGAATGTGAGCTGAACGGAACTTTCCTTTCAGTTTATTAGATTGCACTCACGAGTAATAGAGACCAGACCAGCTTGTGTACTTGAAAGTGGTCAAATTTTACCGAATAAAGATATTTTAAAAAGTTCCATGCCACAATAGACAGAATTTCATTTTTAAAATCAAATTAAGCCTTTTTTATGTTAGCAGTATTGTTGAATTTTGATTTTGAAAACTTTCCTAACTTAAAGTGACACCCTGGAGCATTAAATGCCTACTGATGCACAATATCATGGGGAATGTTTTATTTCATCAAAAACTTTTTAACTGGCTGGACCTTTGAACTAAAGCTTACTGTAATTTTATCAGAAAATTTTATTCAAGATAAAGATATACCATACGGGAATATAATAAGCATTAAATTGCTTTAAAAACAATTAACGAATTTTTATCTATTTCGCCAGAATCCGTTCAGGGTGATTAAAATAGTTAAACTTCATCGTTGATTTTGAATTAACTTGCTAAGTATGTTATATGCAAGCTATTGAACGCCAGTTATAACAAACAAAAGTACGAAAATTGGCAAAACTAAAGGGATTTGCATTTTCTGATTCAAAAACGTATATAAACTATAGTCAGTCCAACAGATTCCTGTGTTAAACAACGTCTGTGAGATTGACTAAAGATAAAACATCTCCAATAATTTACAACAGTTATTTTTATGCTCAAATATGTAATTTTAACGACTTTCACGTAGTATATACGGATGGTTCTAATTTTATAAACGTGTTGCTTGAGTTCAATGTAAAAGTGATATTAGAAAAATTACAGTCTAGCGTTTCTTCTTTTTTACCAAAATGTTGTTCCGTTCATCTGGCTCCCAAGTTCATTTCAAACTAAATTTTAAAAAATGGTTTATTTTTCCTGTTGAAAAATTTTCATCGGCGCTATTAATGTTAAATTTACTCTACTTTTAAGCTTATATATCGAACTGTAACCTGAATAGATGTCTGTAACCTAGGCGGGTGCCTGTCACAAACCTGGGCGGGTGTCTGTCACAAACCTGTGGCGAATGCCTGTCACAAACCTGGGCGGGTGCCTGTCACAAACGTGGGCGGGTGTCTGTCACAAACCTGTGGCGGGTGTCTGTCACAAACCTGTGGCGGGTGTCTGTCACAAACCTGTGGCGGGTGTCTGTCACAAACCTGTGGCGGGTGCCTGTCACAAACCTGTGGCGGGTGCCTGTCACAAACCTGTGGCGGGTGCCTGTCACAAACCTGGGCGGGTGCCTGTCACAAACCTGTGGAGGGTGCCTGTCACAAACCTGTGGCGGGTGCCTGTCACAAACCTGTGGCGGGTGCCTGTCACAAACCTGTGGCGGGTGCCTGTCACAAACCTGTGGCGGGTGCCTGTCACAAACCTGTGGCGGGTGCCTGTCACAAACCTGTGGCGGGTGCCTGTCACAAACCTGTGGCGGGTGCCTGTCACAAACCTGTGGCGGGTGCCTGTCACAAACCTGTGGCGGGTGCCTGTCACAAACCTGGGCGGGTGCCTGTCACAAACCTGGGCGGGTGCCTGTCACAAACCTGTGGCGGGTGCCTGTCACAAACCTGTGGCGGGTGCCTGTCACAAACCTGTGGCGGGTGCCTGTCACAAACCTGTGGCGGGTGCCTGTCACAAACCTGTGGCGGGTGCCTGTCACAAACCTGGGCAGGTGTATTTTAAATCTTTCAATCCAATTTTTTTTTAACTAAAAAATCTTTTTTTCTTTTTTATAAACTTAAAAATATATTTTTTACTAACCTGAACAGATGTCTGTAACAAGAATAACTATTTGTTAAGGGGTAAGATGTGTCTTCCTTTCTAAGAAATTCTTATCTCACGCCTACTGCCGATCTGATTTCATATGAATCTGAAAAAACCATACTATGTGTCTCAAACAAAAATTTCTTAAACCATGGTGGAACAATGAATGTAGACAAGCACATTAAACCCTCAAAGCAAAGCATAGAATTCCGCCGTTATACAACTACTGAAAACTCAATAGATTTTAAGAAAAGCGTGAGCTGTAGCTTGAAAAGTGCGATGGCAAATCCAAAGAAACTTCTGGATTCAACGTGTTAACAAAATATATTAAAAAATCTTTTTACAGTAATTAGGAGAAAAATCCGAACATTATATGGCCATTATAACACTTATTCTTTTTCAAATCTTAAAATCAAACTTAATAATTTTTATATGATGTTAAAGAAATAGTTCACAGCTTAGGTGAGAATTTTTCAAAGGTTTAAAATCAATTAAATTAATACCCTTCCTTCGAACAGTATAAATCTGAAGTTGAAAAAAAAAAACCATTAAAATGTCCATTACAGCCGATTGATGGGTGTAATTCTATTATTGCACAAGCTGGGCTAAAGACTGCTGAAAAATTACCACTTCTTGTTCTGATGATGGCATACAAAAAACTTTTTCAATCTCATTTTTTGAATATTTAAAACTTCATAGCAAATTTAGGTGTGAGATGATTTTTTCCTCAAATGGGAGAAAAGCGAATATAATTGCTAATCTAAAAATTACTAGAACCCCAAAATTAAAAAAGACCCAAAGTGTTCATCTAACGAAAATTCAGAATACATCCTATCTTCTAAACAGGGTTGATTCCGAAAATGCTTTTTCATAATTGTGCTTTGTTCATAATTGTTTCATTACAAAATCTATAGATCAGGTTCACTCGCTTTTCGCTCAGACGTAATTACGAAAGTAACAGACACTTTAACAATTGGCAGATGGAATGGGACACAAAGATCTACAACAAATTTGAAATCGGACCATAAGTCACCTCTTTTAAAAGAAATAGGTCCAGGAAGGTTATTAGTATTTCAAGCAGATTACGAATTGGCCATTCATGATTGATAATCAGTCATATGCATCAATCATAGACACCTTTTACTAAACGAACTAGCAGCTGTTTGCTCTAGTTGCAGAGAACCATTAACCATAAAACACATCTTGACACTGCGTTCTAATTTAAAAATAAAGAAACGTCGTTTGTTTAATAATGATTTTCTTTACTTGGTACAACTTCGCATCGAAAACTTATCGACATTCTTAAAGATAAAGGATACTTCCCTTTGCTTTAAATCATGCTTATATGTTGACTAAGTGATCGGTGCAGTCTATCCTGATTTGGCTCTTACGCAAAAAAATAACCATATCCTTGATTATGTATCAGACAATATATTGGACCGCCTATAGATATAAACAAATAGTACAATTATAAAAATAATAGATTTTCATATGATGATGTGTTGATATTCGGGCAAAGTATAAAAAAATATTATTTTACATATAATTATAATTCATTTATCACTTCCCTACTACTTAAAAAATACCTTCAGGTAGGGTGAGGCAGAAAACAATAACTATCTAACCTACCCCCGCTGCATATAAAAAATTATCGCTGATATATAAATGTTTGATTATCATATGAAGCGTATATATAAAACGAAAAATATTTTAGCATGCAATAATAATTTCGTTTCACCGTGAAAATTCTTCCTAGGAACGAGTAAAAATGGGCAAATATGATACAGGATTTCTTTTCTCCAACTACCTCAATACCCAAGGACTGATGTATTACTAGTTTTTTCAGTTAATAGAAGTTTGGGGATTTGAAAAAAAATTTTCTTAAATAGCAAAATAGATGCTATCGTTATAAGATTTTTTAAATATCGGTTGCATGTTGAATAACCTATATCTTCCTTTAGTACAAAATTGAATCGCAGCATACATATCCAGTATCTATTGGTTTTGTAAGTAGGCATTCTTTTTTTTCTTTAAAAAGGCAAACATATATGACAATTTCATAATAGATCCCAGCTACATTATAAATCCATACTTAACACGTTGACCTCTGTTCTACCAACATTGAAATTACGTCAGTTTCATGTGAACAAACCTTCTCTATTAAAATGGTAGTCAAAAGACTCATGCCATGCTATGTGTTGTACCTGCATAGGAATGAATATCTTGACATTTGCCACTGCATTATAGACAATCAAGAAGGTGTGTAATCTGTAAGCTTGTAATTAATAGAGATCTAAGGAAGTGACACCCTACTTTCTTAACGGAAGGAATATTAAAGGTTTCCCATCGCCAACTAATTCAATATTTTAGAACTGGACCATTGCAAGCTTTTTAATGTAGTCAATAATTGTTAGAGAATTCGCATTAAATATATTTTAAATGTTTTATAATAAGACAAGTTGGTATGATAAGACTTCTATTGCCAAGTAAACATGGATGCTAATTTAAGAATAGACCCTGGCTCAACACTACCCTATTTCCAATAGCAGCAGAGTTATAAGATCTATGATATATATTTTCCAAAATTTGTGCTAGATATATTATAAATTGCTCTAAGGTATTTAGTAGAAACTTTCATTTCAATAATGAAGCCATTATTCTGATTTCTTTTTTATCGAGAACGACTAAGAAACTGCATTTCACAACTTCTCTTTCTTTTATAAAATCCTTTAAATTCATCTTGATTAGAAATCTGCCATTAAAGCTCATTTGTATTTTAAGTAATGTATCCTGTATGCACTATTAAATAGCTTCTTTTTTATCACTGCAATTCACTTATTATATTTATAAAAATAAGGTAATGCTCAACTAAGGGGGTGATCAACGTTCTTTTTAATTATTATTATTATTAATCAGCAATATTATCAAAAGCTTCCGTATAAAAAGCATTAAAGTAGCACTGTCATAGGCTTGAGAATTGAGTTTGAAAGTTACACTAGATCCAAACACGGCATTGTTGTGCATTTATAATACAGATGCGCCATATGTCTCTTTCTTAAAACTGCTAGTACTAAACATAGAAGAAAGAAAAAATTGGTTTAGCACATAATAAATAATACTTTTTTCAGAATTATTGGATTTAAGTAGATAATAGACGGTGAAATATTTACTTCCATTAATGGCAATTGGTTACCCTTTTAGCCGCTTTTAATTATTCGCTGTTAAACATATAAATGGGCGATGTATACATATATGGCCTTTTTTGACAAAAACTATAGACTGGCGGCGATGGTATCTTCCGTAAAAATAATTTCAAGCCTGGTCGGTAGGGCGCTGGGCCCATGTCCAAGAGGTCGTGGGTTCGATCCTCGCCGGCCGAAGACTCCCCGTGTAGTAAATGGTGACTGATGCACGTTAAATCTGTCGAGTCTCAAAGTCCTCCATGTTCCCATAACAAATCAAAACCTCTGGGGGTACTGATCCAGGAGTTTCCTTGTCTTCTGGATTGGTTCAAAATTACAAGGCTTCGGAGTTGAACATTAGTAGTCGTAAACCCATGAAATTGGGTCGGCTGTTCAACGACGGTTATAAAATAAAAATACTTTGATCCATTAATAAGCATTTTCTTTCATTTCTAAATAATTATATGCTGTAATTTTTCTAAATATGCATTTACTGTAGATTCACCTGTATCATAGTATCTGTTCTGGCAGTAGAGAAAGAAATTTAATAGCCCTGTTATCTTGTACTAAATTTAGTTGAATATCAAATTATAGTTATAATAGTTTTTCCAAAGTGAACTCTTAACCTCTCAATATTGATTTTAATGGCAATTGTTTCTTACTCGTCATCTTGGAAGGATATCGGGAAAATATAGGCATTCAATAAAAGAGTAGAACTATTCGCGCCCAATTTATTTCATTGCAGAAATAGACACACCCCGACTCTTACTTGCTCCAAAAACATCTTAAAGTGTTTGACATAGAAAGTGCAGCCCATTCACGATTTCTCTATCTTGCACCTCTCCTTAAATAATTTTTGCATTTTTTTTAAAACTTGAATTTAAAGGAATCGCTACATAAACATAAACTGAAGTAACACACTTTGTAAATGCAAAAACAGAATACGATCAAGAAAAGCTAAGAAAAAAATTACTGAACTCAAATAACAAGATATCTATACCTTTTCATAATATTATCACTGTAATATTCACAGATATCAAAAGACTTGTAGACTCCCAGTCATTTATAAAAAAATTTTTATTTCCAATGGCAGGCCAATTTAAAAGAACAAAAAAGATAAAATAACAAGAAAAACAAGGCAAAAAGAGATAAATAGAATAGAATGCATAGTGAAAGCCCATACGGGCCCTAGCTTCCCAGTAGCGTCCACACACAGTAGTGGAGATGAGCGCAGGACAGACGGAAATATGGGGCAGGTCCATGTCCTCCCAAAGGTGACAGAGCTTGCATTTAGGACAGTCAAAAATGTTTATACTAAAAACTTGTTTAGCAAGACAGTCATGGCCCGTTACAAGTCTAAAGAGAGCAACTGCCTTAAACCTGGGCTGATTTGGGATAGTTAAAATATGGTTGAACCAGGTTTTGTGTATATTGTTTTTACGGAATTTCTCTGAGAGCATGTTCCGGAATTGGTTTCGGATCAGCAATTTAAATGAGTGCAGGGAGATGGAGCAACGAGATGCTTGGGAAATAGTTGTTCCTTTCTTGGCCAAGAAATCAGCTTTTTCACTACCCCAAATCCCACAATGTTCTGGGATCCATTGGAGGACGATTTGCTTGCATTTTAGTGTCAGGTCTTTCAGACAATGAATGCATTTCGGAATGGAGATGGATTGGGGAATCAGTAGAGAGTTAATATGAAGAAGTGCTGCTTTAGAGTCAGATAAGATGACGGCACTAGAAAATTGGTCAGTACGACACTGTAGTTGTTTTAAGACAATTAGAATAGCTTCGATTTCACCGTCGTAGGCAGATGCATAGCAGCCAACAGAAGCGTAGCCAGAGAACAGGTGACAAAATACTCCCGCTCCAGCACTCACCCGCGGATCCACTCGGGAGCCATCTGTAAAGATTCTCATCCATTCAGGTTCAGGATATAGCTCATTCATTGTTGCGTAAGAGATACCTTTAAGGACATCACAAGCAAATAATAATAATCATTTATAAATTAAAATGATCCATTTCTCTTCTCAGTCTGGGAAAGATTGGTCAAAAGCATCAATATATTGGATAGCATAAGTATTTACCAATGTATGTGTTGGAAAATATCCTGAATACAAGTTACTGTCTTAATAAACATACACCTCAATTTTTTAAAAGGAGTAATTCTTAAAACTTTTCTGTTTCAACATTCTTGTGCTACGTTGATAGTTCTGTCAATTAACTGTCTTACTAGTTCGGATCAAAAATTAATAGATAAGTTACTTCATCTGCCTAAATAGTATTGAAAGTGAAATAATAGTATTTAAATAGTAAAAAGCTCAAATAAAAGTACAGAATACTAATGCGTCGATCCTCTAAACAAGGATCTTCCTCAGTGTCAACGTAAAATGACAGTTTAAAAGTAAATAGATAAACATGTACAATAGAAACAGAAGAACAACAAAATAAAAAATAGTGATAAAAAACAGAAGAGAAGCTGCCTCGAATGAAACCCTAGAGTACAAAAGATTAGAGTAGATTTCCAAAATTTAAGAAAAGGTGTGATACTAGCTGAAGTTACTGAACCTCTTAATGGTTGCAGAATCTATAAAAGAATGAACATGAAAGTGTCTAGTTTTAATTGAAAACGAATATATAAAAATAAATGTATACACAATGTGTGTATTAATTTTTGACATATTTGAAGAACGCTGAAATATAGTTTAAAATAAACTATCTTTAAACACATTACAAATATGTCTTGTACTGTCATCTAGTATAAAGACAGAGAATTGAACATGATTCTGACATAATAAATAAATCGTTGAATCTTTTGAACACCTCATCCCGGAAATATCACAGAGAAATATATAGAGGATGGCATTTTGACGCGAGCAAGAAGGTTTATTGAAATCATAAGAATTTTTCAAAATGGAAAATGATTTATAAAACTGAAGGTCAGTAGATGAAGTTGAATGCTTATAGCAGCAGAACTTATTATTGAAACTCCAATTCTAGAGCAATGGTTTAGTAACCTAATTTTTACATATATTTCATGTTCTTTAAGCTTAAATTTAAGAGTAAGTTTAATTCACCCAATGTAAACAGGACCACAATTAAAAAATTTGATAAATATTCTTGCTAACAAAATATGAACACTATCAAGAGCAACTATTTTTTAAGGGGTAATATGTGTCTTCGTTTCTAAAAAATGTTTATCCCACGCCTACTGCCGATCTGATTTCATAAGAACAAAGAGTTTCCTCCTGCCGGCTACCACAGAAAGTCGAAATAGACAGTACAGCTATCTGAGAATAATTATAGCATTTAAAAATTTAACCATTTTTTCTAAAAATGGAATGGATTCTACTTAGTTTACAGAATTTCAAAGCACATTTCCGCCTGTTTTGAAACTTTTTCTTGAGTACCCTTTGAGCTAAGCAATTCCCTTTTGAACACCCCAGGTATTCATGCCCTCTACTACCACTACTTAGAATATTTGCTAGAGTTGTCAACCACTCAATTATTGCAGCAGTCGAGTGTTCAAAAATGCCTACTTCTCCGTTTGAGGAAATATCATTTATCAAAAGTGTTCCGAAAAATTAAGAAATTCTCGAAAATTTTTTTAATAACTTTAAAAACTTATTTCGATATTTTCGCAGCATATTTGTAGTTTTTTTTTTCTTAAATTAACGAAAAACCAAAGGAACCAAATTAGAAAAATAAAAATACGCGGTTTTTTACTTTTAATTTTACTTTAGTTAGAATTGGATAGCTTCTTGGGTCAATATTCCATTGAAGGAATAAATAATATTAGATAGAAATCCACTGTCAACAGCAGTAGAGCTTTAAGCTAAACAAACTTTCCTTTTAGCTTATAACGATTGGAACAAATGTCAGAAGCCCAATAAATAAGAGAGCGTAAGGCAAAAATCTTTTGTTTAGGAGGTCAATGGTTACCGATTAACAGAAGTGAGAAATTCATTGCAATTACGAATAAGACTAAGTAAAGTAAGCATTTTTTTCTTGTTTAAACGTGAGATAAATGCTATTGAATCTATTGAATTCATAATATTTAAAACATGATCCATGGTCATCAATATGAAGCAATTGTCTATAACAGGTGAATTAATTAAAGTATATAATTTCCTAATACGGCATATACAAGTCAATTAAAATGGGATGAAAAGATTACCTATTCCAACTGAGCTCACAATCATAAGCTAAAATTTATTATTAAAAGTGAAAGTGTATTGTTCTTGGTAAATGCGAGTAATCGTCAATTTAAATTTGGCTAAAGTGGAACTCTTTTTTAGTCTCTTTTCGATGCAATTAGAGCAACAATGGGAACGTTAGTGAATAATAAATTGGGCACCAAAAGTTACTAATATGTTTACATTTGGTTTGAGCGTACGAAGCTAGTTAACAAAATCATACGGGTTTTTGACAGTAAATACATTTAAACTAGAAAGTATGGATAAACTTGAAATAAAATGCTTAGCTAATTTATAATAGGTGGTGCCAATATTGGAAGCAATGGGCCTAAAAAGAGCCTAAGCCATATGAGCTTTAGGTGAAGCTTAAAACCTAGCACAGTGTGAATTATTATATTTAAGAGGAAATTCCAGATGCCTAGGAATTATTACAACAGTTTTGATGGCAGATATAATTTTCTTAAACTCTTTAAACCTCAAATCTTTAGGTTATACTCTATATGGGCCGTCATAGATTAATTATTGGGACTTCTGTAGATAATTAACTTTATCTAGGACTACAATTTGTATAATTTTATCCTCTTTAGCAATAGTTATGTCCGAGGTAAACTAGCAATGATACCGAGTAGCAATACTACTAATTAATACTACCAATGCTATCGAGTACTAATACTACTAATTACTTTTGAATACTAATGAATAATACCAATACTATCGAAATTTTAATTCTGAAATAGCAGTTTTTTAAGGTCACGAATTTAAGGCAACAGTCTTGATAATCAAATGTTTAATTAATTCTTTTTGTGGTTAAAAAGATCTTTTAATAGAAAAAAATCAACTTGGGTATTAAGGGTGGGAGAGTAGAATAAAGAGCACTGAGCTCGTTATTATTTAACGTAACGGAAGAAAAATTGACAACAGAATTTTAAATAACTGGTGATTAAGTATTAAGTTCAGGAATATAATTATGTGTGAGGAATTTATAGAATTACTTTTCTGGGATTAGTTTGAGAAGAATAATTCAATTCTTCACCAAGAACGTCGATCTATTGTGTCAAAATTGGACGTAGAATTATTAATATTTATATGCAAGTCAGGTAATTCGCGCTGAACAGTGGCTAATTTTTTACGAAATTTCTTGAAAGTAAAAACTTAAAATGAAGTATTTTCTCAATTTTGTTGAAAGGGCAAAATATATTTTAAAGATATGAATTCAGAATAAAATTTAATGCCTCTACAATGAATAAATACACTAAAGTAGTATAAGAATTTGTTTTTCAAGCTTTAAGTTGCAAAAACATTGTGATTGAAGTTTTGAAGTTAATACGGTTCTCAAACGGCTAAATAAAAATTAAGTTTGTTCGAGTTGCTGTTGTTCTGGATAAAGTTTTTTTTATGAACATAATATGTGTGATATTGATGAAAGAAATAATTCTGTTTTTTATTTAAGAAAACGAGAGAAAGTCTATCACGCCTAAGCAAAATTTGTAAAGATATTATAAATTATAAGTTTATCGACTTAAATGAATATTATGTTAATACTATAAGATCAGTATTATTCTTTGCAAATGTGAAAAAGCTTAAATGGCAAAGTATAATACGCAAAGAAAAATTATGCATAGATAAAAGGATTTTGCTCTTTGAATTCATGTTGAAGAAAATATGATAATGTACCCTTATTAATAAGCATGGCAAGCAAACTGAATACTATTTCGTAACACAATTCTATTTAACGAAGAAATAGAACTGTTGAAGAAGTAACAAAGTCTGTCATCTCCTCAACAAGCCATATACCACATTAATCAGCATGGTTTACCAAATAAGTAATGAAGGAATGAAAAATACTGCCAAACTCGCAAAGGATATGCAGTCATTAGGCTGGAGTCAGTTTTGTCTCCACCTGCTGAAAATTTAATTGCATTAAAATAAGGCGCTCGCATTGGCAGAAAAAAATATTCACAAAATAATTCTAAAGATCTCATGATACTATACAATGTGGATCTAAAAATTCTCCTGAATACAATCAAATAATGAAAAAAAATTCTGACCATTACATTACGCAATTCCAAATATTTTTATATGTCCATTACAATCTTTTAATGAACACAATGAATGACCTCATGAACACAATGAATGACCTCATGAACATGAATGATCTCAAAACAGTCAGTTGATGATTTTCGGTTATACCTCGTAATTTCACACATGAGAACAATCGAATGACAACAACAGGCAATGAATAAATTGATAGAATGGGCAGATGTAAACATTTCTACAAATTCTGCCGTATCATACGTACACTTTTGCTAAAAACGAAATATTCAACCTGATTCTGACATATACAGGGTCGGATGATTGAAGGGTTCCGAGAGAGACAAACAATACATACAATACTGAACGAACATACATAGTTGAAATAATGAAATAAATTTTATAAAAACCCTTAACTGCAATCCTTTATGGGGTATTTTATAATAAAATATTATAGTTTAATAATCTTTTGTTTTCATAGAGCATTTTATATGAGACAAATCTGTTAAAAAAGAGAAACAAAACTATCTCCATTTAACCAATTCTTACCTACGCGAAGCCTCTCAGGCACCTACCCCCCTAGTTAAGTAATTTGCATTTCATTTTAGTCATCAGTTTTTTGACATAAGAGTTAAGGTCCTTAAACCAACTGCATCATCAATTGCTTATAGAATTTTATTGCTAGTAAATGCATTGAAGTAGTGCTGCATTTTAACAATTTTTCTGATAGAAATATAAAGGAAAAAATAAATAGTTTCATTGCTGTTCGTAATAAGGATAGAAATTATGTGAGAGGAGTTGAAAAATGAGGAGCGAAATAGGGAAATTTTTTTTTAAAAAATATGAAAATAGTGCAGTATTTTACTGAACGTTATAAATTTGCTCCATGTTCTTTGAAGTAACTTCTAATTATGAAATAATTAGTTTCATATTGAAGCAAGAAATTTGAAAAAATTTCTTGCTTGATTATATCTCGTTATAGAAAAATTTATTTTTTAATAAGTCATTCATAAACGCTGCTATATTTTTGAAACATTGTAGCATTTTTTTTACAATATGTATTAATGAAAGTAAAAGATAGTGTTTTCACTTCTTTTTTTTCTTTCTTTAATCATTTTCTAGAAAAAGACCTACAGCTGTTTAATTTAAAACCATATATTTTTGTTACATTCAAATACGCTACGAAAAGGAACCTTTTATCTTCTGCAGTCTGATCAGCAAAAAAATATGTTCTAGGAAATGACAAATAATCAAAATGGAATAGATACCTTCATAAAGATACATTCATTTTTACTGCATACATCGTACTGTTCTCTGTGTGCTGTAACTTTAAACAAAAAACAATTTAAATTTTCCTTGTGTAATTTTGATTGAGTTTGTTACATTTATTAGGTGTTGTATGCTATTGTCTGCTATTATTGTCTATTGTATGCTATTTAAGCGATAACTGGCGAATCAGGGAAGGGAATACACTGATTTATGCATGACTCAAACATTTTTATGGATGTTTTTTTTTTTTTTTAAATAAAAAAAACTGAAAAATTATGTATATATTATCATAATTCTTTTGTGTCACAAACTGGAACTAACATTTTATTGAACCGAACTCATATTTATGAAATAAAGCCAAGATTATTCATCAAATGCAAATGTTCCCTAGGTAGATCGTCAGCTAATTGCATACTTGTAGACTAAGTAATAATTACATTTGTTACTAGGTTATAAATATCTTCTAGAAGTAACACAATAAAGATTGTTTACTTAGGCAAAAGTATATCACTGTGAGAAAACAGATCTGGGTTTTTCTTTCAAGCTGATACCAGAAATTCAACAACGATTCTAAATACTTCTTTAGAAAAAGAAATGAATCTCTTAAAAATTTTTGGCTTGAAAAGCGAATAAAGTCTTAAAAAATGTTAGCTTGTAAAAAAAAAAGAAGAAAGGAAAAAGAAATAAAGAAAAAAAAGTTCTAGAACTCTTCGAAACATTTTAAGTTTTTCACATTTTATACTGCATTAACTCATGTGTAAGACAGCACTTTTTTAGGATATCAGGCATTTCAGAATCTTTTTGTATAAGTTCTATGCATCATGTGCCGTGAGGTAGGAACATTACTGAAGACAAACTTTCTTTATCCTTTCCATTTCCTCCTTAGCTCAATATTCCATTTCATATCATTGAAATTTTTGGTAATCAAACAAAGCAACTCACTTCACCTGTATTTTAAAAAAAAAACTTTTTTCTTATCGCGCATTCCATAAAACTTTTAAGCCCATGCCTGCCGATTTCTCAAAAATTGACTTCCATGTGGCATTTGCTTTTGTTTCACCAAATGCGGTAATTTCAATGAAATTTCATTCTGAAAGTTCCATTTTCCTTTCTGAGTGCCATGTGATCTTTTTAGCCTTAAAATGAGTTTCCATTTAGAAACATAATACTTAATTCATTCAGATCTGAAGAGCTGCTAGGAAGTTATTAAAATTCTATCTTAAATCTTGATGATAAAGATTTCAGAATTTTGTTCTCTTGGGTTTCTGAGGTATGTAAGAATCTCAGGAAATCAAAAATCGATTCACTATCGATTAAAAATCGGAAAATAATTTAATCGATTCTACAGCAAAATTCAATCACAATCTTTCTAATAAACCTGTATAGCAAGATGATGTTCAAACCTTAAAACTTAATAATGCATGAAATAAAATTGCCGATTTACCCTAAATCCCTCCAGAAATATTGAGGCTCATATAAACAAATTACGTTCATATTGGTCATACAGGATTAATTAATTGATACATTTTACTAAACGAACCAGTGTCTGCTTGATAGAGTTAAAGAGAACCATTGACCATAAAGCACATCTTGACCCAGTGTTCTAATTTAAAAATTAAAAGACTATATTTTAATTGTTATTTTCCTCACTCAATTACATTCCATTGTGACTTTCTACATCGAAGCTTTATTAAGAATCTTAATCACATTGGGTACTTTTCAAAAATTATAACCAGAATTCTAACATACTCTTAGTGTTAGGCGTGGTATATGATGCTTGGCTTTTGAGCCAAAAACTTAAATTAACTGAACTATTTCTGAAAATAAACGAGATTTTATCAATTTTGTCTAATCGGTAGATTTTTTGTTGGTGATTTTCGTTTAGCCTACCTTGCTACTAATATACATACTATTGAAAGACAACTCCATAAGGTTATTAATAAGATTTTGCGATGACAGATTTCAATAGTTTCATCCTTCTCATTAATAAACACCTCATTTCCTTAAAAAAAGGGGGGGGGCATTAATCCAGGTCCACATTAACGATTACCATTGTTAAATGAAGTGTTGAGCATTATCGTTGACTTAACTTTTTAGTCATACGTTGAGTCTCTGCGAAGATTAATTAGTTATTTTCAAAATACTATTATTTCACACATAAGGAGCCAAATCAATGATAATAGATCTACCAATCAATTGTTAGGTCAAAATTTGATTACACGAGTATTTTCACAATCTTTTCATCCGCTATGAAGTTAGTTTTACTTACAACACTTAGAACTAGTTGCTAATTGCTCTTAGTTTCCTTATTCTTTAATTAAAAAGAAAACATTTTGGTTAAGTTATAAAAAGTTAAAATTATATTTAATAGCTGTCCAGGAAAGGCGGATATTCCTCAATAGTAACAAAAGTATTGCGTTTTCACTTTTATTTTTAAACATTGATTGATTTTATTAGATAAATTTATTGAAATTATAAATCTTTTTCTAAAACAAAAAATTTTGAAGACATCCGCACGTGACTTCATAAAATCGAAATATTTTTTTGAAGCAATGAAAATCGGGTGATCTTTTCTGTTGCATGATTTATTTTAATGAATATTTGAAAAAAAATAATAAAGTTAGTGTAAAATAATATTTATAGCTTTATTACACTCTAAATTTCATGCAAAATATCAATTTTGAAACATCGAGAAGTATTATTTTGATTATAATTTTTTGGTTATAATTTCACGCTCTGGAAAATATTTAATTTTTGCATCACATTTTTCATTTAAATTAAGGACTCCAAGTATTTCCAGTCGACGTATTATTACATGCAGGACATAAAAAAAAGTCAAGGGGGGATCCTTATTTTACAGAACTAAGAAAATAAAACTTCCTTCCTATTTCCTTCCTACCCTTTTTATTTTATCAAATAAATAAGCGAATGAATCTATTGGAATTGAGATAGGATAAACGTGACAGAAAAAAAATGTAACTATGTATAAAAAAAAAGGAAGAAAGAAAAACAGGCTTAGTGTTTCAAAATAAGAAATAACTCTTTTGCAAATGAAGTTTAGGGGACGATAAACAATAATTTCATTTTTTCTAAGGCCGTGGTTAGTATCCTTACCACCAATTTGAAAATTCCATGCTAAAATATAAACCATTTTTCATTTGAGCATCTATTTTTTACTAACTTCAGCTCTCATGAAGTACGTTTAAATGAAATTGATATTCACATGCTAGTTTCAGAAAATGTAAAAAAATATTTAGGATATATTGTCTTTTTTAGTTTGTAGTATTTGCAATGTCTTAAATAAATAAATGAAAAGCAAAAAAGTCATTAAATAAAAGTCTTGAAATAAAAAGCAAAAAAGTCATTAAGTTCTCTACTATTTAAAAACACCTAATGGGCTGTGTTAAACAAGCTTATCTCTAAAAGTAGGCTTTAAAAATTAAATTAATTTTATCTAATAAGCTATATCAAATTTAATGATATCAAAAAAGAATTCAAATAATTAAATAATAAGGCTCAGTGAAAGGTTAAAGAACAATCACGAGCATGGCGAAATGTTCTAAAGTTCACCATTGATGAAGATACGGGTATCAAAAGAGTGTTACATGAAAAATACAAAGAAAATAAACATAAAAATAGAAGGAATTCAGATTTGCAATAGACAAAATTCGAAGTTCTCTCTGGAATAGAGCTACAGTTTTGCTGTTCATGGTAGCTGTTTATCAAAGTTTGCTCAAAATATATGTAATTTACTGGGATATTAAGGCGAAATATAAATATATAATTTTTATATTAAATTACTATACAATTAAATGTTTAAAAGTTCTTATTTGGAATATATGGCCAAAATATCGTAAAGTGATCAAACTTAAAGGATGACTATTTATAAACATTCACCTCAATTTTCTTAAAGCATAATACTTAAAAAAAGTTTTGTATTTTAGCATTTCGCATTTTTGAAACATGTGCTTCTTTAATAAGTCGATATATAAATTTTTTTAATAATTCAAATAAAGAATAAGGAGCAATAGGTAGCTATTGAATAGTCATATAAGCATTGGGGAGGCTGCACATGATCGTATATTCAGATGTAGAGGTAAAAATTTATAAATTTATAGAACTGAGCTAGCAGTTTCTGAAGCATATTACGCATGTATGCCCATATGTATAAAACTTCCAATGACTTTCAGAATTTTTTCAAAGAATTGTTCCTTGGTATTTTTGTTTGAAAAGTCGTCAAGAATATTATACACAAAATTTAAATGGTATTAAGGTGGTTCACTAGTCACACTAATATGGAAATTCTGAAAGGAAGCATATAATAAATCACAATAAAAATAATTTTTTATTTGACGAAATATTAAAATTTGAATTTCGTGGAAAGCAAAAAAAAGCTAAAGCAGCATTAGTTTTCATCTGCAATTTTTTAATGCATACAATTATACTCAACTTATGTTAAAGTGAATTTTGACGACGTTTTGAGATTTCTCTGATTCGGTCTATCGTGCTTAACAAGTTGCAGAACATTTTTTTAAATGTTTTTGTACATTTTGTCGATTTTATGTAATCATTGCTTAGCTTGACTCCTTGTTCCGCTTTGTCATTGACATAATTTAATGATACAACTTTATGATGTGGTGCTAATTTCGGAATTTGCCCCTTCTGAAACATTTTTGGTGAGTTTTTGTGTCAAATTTATCGATATAAAATAAAAATGAAGAATTTCCCCCCGATAAATCAGAAGCAAGTGTATTTGCTGAGAGAATTTGGATTTTTAAAATTCCATTACTTGCCTACCTTGCTATTTAAAAAGAGCATCGGTTCAATTTGTTTTTAAAGTTTCCCATTCTTTTGATGGAACTTAGTTACTCTGAAAAGAAAGCGGTACCATCTCTTCTATAAGGTACCAACAGTTATTTTACAAAATCAGTAATTAAATTTCCAGAAATAATGGGATGGACAAGTTGGAATTTATATGCTAACAAAGTAATTACAGATCATTCCAAGGAGCATCTATTGCAAAGTTGCTAGTTATCCACCAACAAGGAATAGAAGTTAAAAGTAACTAATAATGGCCAGATTAAAAAATTCAATTAAGATTAGAAATCAGCTCAAAATGAAATTCCGTAGTTAATAGAAAACTCTATAATATGTATAAGTTTAAATTGCAGACCCTAGCCAGTATTACCTTAGGCGATGACTTCATTTGATGTAAATGATGTTGAGAAAACTGAAAGAAACATTTATTGATGCGCATGAGTTTTTTGTTACTGAATACTACAAATTAATGAAAGAATTATTCAGTAAAGAAGTATTCAGAAAGAAGTAAAGAATACTACAAATTAATGAAAGAAGAAAGAGTTTGAAAAATACTTTATTTAGTGATATTTTTTAAGAAAAATATGAAATTTCAATGCCTTTTCTAACCCTTAAAGTAGCTTAGAAAATTAAAATATTTGATATATCAACTTTTTAAGAGTAAGGAAATACTTTTAGACATGAGACAAAGTGATTTGTTTCTAGAGGTGTATGATGCACGTAATTCAAACTAGGAAGAGGGAGGAAATTGAATCAAGATGCTTTGCTGATTTTTAAGAGGCGGTGCGATTATTGGAACATAATGTGTTGAAAAGGAATTTTACCTTCTGAATTTAGGGTAGAACACAAAATCTAGCACAGGAAATAATTATATATAAGAGAGTATTTCAGATGATTAGGAATAATTGCAGGAAATATGTCAGATATAATTTTATTAAACTCATGAACAGTCTGATCTTAAGGTAACACTCTGTATGAGCCATTATCAATTCTTAATATTCTTTCATACTTTAGAGATTTTAATTCAGAAAAAACAGTTTTGCTAAAATTATTGCTAGAAGGTAGAGAAATGAAATCTACAGTATAAGCAATCATTGATTTTTTTAGCGGTACTGAGAACACTACATTTTAAAAGGTCTCCTAATAACAGAAACAAACTTTCAGGGTCGGGGGAGGGCAGAACAAAGTTATGACATTTAAGAGCATTGAGTTGGTTATTATTCAATGGAACAGACAAGAAATTGACAACAGAATTTCAATTAACAGGTAGTTAAGTATTATGTTAAGAAGTATAATTAGATTTGAGCAATTCATTGAATTTCTCCCGAGTTATTAATTTGTGTTTAAAGCTGAAAATGTCAGTTATTCGCCGAGAACGTTTATGAATTGTGTCGAAATTGGAAGTAAGATAACTGATATTTATATGCCTGTCATATAATTTGCTTTCAGCAGAAGCTAACTTTCTACGGATTTCTTGAAAGTAAAAACAAAATTAATAATATTTTTTTTCTATTTTGAGGAAGGAGGAAAAAAATATTTTTTAAAGATATCAATTAAGGAAAAAATTTCATGTACCGACTATGAGCTACGATTTTAAAGTGATTTATGAGTTTGTCTTTCAAGTCTTCCATTACAAAAACGATTAATGTGATTTTTAATAATTTTCAGGTCAATTTTTAATTTACCGTTTTCGATTATGTAAAATTTATATTAGTTGTTGCCATAATGGACTAATATTATTTTTTCTTCTTGGATATGTTGCAAAGAATTTTTCTTAAAATTAAAATACATAGAGAGAAAACTCTATTACATCTAAACACTATTAGATAAGTTATTTTATGGTATAAATAGCCTCTGCTAATGGCCTACTGCACTCTTCTAATTATCGCTTGACAACCCTCAAATTGCTTTCGTAGATCTTTTCAAATTTTTTCGCTCGTTCGCCAGTTATTGAAATAAAGCGGACTAATATTTTTTTAATCAATGTGCTAAATTCGTCTGAAATTTTTTTAGCACTCATAAAGCAAACTTGTATATACTTAATTGATGAAAGAAGTACTTTGCACAAATACGGAATAGATCAGTGTTTCTCAACCTTTCAGTTTTCGCTGCCCGTTTTCAATTATTATTTTTATCGCGCCTCCCGCTTACAATATACAACAATAATGTATATTGAGTATTTTGAATTCTGTCTTTAAATTATTTTTAACTAACTGCCAAAACAAAAGTAAAGTAAAAGCCATCAGTAATGATACTGTAGCTCATCGAATTAGTGATATAACTGAAGATGTCATCTTTTCTCGAAGTTGCTTGGCAAATTGTTTTCAATGCAGATTGATGAAGCAACAGATAGTAATAAAGATGCTCATTTAATTGCCTATGTTCGATTTTGTGATAATATGTCTGTAGTAGAAGAACTACTTTTCTGCAAACCAATAGAACTCAAAACAAGAGCTCTCGCATTATTTGCTATTTTAAATTATTTTATGAATGAGGCAAACATAGAATGGAAAAATTGCTTCGGAATATGCACTGATGGTGCTCGTTCAAGATTCCAAAGTATACCTTTCAAAACGAAAATCGCCTCAATGTGTCTGATCCACAGAGAAATTTCAGCTTTGAAGGAAATGAGTTTGAATATTGTGTTAACCCTAGTAAATTATATTAAAATGAGACCCCTGAAATCGAAAATCTTTTCCGCACTTTCTAAAGACATGGGTTCAGCGTTACTATTTAATTGCGAGGCAAGATGTTTATCACGT
Source organism: Parasteatoda lunata (assembly GCA_949128135.1). Lineage (NCBI taxonomy): Eukaryota > Metazoa > Arthropoda > Arachnida > Araneae > Theridiidae > Parasteatoda > Parasteatoda lunata. The sequence goes on from OX421970.1 coordinate 112,547,986, forward strand.
GAGAAATTTTTGAAACGTGTTTATGAATTAAGAGAAGATATCACCATTTTCCTAGATGAAGATAATAGATCGGAAGCCAACAATTTTCGTGATGGTTTATTTGTGATGAAATTGAGCTACTTGGTCGTCACATTCGAGAAATTAAATAACTTAAATCTTCAACTCCAAAGAGCAAATACACATATGTTGGATACGAGTGATAAAGTTAACTCGTTTTGTAGAAAATTGGAATTGTGGGGCAGAAATTTAAAGCAAAAAAACCTAACAATGTTTGCAATTGTGGATGAATGTGCTAAAACTTACAAGGCTGAAGAAGAACATGTAAAAGTTGTTTTTGTAATCATTGAAAATCATTTAGTCATGCTGGCAAAGAATTTTGAAAATTATTTTCGTGCTGACGAGCTGATTGTAAGTTAAGAGTGGGTTAGAGATTCATTTCATAAGACTCCTGACTGATTCTCAATGGATGAGGAAGATAAATTCATAGACTTCACGACAAGTTTCGAAACCAAAAGACAATTTAGTAATAAATCACTATTTGAATTTTTGGCAGGAGTACAGGATCATTTTTCTGCACTAAAACCAAGGGCATTCCGCATTCTATTACCATTTTCAACATCCTACCTTTGTGTAACTAGATTTTCTGCGGTTGCTTCTTTGAAGACAAAATATAGAAACAGAACTGAGAGTGGCTATTTCTAATATTAAGCCTTCCTTTGAAAAACTTTGCTCAACAGACAGGCTTAAGGAAGTCACTAATAATTATTAAATTTGTTTTTAAATTAGTATGTTTTGATTAAGTAAGGTGGGTAAGCAAGGTGGCCAGTGCTCCTAACGCTGACCACCTTTGGCTTAAAATCCACCATTAAAGCAGAATTAATTTTATTTTGAATCATAATATGGCCCTGCTGCATTGTAAATCTTGTATCTGAGGTGCACGTGGTTGAATTGGAAGAGATTTCCTTGAATGACCTCCATTGTATGAAGTTATTTAATTTTTTGCATTAGTCGCTATAATTTCCAGTAAGTAGATATTGTAATTTATATGTGTTTAAATTCTTAGAACTTTGAGTTATGATATGTTTCTGAAAGTTTATTTCTTTTTCTTTAATTACATTACTTCAATTCGAATTAATCTATCAGATTAATAGTTTTAAGTCATGCACATGGTGACCATATGCATGTTCCCAATGTGGCCCGACACCGGTGCCACCTTGGAGACACATGTGCCACCTTTGGAAACAAACGTGAAATCTATGAAGGAGTTAATTAATCAGTACGTAGTGTATATTTCTCAAAAAGGAAAGATTTGAATGAATACCAATTGATTTATTCCATTTTAAGCAAATGTGGAACCTTGGTAGTTTTAAATTTTTATAATATTTTGGCGTTCTCTACACTTTAGTAGATTTTGCGATATTTTGTTTAATTTTTTTTTTCGCACTTAAACGTAGTTTTTTATTTTCTTTCAGGTATTTTTTGGTATTTTTGTGATAGTTATGATTTTTTTGTGGTAGATTCTGGTATTTTCTTGTAAATTTGGCTATTTTTATACTAGTTATGGGTTAGGTTAGCTAACTCTAGTATGGTTTGTTAACTCTTACTTACCTGTTATGGCTAGTTTACCCTTTTGAAAAAATCAACTTAGTAATTCTTGATTTATTCTAATGAGTTAACTCAAAAGAATCGCTAGTGACGTCACACAAGAACTATCAATGTAAATGTTATGTAAAAAAATTATACAATCTAAAAACAAATATCTTTTTAAAGTCGGGAAACTTGTCCCTACCAGGAAGACACTTAAAGTGCCTTTTCAAAAGGCATTTGCCAGTCCATGTGTCTTTTCAAAAGATAATTTGAGTAAGTGAAAAAGTGATTTCAATATATGGCCCACCTTTGGAACCTGTGGGAAACCATAAACGCAGAAGCTACAATTTTGAAATTGTACTATAAAATAAATGAAATTTTATTTTACAATTAAAAGTCTACGTGTATTAGAGATAGGTGTAAGATGTTACTAAAAAAATTTCAGCCACACAGAATTAACCAGAAAATTAGGAAAAATCCTCAAAGCAAAGCCACCTTTGGCTCTCCCACCATAAGTATTGATTTAATAAGTTACTTCACTTCAATAAGTTATTAAATAAGTCGAAATATATTTCCATGTGTATATGCGCTTTCCTTTCAACCAGTTAATCAATTTTTTTAAATATTTTCTCTTGGATATTCTCGCGCCCTCCTTCTAGAATGCTCACGCCCCCCTCGGGGGCCGCGCCCCACAGGTTGAGTATCGCTTGAATAGATGAATATTGTATTATTAAATCAGCAAATTGTGGTACTGTATGACTCTCCAAGAGCAAAGAATGAGTTAATCTGCAAAAATAAATATTTATTTACCCCTAAAATAAGAAAAATAATTTAAAACTGAAATATATTTGCATTTCAAAAACTTATACTTGTTAGATTTCAAGTTTTGTAGATACATAAATTGGAAGATGTAGTATAAAAAACGAGATGTCCTTTAAAATATATTTACATGCTATAAGTGTTTAAATTTCAGGTATTAAAAAAAAGTTCGATTTTGTTTATAATACGCAAAGGAAACTTATAATTCTATAAAATGAATTTTCCTCTTGAAAAAATGCAGACACGTTGAATAAAATGACTTTGTACCCATATTAATAGCAATCTCAAGTAAACTGGCCATCATTTTGCAACACAATTGCCTTTAATGAAACAATAGTACCTTTAAAGAAATTACTCAAAACTTTCTGTCATCCCTTCAACTACGCACAACTCATGAGTCTGCAAGGTTAACGAAAAATTAAATAAAGGAATAAAGAATTTAGTCAATTTTGCAAAGGACATCGTCGTACACAAAAATTTGAAAATTTAATTATTTTTGAAGAATTCTTTGGCGTTAGCAGGAAATGTTAGCAGCCAAATCTTCTAAATACAACGTGTCAACCAAATTCACTCAATTATTAAAAAAGATTCCACAATTGGAAAAAGAAATTTCTGAAATAGCAAACTTTTGATGAGTGCAATGCACTACTAAACATAAATGAAATAAAAAGAGTCTCAGAGTGATGCAAAAATACTTCTCTCAGAGTTGACAATATTCACTATATTATTTTCAAAAACCAATCTGAACCAGACCTAAAAATTAGCACTCTTGCTTGAATTTGTAACACATTATCGGTAAGAGTTGTTGCCTTAAATTATTAAGTCTTATGTGTAAATTATCTGGAAAACTAATAAATGCCTCACTAATTTATTTGCTTGAGAGTAGTAACATTTTAACTGATGGAGAGTGCTAGATATTTTACAACAAGACAAAAATAAGAGTTATTTTTAGTTAATTTTAGAAATAAACAATAATAAGAGAGACTTTTCTACAAACCATCTAGTCCATGTCTTCTTTGGTTAAGCAAAAGCTCATGACCAGACATGGTGTTTTGAAATTTTAAAAGAAATAGTGATGCACACTATTAAGGGAAATGTGATTTATCTTTTATCTGATCGAATAAAAATTTTCCGAGATTTCCAACCAGACCAAAAAAAAAGGATATTTTACAGCAAAGCGCCATAAATTTCACTTAGTTTTAAATTAAAACTAACCAGCTTCTTACCAAAAACATCAAATAATGCGGAGTTATTCGTTGATGATTTTCGGTTATAACTCTTGGATAACACACATGAGAACTATTGGAAGACAACTAAAGCAAGGAGTCAGTAAAATGTTAGATTGAACAAATATGAACTGTTTTCTGATGAGCATATTTTTGTAAGAAATGAAATTTTTATCCTGATTCTGACATATACAGGGTTCCGAATTTTCGAAGGGTCCCTCCAGGAGCAAATGCAACATGCAATACTAGAGGAAAGCGGATTGTTAAAAAACAAAATACTTAAAAACCCTTTACTGCAGTCTCTTATGTTACATCTTGTGATAAAAATGCCATAGTTTAATTAACGTTTTTTTTTTTTTTTTTTTTCTAAGAACATTCTGTTAAACACAAAGGACTAAGAGAGAGAAAAAAAAAATAACTATTTCAATTTCAATGTTAAATCAATCCTTGCCTGAACAAGGAAAACGCTTTACCCCAAGTCAAATAATATGTTTTTGCAGTTTTTGGATAGATGAGTAAAGGTCATAAATGCCACTTTATCATCAATGGTTTATGGAGTTTTTTATAAGTAAAATCTTAGTTTTAGTTTAAAAACTTTTCTTATTGGAACTTAAAGCAGAATGTAAAATTTGGTTGTATTGTACTAGTAATGTGAAATGTAGGAAAAGAAATAATAATGCAGATGAAAAACGAGGAGCAAAAATAGAAACAATTTTTTTTTAAAAAATGCTGAAAACGGTGTTATATGAAGAGATAGGAAGAGATGTTATAGGAAGAGAGTTCTAGTTTTAAAAAAATAGTGTTTTCATATTCAAGCAAATAATTCGAATTGAATTATGACTAGTTTCAGACAAATTACTTTTTTAATAAGTCATATATTAATGCTTCAATATTTCTTTTTAGCATTGTAAAAGTGTAGTTGCAAGAATATCTGTTAATTAAGTAAAGATTCAATGACAAAGAACCAATGGAACGAAAAACATCTGATACAAAGGATTGAAAAAAATGGTGTTGTCCGTGAAATTTATAGAATAAAAAGAGGACTTGTTTTCGCAGTAAAAATGAAATATTTGATGGTTAAAAAAAATTTAGAACTAATTGCAGAATTAGATCCAGTTTAAAAAAAGCATATTAAAAATCACAAAAAATTTTGCCAAAACAGTATGCGAAAAACTTTTTCAGTCAATGAGGAAGAACATTTTAGCTACCTAAATAAGGTATTGGAACAATAAAAGTAATTTTTTCATTTGTAGATTTTACACTCTATTATAGATCTTTTGCCGCTTATGTACTGAAGTTAACCATTAAGTTAAACACCGATTTTAAGATATATTTTGTGATATACGTAACAAATTGTGAATCCGATAGAACTTTTTAAAAACTTAAATCTCCAAGAAAATAATAATAATAAGCATAATCATGTTAAAAGAATGACATAATAACTCACTATTTTTATCAATAGAACAATAAATGATAAAATATCTTTCTTTTGACGCTTATGTTTCTTAATTGAATTGAAACACCTTTAATAATTCAAAACAATACAATAGGCTGCAAAGAAAAAAGCAAAAGAAGTAAATTGAATGAGTCAGTTTTTGATAATTCGATCTATGTCATTGACCACAGAAATGAATTTATATTATGACGAATAACTAAAAAATAAACATAAATACATTAAAGGAAAGCACAAAGGAGTTAATAATATTTAAATCTAAAAATTCAAAAAATGAAGAATGGCAAACAAGAATGTCTGCCTTGAAGCAATGTAAATCAGTCATAAAACCTGAAAAATGTAACTTTGAAAAAAGATATACAAAAATCAAGGGTTCATAGAATTACTATGATAAATTGTCTTCATTATTATGTAGTAAAAGTCTCATTTAAAACTATTCAAAAAATTTGCATTTGATTTTCAACAGGGAGTAAATTGAAACATTTTGGCGTTAAATACTGAAAACTTGAGAAACTTAACTGAAAAACTAAAGAAAAATTTTCATTTTGGGTTGGGTATGAAATAAATTTGGCTAGGTCTTTTCATGCTAGTCGTGTCTCTTTTAATTTTTAATTCTTTTCGGAAGCGTTTAAATTTTTGATAAGATGCAGATATAGTTTGTAAAAAAATACATATTTTTGATTAGTAATATGTTGAGTAACTGATAGTGATTTGGCTTAATTCATTTATTCTTGTGAAATAGGAATTTAGTAAAAAAATTTTTAATATTAAGTAGTTTATTTACGTTTACTAATTAGGCATAATAAATATATTATAAAATACCTAAATATGATATTAAGTTGGACGAAGTTTATTTTAAATTACAGTATCCACTTAAGATAAGTCTTAATTTTCTTATTATGTAATTTAAACGAGTACTATCACTTAATCAAGCCTTTACAAATGGCTGAAGCATGTGAATCTACGTGGAGATAAAAAGTTAGGTATTTCATCAACGAAAGTGACGAAAATCTTGAAGTATGATGCGAAATTGCAATAAATCGATTGTAATAAATCGATTTCGAGAAAATGTTTCGGAAACAAACTTGCTTGAGGAAGTCTGGTTGAAAAATTGAAGAACAGCCTATGCCAACTTACGCTAATAATGTGTTATATATAATTAATAATGAGTAATGTGTTAACTTGTATTATATAATGTGAAATGATGGTTAATGAATATATTAAAGAAGATAACAAATGTAAGGTTGTGTACGGAACTCAGCAGAAGTAATAAGAAAAATAATGGTAACAAAAATATGAGTTGCAGAAAAAAAAAGTAAACAAAATCTTTTAAATGTGGGATAGAAATATTAGTTGTAATATAAAGGAAAAAATTGCGAATTTAAATAAATTATATGAAAAAACATCGGAAAAATATCGATATAGTAGGCAAAATGCCAAAGTATCACTATTATATGGACAAGAAATGCTAAATCGTTAGATTGGCGAGATGTAAAATGAAATGTCATTGATGTGGTTGAAAAATTTCGTCCCCGAAAATGTTAAGAACTGGAAGAAAAATTTTATAATCAAGATGGTTAATGTGTGTGAAAGTGAAGATTTAAAAAATAGTAGTTTGATTTGTAAGAAAGTGAAGAAAAAATTCTTGATTTAAAAAGGATGAATTCGTGATATAAGTTACATAGCTAGAACGTAATTAACGTTCTTCAACATTAACGACAAAATTTCAAGTGTAAGGTAAAATTAGAATAAATATTTTAAAATCAATTTGTTTAGCAAACATTTTAAAAATATATATACTAAGCGAAATATCGCATAAAGTAAGTTAGAAATTTGATTTGTTTATAGTTTTATCATGGTACAATGGCTTAGTTATTTATTTGTATAATACATTTTTACATAATGTATTCTGTATATAGTTTTTATTTGTACATATATTAGTTTTGTGAGAAACAACAATTAATAATTTAGATGTGATTTGATTTCGGCTAGTAGGTTATTATGTAGAGCATTATTAATGTTTGTTGCCCCTCACTCAAATCACAGTTATGCATACGTTTCGTGATTTTTAAATGACCCAAACTAACTCTTTTCAATGGTGAACAATTCGCCAGAAAACTTGCGTATTTTTTGCTTGTCTGCTAAATGTAAGGAATTTGAAAATTTCTTAGGCTAATACTAAATTTAAAGCAAAGAGTGGACAATACCAGTGGTCAGCGACAGCAAAAAATAAGGATAGGAAAGTTAGCAGATTTAAGAAGTATGCATGTTTGTGACAAAAGTTTATGGTGACAATATTCGAACTGATAAATCATGTAGGAAAGGTTTTCGACGTTTCAAGAATGGTGAATGGTGTTGTATACTATGAGCTGCTACAACCTGGCAATTCCATTACGGGCGATTCGTATAGGCTGCAATTCGTTTGAGCAGTGCATTACGAGAATGAAACGCCGGAATACGAGCAAAGACATGAAAAGTTATTTTTCTGCATGATAAATGTCAGCCACGTGTCGCAAAAGTCGTAAAAAAAATTTTTGAAACGCTCAAGTGGGATATTTTACCACACCCGCCGTATTCGCCGTACATTGATCCTTCTGATTACTGGTTGTTCCAACGGATGCAGCATGATTTGACAAGTTTTTAGAGACTGCATTCTAACTATGGAACCCAGTTATGCACATACGCATTGCTTAAAAGTTGTTTTGGAAATTCCCTACCTATTCCCTACTCATCTATCATTAAGGCACAACAGTAGGATGATCATTTCTGCCCATATACATTATTTGAAAGGAATACCTGAGCTGATTTTAAAATTCTCCATAAAATGAAGAAAAGAATAATGAAAAACAAATTAGTATTAGGGAAAAAATTTTAAACAATTGATTAATGAAAATTAGCTTTTTTTATTTTATATAAAAAAGTTTATTTGCCAGAAAAAGGAAACAGTGCAATGTTTTCTTTTATTGTTCATATCAGTTATTTTTTTAATCATTTTCTTTTAATGATTAATTTTTCTTCTTCTTTAGGCTTTCTTTACTTTTGTTAAAAAACTATTCTTCACTAATTTTTGTTGATTGAGGTACCTCGCATTAGAGCTACACAATGGACTATTGACGATGGTCTGGAAAAAAATCCTGAGGATGATTGAAGAAAGGCCATGCGACTAACTGCGCGCGAAGTCGAGCATTTTACGCTAGAACAGTTTCGCTCGGGCCGATACCGCGAACCCCCGGTTCCTACTCAGGCTGGTCATAGTCGTAACCCATTCGCCAACTGAGCGTTGCCAGTTATGCTTGACTTAGGTGTTCTACTGAAAAGACCGTGTCTTTATCATGAGTTCATTGAAGTATACACGTATGAAATAGGATGAATGGTCGTTTTAGATTCTTAGACTGCTTTAGATTCTCGCACCTCTGATTGCTGCCGAATGAGAACTTGGTTGGTGAAATACATTCTTCAACGAAATGCTCATCAATCGAGTTCTTCTTCGCTCTCGATGGTGGTCGGAGGTGTGTAAATTGTTTAAAAGGAGAATGGTTTGGAGCCCTTCTGCCCCTGAGGGGGTTTACCTTCTTTAGGTAAACACAGGGAGTCACGCCCCGGGGTACCCTAGTGATCTGTCCTCCCTTCCGTTTCCTCTCCCTTTTCTCATACTTTCTCCTTTCTCTTCCCCCTTGTCGTGGTTGCCACATTAACTGGTGAGGGCTTTTTGTCTGTGTTCGATTACCACCCTGTTGTATCGGACCCAGATGGGAAGAGACCACCCGCGTGTTTGCCGTGCGTGGAGACCCGTGTCCCTGGAAAAGGGGATCCTGGCCGTTGAGGGGCATTCTGGTATCCCAATACACTGCTTTGGCCCGTGCTTCAGGTAAACGGGAGGTGCATATTGGCCTGTGTGCATCAACCGGCTTGCCACGAACGTCATCTGTTGGCTAGGGTCAAGTCCGGGGTCACTTACTGGGCACCTCGTTAAGGGTGGAGGCTGCTTCAGGGGTGACTCGCGGACGTATAGCTATTGGTTAGCATCGGTGTCAAGTGACGAATTATGTTACTGGCATCCCCTTAGTAGGACTCCGTGGTGGGTGATGCCGCTGGTAGTCGAAGTGATTTTTATTTTATTTTCTATGGCTGAAAATAGCAAGGTGTTCAGTTCCGCACACCAAAACAAAAACAGCGGAACAACCTCCTCACCGTTTGAATACGCTCGATTCTACATCATAACGCTCACGAACCCTGAAGTACTTCATTTACGAAAGTCTCGCCATTTCTGATTCACAAAGCTCTTCTCTCAGTACTGGGAGAAGTTGCCTCGGTGAAAAAGTTACGCTCGGGTGACCTTTTAGTTGAAGTCTCCCAAAAACAAGCTACTATCTTATCTAAATGTAAAAATATCTGCTCTTTCACTGTTACAGTATCGCCCCATAAGACACTTAACACCTCTCGAGGTGTCATATCAGAATCCGAATTCCTCGATGATGAAGAGGAAACAATTGCGGAGAATTTAACAGACCAACATGCTACTGCTGTCCGTAGGATCAAGATTAGGAGGGATGGGAAACTCATCCCAACGAAACATCTGATCCTTACTTTTGACACACCGAAATTACCATCTTCGGTTAAGCTTGCCTGGCATAACTGTCCAGTACGACCTTATGTGCCAAACCCATTAAGGTGCTTTCAGTGCCAAAGGTTTGGACACTCTAAAGTATCTTGTCGTAGCAAGCCTATTTGTTCTCGATGCTCTGGTTCTGACCATTGTGACACTACCTGTGAGTTGCCACCCCTCTGCATTAACTGCAAGGGTGCTCACGCTGCATACTCCCGGAATTGTCCAAAATGGTCTCAAGAGAAAGAGATACAAAGTGTCAAAGTATTGCAAAACGTGACCTTCAATGAAGCCCGCCGAATTGTCACTGCCCGCACTCCTCGTCCGGGTGTGTCCTATTCTGCGGCTACCAAGACTTCATTTTGCTCTGTCAGTACGCAAACGGACCCTCCACCTTTAACTTCTACCTCTCATCATCAGATTAAGACTACTGTCCAAAGACCAAAATTCAGTTTTAATACACCATCAACACCAAATAGAACAACATCTCCACCACCAAAAAAAACTTCTAAAATTGATAAGGCAGAAAAACCTGGAATATCTCGGAAGAAAAAAGACCCAAAATACGTCTATCAATCCACTTCTTCTACTCAGAAAATGGATTTGGACGTAGAATTATCTCTTCATCCTTCCGACGATGAATTCTTACTAGACTGACCAAAAACTTTTGACGTTAAAATACAACTAAATCCATCCATTTCATAATGTCAATAAATTTTATTTCATGGAACTGCCGTGGTATTAGAAATAAGCTCTCTGATATTAAAGATATCATCTCTAAATATCAACCTGCATGCTTTGCATTGCAGGAAACTCTTTTAACGTCATCTCATAATTTTAAATTGCGTAACTATTCTTGCTCTCGACATGATTTCGATGATGGAAATCATCCACATGGCGGCGTTGCAATTTTAACTTGTAATACATTTCCATCTACTCATCTTACTTTATCAACCTCATTACAGGCTACCATAATTCAAATTCACATCAATATTCTCCTCACAGTCTGCTCTGTCTATCTACCTCCTCATGCACCCATTTCTCAAACAGATTTAAACTCACTTATATATCAGTTACCTTCACCTTTTATTTTGCTCGGAGATTTTAATGGTCATAGTGAATTGTGGGGTAGTTCCGCCTCCAATGAACGGGGGCGTAAAATTGAACAACTTATCCTGGACCATAATCTCTGTTTGCTTAATAACGGCGAAGAAACTTACTTTCACTCACCTACTCGAACCTTTCACGCCATTGATTTAGCATTATGTTCACCAATTCTCTTACCTTTTATAAATTTTTCAGTAAGTAATGATCTTCACAACAGCGATCATTTCCCTCTCTTAATTTCATATTCTGCATCTGTTCCCATGAGCCGAAGACCCTCAACTTTCATATATCATCGCGCTAATTGGCCACTATTTGCTCAGATAGCTCAGATCACGGATGATATGGTTTCACATGATACTATAAGTGCAGCAGTTGATCAGGTTACGTCTGTAATTCTACAAGCGGCAGAAGATAGTATACCCAAGTCGTCAAGTTCGCTTCCTCGCCATCGCAAGCCGTGGTGGAATGAGGAATGCGCTACTGCTTATAAAAAGCAGAGACGCTTGTGGAACATCTTCCGCCGTTACCCTAACACTGCCAACCTTTTAGCCTTTAAACGGGCTAAAGCAATAGCACGAAAAGTCAGGCGCAATAGTCAGAGAGATTCTTGGTGCCGTTACGTCTCTTCTATAACATCTAAGACTTCTCCCAGACAAGTTTGGTCGAGAGTCAAAAGAGCTAATGGCATATACCGCGAATTTCCCCTTCCGGTATTCAAACGAAACGGTACCATTTATTCATCTCCTGTCGACGTCTGTAATATGCTTGGTGAGACATTTGCTACTGTCTCTAGTATAGAGAGCTACAGTAGAGCATTTCAACACCAAAAGCAGATTGCCGAACGAAAAAACATCAACTTTGATACGCGCCGTCTCTTTCAATATAACAGTAATTTTAATTTTGTAGAATTACAGCGAGCACTTTATCAGTCTCATAATACAAGCCCCGGGCCTGATGGTATCACCTATCACATGCTCCGCCACTTAGATCGGATGTCGTTGTCAAATGTCCTCATTCTATTCAATAGAATATGGACGGAACAAACGTACCCGTCAGGTTGGCGTGAAGCAAGTGTGATACCCATATTAAAACCAGGTAAAGACCCTAAGGATCCTATTAACTATCGTCCTATAGCTTTAACCAGCTGTCTTGGGAAGACATTTGAGCGGATGGTCAACTCTCGCCTGGTATACTACCTTGAAAAAAATCATCTCATACCCGACTTCCAGAGCGGTTTTCGTAAGGGAAGATCCACGATTGATAACATCGTTGCTCTTGAGTCAAGAATTCGTAACGCCTTTGTCCGTCGTAACCATTTTATCTCTATCTTCTTTGATATTGAGAAGGCGTACGATCGGACATGGCGATATGGAATTCTTAAGACACTCTACGACATGGGACTTCGTGGAAATCTACCCACCTTCCTTAAGAACTTTCTGTCGAAGCGGTATTTTCGAGTAAAACTGGGAACTACATTTTCTGATCTCTTCATTCAGGCTGAAGGTGTCCCTCAAGGCAGTGTTTTAAGTGTCATACTCTTCATTATTCATGTTTCACAAATTTTGAACTTGCTGCCACCTTCCGTATTTGGTTCACTTTATGTTGACGATCTGAACGTGTCATGTACAGGATCTGACATGCGCGTCATTGAACGTCAACTGCAGTTGACTGTGAATAAAATTGTGGAATGGTGTGAGCAAAATGGTCATACCCTTTCACCTGCTAAAAGCTCTTGCATTCATTTTTGTAGATTACGCAGAATACATTTTGATCCTGTTATATCTATTCACAACATTACTATACCTGTTGTATCCGAATTAAAGTTTTTAGGTGTCATTTTTGATCACAAACTCACTTTTCTGCCTCATATTTTACATTTAAGAAAACGGTGTGAGAAGACTTTGAATGTACTACGCGTTTTATCAAATACCTTTTGGGGTGCGGATCGTATCGCCCTACTCAGACTGTACAAAGCGTTAATACTATCACGTATAGATTACGCTTGTGCAGTCTATGGTACTGCTACTGCTTCCAACTTACGTCGATTAGATACAGTACATCATACGGCTTTACGTATATGTAGTGGTGCATTCCGCACTTCACCAGTTGAGAGTTTATATGTCATTTGTCACCAATCATCTCTCGACTTACGTCGCATGCAGTTGTCTTTGGCATATTTCTATCGTGTGAAGTCCTGCAAATCTCATCCTCTAAAGCAAGATGTCTTTCCATCAAGCTTGGAACGATTGTATGACGCTAGACCTTCACTCGTCCGTCCATTTCATGCTCGCGTGCGCTCAATCATACGAACATTTGACATTTGTGACGGACCAACACAATCAGTAGATCACCTTCTCATACCACCCTGGATCATCGCACCATATCAGTTTTATTTCCCTTTCATGTTGTACAGTAAATCTAATGTTGCATCCACCATTTGTCAACAACTCTTCACTTCTCATCGTCACCAATATTTTGAATATGTGCCTGTATATACTGACGGATCAAAATCGGCGGGATACGTAGGCTGTGGTGTCATCATCGCTGATGATACTTATAGCTACAAGATCCCAGATATTTGTTCCGTCTTCACTGCGGAAGCTGTTGCCATCCTTTTGGCATTGCGACTGATTTCTTCACGCTCCGAACGAAAATATATTATATACTCCGATAGTATGAGCGTCTTGCGCCAATTAGAAAATTTTCGCCGCGATACTCATCCAATCTTATGCTTCATTAATCATTTATTAATCTCTCTTCACAAGAAGGGATTTGATATTTCATTTTGCTGGATACCGAGTCACGTCGGTATACCAGGGAATGAGTTGGCTGATTCTGCAGCACGATCTGCAAATACTGATTTAACAATATCTGTACCATTCTCAGACATTAAACTACATGTTCGACAGCTCATCTCGTCCCTTTGGCAACAGCATTGGGACCTTCAAACTCAAAATAAACTTTATAACATCAAACCATATATAGACCCCTTACCTGTATTACGTCTACGTAATGCAGATGTAAAGCTTAATCGTCTCAGAATCGGCCACACTCGACTCACGCATCTTCATCTGTTGTTTGGAGAATCTCCTCCCAAATGTGACTCTTGCAATGTTTTACTTACGGTTCATCACATTTTAACCATTTGTCCTTGTTTTAACCAACATCGTCTTACCTTTTTTAATAGCACTATTTTATGTATGAAGGATTTGCTGGATGATATTCATCATCCTAACATTTTCGCGTTTCTGCGAGCTATTGGTATTTTATATTGTATATAACTGTTTTATCCGATTTTATTCACTCTTATTTCTTACCCGTGAACCGTTTTACCTTTTCTGTTCTTACCTTTTTATCGATTTTAATGAACTTTTAAAAATACGTGTCTTCGGATGGACAATTTTATTGGTTTCATTTATTTTATGACAATGAAACTATTGTGAGCAATTCACCATTAGGTCTGACTCAACAAATTGTTTGGCGCAGCTTATCCTCCTTTGGATCTTGTGCCATAAAACTTCTACATTCAATTCAATTCAATTGGAGCCCTTCTGAGTCAAGAAGCTGATTTTGGGTACATTCGATAACAGACATGTGTGTGCATTCTCTAAGAACCAGCAGTCATAATGTGTGGGGGTACCTTCATAAATCTTCCATTTACCAATGGGTTAAATGTTGTGTGAGGGGAACCTCATGAACCTACATTCTTGTATGTGTACTCTGACTGAATCGTCTAGTATGTTGCGTGTGGAAAACCTCATGAACCAACCAACTTATGAGTGGACCTTTGAATAGTTGAAATGAAAATAAAACGAGAGTAAACTTTTTATATTATAATCAGATGTTAGTATAGCTTGTGAGACACTTCCAATGGATTATAATGTTAGTTGGTACCCATATTGAAATCTCCACCAGCACGTTAATTTTTAACCTCTGTTTACAAGTAAGAAATTTAAGTTTCGTTTGAGACTCTGAATTAATCAACATACTAGACCCTTATCAGTAGCGTGCCAGTTGGAGGGGGGGGCAGAGTGGGCAGTCACGGAAGTGGTATGCGGGAAGTGGAGTGTATGGGCTCGTCGCCGCGAAGGAGAGGAGCTGTTATCAACCGGCACATGCGCCGGCCGAGGGACCCGGCGAAGCCCCCCCCCATGGCATTTGTTGAAAAAACACAAAAATATTACAAAATAACAACAAAAAAAAGAATCGATGGCAACAGGCCATGAACAGAAAACTTATTACACAGTTTGAACAAAGGAATAAAAAGGAACAATAAAAGTATTACTGGGTGGTTGGATTAGGTCAACAGACCCTTATTAACAGGTCAACAGACCGTTATACAAACCAACCTTATAGAACTCCAAAGAGGGACCCGAATGAGAATTAGGCTTGACAGAACACAGGAATTCAACCTTGATTTAAAACAAATAAAATCCAGACATATGCCCACGTTACAAACGGGTAAATACAAATATTGGTCGGACCCTTACTACTGAGCTGGGACTGGTCAAAAGCGTGATACAGATAAATTAAAAGGTAAAATCGTAAAAAGATTAATGAAGACAAATGTAAAATTGAAACAAGATAAAAAGAACAAGCTAAAAGGTAAAATTTACGCTAAAACCAGCATAGTTAAAACCGTGAGTTAAAACCAACTGAATCAGTTGTAAAATTTGCAGCAAAAATGATTAAAAACAAGATAGTAGAAGGTGTATAAGGGTCGAGTTAAAAACATGGTGTATAACAAGATAAAATTTTAAACAGTAAAAGTGTGATAAATTAAGTAAAAATTTGGATTGCAGTAAAAAACCCGAAATTTTGGCCTATGGTCCGATAAAATAGGGAACAAGCAACAAGATGATTAAACCTAAATAGAAAGACTGGGCAGATTGGAGTGCATGTCAAGTGATATTGTTGAACGCGAGCAGGTCTTCAAGAGTGATTTTAATAATATCCTTGATGATTTTCCTGCAATCATTATTTGCAAAAATTTGGTATTCAGTTTTGGTGTCAAAAAAAAAAAATAATTTCGGAGTGTTCGGAAATGGGTACAATCGAAAAGCAGGTGTTGGATAGTTTGTGTAGCATTACAGTCGGGGCATTTGTCATCTTTGTGAAAAAAATCTTTTTTGGTAAGTGGCGAACACTCCGTGCCCCGTTAAAAACTGATTAAAATAAAAATTTGTTTGCAATCTTGTAACAGTAGGAGTCTTAATAAAGTTGTATGTACGCCTGCCTTTTTCACTGACTCTCCATTCCTCTGCCCACTTACTCATAATTATTTTCCTAATTTCTGTTTTTGCTTGTTTTGGGATCCTCAGACATGAATGTAGTCTAAGTCATTCAGTCTCCAGCCCCATGTCGTCCGTTTAACGAGAATTTCCTCAAGAACTTTCAGTTGTATCGGGATGATTCCCGCCAGTATCTGTATTGCCTCTGTACTTGTGGTTGCGTAGGCTTTTGTCAGAGTAAGCAATGGAATTCTTTGAAGAGATTTAAGTTTATCATTAATCTTTGTAGTATTCCTGTACCAGACACTGGCGGCATAAAGAATGATTCGTTCACTTACCTGAAGATAGATTCTTTTAAGGATATGTGGACTGAGGCCCCATATTGCTCTGGCAACTCTCCTGATCCCCTGATTAAATCTTGTAATTCTCTCTTTAGTATCATTAAGGTGGGGGATCCAAGTAAGGCCCGGGTCGAGCGTTACTCCCAAATATTTTAGGGTTGTAACGTTCTTAATGTTGCTCCTGTCGTTAATATTTAGTTTGATGCATGGCAATCTGGCAATTTTTTTGCTGTTTTTCGGAAAAGTGATCAATTGGGTTTTTTCTTTTGCTAAAATTAAGACAGTTAGACTCGGCCCAGGTAGAGAGTTGAGAAAGAATAAAGGTCACCAAGGCATCGAAATGGTAAAAAACCGGATCACCGACCATAACAAAAAGGGCATCGGCAAAAGCGATGAGCTTAAAATCACTGTGATTAAAATCAATGAAATTTGTATAATATATATGATTGGAAGAGCTAAATACAGTATCGATCAAAATGAGCTAAAGGATAGGACCAAGGGTAGAGCCCTGTGGCACCCCTATATTGGTAGCTTTCTCAACAATAACATTACCCTTACTATCGTTAAACATAACCGTTCTGGTGTCCAGAAAGCTAAAGATACACGCGGTGATGTTATCCGGTAATTTGAGACCATTGATGTTATTCTTTAATATTTGCCAATTTGCTTTGTTGAAAGCATTTTCAATATCCAGAGCCACCCCTACAGTATGTTTACCGTGAGCTTTGTTTTCTACAACGGTATCAATGACCCTTTTAATAGCATCTTCCGTACACTTCCCAGATCTGATGCCATATTGGTTCTCATGAATAGAATCTTTCAAGTAAAACACTAGTCTTTTGGTTAAAAGTTTATCTAAAATTTTCTTTATTAGTTGGAGGTACAAAATATACAAATTAAATTTTAAAAGGTAAAGCAAACAATGTTTTTAAAATATCATAAAGTAAATAGTATAGTGGAGAAAAAAATTTTTTATTAAAATTTTGTTTCTTCCACTAATTGTCATTACTGTTCCTTTTTGCAATTACTGCCACCGTATACAAAAACACATTTTAAATTTACAAACCAAATTATAGAAATTTGGTTTTCAATTATTGTGAGTTTACTTACAAAATTTGATCTTACTTAAGGTAATAAGTTACATTATTTTATGCAATTACAATTTAAAATATCACAAAATTTTTATTTTTTTCCATTACTGGTTATTGATTTTTATACTTAATTGTATAGACTAATGTAAAAAAGTAAAAAAATTTAACACTAAGTTAATTATGAGATGAATTCTACTTAATTGTCATAAGCAAAAGTTAATGTTTAAAAAAAATTCTCCTTTATATTTAATTCCTAAAAATTAAATATTAGTTTTATTAATTTGTGATTTATTTCAAAATTTAAATGTAGTTGCTTTTATATTGCTATTCAATATATTTAAATTTATGAAGTTAAAATACTCAAATACATTACTAGAAAAAGAAATACAAATGTGAACTAAGAAAAAATATTTATTCAAATTATTCAAAATAGAAAACTGTCAACAATTTAACAACACAGATTATCTTGATGTGAATAAATAAATGTTACACAGAGCAATGTTTACAATTTACAAAAATTTATATCTAAAAAAAGGACTAATTATTTAAGGATCATTAGAATTACTTTATAACTAACAGAGTTTATATTAGAAATTGACACTGTTTTGAATAACTGCTTCATGACATACTTCTAATTGCAGAAAACTGATGTTGCATTAATTACGCAGATTGACACCAAATGATGACATCATGAGGTTACCTAGTAGAACTGTAGAAAATGTTACACAACCATGCTTTAAATCAAGAGATTATATGTGTATGTATAATAAAAAAAAGAAACTCATTTAAAACAATTTACCTAAAAATGGTACCCTCTTCACTAATTAGCTACAAATTCATAAAAAAATGCCTACAGCTATTAAATTTTTAACTGAAATTCACACTAACAAAATACGGCACACATATTTATTTAATTACATAAAAGCAATCAACTAGTAACTTTATATTTGATTAAAATAGGCCGAGTTTAAAAGGCTTTAGGTACATAACTTTATATACATAAAATCAAACCTCGTTATTTATTGCATATAAGGATTAACAAATTTTTCAAAAACAAGATTCTTGATCATAAGCTAATAACTTTTTTGCTTTTATAAGTGTTTAGAAGAAAAAAAATTAAGAAATTACTACACAGCAATTTTCTTTAAAAGCTAAACTAAAATAGAAGAAGAAAAAATTTATTTCTGTTGAAAATAAAAAGCATTCCTTATTTCATATTATTTCACTGGAAGTCCAAAACATAAAAATTAAGGATAAAATTTTCTCAAAACTTACGGATGCTGATTCTCTATGCTAACTATAATTTGTAATATACTATAATAAATAATTTGTACAATACTAACAGGAATTCACAGATAAACGACTAGTAAACATTTTACTATCTTCTGAACTTACAATGGGGAGAAACATTTTTAAGAAACTTCAAATTTTTCTTCTTCTTAACGTTATGCAAATATTTCTCTCTCTTTAATAAAGATAATAAAAAAAGGGGAAACTAAGTGTGGAAAATCATTTAGTAGTAACAAAATACTTCTCTTGGGTAAAACAGTCGATTATGATATAGTGAGGGGAGAGTAGAGAGATAGTTTTTTTTCTTTTACATATTTCTTCCACAGCGAATTATTTTACGCCATCGAATCAAGGGTAATTGTCTCTTAATACCATACTTGATGTGCTATGAAGACTTATTCATTTTGTTATATATATTATCAGCAGTATGAAATGCCTATGCATCGTGTATTATGGCAGATAATTTTAGGCAATGTATGAAAGATAAGAATTATTACACACTACAAAAATTCAAAACGTTAGCATCGTTAGGATGCTCAGCAAGTATAAAAATTCTCCTGCTTGCATTCACATACTGACTTCTTCCCCAAAAATTTAGAAGTAGAGATAAGTAGAAAGAACACATCAACCATGATATCATCAAAGAAATAGAAGATGTGTTTATAATATCAATATGATTACTTCTACCAGAGTTTGTTGGATAGGATAATCCAAAAACATGACATGAAAACAACACAATTTAACTAGAAAGCAATATTAGTACTAATGATAAGCAATATTAAGATCAGGTTTAATAAAATTGTGCAAAACTGATGAAGTGGTTAAAAAATATTCTTTTTCTATGCATCACAATAATTTAATGTGACATTTTTGCCTTTTTTATCTCAGTAGCATGTTTTTTTTTTTAAATTCACTCATTTATTTTATAATACACATGAAAAATATGGCATCTAGATCAACACATAAAAATGCAGAATCAGAAATCTGTTCTACGTATTTGAGAGAAATACTATACCGAAAATGACTGATGTTTATCCAATATCTAAAAATAAGCAATACTTAGAAAATATAAAAATAAGCAAAATTATTTAAAAATCAATACAATATCCATTACATACAATATTTTGCACAACTAGGTTATTTCAGTTAGTATGGTATACAAACAATATTGGTCAAATATATTTGATGTTAACTCACAAGTTTTAGCTTTTTTTAAAAGCAAGTTCCATAATTTCTTGAGAGAGGTTAATGGTAACAGCTTACAAAGAATAAAAATTAAAATATTAGAATCTTGTTCTTAGGATGTGTTAACTAAGTAGCAAGTTAATTAGAGATATTTTTAAATTTTTGAAATCAAACTACAAGAATTTTAAAAAGTAGCAACTTTAAATCAAATAAAAATAACATGGATAAAAATTGAAGTATTAAGAAAACAAATATGATTTAAAGGATAAGTGAAACTCGAACATCGCTGTTTGCCACTTCGATACAAACAAATAGTACATCATAATTGCCTATACAAATAAAATAAAGTTTATACTGGTTTCTCTTTATATGTTGATAAAAAAAAAAAAACTACTTATACTATTAACTGCTATGTAAAGATTTCACATAATTCATTTCTGCATAATTAGAGATAAAGCAATATCCTGGGACAATTGGACGGTTGGATTTGAAATAGCTTTATTATGTTTAACTCTTTTTATTTTTAACTGAAAATAGCCGCCGTTGTGGTGCAATTCTTCCTTTTTTCGTTGGAGGCAAAGGATTTAGAGGAGTGGTAGAATTATGATGAGCCAGCAACTTTACTTAAGCTGATTTATATGTGTCGTTTAAAATTTTAACTTCTGATACATCTTTGATACCATAAATCATATCACTAAATTTTTTTATCAACGCCTCTTTTGCTTCAATTAATGATATGTTCACTGCCCCACTTTCCTTTAAAAGTTCTGTAACTACATCATTTTCTTCAAAATCTTTATCAGCTTCATCTATATCAATACATAAATTAGTTGCTTCCACATTTACTTTATCAATGCATTGTTTCGACTGCAAGTACCTGTATGTCAAATGAATATGCTTGCACATATTATTTTTAATACTTGCATCTATACATGTGCAAGAATATGCATGCAAATAGGAATCACATTCATCACAACGTAGTTGACAGGAATAGTTTTTATTGTTCTTTTTTACCATATAGGTCGTTGCATGGTCATTTGAAGAAAGTACAACGAACGAATCATCTATTTCATTAACAAAATCAAGAGATAATGCAAGGCTAGTCTGATGTCTCAGACGCAAGTCACTCAGCTTTGGTACTAGCTTGCCTTTATGTAAAATAACTAGTCTATCAAACAGTTAATCTCTGATAAATTTCATAATCTGAATAACTGATTTGTCTAACCGTTTTACCTTTTTACCCTTGAAATAAATATATTTCAGTGTCCGGTGCATACTTTCAAGATGCATGTTAGTATTGATTCCCAGGTTTGTTCGATAATAGTAAGCCCAGCATGCTGAATGTCTCCAAACTGCTTTAATTCATCATTTAAAGAAAACATGTCTTTAGTTTTTTTTAGCAGAACTTCAAATGTATTTACATCAATTTCGTACATCAAAGTTTTTAAAATTTTGTACACAAAAACACGCAGATCTTGGGTTTTAATTTTATGAAGATTGTTCCTCCAGGAATTATCAACATGCCAGGCACAATAAAGTCTGTTAGTAGGGATAGTGTCAAATGTTGATAACCAGGCATTATAATATGTTTCAGCCATATCCGACATAAAAATTGCAGTTGAGATATCCCCTACAATTTCTTTAACCTCATTAAAAAATACAGCACATGTATCTTGATTTACTTTGCTTGAAATCATAAAGGCGCGTGGAAGTCCTTGCCTCATGTCATCGAGGTCTAGCAATGTTGTCACTTGAAAATCATAAGCATTTGCGCCATGGGTGCTATCGATACATATGAATTCAGGAGCATATTAATAATAATATTAATATTAATATTAATATTAATATTAATAATATTAATATTAATATTAATATTAATATTAATATTAATATTAATATTAATAATATTAATATTAATATTAATATTAATATTAATATTATTAATATTCATTTCTTCCCCTGAGGGGGTTTACCTTCTTTAGGTAAACACAGGGAGTCACGCCCCGGGGTACCCTAGTGATCTGTCCTCCCTTCCGTTTCCTCTCCCCTTTCTCCTACTTTCTCCTTTTTCTTCCCCCTTGTCGTGGTTGCCGAATTTACTGGTAAGGGCTTTTTGTCTGTGTTCGAGTACCACCCTGTTGTATCGGACCCAGATGGGAAGAGACCACCCGCGTGTTTGCCGTGCGTGGAGACCAGTGTCCCTGGAAAAGGGGAAATGGTCACAAGAAAAGGAGATACAGACCATTAAAGTAATGCAAAATTTGACTTTTCATGAAGCACGGCGAATGGTTACCGCTCGATCTCCCCGTCCGGGCGTCCCCTGAGGGGGTTTACCTTCTTTAGGTAAACACAGGGAGTCACGCCCCGGGGTACCCTAGTGATCTGTCCTCCCTTCGTTTTCCTCTCCCTGTTCTTCTACTTTCTTCTTTCTCTTCCCCCTTGTCGTGGTTGCCAAATTTACTGGTGAGGGCTTGTCATCTGTGTTTGATTACCACTCTGTTGTGTTGGACATAGATGGGAAGAGACCACCCACGTGTTTGCCGTGCGTGGAGACCCGTGTCCCTGGAAAAGGGGATCCTGGCAGTTGAGGGGCATCCTGGTACCCCAATACACTGCTTTGGCCCCTGCTTCAGGTAAACGGGAGGTGCATATTGGCCTGTATGCATCAACCGGCTTGCCACGAACGTCATCTGTTGGCTAGGGTCAAGTCCGGGGTCACTTACTGGGCACCTCGTTAAGGGTGGAGGTTGCTTCAGGGGTGACTCGTGGGCGTATAGCTATTGGCCAGCATCGGTGTTGGGTAACAGATTCCTTTCAGTTACTCACATCCCCTTAGTTGGACTCCGTGGTGGGTGGTGCCGTTGGTAGCAGAAATTTGTTTACTTTTCTATGGCTGAAAATAACCAGGTGTTCAGTTCCGCACACCAAAACAAAAACAGCGGAACAACCCCTACACCGTATGTCTATGCTCGTTTTTTCATGATAACTTTAAATAATCCTTCAGTACCAAATTCATCTTTTAGTAAGATATCGCCAATTTTAATACACAAAGCACTTCTTTCTGTTTTGGGAGAAGTAGCCATGATAAAGAAACTGCGTTCAGGTGATTTGCTAATTCAGGTCACTTCTGAAAGTCAGGCTACCACATTGTCAAAATGCACAAAGATTTGCTCCTTTGAGGTCAACGTTATGCCACACAAGTCTCTTAACACTTCTCGGGGTGTTATATCAGAATTCGAACTTCTGAATGATACGGAGGACATGATAAAAGAAAGTCTGCAAGATCAGCATGTTGTAGAGGTCCGTAGGATAAGGATTCGCAGGGATGAGAAACTCATACCCACGAAACATCTTATCCTCACGTTTGACACTCCAACGTTACCACCTGATGTCAAAATCGCATGGTTTAACTGTCCTGTCCGACCCTATGTTCCAAACCCTTTGAGATGCTTTCAGTGCCAAAGGTTTGGACATTCAAAAGCATCCTGTCGAGGTACATCTGTTTGTGCTCGCTGCTCTTCTCCCGGCCACTCTGATACTTCCTGTGAGTTACCGCCCCATTGCATTAACTGCAAGGGTGATCATGCGGCTTACTCCAGGAATTGTCCAAGATGGTCGCAGGAGAAAGAAATACAATCTGTTAAAGCCTCACAAAATCTAACGTCTCAGGAAGCTCGCCGGATAGTTACTGCCCGTACTCCCCGTCCGGGTATGTCCTATTCCATGGCAGCTAAGATTTCCTATTGTACAATTGGTACGCAAACAGATACCTCAACATCATTTACCTCACAACAAACAAAACAGAAGTCGCAATTTAATTTCACAGGACCATCCACTTCTCGCAGACCTGTATCAAAATCTCCTCCCCCCAAAACATCTCGTATCTTATCTCCAGAAAAGTCTCGGCCTGCCCTTAAGCAGCGTTCGAGCATAAAACTTCCACCTAGCCTGAAACCTGGCTTAACAAGAAAGAAAAAAGACCCAAAATTTCTATTTCAGTCCGCTTCTGATGCTTTACAGAAGATGGACGATTCTGTAGCTCTACATCCGTCGGATGATGAATCCATTTTCGATGACCCACCGATGGACGTCTCTTCGAAACCAAAACCTAAAATAAAAAGATAATGGCAATTTCCTTTATTTCCTGGAATTGTCGTAGTTTCCGTAATAAGATCTCTGACATCAGAGATATTGTTTTTAAATATCATCCTTCATGTCTTGCTCTTCAAGAGACACATTTAAAATCATCTGACAATTTTAACTTGCGTAACTATGCCTGTCATCGAAATGATTGCGTTGATGGTAATCGAGTTAATGGTGGTGTTGCGCTTTTAACTTCGCAATATCTCCCAACAGTTCGCCTTTCATTGTCAACTCCATTGCAGGTCGTAGCCGTTCAAATTCATATTAATATCTCCATTGCAATATGCTCTGTATATTTACCTCCAAATGATCCAGTTTCCCAACGTGATTTAAACGTTTTGTTGAGTCAGTTACCCAAGCCTTTCATTTTACTTGGAGATCTTAATGGTCATAACGTACTGTGGGGTAGTCCAGACACAAATGTTCGAGGTCACCAAGTCGAAACACTCCTCGTGGATCATAATCTCTGTCTATTGAACCAAGGAGAGGACACTTATTTTCATGCTGCAACTCAGACTTTTCACTGCATTGATCTGGCTTTATGTTCACCTTCACTTTTACCTTTCATACAATTTTCAGTCGATGATGATCTTCATAATAGTGATCATTTTCCTATCATTGTTTCATACTCATCTACTTTTAATATTACTCCCAGACCATCTGTTTTCATATATCATCGAGCGGATTGGAACTTTTTCACACAACTTGCTGAAATAACGAACGACATGGTGTCAGATGATAATATTGAAACCGTTGTTGAGACAGTAACATCAATAATAATCAATGCAGCAGATGCTAGTATTCCTAAAACATCCAATTCTATTCCACGTCATCGGAAGCCTTGGTGGAATACAGAATGCTCTAAGGCTCACAAAGAACAGCAAAAACAATGGAACTATTTCCGTCGTTATCCAACTACTGATAACCTTGTGGCTTTCAAACGGGCTAGAGCCCTTGCTCGCAAGGTTCGGCGCCAAAGTCAGAAAGACTCTTGGTCGCGTTATGTTTCATCCATCACATCTACAACATCTCCCAGACAAGTCTGGTCGAGAGTCAAGAGAGCGAATGGTATATACCGTGAACTCCATCTTCCGGTATTCACTAGAAATGGAACCACGTTCTCGGACCCTGTAGATGTGAGTAACATCTTGGGTGAAACTTTTGCAGCCGTCTCTAGCATCGACAGCTATAGCCCAATTTTCCAAACTCACAAGAAAATGACTTAACGCAGTACCATAAATTTTGAATCTCGCCGACGGTTTCAATATAATAGAGTTTTCACGTCTCAAGAGCTACAGCAAGCGCTGTCTAAAGCTCCAAACACGAGCCCAGGCCCCGATGGGATATCCTATCGAATGCTACGCCATTTAAATCCCGCGTCTCTTCTCAATATTCTCGTGCTCTTCAACAGAATATGGACAGAGCAGACATATCCAACTGGTTGGCGTGAAGCTATAGTTATACCGATTTTAAAGCCAGGTAAAGATCCAACAGAACCTATCAACTATCGCCCCATAGCACTAACTAGTTGTATCAGCAAGATTTTAGAACGTATGGTTAATTCACGACTAATTTATTATCTCGAAAAGAAACATCTTATACCTGCTTTTCAAAGTGGATTTCGTAGAGGTAGGTCGACAATGGACAACATTGTTTCCTTGGAATCTCGTATTCGTAATGCTTTTGTCCGGCGTAGCCATATTGTCTCTATCTTTTTCGATATTGAGAAGGCTTACGATCGGACATGGCGATACGGTATTCTTAAGGCTTTGTATGACATGGGCCTCCGTGGTCTTCTACCTATTTTTATCAAAAACTTTTTGCGGCAAAGATATTTTCGAGTTAAAATAGGCAAACTTTCTGACCTATACGTTCAATCTGAAGGTGTTCCACAGGGTAGCGTTTTAAGCGTCATACTTTTCATCATTCACATATCTCTCATCTTGCACATACTTCCACCCACCGTTTTTGGCACATTTTACGTTGACGATCTGAATATATCTTGTGCAGGATCTGACATGAGAGTAATTGAGCGTCAACTTCAACTAACAGTTAACAAAATTGTAGAATGGTGTAATCAAAATGGTCATACACTTTCACCCACCAAAAGTTCTTGCATACATTTTTGTCGGCTACGCAGGTTACATAACGATCCTGTTATACTCATTAACAACACTGCAATACCTATTGTTGAGGAAACGAAATTCTTGGGAGTAGTCTTTGATAAAAAACTGACTTTCCTACCACATATTAAACAACTGAGAAAACGCTGTGAGAAGGTAATGAATATGCTGCGCGTTCTGTCTAATACGTTTTGGGGAGCAGACCGTATTGCTTTACTGCGAATATACAAAGCATTAATACTGTCACGTATTGACTACGCTTGCATGGTCTATGGCACTGCGGCATCTTCTCACTTAAAACGCTTGGACACAGTGCATCATACGGCCTTACGTATATGCAGCGGCGCGTTTCGCACTAGTCCAGTAGAAAGCTTGTATGTCGTCTGCCAACAATTACCTCTGGATCTACGTCGCATGCAGCTCTCTCTGACATATTACTATCGTGTCATGTCTAGTAAATTACATCCATTAAGGTGTGAAGTTACTTCATCAAGCTTGGAGAGACTATATGTAGCTAGACCTTCTCACGTCCGACCATTGCATGCTCGCGTTCGTACATTCATACAAACTTTCGACATTTGTGAATTACCATCGCAATCAGTGGATCATTTTCTCATACCTCCATGGACCATCTCACCCTATCAGTTTCATTCACCGTTTATGATATACAATAAGTCTAATGTTGCACCCAACATTTATCAGCATCTCTTCACTTCTCATCGTCACCAATATTCTGAGTATCTGCCTGTTTTTACTGACGGATCAAAATCTGCGGGATATGTCGGCTGTGGTGTCATCATCGCTGATGATACTTATAGCTACAAAATCCCAGATATTTGTTCCGTCTTCACTGCTGAAGCTGTTGCCATTTTATTGGCACTGCGGCAGATTTCCACGCTCTCTACGCGAAAGTATTGCATATACTCTGACAGTATGAGCGTCTTGCGCCAATTAGGAAATTTTCGCAGTGATAGTCATCCAATTTTATGTTTTATTAATCATTTGCTGATCACTCTCCACAATAACGGTTTTGATATTTTATTCTGTTGGGTGCCAAGTCACGTCGGTATCCCAGGAAACGACTTGGCTGATTTGGCTGCACGATCTGCCACCACTGTTTTAACCATATCCATACCTTTCTCAGACTTAAAACGTCACATACGGCAGTTTATGACATCTCTCTGGCAACAACAGTGGGACCTGAAAATTAATAACAAATTGCACTCAGTTAAACCAGATATTACCCCTTTACCTGCATTACGTCTTCGTCACGCAGATGTTAAGCTAACCCGTCTCCGAATCGGCCACACTCGTTTGACGCATCTACATTTACTGTTTGGAGAACCGCCTCCCCAGTGCGATTCTTGTAATGTTTTACTCTCTATTCATCATATTTTAACTATTTGCCCATGTTTTAACTTTTATCGCCTTACCTTTTTTGGTAGTTCTATTTTATCTCTGGAGGATTTGTTAGGAGACACCCATCACCCTAACGTGTTTGCGTTTCTACGCGCAATTGGTATTTTATACTGTATATAACTGTTTTATCCTGTTTACACTTTTATCTGACTTTATTCACTTTTGATACCGTTTCATCTGGTTTTATAGTATTTATATTTAACTGATTTTATTCACTTTCGAATAATCTTGGTATGATGTGTAAAAATCTAGTAAGAAAAATAGTAGGATGAGTTTACTTTCGATTCGGTTTAAAATCGCACGTTTGGCGCAGCATGTCCTTTTGTGGACCTTGTGCCAGTAAACCCTACATTCAATCAATCAAACCGTCCGGGCGTATCCTATTCTGCAGCTGTAAAAGCAACCTACTGCTCTGTCAGCACACAAACTGATACTCCTTTCTCGCTAACATCTACCAAACAGCCTACTTTTCATTTTGGAGCATCGAAACCTAAAGTTTCGAATCAAGCAACTTCATCACGCAGATCTCCCTCTCCCACCTCTCCACCTTCTAAAGCAGCAAAATCAGATCAATATGATAAATTTCCGAAGAAACAACAGCGCATAGACATAAAGCCCCAACCAATACGTCAACGTCCTGGACAAACGAAAAAGAAAAAAGATCCGAAGTACCTCCAGTATGCCAATTCAGCTTCTGGAGTATTACAAAATCTTGAAGAGGGCTACGAAGTGTCCATTTATCTCTCTGAAGACGAAGAAAGCATTTTAGATTGTCCTCCGGTTAATCAAGAGATCATGCAAACCTCACAATCCACAACCTAATGGCATTTACACTTATTTCGTGGAATTGTCGTGGCATTCGCAATAAATCAACTGATGTCAGAGAAATAGTCTCTCGATATCAACCTACGTGTATTTTATTTCAAGAAACACTCTTAAAATCGTCTGACAAGTTTCACTTGCGTAATTACTCGTGTTTTCGTAATGACAGCGATGATCGCAATCGACAACATGGTGGTGTTGCGATTTTAACTACTAATAACTTATCTTTTATTAGCATTCCATTGACAACCCCATTACAGGCTATTGCTATTCAGATTCATATCAATGTTCTCATCACCATATGTTCCATTTATTTACCTCCGAATGACTCCATTTCACAAACTGATTTGAATTGCTTGATTAATCAATTACCTAAGCCTCACATTTTACTAGGAGATTTTAATGGCCATAGTGTATTGTGGGGCAGTTCTGTCTCCAATGATCGGGGACGAAAAATTGAAATTCTCATTGAAGATCATGACCTTTGCCTGCTGAACCAAGGCGAAGAAACATACTTTCATGCGCCACGACGGTTATAAAATAAAATAAAATTTTCTGTCGACAATGACTTACACAACAGCGATCACTTTCCTCTCGTTGTTTCATATTCTGCTACTGCACCGATCACTCCTAGACCACCAGTATTCATCTATCATCGCGCTAATTGGACTTTGTTTACGAAGCTTGCACAGATCACTGATTCCATGGTTACCATCAATACTATAAATACAGCTGTTGATAATGTTACGTCTGTAATTATACACGCAGCAGTACAGAGTATTCCAAAGACCTCCACTTCACCTCCCCGCCATCGCAAGCTTGGTGGAATGAGGAATGCGCCACTGCTTATAAGAATCAGAGACGTCTTTGGAACATCTTCCGCCGTTCCCCAACAACAACGAATCTTCTGGCTTTTAAACGAGCTAAAGCCTTTGCTCGCAAGGTCCGACGTAAGAGTCAGAGAGACTCTTGGTCTCGATATGTTTCCTCTATTGCATCGTCGACATCTCCCAGCCAAGTCTGGTCTAGAGTAAAGAGAGCAAATGGTATTTACCGGGACTTTCATTATCCAGTATTAGAGAAAAACGGCATCAGATACTCGTCTCCCGTTGATGTATGTAATATTTTAGGGGAAACATTTGCAGCTACCTCAAGCACGGACAGTTACAGTACAACTTTCCAACTACACAAAAGTAACGCTGAAGGCCAAAATATTAATTATAACAGCCGCCAACTCTCACTATACAATTGTATTTTCACCCTTCCTGAACTAAAGAGAGCACTGTTTAGATCTTCCAACACAAGCCCAGGTCCTGATGGAATTACTTATAAAATGCTCCGCTACTTGGACACGAGGTCTTTAGAGAATATTCTTGCCTTATTCAATAGAATATGGACAGAACATATGTACCCGTCTAGTTGGCGTGAAGCTATTGTAATACCCATATTAAAACAAGGAAAAGATCCAAAAGAGCCCATTAGCTATCGCCCAATAGCATTAACTAGCTGTTTAGGGAAAACGCTTGAGCGTATAGTTAACGCACGCCTTGTACATTACCTTGAAAAAAAGCGCCTCATACCAAACTCTCAGAGTGGTTTTCGTAAAAGAAGATCAACAATCGACAATATTATCGAACTAGAGTCCAGAATTCGCAATGCTTTTGTCCGGCGTAATCACCTAGTCTCTATCTTCTTTGATATCGAGAAAGCCTATGATCGGACTTGGAGATATGGAATTTTGAAGGCACTGTTTGATATGGGTCTCCGTGGTCGTTTGCCAATTTTCATAAAAAATTTCTTGCTCAGACGCTACTTTCGTGTTAAGTTTGGATCCACCTTTTCTGACCTATATATTCAGGCTGAGGGTGTTCCCCAAGGCAGTGTGCTAAGTGTCATATTGTTCATCGTTCATATTTCACTAGTTTTAAACGTACTGCAACCTGCTGTCTTTGGCTCTCTATATGTTGATGATCTACACATCTCGTGTTCAGGATCGGACATGAGAGTCATCGAGCGACAACTTCAGTTAGCAGTGAATAAAATTTTAGACTGGTGTGATCATAATGGCCATACCCTTTCACCTTCCAAAAGTTCATGCATCCATTTTTGTCGGAAACGCGCACTTCATAATGATCCTGTCATTTTCATTCATAACATGGCTATACCAGTTGTACCACATGCGAAATTCTTAGGAGTCACTTTTGATAGCAAGTTAACTTTTATCCCTCATATCAAACAATTACGAAAGCGATGCGAGCAGAAATTGAATACGTTGCGTGTTCTGTCAAATACGCACTGGGGAGCGGATCGCGTAGCACTTTTACGCATTTATCAGGCCCTGATACTTTCACGGCTTGATTATGCATGTGTTGTTTATGGTTCTGCAACCACTTCTAACTTACGAATCCTAGACACAGTACACCATACAGCTTTACGCATATGTTCTGGAGCATTTCGTACTTCCCCTGTAGAAAGCTTATATGTTGTTTGCCACCAGATACCATTATATCTACGTCGCATCCAGCTGTCTCTTACATATAACTTCCGTGTAATGTCCTCTAAATCGCATCTCTTAAAGCATGATGTTATTTCATCAAGCTTGGAGCGACTGTATATTGCTAGACCATCACACATTCGCCCATTTCATGCTCGCACTCACTCACTTATCCAATCATTCGATATCTGTGAATTACCATCACAATCAGTGGATCACTTTCTCATACCACCATGGACCATTTTACCTTACCAATTTATTTCCCCATTGGAGTTATAAGTATAAGGCCAACGTTACACCCTGTATTTTTCATAAACTTTTCACTGCACATCGTCACCAATATTCTCAATATGTACCGATTTTTACAGACGGTTCAAAATCTGCCGGATATGTAGGCTGCGGGGTCATCATCGCTGACGATACATTTAGCTATAAAATCCCATATATTTGCTCCGTCTTCACTGCTGAAGCTGTGGCTATCCTTATGGCACTACGTCTAATTTCCTCACGCTCTACTCGGAAGTATTGCCTATACTCCTATAGTATGAGCGTTTAGAGCCAACTAGAAAAATTTCACTGTGATGCTCATCCAATTTTATGTTTCATCATTCATTTGTTAATCACGCTTCAGAAGAATGGCTTTGAGATTCTATTTTGCTGGGTACCAAGTCATGTTGGTATTCCAGGGAACGAACTAGCTGACTCAGCAGCACGATCTGCTACATCTGTCTTGAAAGTGTCTATACCTTTCTCTGACATGAAGCTACATATTCGAAAGTTTGTAACATCATTATGGCAACAGCAATGGGACCTCAAAGTTCTCAATAAATTACATAGAATTAAATCCGATTTAGATAATTTGCCAGTGCTGCGCTTGCGGAGTGCTGACGTAAAGCTAACTAGACACCGAATCGGTCACACCCGGTTAACACACCTCCATTTACTGTTTGGAGAGCCTCTCCCCGAATGCAGTACTTGTGACGTTCATCTCACAGTTCATCATATTTTAATAACGTGTCCATGTTTTAATCAACTTCGTTTAAAGCTCTTCGGGAGTACTATTTTATGCATGCAAGATTTGTTGGATGATACTCCATCCTAACATTTTTGCATTTTTACGTGCCGTAGGTATTTTTAACAGCATATAAAAGTTTTAACACTTTTGTAAATATCTTACTACCTTTGAACATTTTACACACTTCGTGCGTTTTATACTTTACTCAAACTTTTATCTGATTTTATTCACAACTTTTATCTAATTTTCATAGAATTTTATCTTGTTTTATTCACTGTTCTATCAGTTATAATTGTACTACAATTAAATTTTGTATGTACCTAGGCTTTAGAACAATTTTACCGTATTGTCTGGCGCAGCATGTCCTCATTTGGACTTTGTGCCACTAAACCCTACATTCAATCAATCAATCAATCAGTAAGCATTTCTTTCTGTGTTTCAGTCATAATAATAAGCACAAAATCATCACTTTGTAAATTTTGATGTTTTGGACAGTCGTTCTCTTGAAATTTATAAAATAAAACATCTTTGGGTGAATCATAAAGATCATTGCTTGCAGCATCACTTTTAAGACCACAAGCTTCAACCTCAAATTCCATTTGAATATTATGCAGATCTTTATTTTTTAGCAAATGAACTCGCTTAAATCCAGATGGAGGGATATTGTCTCTAACATCATCTAAAATTATATTAAATGAAATCCCTGTTGCAATTTTAGCAGCAAAGAAACTTCTTTCTTCTTCGGTTAGTGACAAATGTCCAATTTCATTTATATGGCCAAAATGTGTTTTGATATATTTTACTCGGCACCCATCTGCGGAACTATTCACAGTGAAGCCAGCAGGGCAATAGCCATTTATTTTTCTACTGCCTTGCGTTTTTAAGTGTCTCAGCTCTTTACCTTTACATTTATAGTAACCAGATCTGTTACAAATGAAGAACTGATTTTCCACATCAGCAGTAGTATGGGCAACACCACGTTCCTTAACAATGCTAAAAGCATGATCATTCTCCAGTTTAGCTTTCCATGCTACAAAGTCATTTTCACTTTCGAATTGAAGAGATTCTTCTTCAATATCAATGTCGTGATCTGCTTCTAAATATATTTTTAAATCCTTCTATGATCCCTTAAAATTACACATGGGGCAATCATCAGATACAGATTTTGTATCAATAATTCCATGAGCAGTTTTTTCGTGAAGGCGTAGATTGTAAATATCACTATATTGTTTTGAATACATATTACAAGGAAATTTAAAAACTTTACCTTATTTTAAAGAAGGACACGGAGATTGAATTTCAGTCGGATGAAATTTAAGCGCATGTTTTCGTAAAGTTTTTCTATTTTTAAACATTTTTCTGCAAGAACAACATTCGAGACTGCTTGTGGCTCGATCTGGATCCTGATCAACACTTTGTTCAATATCCTCAGCAACATTTTGCGAAACAATAGGACTGTCCGTATCCAAAAAATCAACGTCCGTATTCCGTTCCATGTCGCTAGCATCAGTATAAGAACCCATAGGTTTGTCCATATCCAAAAAATCATTATCCAAATTCCGTTCCAAGTCGTCAACAGTATAATGTAAGTTGGCCCTAAAAAGGGCCGTTTTTTATAAAAATCATCGGACATAATAACACAGTAATTTTAACGAGAGAGCAGAGGCAAGCAAAAATGGCGATCAAAACAACATTCGAAAAATCCCACTCGCAGTAAAGAAAGTGCATTTTTCCCTTTTCTCTTATCTTCCCTCATATTACCCTATTTTTTCCCTAAGTACCAAAGTTAGAAAGCAGGCTCTAGACAATTCACGTGATTTGGCAGGTCACCGGTTCACTTCTTTTGCAGAAATCGAAAATTGGCTCCTTACTTGGATCGCTTCAAAAGACGAGACATTTTTTTCTAGATGGAATTCAAAAATTGCCTGAGAGGTGGGGAAAAGTAGTAACCAGTGCTGGACAATACTTTAATTAATCTGCTTATTCATTTTGTTGGGCCGAGATAGCCTGGTCGGTAGGGCGCTGGGCCCATGTCCGAGAGTTCGTGGGTTCGAACCCCGTCGGCCAAAGACTCCCCGTCAAGTAAAAGTGACTGATGCACGTTAAATCTGTCGAGTCGCAAAAGTCCTCCATGTTCCCAGAACAAATCAGAACCTCTGGGGGTACTGGATTGGAGATCGATCGTTCTCTGATTCAGGACAAAATTACGATCTGTGGATGAATGGGTCCACCCTATAAACGGGTGTGTATGGAGTGGCGGCAGAAGTTGAATTCTTGGCCATAGATGGCGCCACTGGAAAACATTAACAATCGCACCCCCTCTGCTTAAACAGGCATCAATAACAGCAACAACATTATCAGCAACAACATCATTCATTTTGTTCTAAAATAAATGTATTTTTGACTACAAAAAATGAATGGAACTAATTTGTACTCCCAATATATAAATATTAAGGCTATAAATATTAAGGCTAATTTTAAAGACAGGCTATTTTCTTATATTAAATTACATTACTATTTAATTTTTAAAATGTCTACTTAGGATATTTGACAAGTGTTCTTCCTTAACCACCATCAAAAAACAAGTTGCTGAGAAAACTATTAAGCAAAAATAATAATTACTACATTAATAACTGGGGGAAAAATAGATGGTAGTTTTTTGCCAGATTATATAAAGATGATGTTGGTGGAAATATAAAATATTTTATTCAAGTTATATTGATCACACAAAATCTCCTTCAGCTGGAAAAAGGATTTTGAAGCATTCGCTAAAGTACAAAATTCCAAAATAAATTAATTAAAAAATTGAAAAAGCAATTGCTAGAATCAGTAATAAATGTTCCTGTTAAAATACGTTATGCGACTCTAGTAAAAAAAACTAGGAAATTCATTGAAAATTCAATAGCAATGTAGTAACACGAAATGAATTAACTTTTAAAACGAAAAGAAAGTCAAGCTAAAATTTGAATAAATTCCCAGTGCGATAGAAATTGTTTGGTTTAAATTATTTAGGAAAAACAATGAGCATAAAAAGGTCAGAAAGGATTTAACTATCAGTGAAGCAAATGGTACATCTGGAATTTATAAATCACAAATTGCCACATACAAAGCACGGCCCATTGTAATTGTTAATAACCACTATAAACTCAGATGCCAGGAAAAAAATACAACTGTAACTATTGGTAAAGTTTTGCTTCATATTTCATTGAAACATTAAATATATAATGAATATTGCTACATTTATTTAATAAATTAATATAAGAAATAATATTTTGAAGTGTTTAATACATCCTAACACCTTTAATAATTAATATCTAGAAAGGTGTAAAAAAAAGGTTACAGGTTAAAATTCGACGAATTATCACGTGCTCGACATTACCCGATTTTTTCTAGAGTCTTACACGTGATGAACTTGTGACCAATTTTAAAAAAATATTTGCAATATTATAATTATTTATATTAATACCAAAATTCAGTTCAAAAATACTGCATATAGATTTGCTGAATCATCTATTTATTTCCAAAAATACATTTATGCTATTTAATTTTCTTTAATTATTATAAATATTCTATTCTTTGACTTAGAACATTTTTCTTAATTAAAAAATAAAATATTGGCCTCATAAAAATCACCTAAAATTTCTATTTTTTAAAGATTAAAACTACATTATAACGCATTTAATGTTGAAAAAGCTCTAAAAATGTCCCTCACGTGACCACGGAATGAAACAAAGCTCGGAGTCGGTCGAATGGCTTGCAAGAATTTTTAAAACTGATTCACATAGATGGCCTGTCTATGTATTTTACAATCTATACCAATGGTTTATCTAGTGATATTGATAATGTTATATTATCCTATATGCATAATGTTTTTATTTTCTCCATAAGATGATGCATAATCTCGAATAAAAGTGATGTGGCTTTGTAAAACTTCTTGTACAAAAAAAAAAATTAAAAATAAAAAAATTACAAAATGACCCAATTGTAGAAAAAAAGTTAAACGTCACTATATCGTGTCATATCATTAACATCCTTAGAAGTTCGACAAAGGAATTAATTTCAGCCGTAATTTATCACTATTATCCTTCAATTTATAAAGATTTAAACTTGTATTTATAGTTTTCTTAGAAAACACTCTGTTACAAAGGTTTTTCTTAATGTTCGAATGTACTGCATTCTACTTACCCTGAGGGGGTTTACCTTCTTTAGGTAAACACAGGGAGTCACGCCCCGGGGTACCCTAGTGATCTGTCCTCCCTTCCGTTTCCTCTCCCTTTACTCATACTTTCTCCTTTCTCTTCCCCCTTGTCGTGGTTGCCGAATTTACTGGTAAGGGCTTTTTGTCTGTGTTCGATTACCACCCTGTTGTATCGGACCCAGATGGGAAGAGACCACCCGCGTGTTTGCCGTGCGTGGAGACCCGTGTCCCTGGAAAAGGGGAACCTGGCAGTTGAGGAGCATCCTGGTACCCCAATACACTGCTTTGGCCCATGCTTCAGGTAAACGGGAGGTGCATATTGGCCTGTGTGCATCAACTGGCTTGCCACGAACGTCATCTGTTGGCTAGGGTCAAGTCCGGGGTCACTTACTGGGCACCTCGATAAGGGTGGAGGCTGCTTCAGGGGTGACTCGCGGACGTATATCTATTGGTTAGCATCGGTGTTAAGTGACGAATCATGGTTACTGACATCCCCTTAGTAGGACTCCGTGGTGGGTGGTGCCGCTGGTAGCTGAAACGGTAAAAATTTTCTATGGCTCAAAATGGAAAGGTGTTTAGTTCCGCCCACCAAAGCAAAAAAAGCGGAACATTTCTCGCACCATGTGACTATGCTCAATACTTCCTGATTAGTTTGACTAATCCCACTATTCCAAATACTTCGTTCACTAAAGTGTCCCCTTTCTTGATCCACAAAGCTCTCATTTCGGTTTTAGGAGAAGTAGGTTCTATTAAAAAGTTACGCTCAGGTGATCTATTGGTTCAAGTTACATCAAAACAACAGGCTACCATCTTGAACTCGTGTACGACTATGTGTTCATTTTCTGTAACTGTAACCCCCCATAAATCACTAAACACCTCCCGTGGTGTTATATCTGAATCTGAATTCATTGATGATACAGAGGAAACGATAGTGGAAGAATTGAAAGACCAACACGTTACTGCTGTCAGAAGGATCAAGATTCGGAGGGATGGTAAACTCATCCCCACGAAACATCTGATCCTTACATTTGACACTTCAAAATTGCCAACATCTGTAAAGCTTGCCTGGCATAACTGCCCTGTTCGACCTTATGTGCCAAACCCATTGAGGTGTTTTCAATGCCAAAGGTTTGGTCACTCAAAAGCATCTTGTCGAAGCAAGCCGATTTGTGCTCAATGCTCTGGTTTTGACCATAGTGACACTTCCTGTGAGTTGCCTGCCCTTTGCATTAACTGTAAGAGAGCTCATGCTGCGTACTCCAGGAATTGTCCGAAATGGTCCCAAGAAAAAGAAATACAAAGTGTTAAAGTGTTGCAAAACTTGACTTTCAGTGAAGCCCGCCGAATAGTCACCGCTCGTACTCCTCGTCCGGGTGTGTCCTATTCTGCGGCTACTAAAACGTCTTATAATTCTACTAGTACTCAAACCGATTTCCCACTTTTCTCCTCTGTAGGTCATCATCAAATTCAGACTAACAGTCTAAAATCTAGTTTTAACTTTAGTGCACCATCTACATCTAACAGAACTACTTCGCCTCCTCCAATCAAAGCACCTAAGACCGACCAATCTGAAAAGGCTCGGCCTTTGCCAAAACAGCGCTCAACTGCAATTTTACCTCCTGCACAAAAACCTGGTCTTTCTAGAAAGAAAAGAGATCCAAAGTACAACCAATATGTCAATAAATCCGACTCTTCTGTTTTGAAGACAATGGATATTGGCTATGAGTTGACTTTGCATCCTTCCGATGAAGATGAAGAATTCATACTGAACTGTCCATCTACTGATGACGTTCCTATGCAATCTTCTACGTCTACTTCATAATGTCCATCTGTTTTATTTCGTGGAACTGTCGTGGTTTACGAAATAAACTATTTAACTTAAAAGATATTATTTCGAAATATCAACCTGCATGTGTTGCATTGCAGGAAACCCATTTAAAGTCATCTGCCACTTTTAAATTACGAAATTATTCCTGCTCCCGACATGATTACAATGACGGAAATCATCCTCATGGCGGTGTTGCAATTTTAACTTCAAACACTTTACCATCGACTCACCTTTCATTGCAAACTTCATTACAGATTACTGTTGTCCAAATTCACATTAATATACTTCTCACAGTCTGTTCGGTTTATCTACCTCCGAATACATCTGTCTCTCAGACAGAATTAAATTCATTGATTGTCCAGCTACCTTCACCTTTTATTTTACTCGGAGATTTTAATGGTCATAGTGAATTATGGGGTAGTTCCGCTTCCAATGATAGGGGGCGTAAAATAGAGCGACTTATACAGGACCATAATCTCTGTTTGCTAAATCAAGGAGAAGAAACTTATTTTCATATGCCAACACGAACCTTTCATTCCATTGATTTAGCTTTATGTTCACCAGTTCTCATGCCATTCATAAACTTTTCTGTTAGTGATAGTCTTCACAACAGTGATCACTTTCCTCTCATTTTATCATATTCTGCTACAGTTCCCATGAGTACAAAACCATCAGTATTCATTTATCATCGCGCTGACTGTCCCTTATTCACTCAGCTTGCCCTGATAAATAATACAATGGTTACTGATGTCGATATAAATACTGCTGTTGATACTGTGACCTCTGTTATTATCCGTGCTTCAGAAGATAGTATCCCAAAGACATCTAACTATGTTCCCCGTCTACGTAAGCCTTGGTGGAATCCTGAATGTTCCTCGGCTTACAAGGAGCAAAAACGACTGTGGAACATCTTCCGTCGAACCCCTTCTACGACAAACCTTTTGGCTTTTAAAAAGGCCAAGGCGTTTGCTCGCAAGGTCCGACGCATAAGTCAAAAAGAGTCTTGGAAGCGGTACGTCACATCTATATCATCTAAGACATCTCCCAAACAAGTCTGGTCGAGAGTCAAAAAAGCAAATGGCATATATCGCGAAGTTCATATCCCGATATTTGAAAACAACGGTAATACATATTCTTCTCCGATCGATGTATGCAATATGCTTGGTGAGACATTTGCTTCTATCTCCAATCCAGATAACTACAGTTCAGTTTTCCAAAACCACAAGCGCAGAGCCGAACGCCATGTCATTAATTTTAACACTCGCATATCATCTTCATATAATGTTGATTTTACTTTTCTAGAGTTACAACGCGCATTATCATCAGCTTCAAATACAAGTCCTGGTCTTGATGGTATTACATATCGCATGCTCCGTCATTTAGATACTGCGTCCTTGTTAAATGTCCTTGTTCTCTTTAATAGAATCTGGACGGAACAGACATACCCTACTAAATGGCGTGAGGCTATTGTGATTCCCATTTTAAAACCAGGCAAGGATCCCAAAGATCCAGCAAATTATCGTCCCATAGCCTTAACCAGCTGTTTAGGGAAAACATTTGAGCGCATGATTAACGCACGCCTTGTATATTACCTAGAAAAAAAGCGTGTAATACCTAATTTTCAAAGTGGCTTTCGTAGAGGAAGATCAACAATTGATAATATTATCGAACTAGAGTCTCGAATTCGACATGCTTTTGTCCGGCGGAATCATCTAATCTCTATCTTCTTTGATATCGAGAAAGCATATGATCGAACCTGGCGATATGGAATTCTGAAAGCACTGTTTGACTTGGGTCTTCGTGGTCATTTGCCGATTTTTATAAAAAATTTCCTATTTAGACGCGATTTTCGTGTTAAACTTGGATCTACCTTTTCTGACCTTTACATCCAAGCAGAAGGCGTCCCACAAGGCAGCGTCTTAAGCGTCACATTATTCATAATTCACTAGTTTTAAACATATTGCAACCTGCTGTCTATGACTCTCTTTATGTTGATGATCTACACATTAATAAATTATCCCAATGGGCTGAGTTAAATGGTTTTAATCTTTCAACAACTAAGACAAGGAGTATACACTTCTGTCGACGATGAGGGCTCTCTCCTGATCCTGAACTATATCTCAAAAGCTTCCGTATTCCCGTTTTAAGCGAAACGAAATTTCTTGATTTGATCTTAGACTCTAAACTCTGTTTTGCATCTCATATAAGAAAAACGTGTGGTCTAAAATTAAATTTACTTAAAGTTTTGACAAACTCTTCTTGGTGTGGAGATGCCATACTCAAAATTTATATCATTCGATCTAAACTTGACTATGATTGCGAAATCAGGTAGAAAATCTGTTCTTAAATATCTTGACACTATCCATAATTCCGTCAGAGCAACAGGAGCATTTCGCACATCACCCATAAAAAGTCTAAACGTTTTATATCATGAACCAACTCTTGCTGAGCGACGCAATAAGTTTACATTGAGATACTATTTTCATGTCAAAAGCCATTATATACATCCCATGTTGTAACACCATTTTATGAAAGATTATTTAGTAACAGACCCCCTCTACAATACCGACTTTTGGTTTGAGAGTAAGGAGGCTTTTATCTTACCTAAACCTAAAAGATTTTTATATTTTACCTGCAAGTAAATTAAGACCTCCTTGGGACGCCATTTCTTCCCAAACTTTTGATATTTTTAACAATCTGACAAAAGCACAAACTGCTGGCTGCTGATATTTACTTACAGCTTTTTAATTCACACCAAGAACAATATAGTGATTTTAATACCATTTTTACAGATGGCTCTAAAGGCCTTGACCATGCTACAAGCGTTGCTGTTACCCCTATCTCCACAATATCTGAAAAATTACATTCGAAATGCTCCGTATTTACACCTGAATGCCATGCAGTTTATTTGGCTCTCCAATTTATTTCCTCTCAAAGGTTGAAAAAATTGATAATATATTCTGATTCAAAAAGTGTCATAGTTTCCTTACAAAATAAAGAACTGAATACACATTCTATTATAAATAATATTTTAAGCCTATACAGCAATTTACTCCTAAAAGAATATGAAATAATTTTCTGTTGGGTAACAGGCCATGCTGGCATTTCGGGTAATGAAACAGCAGATAATGTGGCTAAGTCAACAAACAATATAACAAACAACCCTCTTACCTACACAGATGTCAAAAATGCAATTGACAATGAACAGTATTTACACTGGCAAAATGGTTGCGAAAATGAAATAAATAATAAATTGCATGACATTAAACCTTCTATAAAATCTTATAAAAGTCTAAACATTAGTCGAAAGCATGAAGTAATATTAAATCGCTTGCGCATTGGTCACTCTCGAGTAACCCATAGACATCTTTTATTAAACGAAACTGCACCCGAATGTTCTCATTGTAGAGAACCGCTCACTATAAAACATATTTTAACCAAGTGTGACAAATTTAAAACAGAAAGACAACGCCATTTTGGTAGCTTTAATCCAACATTGACTTTATTAATTGGGGATAAACCACTCAATAACATTTTTAATTATCTAATGGACATTGGTTTTTATAAATAAATTCAGCTTTAACCAATAGCAGAATGTTTCTTATAAAACAAGTTCTAGGTGCGGTATGGCCAAAATGGGCTTTTGCGCCAATAATACTTAACTAATTAACTAGTGCAACTTAACACTGAAATCTTATTGTTATTCTTAAAGAAACTTGATATTTCTTCTTAATTTAAATCGTGTTTTTACGTCGATTAAGAGCTCAGCGCTGTATAGCCTAATTTAACACTTACGGAAAAACATACGTTAATATTAAATGAAGAAATAATTTACAATAAACTTTGACGAAACTGCTCTACATATTACGAATTCTCTTTTAATATCATTCTGAAATTCCATCACACACACTTCAAATACGACGGATCTGGAGAAGATTCTGTCAATTCCCCGACCATTGAAAATTTGGTAGGATTTAAAAAAGCCCGTCTACTATCCCCGAAAAATTAAAATATAGCGTCTAAGAGAAGCCTGGATGAATTGTATTAATATCATAAATAATACAAAAATCAAAAGAAATTTTTAATAAAATTAAAGCGATTTATCTGGACAATACAACTTAGAAAATAAAACAACAAATAAAATAGTAATTAATATAAAAAAATAATTTCTTATAATTGATTGCAATAAAAAAATAAATAAATAAAAGAGTAGATACATATCTTTTTACTTTAATCAGCACTGCTCATAAAAAAAGTCATCAAATTAAGAACATCAGACCACTCTGGGCTCAGAATGGTACGTAACGGTTCGATTTTAGAGCGGTTAGTGAAAAAAAATTTCTTCGAATATCATCCCTATCCCAGCAAGTTGAAAGATTTAGCTTTTAGATAATGGCTTACAAATTTATTTTTCTAATAAATGAGTAAATTTTCTATTGGAAATCGAGATGAAAGGGTTTATTTGGAAATATTTAAACACATCAAAAAATTAGTAATGATTCAGAAGAAGAAAACTGTTTTTATGATGTGAAAGATTTTGAATATTTTTTCAAACAAAGGTACACATGAAGAGTTAGTTCTTTTAAGAGCTAAAAGAAATTTTGCATTTGAAGCAGATGAAATGTTTTTTTTTATTTACATTTTTCGGTTTTGTGTACTTAAAAAGAGTTAACATTAAAAATATTTTATAAACAAAAATTACGTTTATTATAATATTCCTAAAAGTGTAAAGATATCTTAAAGAAAATATGATGAAATCCTCAATTATATAATAAATTGATTTATAAATGCTGATAGTCTAAGAATAAGTTTTTAAAAAAATTTCTAATAAATGAAGAACATTTTTTGTAGAAAATAGGCTACTTTAAAAGAATTTAACATTAAGGTTGTTAGGGGAAGTAAAAAAAAGTTGACTTGATTAAATTTGAAACAACCTCTGTTTGTATTACATGTATAAACCTGTTTTAGTTGATTTATTTAAATTAAAGGTATCAAATTATGTGAAAGAGAAAAAGAAAGTATTTATGAAAATTTCTTTTTTCTTTATGTAAATTCTATATAACAATGAATTTAAAAATTTAATAAATAATAATAATAATAAAACAGAAATAAATCTTTTGAATTTTTTTTAATTTCAGATTGAGAAATCCATCAATATACAAAAAAATATAAGGTACATCGAATGTATAATATAACAAAACAAGGTTATAAAATTATACCAAACAGTATTATAATTTCTTAAAACTTATTTAGAAATTAAAGAATATTGGAAATTTTGGTATAAAAGTAGACATTTTCAATGCACAACTTCTTAGGTAAACCC
The DNA here is from genome assembly GCA_949128135.1 of Parasteatoda lunata. NCBI lineage: Eukaryota > Metazoa > Arthropoda > Arachnida > Araneae > Theridiidae > Parasteatoda > Parasteatoda lunata. The sequence goes on from OX421970.1 coordinate 112,591,287, forward strand.
TTTTACCCAAAATCAATAAGTACAGAAGGAGCTTTCGAAATTTAATTTGAATTATTGAATAATAAAAGACAATTTTAAAAAAAAATCAGATATCACGTAATGCACGTTTGATATTAATGTGATAGAATGACCCAAAAGAGGTAAGCATCTAAAAATAGTAAATTATGAAACAATTTCGAATTATTTAAATTGAAACTATGATAATTTATGCTTAGCTAGGTTTATAACTGCCTTTTCAAAACAAAATCCTTATTTACTATGTCATGAATTAAATAATAAAAAACTGACAAAAATCTATATATAAAAAAATATCAAGCAAGGACGATAGGAAATTACAAAAAACATTGACAGAAAAATTACATGAATTAAGCGATATTCCTATGCCTGTTATTATTAATTATGCGATATGTGGTGTAGTGAACATTTTAATGAAAAAATATATCGTGATACTGAAACACTTGCCTATATTTTTACATTTGAAAAATCTAAATCATTTTGATATTATAGCTACTATCAAAGGATTTTAGATAAAAATATATTTTAGCGATTATTGTCAAATTAATTATGATAAAAAAAGACATGCAGAAATGTTTATTACAATGTGATAGATGTTTTGCAGAAAATTCTAATTGTGAAGGAGAGTAGGTGTTGTAAATTAATGTTTTAGACTATGTAACATTAATAGAAGCGAAGAAACGCCTTAAAAGCATAAATGTGAAGAAATGAAATGTAAAAATTGTAAAAAATTATTAATGATTGATCATAATAAATGATCTATGGAAACAAAAAGAGGTAGAAGTATGTTAGAAACTGATCAAGTTGTAACGAAGGAGAATTATGCGACTCTTGCAAAAAGAGTCCATTTTGTAGGTATGATTGTATAAAAAAAACAATCAACAAAAAAGACCATGTTTTTACTGTTAGTCAGAAACTTATACAGAAAAATACATGCTTTTTGATTTTGAAACTAATAAAAAAAATAGGATTTAATTAAGTAAATTAGGATTGAAATTGTAAGAAAAAACAATTTAGTAATGAAAATGAATGGTTATTTCATCTAGAGAGTAACAAAAATGCTGCTTATTGGGGCTACATAGTCTTCGCTAATTACGGCAAAGCTTTTGTTACTTGGTGTAAGAGCCATATTAGGCTATATCGCTCGTCACACATGGTAAAAGTAATATTAAAAGGTAAAAAACGATTTAAATCATTGAATAAAAGCCTATATTCTTTAGATGAAATATAAAATTTTTGTGAAGACCATCTCCGACTGAAAATTTTAAATTTCTTGTTAAATGTGTGTTTACTGTTTATCAAGGAAACAAACTTATTTATATAAAAGGGACAGATTATTATAAGAAATTTGTAGATTCAATTCAGTTTAACATTAAAAAAAATTAATAAAGGGTATGAGCCTTTTTTGGGCCTTATGACCCTACATTCAATTTAGTTCCGAAAAGGCTATGTAACGGTAAAAAATAATGCATTTTACTTTCAGATGAAAATTGTTAAATGTTGTAGGTCAAAGGTGTATGTTTAAAGAAAAGAGGGATTAAGATTATTTTTAAAAGCATGTAACATATTTTTATTTTCTTTATAATATTTTTTTGTTCAGCTAGTGTATTTATGGCTATTAACTCTCTCAAATATGTAGCAATTGCTATTTAAAATATTTTTCAAAAATATAAATGCAGTAGATATCAGTAGCTTGGTTAGATTATTTATCTAAGCTATACAATATAAATATACAACATGCTTTGATTAGTTTCGAATGCAACTGGTTAATGATGTTTTACTGTATTTATATTTTATCTGATTTTATTTATTTTTGGATGGACTTTCGTCATGTTTAGTTTTATAAACACCTTGTGATTTTAGTAAAAAGAATTTGTAGTAAGCATTTTACTAAAAATTTATTTTAAAACCATTCATTTGGCGCAGCTTGTCCTTTTGTGGGCTTTGCACGACTAAACCCTACATTCAATTCAATCTAATAGTTTCGAGGGAAAAAGAAGTTAAAATTAAGCTAAACATATTTTAAATTCGATAGTTTTTATGAAAACACCATCGATCAATTTCATGGATAACACTGACTGAAAGTAAAATATACTATAGAAAATCATCAATGAATATTCAAAATAATATACCCCCCAGGGGCACACTCTTGTGTGACGGGTACGGCGCACCCGGGGCCCCGAGCTGGACCTGAGCATCTTTCCATTTCACTCTTGCGACGGTCCTATTTTGAGTTTCCGACTTTTTATCAAATATTTATAATGACCTAGTGAACGAATTTTGTTTCATTTCATTCAAAAACACTCTTTATCATTTACAGATAATAGATCTTCCGATTTTGTTTGTGTTTTACTGTTTTTTGTCAGGTTTCCTGATTTAGCATGTTTCACGTATTTATTTTAAATAACCAATTTCTCTCTAAAGCTTACAGACTAACAACGTTAGCTTTTGCTGACCAGCACGTTTGCCGTGTGCTGCGTCTCGTAAGGTGGAAAACGGGATCCTGGAGCTCATACGAGTGTGGCGCCCAAGGGGGCATTTTCATCTCGGAGTTTGTAGACTGCGTACTCTTTGGCCCGAGCTTCACTGTAGACGAGTGGAAGGAGGTTAGGTCCCCCTCCCTTTCAACCGGCTGGTAGGGTATGCTTAGCATCCTGCTAGGGACTAGCGCTGCATCAGGAGAGTGCCCCTGAGCTCTGATAGTTTTGGCGGATACACACTCCCCTCGTGTAGTACTATATCTGACACTACTCTGGGCAGAACACCGAGGCTGAGGTGTTCAGAGCCGGTGCTTCTGCTCCCCTTGTTGGGCTCGGTGGTGGGCGTGAGAGTGTTCAGACGAACATTATCTATTGCCATGGTTTCAACAGGTGTTTCACCCAGTCTCAATAAATACCCACCTAGACTTGATCTTTCCAAATGTCCAAACTTTGATGCTGCAAAATCTAGATTTCTAATACTTAGCTCACCAGAAAAGAAACTCTCCACCATGTCCCCGTTTATAGTACAAAAATTTCTAGAATCACAAATTGGCAATCCGAAAAATGTGCGACAAATGCCAGCTGGTGATTTACTAGTCGAAACAGTTTCTAATAAGCAAACTATGTCTCTTCTGAAATCAAATAAAATAGACAATATTCCTATTATTGTAACTCCTCACAACTCTCTAAACATATCTAAAGGTGTTATCACTGTAAAATCTCTTCAAGATCTCTCTGCTACTGATATTGTTCAAGGACTCTCTAACCAAGATGTAATCGAAGCTCGCCATATAACTATTAAAAAAGGCAAAGACATTATAACTACTCAACACTTAATCTTGACATTTAACTCAGCCACGCTACCTACTGACATTAAAGTGGGCTATATCAATTGCAAAGTTAGACCATATATACCAAATCCATTGCGCTGCTTCAAGTGTCAGAAATTCGGTCACTCAACCAACAACTGCAGAGGAAAAGAAACATGTTCACGTTGCAGTCAACCTAATCATACATTTAAAACCTGTACTCACCCTGAGAAATGCATAAACTGCAACGAACCACACTCCGCTAATTCTCGCCAGTGTCTGAAATGGAAGCAAGAAAAACAAATTCTAAACATAAAAGTATTACAGAATTTATCCTATACTGAAGCTAAAGCAAAGTTCCTGAATTCCCAGCCACGACAAAATATTTCGTATGCTGCCGCAGTTTCTAACACAAAAAGTACAAAGTCTATTGGCATCCAATATGATATTAATGAAACAGAGACACATAATGAAAAACTTAAAACTCTATCACCTAGACAAACAGCTAGCAAATCAGAAACATCTTCCCAATCTCATCGACAGACACAAAATCTTGAAAAACCTATAACTCCTATCTCAACACCTTCACAAAGCACTTCAGAAAAACAAAAATACTTGAAATTGACTCCAAAATTAGTAAGCGCACTACAACAGAAACTAACCCAGTCCCCATTAGTTTCTAAACACAAATACATACCAAAAAGCAGGCAAAACAGATTTCATAAAAATAAACTAAAACAATCAAAAAATCATCAGGAACATCTATGTTCCCAATCTGATGCAATGAGCACAGATGAAAATACTGCAGATGAACTTCCAAACCCACAAATGCAAATCGATGAAGGGTTGGATGCGCCACCAAACCTCTGTCCGAAAAATACAAAACTTAAAATTAAAAGGTAATGGCCAAAATAATATCCTGGAATTGCAGGAGCTATAACTCTACGAAACCTGACGTCATTGACATTATTAATGAATTCGCACCCTGTTGCATTTGTATTCAAGAAACCTCCTTAAAACCAAATCAAACAACCAAACTTCGTGGCTATAATGTAAATAGAAATGACAATACAGACAATAATAAAGCTTGTGGTGGAGTCATGATCATGACTTCCACTGTTTACCCATCTCATACAATAACAATTAGCACTAATTTACAAGCAATTGCTGTTCAAATTTCCATTCAATTTCTGCTTACAGTTTGTTGCATTTACCTCCCTCCTCGAGATAACGTGCCTCAAGCTGATTTAGATGACTTGATCGCCCAACTCCCTCAACCCTTTATAATTTTGGGAGATTTTAACGGCCATAGCCCTATTTGGGGAAGCTCTGATTCCAATAGTCGAGGACTCATAATTGAGAAATTAATTGACGACCATCGTCTATGCATTATGAATACAGGGGAAAACACTCATTTCCACGCACCTTCACGATCATTTCACGCCATAGACCTAGCTATTTGTAGTCCATCTCAACTTCCATACTGGTCATTTCATGTGCATGACAATCTCTTCAATAGTGACCATTTTCCATTAATACTTACTCATACCACCTTTAATAATTACCAAATTTCCAGAACTCCTCGACTTAAGATGAACACCACAAATTGGACTAAATTTATATCGTGCATACAAGTCGATGAAGATTTGATAAATCAAGCTAGTATTGATAATGCAGTTGAATATTTCACAGACAAATTACTTGAAGCAGCTAAACAAAGTACAAAAATGTCATCACATAAATTGCCGAAACATCCAAAACCGTGGTGGAATGACGATTGTCAACAAGCACAAAAGGAACAAAAAAGACAGTGGCAAGTTTTCCGCAGACACCCTACTACTGATAACCTCATTGCATTTAAAAAAGCTCGCTCTGTAGCTCGTAGAGTTCGACGAACCGCCCAAAAAATATCCTGGAAAAAATACGTTAATTCCATAACATATAATACACCCTCCAACATTATCTGGAATAAAATAAAAGCCATATCCGGTAAATACACTCAACATAATATCCCAATCCTCAAAAGTAGTAATCTTACTATCTCACACATTCCAGATATTGCAAATGCTCTTGCCGATGCTTTTGCAAAGGTTTCTAGCTCATCCAATTATCAAGAACCATTCGCCACAACAAAAAGAAATAGTGAAAAAATTAAATTAATGCCTAAGAACTCACACAATGATTATAATAAACCTTTCACACTTAATGAAATTCAATATGTTTTAAAAAATACCCATTCAACAACGCCCGGTCCTGATGGCATTCATTACTCTATGCTACAGAATCTACCAAATACAGTTTTAAACCAGCTTTTGCAATTATATAATCGCATATGGACTGAGAGAATTTTCCCCCAAAACTGGTCAACAGCGTTTGTGATTCCCATTCTCAAGCCTGGAAAAAATCCTGAAGAGACCTCAAGTTACAGGCCTATCGCATTAACAAGTTGTCTTTGTAAGATGTTCGAAAAAATGGTCAATCGACGTTTAGTCTATTTCCTTGAAACCCGAAACTGCCTTACTCAATATCAAAGTGGCTTTCGCAGAGGACGAAGCACTATTGATAATTTAATTAAATTAGAAACTGATATTCGCCTCGCCTTTTTAAAAAACCAACATTTAATTTCAGTTTTCTTTGACATGGAGAAAGCCTATGACAGAACTTGGCGCTACGGAATACTCCAGGATCTTATCAATTGCGGTATTGGTGGAAATATGTTTTATTTTATTGAAAACTTTTTATCCAACAGAACTTTTAGAGTAAAAATTAATTCAATTTTATCGGACATTTACCCTCAGGAACAGGGAGTTCCCCAGGGAAGTGTTTTAAGTGTGACGCTCTTTATTTTGAAAATAAATGGCATTTTAAATCAACTTCCTGCTTCAGTTTATGGTGAGTTATTTGTGGATGATTTCCGCATTTCATGCCGATCAACAAATATGTCACTCATAGAACGACAAATGCAACTGGCTGTAAATAAAATTTTAAAATGGGCAAATGAAAATGGTTTTACTTTCTCATCTCAAAAAACTCATTGCGTGCATTTTTGCCGAAAACGTGGTCTTCATCTCCATCCCGAAATCACTCTAAATAACATCGTCATTCCGGTTTTCGAAGAAACAAAATATCTGGGACTGATTTTTGATTCTAAATTAACCTTCAAGCCACATATTAATTACATCAGGAAAAAATGCTCTCAATCACTAAATATTCTAAAAGTCCTCACAAATTGTTCTTGGGGTGCTGATATGGACTCAATGATTAAAATTTACCGTGCAGTTATACGCTCGAAACTAGACTATGGCATTCCTGTATATTCATCAGCTCGTCAATCTGTTTTAAAATATCTGGATACCATCCATCATCAAGGTCTTAGAATCTCATCAGGTGCATTTAGAACCTCACCAGTTGAAAGTCTGTATACGTTGTGTTCTGAGCCATCTCTTCATTTTCGTAATCTTAAAATGTCATTGGATTATTATTTTAAAATTAAATCTAGTCCAAATCACCCACTGTATTAAAGTATTACTGACCCACAGTACGTGACTCACTTCTCTTCACGGCCGTCTTACATTCCTTCATTTGGAATTAGAATCACCCGCATTTTAAATGACCTTAACATTTTAAATTTCCATGTTTTTACTAACACCGAGAAAATTCCACCTTGGGTTGATCTTTCAGTTTGTGTTTTAGATGTTTTTAATAAGTTTAAAAAAAGTGACACAAGCTCAAGTGTTTTTATTCAAAAATTTTATGAACATCGAAATGATTATATTGATTTCAAACCAATTTTTACAGACGGATCTAAGCACGATAATCATGTTGGTTGCGGTGTAGTCATAGAAAATTTGACTATATCTGAACAGTTATATCATGACTCATCAGTTTTCACTGCTGAATGTTATGCTATTTTGTTATCACTTAATTTTATTTCCGACCAAACTTACCGCAAGTGGATTATTTATACAGACTCTTACAGTTTCATTTCAAGCTTTTCCCACATTGGAAAAAACCCCGTATTACAGAAAATTCAAAGTCGCTTCACAAAATTATGTGGTGAAAAATACAGTATTTACTTTTGCTGGATACCATCCCATGTAGGCATACACGGGAATGACTGTGCTGATACCGTGGCTAAAACCACTCAAAACGTATGCAGGAATCTCTTAACACCTTTGGATCTGAAACGAACATGTAATTTTGCAGTACAGCTGGCTTGGAAACAACACTGGAGCAAACAAAAAGACAATAAAATGCATGAAATTTTTCCCTCTCTGGAAAACCATAAATTACTATCCGTTGATCGCAAAACCCAAGTTATAATTAATAGACTACGTATTGGTCATTCCCGTTTCACCCATAAACATTTACTGACTGCTGATCCTGCACCTTGTTGTTCTCTATGTCAAGTCGACATAACTATTAAGCATGTTTTAACCAACTGCAAACGATTCGAGCATTTGAGGAATAAACTCTTTGGGAGCTCTTACCCTGATCTTAAATTTTTAATCGGTGACCCTATACATCACAATCTTATTTCGTTTGTTAAAAAAATAGGACTATACTCTCTGCTTTAAAAAGAAAGTAATTCTAACCTAGTTGCTGGCGCAGTATAGCCATGTCTGGCTCTTGTGCCAATAAACTTTAATCAACCAACCAACCAATCAAAATAATATATGCATGAAATATTTGTACACTAAAACACAAAAATTAATAAATGGTTTTATGGTAATGATAAAAATATTAATACATGCAATATGAAATGAATAATAAAGAAAAAGATAAATATATAGATCTTTTATGTCTTACTGAGAAATATTTTGTTTACTATTCATAGTCATCTTATCAAAATACGATGAAATTGTCGTGGAAGAATTAAAATCTATAGTACTAAATTCTAGAAAATTTTATCTTCTTGTATTACCTACCCTACAAGGAAGAACCCCTGAGGGGGTTTACCTTCTTTAGGTAAACACAGGGAGTCACGCCCCGGGGTACCCTAGTGATCTGTCCTCCTTTCATTTTCCTCTCCCTTTTCTTCTACTTTCTTCTTTCTCTTCCCCCTTGTCGTGGTTGCCACATTAACTGGTTAGGGCTTTTGTCTGTGTTCGATTACCACCCTGTTGTATCGGACCCAGGTGGGAAGAGACCACCCGCGTGTTTGCCGTGCGTGGAGTCCCGTGTCCCTGGAAAAGGGGATCCTGGTTATTGGTTAGCATCCGTGTTAGGTGACGAATCATTGTTACTGACATCCCCTTAGTAGGACTCCATAGTGGGTGGTGCCACTGGTAGCAGAAATATTTACAATTTTCTATGGCTGAAAATTCAAAGGTGTTCAGTCCCGCACACCAAAGCAAAAAAAGCGGAACATTTCTCGCACCATGTGACCACGCTCGATACTTTATGATACAATTAACCAATCCTGCTGTACCAAATACATCTTTTACCAATGTATCTCCCATATTGATAAACAAGGCTCTTCTCTCTGTACTGGGAGAAGTTGCATCGGTGAAAAAACTTCGCTCAGGTGACCTTCTTCAGGTCTCCTCAGAAAAACAAGCCCCCATTTTATCCACATGTACCAAGATATGCTCATTTGATGTTACTATCACACCCCATAAGTCTCTTAACACCTGCAGAGGTGTCATTTCAGAAGCAGATTTTACGAACGATACAGAAGAAATGATAATGGAGGAACTAGAAAATCAAAATGCTACAGAGGTACGAAGGATCAAGATTCGCAGGGATGGTAAACTCTACGAAGCATCTTATCCTTACATTTAATTCACCCAAACTGCCATCTTCAGTAAAGCTTGCTTGGCATAACTGCCAAATTCGACCATATGTGCCCAATCCTTTGAGATGTTTTAACTGTCAGAGGTTTGGACACTCTAAAACATCATGTCGAGGCAAGCCTACCTGTGCTCGTTGTTCTGGCTGTGACCACAGTGACACCTCCTGTGAGTTGCCACCCTTTTGCGTAAATTGCAAGGGTGATCATGCGGCTTACTCCAGGAATTGTCCAAAATGGTCACAGGAAAAGGAAATACAGTCTATTAAAGTTATGCAAAACCTGACTTTTAGTGAAGCCCGCCGAATAGTAACTGCCCGTACGCCTCGTTCGGGCGTGTCCTACTCTGCGGCTGCTAAGATTTCACACAATTCAGTGAGCACTCAAACAGATGTTCTACCAGCCCCTCCTTCACAGCACAGAAGTCAAAAAATTCCGATTCCATTGACACAGAACAACAAAAAGCCCATATTTAATTTTACTGGACCTTCAGCACCTCTTAAACCTGTCTCAACATCTCCCCCACCTACAAAAGGATCTCAGACCGATTTCTCAGAGAAGCCGCGGTCTGCTTTAACGCAACGCTCGTATTCAAAACTCCCTCCTAGCGAAAAACCGAGACTTACCCGGAAAAAGAAAAATCCTAAATTTAATCAGTTTTCTAATCAATCTGCTTCTGCCGTTGCACAGAAGGCAGATGATATTTTAACGTTATATCCTTCAGAAGATGAATCGCTTTTTGATGAACTTCCGATGGATGGCGCACCTCCACCCACATCCACTTCTACATCCCATAAAAAGAAATAATGACAATTTCCCTTATTTCTCGGAACTGTCGCAGTGCAAGAAATAAAATCTCTGATATCAGAGATATTGTATCTAAATATCACCCTTCATGTCTTGCTCTTCAAGAAGCATTTTTGGTATCATCAGACGATTTTAAACTTCGAAACTATGTCTGCCATCGAAAGGATTGCGTTGATACTAATCGACCTAACGGTGGTGTTGCAATGTTAGTCTCTACAAGTTTACCATCATCTCTCATTTCATTGTCGACTCCATTACAGGCTGTTGCCGTTCAAATTTACGTTAACATCTCCATCACAATCTGCTCTGTTTATTTACCCCCACATCTCCATCACAATCTGCTCTGTTTATTTACCCCCACATCTCCATCACAATCTGCTCTGTTTATTTACCCCCACATGCTGCTATAACTCAAATCGATTTAAACTCATTGATTCATTAACTGCTCGCACCTTTTCTACTATTAGGGGATTTTAATGGTCACAGCGAATTATGGGGTAGTTCCGACTCCAATGCTCGCGGATGTCAAATAGAAAGACTAATTATTGATCATAACTTATGTTTACTAAATCAAGGAGAGGACACGTACTTTCATGCACCCACACAGACTTTCCATTGCATTGATTTAGCTTTATGTTCACCTGCAATTTTACAATTTTCACAACTCTCAGTTGATGATGACCTTCATAACAGCGATCACATTCCTGTCATCATTTCATATTCATCTACTATTAATATCACTCCCAGACCCTCTGTTTTCATATATCATCATGCTGATTGGAGTCTCTTTAACCAGCTTGCTGATATCACCGAAGATATGGTAAGCGCTAGCAATGTAAGTGATGCAGTTGAGAATGTAACTTCGGTCATAATGTATGCTGCCGAAGTTAGCATACCAAAAACATCTACCTCTCTTCCCCGTCACCGCAGACCCTGGAGGAATGCCGATTGCTCTGAGGCTCACAAAGAGAAACAGAGATTGTGGAGCATCTTCCGTCGCTATCCAACAAACGATAACTTTATGGCTTTTAAACGCGCTAGAGCTTTTTTTCGTAGGACAAGGCGCCAAAGTCAAAGGGAGTCTTGGAAGCGTTACGTCTCATCTATCACTTCTACAACGTCTCCCAGACAAGTCTGGTCGAGAGTTAAAAAGGCGAATGGAATGTACCGTGAGTTCCATCTTCCGGTGTTTGAAAAACACGGTACTACATACTCAGATCCTGTAGATGTAAGTAACATCCTAGGTGAAGCTTTTGCTGCCGTCTCCAGTCCTGACAGTTACAGTCGAACGTTTCAAAGCCATAAGCGCGTTACGGAAAAAAATAAACTAAATTTTGTGACTCGACAGCAACTGCAGTATAATCAACCATTTACTTTTACAGAATTACTACGAGCAATTGCGAAAGCTCCCAATACAAGTCCTGGCCCTGATGGAATTACGTCATGCTACGCCACTTGAATTCTGTCTCCTTGCGCAATATTCTCGTGCTTTTCAACCGAATATGGTTAGAACAGATATTTCCTAATAATTGGCGTGAGGCAACTGTCATACCTATCTTGAAGTCAGGTAAGGATGCGACAAATCCGATGAATTATCGCCCGATTGCGCTGAGGAGTTGCATCTGCAAAACTCTCGAACGCATTGTAAATTCTCGACTTGTCTATTATCTGGAAAAGAAACATCTAATCCCCGACTTTCAAAGTGGATTTCGCAAGGGCAGATCGACTATAGACAACATTGTTGCTTTGGAATCGCGTTTTCGTAATGCTTTTGTTCGACGTAACCATTTTATCTCTATCTTCTTTGATATTGAGAAGGCGTACGACCGAACATGGCGTTACGGCATTCTAAAGGCTTTGTTTAACATGGGTCTCCGAGGTCATCTCCCTGCATTTATTGATAACTTTCTGAGTCAGAGGAATTTTCGAGTCAGATTGGCTAATACACTCTCTGATGTCTACATTCAATCTGAAGGTGTTCCACAGGGTAGCGTTCTGAGTGTCATACTTTTCATCGTTCACGTATCTCTCATCTTACATATCTTACCACCAACAGTTTTTGGGTCACTATACGTTGACGATCTCAACGTCTCATGCTCAGGATCTGACATGCGAGTGATTGAACGTCAACTTCAACTTGCTGTGAATAAAACCATCAAATGGTGTGATGAGAATGGGCATACACTTTCACCCTCCAAAAGTTCATGCATGCATTTTTGTCGGTTGCGCAGATTGCATAATGATCCTTTCATACACATTAATAACATTGCCATACCCGTAGTTGAAGAAACAAAATTTTTGGGAGTGATTTTCGACAAGAAGTTGACATTTGGTTCTCGTATTAAACAGTTGCGAAAACGCTGTGAGAAAACTATGAACATGTTACGCGTCATTTCAAATACGCATTGGGGTGCAGACCGTATTGCTTTACTACGGATATATCGGGCACTTATTCTATCACGTATTGATTATGCTTGTGCAGTATATGGCACTGCCTCAGCTTCTCACCTTAAAAGGTTGGATACAGTGCATCATACTGCCTTGCGTATATGTAGCGGCGCATTTCGTACTTCTCCAGTGGAAAGCCTGTATGCTGTGTGTCACCAATTGCCTCTAGACTTGAGACGCATGCAGCTCTGTCTAACATATTATTTTCACGTAATATCATCCACATCACACCCTCTTAAACGTGAAACACTTCCAGTAAGTTTACCCTGAGGGGGTTTACCTTCTTTAGGTAAACACAGGGAGTCACGCCCCGGGGTACCCTAGTGATCTGTCCTCCCTTCCGTTTCCTCTCCCTTTACTTATACTTTCTCCTTTCTCTTCCCCCTTGTCGTGGTTGCCGAATTTACTGGTAAGGGCTTTTTGTCTGTGTTCGATTACCACCCTGTTGTATCGGACCCAGATGGGAAGAGACCACCCGCGTGTTTGCCGTGCGTGGAGACCCGTGTCCCTGGAAAAGGGGAACCTGGCAGTTGAGGAGCATCCTGGTACCCCAATACACTGCTTTGGCCCATGCTTCAGGTAAACGGGAGGTGCATATTGGCCTGTGTGCATCAACTGGCTTGCCACGAACGTCATCTGTTGGCTAGGGTCAAGTCCGGGGTCACTTACTGGGCACCTCGTTAAGGGTGGAGGCTGCTTCAGGGGTGACTCGCGGACGTATAGCTATTGGTTAGCATCGGTGTTAAGTGACGAATCATGGTTACTGACATCCCCTTAGTAGGACTCCGTGGTGGGTGGTGCCGCTGGTAGCTGAAACGGTAAAAATTTTCTATGGCTCAAAATGGAAAGGTGTTTAGTTCCGCCCACCAAAGCAAAAAAAGCGGAACATTTCTCGCACCATGTGACTATGCTCAATACTTCCTGATTAGTTTGACTAATCCCACTATTCCAAATACTTCGTTCACTAAAGTGTCCCCTTTCTTGATCCACAAAGCTCTCATTTCGGTTTTAGGAGAAGTAGGTTCTATTAAAAAGTTACGCTCAGGTGATCTATTGGTTCAAGTTACATCAAAACAACAGGCTACCATCTTGAACTCGTGTACGACTATGTGTTCATTTTCTGTAACTGTAACCCCCCATAAATCACTAAACACCTCCCGTGGTGTTATATCTGAATCTGAATTCATTGATGATACAGAGGAAACGATAGTGGAAGAATTGAAAGACCAACACGTTACTGCTGTCAGAAGGATCAAGATTCGGAGGGATGGTAAACTCATCCCCACGAAACATCTGATCCTTACATTTGACACTTCAAAATTGCCAACATCTGTAAAGCTTGCCTGGCATAACTGCCCTGTTAGACCTTATGTGCCAAACCCATTGAGGTGTTTTCAATGCCAAAGGTTTGGTCACTCAAAAGCATCTTGTCGAAGCAAGCCGATTTGTGCTCAATGCTCTGGTTTTGACCATAGTGACACTTCCTGTGAGTTGCCTGCCCTTTGCATTAACTGTAAGGGAGCTCATGCTGCGTACTCCAGGAATTGTCCGAAATGGTCCCAAGAAAAAGAAATACAAAGTGTTAAAGTGTTGCATAACTTGACTTTCAGTGAAGCCCGCCGAATAGTCACCGCTCGTACTCCTCGTCCGGGTGTGTCCTATTCTGCGGCTACTAAAACGTCTTATAATTCTACTAGTACTCAAACCGATTTCCCACTTTTCTCCTCTGTAGGTCATCATCAAATTCAGACTAACAGTCTAAAATCTAGTTTTAACTTTAGTGCACCATCTACATCTAACAGAACTACTTCGCCTCCTCCAACCAAAGCACCTAAGACCGACCAATCTGAAAAGGCTCGGCCTTTGCCAAAACAGCGCTCAACTGCAATTTTACCTCCTGCACAAAAACCTGGTCTTTCTAGAAAGAAAAGAGATCCAAAGTACAACCAATATGTCAATAAATCCGACTCTTCTGTTTTGAAGACAATGGATATTGGCTATGAGTTGACTTTGCATCCTTCCGATGAAGATGAAGAATTCATACTGAACTGTCCAACTACTGATGACGTTCCTATGCAATCTTCTACGTCTACTTCATAATGTCCATCTGTTTTATTTCGTGGAACTGTCGTGGTTTACGAAATAAACTATTTAACTTAAAAGATATTATTTCGAAATATCAACCTGCATGTGTTGCATTGCAGGAAACCCATTTAAAGTCATCTGCCACTTTTAAATTACGAAATTATTCCTGCTCCCGACATGATTTTGATGACGGAAATCATCCTCATGGCGGTGTTGCAATTTTAACTTCAAACACTTTACCATCGACTCACCTTTCATTGCAAACTTCATTACAGATTACTGTTGTCCAAATTCACATTAATATACTTCTCACAGTCTGTTCGGTTTATCTACCTCCGAATACATCTGTCTCTCAGACAGAATTAAATTCATTGATTGTCCAGCTACCTACACCTTTTATTTTACTCGGAGATTTTAATGGTCATAGTGAATTATGGGGTAGTTCCGCTTCCAATGATAGGGGGCGTAAAATAGAACGACTTATACAGGACCATAATCTCTGTTTGCTAAATCAAGGAGAAGAAACCTATTTTCATATGCCTACACGAACCTTTCATTCCATTGATTTAGCTTTATGTTCACCAGTTCTCATGCCATTCATAAACTTTTCTGTTAGTGATAGTCTTCACAACAGTGATCACTTTCCTCTCATTTTATCATATTCTGCTACAGTTCCCATGAGTACAAAACCATCAGTATTCATTTATCATCGCGCTGACTGGCCCTTATTCACTCAGCTTGCCCTGATAAATAATACAATGGTTACTGATGTCGATATAAATACTGCTGTTGATACTGTGACCTCTGTTATTATCCGTGCTGCAGAAGATAGTATCCCAAAGACATCTAACTATGTTCCCCGTCTACGTAAGCCTTGGTGGAATCCTGAATGTTCCTCGGCTTACAAGGAGCAAAAACGACTGTGGAACATCTTCCGTCGAACCCCTTCTACGACAAACCTTTTGGCTTTTAAAAAGGCCAAGGCGTTTGCTCGCAAGGTCCGACGCATAAGTCAAAAAGAGTCTTGGAAGCGGTACGTCACATCTATATCATCTAAGACATCTCCCAAACAAGTCTGGTCGAGAGTCAAAAAAGCAAATGGCATATATCGCGAAGTTCATATCCCGATATTTGAAAACAACGGTAATACATATTCTTCTCCGATCGATGTATGCAATATGCTTGGTGAGACATTTGCTTCTATCTCCAATCCAGATAACTACAGTTCAGTTTTCCAAAACCACAAGCGCAGAGCCGAACGCCATGTCATTAATTTTAACACTCGCATATCATCTTCATATAATGTTGATTTTACTTTTCTAGAGTTACAACGCGCATTATCATCAGCTTCAAATACAAGTCCTGGTCTTGATGGTATTACATATCGCATGCTCCGTCATTTAGATACTGCGTCCTTGTTAAATGTCCTTGTTCTCTTTAATAGAATCTGGACGGAACAGACATACCCTACTAAATGGCGTGAGGCTATTGTGATTCCCATTTTAAAACCAGGCAAGGATCCCAAAGATCCAGCAAATTATCGTCCCATAGCCTTAACCAGCTGTTTAGGGAAAACATTTGAGCGCATGATTAACGCACGCCTTGTATATTACCTAGAAAAAAAGCGTCTAATACCTAATTTTCAAAGTGGCTTTCGTAGAGGAAGATCAACAATTGATAATATTATCGAACTAGAGTCTCGAATTCGACATGCTTTTGTCCGGCGGAATCATCTAATCTCTATCTTCTTTGATATCGAGAAAGCATATGATCGAACCTGGCGATATGGAATTCTGAAAGCACTGTTTGACTTGGGTCTTCGTGGTCATTTGCCGATTTTTATAAAAAATTTCCTATTTAGACGCGATTTTCGTGTTAAACTTGGATCTACCTTTTCTGACCTTTACATCCAAGCAGAAGGCGTCCCACAAGGCAGCGTCTTAAGCGTCACATTATTCATAATTCACTAGTTTTAAACATATTGCAACCTGCTGTCTATGGCTCTCTTTATGTTGATGATCTACACATTTCTTGCTCCGGATCCGACATGAGAGTCATCGAGCGGCAACTGCAATTAGCAGTCAACAAGATTTTAGACTGGTGTGATCACAATGGCCATACCCTTTCACCTTCTAAAAGTTCATGCATCCATTTCTGCCGGAAACGCACCCTGCATAATGATCCCGTCATCTCCATTCATAACATTGCTATCCCTGTTGTACCTCACACAAAATTTTTAGGCGTCATTTTCGATTCTAAGTTGACCTTTCGTCCTCATATTGTGCAATTGCGCAAAAGATGTGAACAGAAACTGAATATGTTGCGTGTTCTGTCGAATACGTTCTGGGGAGCGGATCGTCTAGCACTCTTACGTATTTATCAAGCCCTGGTACTATCGAGACTGGATTATGCTTGCGCTGTCTATGGTACGGCAACCACTACTAACCTGCGAGCCCTTGACACAGTACATCATACTGCTTTACGCATATGTTCTGGAGCATTTCGTACTTCTCCAGTGGAAAGTCTATATGTAGTTTGCCAACAAATGCCATTACATCTACGTCGCATGCAGCTGTCTCTTACTTATTATTTTAGTGTCATGTCCTCTAAATCACACCCTTTAAAGCATGATGTTATTCCATCAAGCTTGCAGCGACTGTATATTGCTAGACCATCACACATTCGCCCATTTCATGCTCGCACACATTCACTTATCCAATCATTCGATATCTGTGAATTACCATCACAATCAGTGGATCACTTTCTCATACCTCCATGGACCATTTCCCCACATCAATATATTTCCCTTTTCAAGTCCTACAATAAAGCCAACGTTACACCCGGCGTTTTTCATAAAATCTTCACTGCACATCGTCACCAATATTCTCAATATATACCGATTTTTACAGACGGTTCAAAATCTGCTGGATATGTAGGCTGCGGTGTCATCATCGCTGATGATACATTTAGTTATAAAATCCCAGATATTTGCTCCGTCTTCACTGCTGAAGCTGTTGCCATCCTTATGGCACTGCGACTAATTTCCTCACACTCTTCTCGGAAATATTGCTTATACTCTGATAGTATGAGCGTTTTAAGCCAACTAGAAAAGTTTCACTGTGATAGACATCCAATTTTATGTATCATTATTCATATGTTAATAAGTCTTCAGAAGAACGGCTTTGATATTTTATTTTGCTGGGTACCAAGTCATATTGGTATTCCAGGGAATGAACTAGCTGACTCAGCTGCACGATCTGCCACATCTGTTTTAACATTGTCCGTACCCTTCTCTGACATGAAGCTACATGTTTGAAAAATTATAAAATCATTATGGCAACAACAATGGGACCTCAAAGTTTTTAATAAATTGTATAGCATTAAATCTGATTTAGACAATTTACCAGTGCTGCGCTTGCGCAGTGCTGATGTAAAGCTCACCCGCCTTCGAATCGGTCACACCCGGTTAACACACCTCCATTTACTGTTTGGAGAGCCTTCTCCGGAATGCAGTACTTGTAACGTTCCTCTCACAATTCATCATATTTTAATAACGTGTCCATGTTTTAATCAACATCGTTTAAAGTTTTTTGGGAGTTCTATTTTATGCATGCAAGATTTGTTGGATGGCATTCACCATCCTAACATTTTTGCATTTTTACGTGCCATTGGTATTTTTAACTGCATATAAAAGTTTTAACGCATCTACTGTTTTATACACTCTTAATATCTTATCACCTTTGTACATTTTACTTACTTCGCGCGTTTTATACTATAATCATACTTTTTATCTGATTTTAATACATACAATTTATCTTGTTTTAGTCCCTTAGTACTGTTTTATCAGTTTTAATTGTGCTGCAATTAACATTTTGCATACACTTAGACGTTTGAACTATTTCACCACATTGTTTGGCGCAGCATGTCCTCATTTGGACCTTGTGCCACTAAACCCTACATTCAATCAATCTTCCAGTAAGTTTAGAGCGGATTTATGATGCTCGACCTTCACATGTTCGCCCTTTTAAAGCTCGCATGTGCTCGCTCAACCAATCATTCAGAATCTGTGACTCAACTACACAATGTGTCGATCACTCGCTTATTCCACCTTGGAACGTTTCACAATATCATTTTCATTCTCCATTCGATGTACATAGTAAGTCTCATGTTGCACCTATCATTTTTCAGCAACTATACAAAGCTCATCGTCATCAATATTGTCAACATGTTCCAGTTTTCACAGATGGGTCAAAATCTCCTGGCTATGTAGGCTGTGGTATTGTTATTGCTGACGACACCTACAGTTATAAAATACCAACTTTGTGTTCCGTATTCACCGCTGAAGCCGTAGCAATTCTGTTGGCATTAAGGCTTATTTCAGGTGGTTTGAGTCGGAAATACTGCGTTTATTCGGACAGTATGAGCGTATTGCGCCAACTGAAACACTTTGACAGTGAAACTCATCCCGTTTTGTGTTTTATACAACATTTGCTATTTAATCTTCATAAGAATGGTTTCGATATTTTGTTTTGCTGGGTTCCAAGTCACGTTGGAATCCCAGGCAATGATTTAGCCGATACAGCAGCGCGTACTGCTACTACTGCTTTAAATTTATCTATACCATTCTCAGATATAAAAATACATATTAAAAAGTATATAAAATCTTTATGGCAACAACACTGGGATAACCAAGTGAATAATAAGTTGCACGCGCATAAATCAAATTTGGAACCCTTTCCTGTGTTGCGACAACGTAGTGCAGATGTTAAACTTACCCGGCTGCGAATCGGACATACCAGACTTACCCATCTACATTTGTTGTTTGGTGAACCACCTCCTCAATGTAACACTTGTGATGTTTTACTTTCGATTCACCATATTTTAATCATTTGCCCGTGTTTTAACAGACATCGTCTTACCTTTTTTGGTAGTTCTATTTTATCTATGGCAGACCTGTTAGGTGACTCTCATCATCCTAACATTTTTACGTGCTATTGGCATTTTAAATTGTATATAAGTTTTATTCTATTCATGAATTTGTTCACTTTTAGAAGGATATTCTTATTTTTACACTATTTGAAATGTCTTGCAAAATTTTACGGTGTTTTAACTTTGACCTGATTTTAATCCAATATTACCGTTGATTGTTTCTAAATGATTTTATCAATTTTAATGTGATTTATGGAAAATAAGTATGCGCTTTAATTTTGACATGTATAAACTTATTGCTTGGCGCAGCATGTCCACATTTGGATCTTGTGCCATTAAACTCTACATTCAATCCAATCCAAAATCATAAACGCAATGCTAAACGCCACTATATCCATTTTCATACTCGACGATCATTTCCATATAATCATGATTTTACTTTTGCAGAATTACAGCGATCATTATCAGCAGCTGCAAACACGAGCCCTGGATTAGATGGAATTACGTACCACCATTTGGATACTGCGTCTTTATCAAATGTACTTTTTCTCTTTAATAGAATTTGGCAGGAACACGCGTACCCTTCAAATTGGCGAGAGGCTATTGTAATACCTATTTTAAAACCAAACAAAAATTCGAAAGATCCAGCTAATTATCGCCCTATAGCGTTAACCAGCTGTCTAGGTAAAACACTTGAGCGCATGATCAACGCTCGCCTTGTGTATTATCTGGAAAAGAACCATCATATTCCTGATTTCCAGAGCGGTTTTTGGAAGGGTAGGTCCACAATTGACAATATTATAGCTCTTGAGTCTCGAATTCGTAACGGTTTTGTCCGACGTAACCATTTTGTCTCTATCTTCTTTGATATTGAGAAGGCTTACGATCGGACATGGCGATACGGAGTTCTTAAGACGCTCTACGATATGGGACTTCGAGGTAATTTACCCATCTTCCTGAAAAATTTCCTGTCGAAACGGTATTTTAGGGTAAAATTTGGTACTACATTTTCCGACCTTTTTATTCAGGCTGAAGGGGTTCCTCAAGGCAGTGTTTTAAGCGTCATACTCTTCATTGTTCATATTTCGCTCATCTTGCACGTTTTACCACCTACCGTATTTGGTTCACTTTATGTTGATGATTTAAATGTGTCGTGCACAGGATCAGATATTCGCGTTATCGAACGCCAACTGCAGCTTGCTGTTAATAAGATTTTAGAATGGTGTGATCAAAACGGGCATACTCTCTCACCCAATAAATGTTCTTGTATTCACTTTTGTCGGTTGCGTAACATTCATCTTCATCCTGTAATCTCCATTAATAATATTGTCATACCAGTTGTGTCAGCAACAAAATTCTTAGGTGTAATTTTTGATGAAAAACTCACCTTTTTACCTCATATTCTACATTTGAGAAAACGATGTGAGAAAACCTTAAATATGTTGCGAGTACTTTCTAATACCTTATGGGGTGCGGATCGTGTAGTTTTACTTCGTTTGTATCAAGCATTAATACTTTCACGCCTGGATTACGCTTGCGCAGTCTATGGAACGGCTTCTGCTCGGCGGTGCATCATACGGCATTACGCATATGTAGTGGAGCGTTTCGCACTTCTCCTGTTGAGAGTTTGTATGCTGTGTGTCATCAACCCTCTCTCGGTTTCAGACGCATGCAGCTCTCCCTGATATTTTACTTTCGCGTCATGTCATCTTCATCGAACCCTCTTCGAAGTGAGATTATTCCGCTAAGTTTACAACGATTATATAATGCACGATCCTCATATATACCCCCTTTCAACTCTCGCATGCGATCACTCATTCAGACATTTGATTTTTGTGATATACCATCGCAATCTGTAAATTATTTTCTCATCCAACCATGGACTATTTCATCATATTATCTTGATTGTTCATTTGTGTCATACAGTAAGTCTAATGTATCACCAAGCATTTTTCAACAGCTGTTCACTTCCCATCGTCATCAGTATATACAATATATAGCAGTTTTTACAGATGGCTCTAAGTCCCCTGGACATGTTGGTTGTGGGATTGTTGTGGCTGATCTTACTTACAGCTACAACATTCCTACTATTTGCTCTGTTTTTACCGCGGAAGCATTTGCTATCCTTTTAGCTTTAAGACTCATTTCTTCGCATTCGGCTAGAAAATTTTGTATATACTCGGATAGTTTGAGTGTTTTAAGACAGTTAGAAAATGTGAGAAACGAAGCTCATCCAATTTTAAATTTTATTCACCATATATTGACTTCTCTATACAAGAAGGGTTTTAAAATTTTATTTTGCTGGATTCCCAGTCATGTAGGTATTAAAGGAAATGACAAAGCTGATTCTGCTGCACGATCTGCCTCTACTCCTGTAACATTACCTGTCCCATTTTCTGATGTAAAACACCACATACGCAAACATGTTCAGTGTTTATGGCAGCAACACTGGGACCTGCAAGGCGAAAACAAATTGCATTCTGTTAAACCTATTTTGGAGCCTTGGCCTGCACTGCACATGCGCAGGGCAGATGTCAAACTCACTCGCTTGCGAGTAGGACATACTCGACTTACTCACCTTCATCTGCTATTTGGAGAACTTCCTCCCAAATGCAACGATTGCAACGTTTTACTCACGATTCATCACATTTTAATACTTTGTCCATGTTTTAACCAGCTTCGCCTCATCTTTTTTGGTAGCTCCATTTTATGCATGAAAGACTTGTTAGATGAAAACCATCATCCTAACATCTTTGCTTTTCTACGCACAATTGGTATTTTAAACTGTATAACTGATTTATTATGCTAACCATTTTATCAAGTTTTATCCACACATAAAAATACTTGCCTTTACCCTGTTTTAGAATTCTTATCATTTTTACTATACTTATTGATTGTGTAATGGTACTCGATTCTACCTTTTATGTTTTTAAAACCGTGTGTTTGGCGCAGCATGTCCTCACTGGACCTTGTGCCATTAAATCCTACATTCAATCAATCAATCTTGCACCATGTGAACGAAAAGGGATTTTCGTGCACATCAAGTCAAAATTCGCACACACGATCACATTTTTCGAAAAAAAGTACGTATTGCGTATTAATCCTGTATTACGCTTAAAAATCACTAGAGTCCCGATCATTAAGACACGGTTCCCAGCAGATCACCGAAGTCAAGCATCAGTGGCTGCGGTCAGTGTGCGGGTGGGTGACCACTTGGATCAGCCTGTGTAGGGACCGAGGATGTGCGGCATTGGTCCTCGTTAAACTGTTCTACCGTAAAGTGCTCGACTTCGCGCGCAAGTCGTCGGGCTACCAAAGCAGGGGAGCCATCCCCTCTGCAGAGGATCAAAATTGTGATGGTATGTCTTCGGATCATCCTCAGGGATGTTTCCGATACCGTCGCCAATAGCCCATTGTGCAGCTCTAGTGCGACGTTAATGAACTACAACAACAATAAAAATCACTAGAAAATGAATTCTTCGCCCCAAGAGAGTCATAGTTACTCTCGCCGTTTACCCGAGCTTGGATAAATATCTTCACTTTGGCATTCAGAGCAATGAACAGAAATCACATTGCGTCAGCACCGGTCACCGGCCATCGAAATGCTTTGTTTTAATAAGACAGTCAGATTCCCCGAGTCCGTGCCAGTTCTGAGTCGACTGTTAGTCGCTCGCCGAAACGGTCGGTCCGCCGCGCAGCTGAGGCATTCCACGGGAAGGCCCCGACGCTGGTCCGGGCCGGACCGGACTGCATCGCTGCAGCCAGTCCTCGGAGCCAATCTTTATACCAATCCTAATTCTCCGCTGCTCACAAAGAACAACAGAGACTTTGGAATATCTTCCGCAGGTATCCATCGACAGACCACCTAGTGGCCTTTAAACGAGCTCGAGCACTTGCACGCAGGATTCGGCGCCAAAGCCAGAAAGACTCTTGGTCTCGCTATGTTTCATCCATCACATCTACGACATCTACTAGACATGTCTGGTCGAGGGTCCGGAAACCTTCTGGAAACGGTACCACGTACTCTGACCCTGTAGATGTGGGTAATATCTTTGGTGAAACTTTTGCTGCCGTCTCCAGCATTGAAAACTGCAGCCCAGTTTTCCAAGCTCACAAGCGTGTTGCGGAAAGACTCAATCTGCAGTTTGCGACTCGACAGCGGTTTCGGTACAATAGTAATTTTACATTTCAAGAATTACAGAGAGCACTGGCTAGAGCTCCCAATACCAGTCCCGGCTTTGATGGTGTATCATACCGAATGCTTCGTCATTTGACTTCTGCATCTTTGCAGAATGTACTGTGGAATGTACTTTAACAGATTATGGACAGAGCAAATATACCCATCAAGTTGGCGACAGGCTATTATCATACCAATATTGAAACCTGGTAAAGACCCGACGGAGCCAATTAATTATCGCCCGATAGCACTGACGAGTTGTCTCGGCAAAGTATTTGAACGTATGGTTAACTCTCGCCTCATTTACTTTCTCGAGAAAAACAAACTCATTCCAAATTTTCAAAGCGGTTTTTGTAGAGGCAGATAAACACTGGATAATACATATAGTTTCTTTAGAATCGCGTATACGTAATGCCTTTGTCCGACGAAGTCATTTAGTCTCTATCTTCTTTGATATTGAGAAGGCTTACGATCGGACATGGCGTTACGGCGTTCTAAAGACTTTGTTCCACATAGGACTCCATGGTCATCTACCGATTTTTATAAAAAACTTTTTGAGTCGCAGATATTTCCGGGTCAAAAAAATGCAATACATTTTCTGATGTTTTCATCCAATCTGAAGGTGTTCCACAAAATAGTGTTTGAAGTGTCATACTTTTCATTGTACATATTTCTCTCATCTTAAACATACTACCATCTACAGTTCACGGCTCACTTTATGTTGACGATTTGAACGTATCATGCTCAGGAACAGATATGAGAGTAATTGAGCGGCACCTTCAACTGAGTGGAAATAAGTGTAATTGTGGAGTGGTACGAACTAAATGGTCTAAATGGCCATACAATTTATCCCTCTAAAAGTTCATGCATGCATTTCTGTCGGTTGCGCAGGCTTCATAATGAACCTGCCATTCGCATTAATAATACTGTCATACCTATTGTTGAGAAAACAAAATTTTTTTGGACTGATATTTGGCAAAAAGCTTACCTTTTTGCCTCATATCAAACAACTTAGAAAACGATGCGACAAGGCTTTAAACTTATTACGAGTGCTTTCAAACTCGTCTTGGGGTGCAGATCGTATCGCCCTTCTGCGAAGATATTAAGTGCTTATACTTTCGCGTCTTGATTACGCATGTGCGGTATATGGCACTGCTTCCGCTTCTAACTCAAGACGCTTGCATACAGTACATCATATTGCCTTGCGCATATGTAGTGGCGCCTTCCGCACTTCCCCTGTTGAAAGCCTTTATGTTATCTGTAATCAACTTCCTCTAGACCTACGCCGCATGCAGTTGTCCCTAACGTATTACTTTCGCGTTAACCCTTTAACGGGCCATTTATTTCTACTAAAGGTAAATTAAAGTATTTTTGGAATTGAAATCGATATAAGAAAAAAAAAAAAAACTCATTTAGTTTAAATAAAAAAAAATCTAAATTCTAATGCCATTTTTTTGGTGGTAAGTATATTTACCACGATCTATTAGGAACTTATTGACTTTCATTTTTCGTTAATTATAAAATAAATTTGATAAATGCTATAAACTCATACTTTTTTACGTTTTCTTAAACTACCAATTTTATTCAAACGCACTTCAAGAAAGCTGAAGTTATTAACAAATGGAAACCTAAATTAAAAGTGGTAAAAAAGTTCACCATGGGCTTCAAAAATTGGTGGTAAGTATACTTACCACCGCCTTCGAAAGGATTAAGTCATCTTCCACACATCCTCTACGTCGTGATTCTACACCGTCAAATTTGCTGCGGTTTCATGAAGCTCGTCCTTCTCATATTCGCCCTTTTAACGTTCGCATGCGATCACTTATTGAAAATTTGTCTATTTGTGCTTCGCCATCAATATGAGTTGAGCATTTGCTTTTTTCACCATGGACCATCTCACAATACCAGTTTGATTCTCAGTTTGTTACTTATAATAGGAGACACTTGAGCTTTATTATATTTCAGCAACTTTTCATTTCTCATCGTCATCAGTTTTCTCAATACGTCCCTGTATTTACAGATGGCTCTAAAACTCTAGGGCATGTCGGTTGTGGCGTCATCATTGCTGATTCCACATACAATTTTAAAATCCTTAATGTTTGTTCTATTTTCACGGCCGAAGCTGTAGCTATACTTTTAGCTCTGCGATTGATCTCATCACAACCTACTCGAAAATATTGCATTTATTCAGATAGTTTGAGAGTGTTGCGCCAATTAGGACATTTTGAAGAATTGACTCACCCAATTTTAAAATTATACATCATTTGTTAAATTATTTTCATAAAATTGGGCTTGATATTTTATTTTGTTGGGTCCCAAGTCATGATGGAATTCCAGGCAATGACTTGGCTGATGTTGCTGCACGATCTGCTACAAACCTTTTCTCTCTGTCTATACCATACTCAGATATAAAAACACACGTACGACAGCAAATAAAACCTCTATGGTTGCAACAATGGGATCTCAAAATCAATAATAAATTGCAATTTATAAAAATTTATGTGGATCCATTGCATGTGTTACGTAATCGTGGGGCAGACGTCAAACTTACTAGTCTCCGAATCGGCCACACTCGTTTGACCCATCTTCACTTGCTGTTTAATGAACTTCCTCCTCACTGCAATACTTGCAACGTTTTACTCACTATTCATCATATTTTAATCATTTGCCCATGTTTTAACCGTCATCGTCTTACCCTTTTCGGTAGTTCTATTTAAACTCTGCAGGATTTGTTGGGTGACTCCCATCATCCTAAAATTTTGTGACTTTCTTCGCGCAATTGGTCTTTTATACTGTATATAACTGTTTTATCCTATTTACAATTTTGTGTGATTTTATTCAGCTTTGAATGCAACTGTTTTATGATGCGTTTCTATATTTACATTTTATCTGGTTTTACTCTCTTTTGAATACGTCTGTTTCGTTGTATTCAGTTTTATGTTCCGTGTGATTTTTAATGAGAAAAATTCATTATATACATTTACCTAAGATTTATTTTGAAACCGCTTGTTTGGCGAAGCATGTCTTTCTGTGGACTTAGTGCCATTAAACCCTACATTCAATTCCAATGCAATCGTCCTTGACGCACTACTGCCGTATCATGTCTTCTGCCTCACAACCTTTACAGCGACAGGTTACTCCAATAAATTTAATGCGCCTATATTGTGCACATTTGCTATTTTAGATTCACCATCACACTCAGCAGACCACCTACTTATTTCACCCTGGACTGTTTCACTATATTATTTTTATCCTTTATTTGATGCATCCAACAAATCACTTTTTCTTTCTTATCATCAGTTATCTCGTTACGTCCCGATATATACCGATGGTTCAAACTCTGCTGAGCTGGGTATTTTGGCTGTGGTGTTATCATTACTGATACTTTTATCATGAGGCAGTTCCTCTTTAAGCCTTACTCATTCTCAAAGTTTGACTAATACTTTACTGTGTTTAGGAGGAATGCAGTTTTTGTAGAGATAATTAAAAATTTTTAACACATTCTTCTCAATTACAGAGTTGTAACAGCTTGAAAAAGTTGTCTATAACGAAGAATTTTTTGTCAAAATTTTCACAAAGGACTACAATGTTTCCTTGTAAGTAATTTTGTATCACTCTAATAAAAGAGGTTCTTATACATCAAATTGTGTTTACCAATTAATAAGCATGTGAAATTGACTTCTGTTAGATTTTTGAAAAAGAGAAACCCCGAAGATATCCCTAAAGCGCATCAGTTGTACTTTGGATACAAGATCTATCTTCAAAAATCACACAACTATTGTATAAAATGAACGACAGGTATGTGAAAGTGATCGAAACATTTACCAAGCATTGTTTTTTCGTTACGTTATTAGATATTTTTCAATAAAAAAAAATTTTATGAAAATAGATTAAACGTTTGTAGAATTAATTCTTGTCATTTTTGTTAATATTTTTTATCATAAATGAAAAACAAATATTGAAAAGTCAAGTTCATAAAGCAAAACTTTAATAGAACAAAAAACATGGAAAGACAAAATGATTTGTTGTATGAAAACACAATTGCTTTTCTTCAGATAACAAAAAAAAAAATCAATCCATGGAGCATCTACATGGAGGATGCCCAAGAATTTCCCACTTCATTTGAAACAGTGGTGTGCTGATGTTCCAGGCTAAATCCTTAATTAAATCACCTGAAAAAGATAGGGGAATTAAAGATTGGTCTAATGGAGAAAAAAATTAAAAGGAAAAAAAAAGCATTGGAACAATATACACTTTATCTCAAAGGGACATTAAAAACATTTTGAGATAGCGAGTCTTCGAAATAACAAGTTCAGAGCTAAATATATTCTAAAATAGTACTCAAAAAAGTAGTCAGGAAACATAACTACCAATAATTCTGTATGTAATGATAGTTGACTATAAGTCTAAATACAGCATTGATAAATTTTAAAAGAAAGACAAAAAAAAAAAAATTATGCATAAAATAGAAAAGATTTGGCTTACAATAAATAAACTTAAATTGTGGCTTCTTCGAAAAAAAAAAAATTCCTTTCCTATAATGAAAAATATGTGACATAACAATGACTTACGAAGAAACTCAAATTAACATTAGGTGGTTATGTAAGCGAAAGGGAAAAATATTTTTCTGGTATAACAAGGTTTTCGAGATTTAGAAGTTTGAGATATCTAATGTATACTGTATATAAATAAAAATTTAAATCCATATTTTGAATTCATTTTCATACACATGAAAGGGGAAGTTATTGTTTTGTAACAAATGTATTTCCTATAAAATATTCTTAAATGTAAAATACTAAAATTTTAATGACCTACAACTTCATAATTAAATTTGTTTAAAAAATATGTTTTATTGTTAATATATTTTGCGTATGAAACGTATTCAAACCCAATTCCCTAATAAAGATAATTCTAATTTAGTACTAGCTATATTTACTAAGTTTTAGTGTACTACTAGGTGGGTTAGATGCTCCCTATGTGCACGTATGACTGTAGGTGTTCATACGTTTTTCGGGTTGAATGCTACCACTCAAACGCCTTTCTTGAACTAATGCTCCAGTCAATGTGGGACATACATACCTGCCAACTT
Source organism: Parasteatoda lunata (assembly GCA_949128135.1). Lineage (NCBI taxonomy): Eukaryota > Metazoa > Arthropoda > Arachnida > Araneae > Theridiidae > Parasteatoda > Parasteatoda lunata. The sequence goes on from OX421970.1 coordinate 112,619,917, forward strand.
TTACTCATTTGGCGTAAAATTTTATTTCTATATTTAAAATGGTAGTAAAATGTAGGCATTCTATATATTCCACCACTATTTTTATTGATACACCACTATTGTTTATTGTTGCTTGTTTTCCCATATTGCTCAGGGAAAATACAGAATTACATAATTTACACACTGCAGAAAATTTGTCAGTCCGGCACTCACGTAACCATGGAGCATAATGAGGATTTTCCATCCATTCTGTCTTAAATGATGTTTTAAAACCAGGCGCCATCGTTTCAAGCCACCTAAAAATAAAATCTTAATAAACAATTTGTTTTCGTTTGTATTTTGAAAATAAATTTAACTACTGAAAAAAGGTTACAGAAAAACAGACTACAAATCTGCTAAAAACAATAGAATTTAGCTAATCACATTCTGAATAAAAATCTTGTCATAAATGTATTAAAACTTCTAATAAGCTTTTTCTATCAATAAAGGGGCTAGTAACCCACCAAAAAATCAGCATTGTTAAATATTCCCGCTCATTTTTTGAGAAAAGGTCTAGATACTTAATGCACTCCACTAGCTAACTATTATCAAAGCAGATGATAACTGCACTAAGAAAAATAAATGAATGTTTTCATTTTAATTTTAAAAAATGAATAAGTGAAAAAAGGCGTTGTTCTGAGGAAAATAAAAAACAATCTAAAATTTTTTTTTGTCAATTAAAAAACATTAACGATTAATGACCACCTTGGTTACAAAGCATCTACCTTAATTTCTGGTCTATAATACGCACCGCTTATTTTTAGAGCTTCCGGAAAATCTCTGCTGTATATTTCGCTTGGAGTTAACGTCCGTTGTAAAAATGCAACATTTCGGCGAAAATATATAAATAAAATAAATTAGTGAATAAAATTAAATACAATTATTATTAATTTGCATTAGAAAATAAAAGAAAATAATTATTTCCCCAATCGGAACTAAAAATTTCATCACAGTAATATTAAAAAAAGCATTTAATAATTATAGTAGAAATAGAAAAAAATTAAAAGCAAAATAAAATCTAAAATCCTTTAAAATCGGAATTAGATTAAACTCTAAAAGATTTGCAATCATAAATAGCTGTAATTATTTTTTTAAAATCGTGTTTAAGAGTTACAGCAAATATATATAAGAACAGTTTAAAAAATATAATAAGAACTGGTAAACGCAAATGATAATGAAGAAATAAAATCAGCTCATTCACCCACACTTCCAAAAAAAAAAAAAGCTGGAATAAATATTTTAAAAAAAGTAGTCATTTTTAACGAAAGATCTTTTTTAAGTTAAATGACTATCATGAAAATAAATGTCATAAAACTTTCAAATTGGATTTCTATTTAAACTGGAACAACAATTCTTTTATTTCCAGTAACATTCACATTTTTTTCAGCTGCAAAAGTAGATAAGATTTTATTTTTGTTATAAAATTTTAATAACTAATTTATGTTCAAAGCAAATCTAATGCTTAAGTAATTGATAAGATCGCTAATTGATTATAAAACTTGGATTTTCAATTCCTTTAGTTTCAGAAGAATATTTGAAAACCAAGCAATCAGAACGTTAAGATTCAAGTTAACTTTAATTTTAAAGTTTCATCTTTCTAAAGAATCGCCGAAGCTGGGATTTGATCCTCCGATCTATGATGAGTCACTAGTTCTGCCAAAATGGCGACAATTGCTAACTTCGTCATTAGTGCAATTTTATTGATCCTGTTCGTTTGAAATTGCAATTTCATCGTATCTTAGAATATTTCATTTAAATGTATTTTTGCGATGTTTGTTCGCAAATTTCTTGATTTATCTAGAGGATTTGTAGACTTTTTCTTTAATTTAATCATAAGTTTTTTTCTTCAACAAATCTGTGCGGGAAAAAAGTATAGATTATTTTTATCGTTTCTACACGTTTATAACATTACTTCCCCTAAATTTAATGCATTGCTCATTTTTAATTGGTGTTATACCAGTTGATGGTTTTGTTTATGACTGGCAAAGTCGTATGGAATTTTAAAGTCACCAAGAACCCGTCAAGTCGCAAAAAAATGACGCTGTCTATTTTTAGATCAAACCCCCAAATTGTGCCTCTTCAGCCTACCCTGAGAGGCCGGGATTAAGGATTTTAAATTCATTCCAGAGAGTATCACGTCCGGGTCACCAATTTAGAGGTTTAAAAGTGTTGATTATTTTCCTCTAATCACTAAATATATTGAGTGGACTCCAATATGTGAAAATCCCCTGAGGGGGTTTACCTTCTTTAGGTAAACACAGGGAGTCACGCCCCGGGGTACCCTAGTGATCTGTCCTCCCTTCCGTTTCCTCTCTCTTTTCTCCTACTTTCTCTTCCCCCTTGTCGTGGTTGCCGAATTTACTGGTAAGGGCTTTTTGTCTGTGTTCGATTACCACCCTGTTGTATCGAACCCAGATGGGAAGAGACTACCCGCGTGTTCGCCGTGCGTGGAGACCCGTGTCCCTGGAAAAGGGGATCCTGGCAGTTGAGGGGCATCCTGGTACCCCAATACACTGCTTTGGCCCGTGCTTCAGGTAAACGGGAGGTGCACATTGGCCTGTGGGCATCAATCGGCTAGTCTCGAACGTCATCTGTTGGCTAGGGTCAAGCTCGAGGTCACTTTCTGGGCACCTCGTTAAGGGTGGAGGCTGCTTCAGTGGTGACTTTCGGGCGTATAACTATTAGTTAGCATCGATGTTAAATAGCGGATTTGTGGTTGCAGTAATTTGTTATTTGCATCCCCTTAGTTGGACTCCGTGGTGGGTGGTGCCGCTGGTAGCTGATTTAATTTTCTATGGCTGAAAATGAAGTGGTGGTCAGTTCCGCACACCAAAACAAAAACAGCGGAACACCTTTAGTACCATTTGAGCACGCTAAGTATTTCTTGATAGCTTTGACAAATCCCACAGTACCTAATACGTCATTTAGCAAAGTTTCCCCATTTTTGATACACAAGGCTCTCCTTTCTCTTCTGGGAGAAGTAGCCTCAGGTGACTTGTTAGTTCAAGTCTCATCCGAAAAACAAGCTACTACTCTGTCTATTTGTACAAACATATGCTCGTTCTCTGTTAATGTTACTCCTCATAAAACTTTAAACACCTCACGAGGAGTTATATCACAGTCCGAATTTATCAATGATACCGAAGAAAATATTGTAGAGGAATTGCGTGACCAACACGTTATTGCTGTTCGAAGAATCAAAATTCGTCGAGATGGTCAACTTATCCCGACGAAGCATCTCATTCTTACTTTTGCTACTCCAAACTTACCATCTGCCGTCAAGCTTGCCTGGTATAACTGCCCGGTTAGACCATATGTGCCAAATCCTTGGAGATGCTTCCAATGTCAAAGGTTTGGACATTCAAAGGCATCTTGTCGAAGCAAGCCCATCTGTGCTCGCTGCTCTAGCAGTGACCATGCTGATACAACCTGTGAGTTACCGCCCCTTTGCGTCAACTGCAAGGGTGACCATGCGGCCTACTCCAGGAATTGTACAAAATGGTCACAGGAGAAGGAGATTCAGTCCGTCAAAGTTTTACAGAATCTGACTTTCAATGAGGCACGCCGAATAGTAACCGCCCGAACCCCACGTCCAGGCGTGTCCTATTCTGCGGCTGTAAAGGTAACCAAATGTTCTGTCAGTACGCAAACGGACCTTCCACCTTTGCCTTCTACATCTCATCATCAGGTTAAAAATGCAGATCAAAGAATGAAATTTAACTTTAATGTAACATCAAACAGAACAACATCTCCTCCTCGCAAAAAAACTTCTAAAATTGACAACTCAGAAAAAGTCTCACCTTTCCCCAAGCAGCTTGTATCAACAAAAATACCACTAAGTAAAAAAACTGGCATATCACGGAAGAAGAAAGATCCGAAATACAATCAGTACGTCAACCCATCCACTTCTGATGCCCCGAAGAAGATGGATTTTGGCGTAGAATTGTCCCTTCACCCTTCCGACGATGAATTCATACTTGACTGATCTTAAAATACTTGACGTTAAATTACAATATCCAGCCCTTCCATAATGTCTATTAATTTTATATCCTGGAATTGTCGTGGCATAAGAAATAAGCTTTCAGATATCAAGGATATTATTTATAAATATCAGCCTGCATGTTTCGCTCTGCAGGAAACTCATTTAACGTCATGTCATAATTTTAAATTTCGTAATTACTCTTGCACCCGAAATGATTTTGATGATGGAAGTCATCCTCATGGCGGCGTTGCAATTTTAACCTGTAATGCATTACCATCTACTCATTATTTATTATCAACTTCATTACAAGCAACTGTTGTTCAAATTCACATTAATGTACTCCTTACAGTTTGTTCAATTTATCTACCTCCTAATACATCTGTTTCTCAAACAGAACTAAATTCATTTATTGTACAATTACCTTCACCTTTTATTTTGCTCGGGGATTTTAATGGGCATAGTGAATTGTGGGGTAGCTCCGTCACCAATGATCGGGGACGTAAAATAGAGCAACTTATACAGGACCATAATCTATGTTTGTTAAACCAAGGTGAAAAGACTTACTTTCATATGCCGACTCGTACATTTCACTCCATCGATTTAGCATTATGTTCACCAGCTCTCTTGCCCTTCATAAACTTTTCAGTGAGTAATGATCTTCACAATAGTGATCATTTTCCACTCATAATTTCATATTCTATTAATGTTCCCATGAGTCCAAAACCACCAGTTTTCATACATCATAGCGCTAATTGGCACTTATTTACTCAACTTGCTCAAATTACTGATGCTATGGTAACAGGTAACAACGTTAATGCCGCAGTGAATATTGTAACTGCAGTAATCATAAAGGCTGCAGAAGAAAGTATTCCAAAATCTTCAACTACTCCTCCTCGCCATCGTAAGCCTTGGTGGAATTCAGAGTGTTCCAACGCTTACAAAGAACAGAAACGACTTTGGAGCCTCTTCCGTCGTTCCCCTTCCACATCAAATCTTGTAGCATTTAAACGAGCTAAAGCGTTTGCTCGTAAGGTCCGACGCAGTAGCCAAAGAGAATCCTGGAAGCGCTATGTCTCATCTATATCATCAATAACTTCTCCCAAACAAGTTTGGTCGAGAGTAAAAAAGGCAAACGGCATATACCGCGAATTTCATTTTCCTATATTAGAAAAGAACGATACAGTCTACTCTGCTCCCATTGATGTATGTAACTTGCTTGGTGAGACATTTGCCGCTATCTCTAGTGCAGAGAGTTACAGCCTAGTTTTCCAAAACCACAAACGCAACGCTGAACGTCATAATATCAATTTTCAAACTCGCCGATCATCTTCATATATAGGCAATTTTACATTTCTAGAACTACAAAAGGCCTTATCAACAGCTGCGAACACAAGCCCTGGTCTGGATGGGATAACTTACCACATGCTCCGCCATTTAGATATTTCGTCTTTGGGTAACGTTCTGGTTCTATTTAATAGAATATGGACGGAACAGATTTATCCATCATGTTGGCGTGAGGCAATCGTTATCCCCATATTGAAACCAGGCAAGGATCCTAAGGACCCGGAAAGCTATCGCCCTATAGCTTTAACAAGCTGTCTGGGAAAGACTTTTGAACGCATGGTTAATACCCGCTTAGTATATTTCCTAGAGAAGAACCATCATATACCTGTGTTCCAGAGTGGTTTTCGAAAAGGAAGGTCTACTACTGATAACCTTATTGCTTTAGAGTCACGAATTCGTAACGCCTTTGTCCGACGTAACCATTTTGTCTCTATCTTCTTTGATATTGAGAAGGCTTACGATCGGACATGGCGATACGGAATTCTTAAGACGCTCTACGATATGGGACTTCGTGGTCATTTACCCATCTTCCTGAAGAACTTTCTGATGAAACGGTATTTTAGAGTAAAATTGGGTTCTACGTTTTCAGACCTCTTCATTCAGGCCGAAGGTGTTCCTCAAGGCAGTGTTTTAAGTGTCATACTTTTTATTACTCATTTTGAACATACTACCACCTCATGTATTTGGCTCACTTTATGTTGACGATCTAAATATTTCATGTTCTGGCTCTGATATGCGCGTTATTGAGCGTCAACTTCAGCTGGCCGTCAATAAGATTTTAAAATGGTGTGAACAAAATGGTCACACACTTTCACCCACAAAAAGCTCTTACATTCATTTTTGTCGATTGCGCAGATTACACAATGATCCTGTTATTTCTATTCATAACGTTAATATACCTATTGTGTCGGAAACAAAATATTTAGGCGTAATTTTTGACAGCAAACTCACTTTTCTGCCCCATATTCGTTATCTTAGAAAACGTTGTGAAAAAACTTTAAATGTGCTACGTGTTCTCTCAAATACTTTCTGGGGTGCGGATCGCATCGCCCTAATCAGAATCTACAAAGCGTTGATATTATCACGCATTGATTACGCTTGCGCAGTCTATGGCACTGCAACTGCGTCAAATTTGAAGCTGTTAGATACAGTGCATCATACTGCAATGCGAATCTGTAGCGGCGCATTTCGAACGTCCCCAGTCGAAAGTTTATATGGTATATGTAATTTATCACCTCTCTATTTTCGACGTATGCAGCTCTGTCTTACATTTTACTTTCGTGTTATGTCATCTAATTCCCATCCTCTTCGACATGAGGTTATTTCACTAAGCTTACGACGACTATATGATGCGAGACCCTCATACATACCCCCTTTTAATGCTCGTATGCGTTCAGTCATTCAATTTTTGCGAATCACCATCTCAATCAGCCGATCACTTTCTTAACAAACCTTGGGTTATTTCGTCGTATCACTTTTATTCTCCATTTGCTTCATACAGAAAATCCAGTATAGCTCCTAGCGTGTATATTCAGCTATTCATCTCTCATCGTCATGAGTATTCTCAGTATGTTTCTGTTTTTACGGATGGGTCAAAATCTCCAGGGCATGTTGGATGTGGAATCATTATAGCTGATCGGACATACAGTTATATCATACCTGCCATATGTTCTGTATTTACTGCTGAAGCTGTGGCCACTCTCATAGCTCTGCGACTTATCTCATCACTGACCGCACGAAAGTTTTGCATTTATTCTGACAGCCTCAGTGTTTTACGTCAGCTGAAAAATCATGTAAATAACGAAGCTCATCCTATTTTATGTATCATTAAACATCTGTTAGTTAGTCTTCATAAAAATGGCTTTAACATTTTGTTTTGTTGGATTCCCAGCCATGTTGGTATTTCAGGTAATGACATGGCTGATTCTGCAACGACTCCATTAACACTCTCAGTTCCCATTTCTGACATGAAAAATTATATACGACATTTTACTATGTCTTTGTGGCAACAGCATTGGGATTTACAAATTTCATACTATTAAATCCAGTTTAGAGCCTTGGCCTGTGTTGCAATTGCGCGCAGCAGATGTCAAGCTCACCCGCCTACGCATAGGACATACTCGGCTGACTCATCTACATTTGCTGTTCGGAGAACCGCCTCCTCAATGCGATAACTGTAACGTTTTACTTTCAATTCATCATATTTTAATCACTTGCCCATGTTTTAACCAACATCGCCTTACCTTTTTTGGGAGCACTATTTTATGTATAAAAGACTTGTTAGATAAAAATCACCATCCTAACATCTTTGCATTTTTACGCGCTATTGGAATTTTAAGTTGTATATAATTGTTTTATACCTTTTACCATTTTAGTAAATTTATCATGAAATTTTATTGATTTTAATGTATGTAACATTATAACATTGTTTTAGAATTTTCACCATCGTATCTGATTTTATACATGCGCTTTACTTTACCTTTAAATCTGTTTTTTAAAACCGTGTGTTTGGCGCAGCATGTCCTTTTCTGGACCTTGTGCCACTAAACCCTACATTCAATTCCAATATGTGAAAAGAGCAAGGATGACGATTCTAAAACTTAACAAACATTTATTGAAACTTAACAACCTTTTGTGTGAGCGATTCCCTTCTGGAAAATCTATTTTTAGATCAAATTCCCAAATTGTGCCTCTTCAGCCTACAATGAGAGGCTGGGATTAAGAATTTTTAATTCATTCCAGAGAGTATCCCGTCAGAGATCGGTCACACAAAAGGTTGTTAAGTTTCAATAAATGTTTGTTAAGCTTTAGAATCGTCATCCTTGCTCTTTTCACATATTGGAGTCCTCTCAATATATTTAGGGATTAGAGGAAAATAATCAACACTTTGAAACCTCTAAATTGGTGACCCGGACGTGATACTCTCTGGAATAAATTAAAAATCCTTAACCTCTAACACTAACACCTCAATCCTAACACTTTAAAACCTCTAAAACGCCATGAATTTCGCCGTAATACTTGATAAGACTAGTTAATTCGTCTTTTGCACGGCAATTCGTCAGCTAATTTTTTTAAATGTTTTTTATTTATTTATTCTCGATTTCATTTATGAGATTAAAACTTTTTAAAAGAAATAAATTTTATATTACAAATTATAACATAAATTTCGGGATTTTGATGCTACGGGATGTTTCCTAATAGTCGCAATTTGCCCATTGTGTAACTCTAGTGTGCCGTAAATAAATCCATCCATGATTCATTCTCTCTATCAAATATCCGCATTTATTTACTTTTTTATTCAAAAACATTAAAAAAAAATTAGCTGTCGAACTCTCGTTCGAACAACAAATTAACATTTTAAAATTAGAATTTTCGATAAAAATAATAAAAATCGCATAAAAAAAGTTACTAGAAAGTAACAAAGCAAAAAAAAAAAATAAATAAATAAATAAAAATCACTATCGATTTATTTATCATTCAAATTATACTTAAATTCCAACAAGAATTCGAAATTTCACGATAAAAAAATTTTTTTTCAAATGAATATTCAACAATCAATTTGATTAAATTTTTAATATAAGAAAAAAAAAATTAGCCTAATTTTTTCTACTCGTAATTGTATACATCGATAAATTTGTCTTATTTTACTATTCAAATTTCTATGTAAAATTAGATAATAAAAAGTTACTGAAAAATAATAAAACAAAAACGTCCCTAGATAACAATTTTTAAATTAAAATTGGAATTCTGGGGGAAAAATAATAAAAATCAAATAATGTAAAGTTACTGGAAAATAGAAAAACAAAATTTCCCAATCGATGTACTTGTCTCTTAAATTATACTTAATTTCTGATATTAATTCGAAATTTTAAATCGAAATTTTTGTTTTAAAATCGGGATGCTCGAAAAACTGGTCGAAGGCATTGATGCTGTACTCACAGGCACTGAAGAATTGGTTGAAGGCATTGATTCTGAACTCCCATGCACTGAAGAACTAATTGAAGGTTTTTTTACAAACTGCTGCATAAGCATATTTGAAGAATTTTTAAATCCAATATTTTTCTGGTGTTTTGGTCCTTTTTCGTGACTCATAATGGCTTGTCTTCCCAGATTGCTCAAAGAAATAGTTTTGTTACATGCTGAACATATAGAAGCACATGGATATTTTTCATGAGGTTTCAGCCATTTTGACCAGTTAGGGTTAAATCACACCAATCAAAATTAAATACAGTTTTCTTTGAAGACATTTTCCAGACCAAAAACAGATTTTTACAACAAAAAAAAAAGATAAAATTTTTTTTACAAATCAAATAACCACCTAAGCAGTAAAATTTAGCAATACAACCTAAAAACCAGTTTACCCTTATTTGGAATAGTTCATCTTTTATAGGTAAGTAAGAACAAAGCAGCTTTTCATTGTCAATTGAAGAACCCACCACCCCTAAAATTGCTTGACACACCTACAATTGACACACACACCCACCCACCATTGCTTATAACTGCCTGAGGGAGGGAGGGAGAAAGGGGATAAACAACTGAAGTTGGGGGTAAGTCCAACCCCCAAAGGAGACTGGAATTCATAGTTGTGAACAAAAGGGAGGGAGGAAGAACTGCTTAAAGAAAAGTGGTTTCTTTTACCACTTAAAAAAAATGAAAAGAAATTTCATTTTTATACAAATTTCTGTTTTTCAATGAAATCTTTTTTTCCCCATCTTTTTATTCAAAAAGTTTAAAAAACTTCCAGGTTTATCTAAGAAAAATGTAAGTTTCCCTGACTTTTCCAGAACAAAAAATTTCTATGACTTTTCCAGGTTTTCCAGACGGGTAGACACCCTGATATTTCTGAAGCTGTGTAAAATCTAAAAACTAATTTAGAATTATCCTACACTTAAAAGTAGTATATAGGGAGGGGGGCTAGAGGACACCCCTATATACTACCTTAATCTTTAAAATATTGTACATTTTTAATAATTTTAACAGCGAAAAACGACATAAAATCTTTAAAAAGACAACTTTTGAAAATCAAAAAAATGAATTGTTTTTTATTGGAACCTCTTATTTTATGATCAAAAACACTAAAAACAACTTTGAGTACCTTTGAAATAAAAACAATGAAAATGAGCACCTTAAGGTGAAATATGAGCAAATAATTGACATTCTGTCATATAACTTTAACAGAGTTGTTTTCGATATGTGAAAAAACTCCAATATTTTAGTTTTTTTAATAAATTACAAAAATTCAATTTTCTCAACATGCAAATAAGGTTTTATTTCATTTGAATCTCCGTCACTTGATATTGATATTTTTAGAATTTCGTTCCTTTTTCCATAAGCAAAACAAGTAACAGATTAAACATTAACAGTGATAGGTACATACAATATTCCTTGATTACCTATTTCAATTTTTATCAAAGGTTTCCATGAATATATTTCAGAGTGTAAGTATATTGTTATTTTCATATACATATTTGTTGTTAATTTTAAGTTAGGTTCCAACAGTTTAGAGCTCATTAAATTAAAATTTATAAGTTTAAAACCTCCCGTTGTATAAGTGGCATGCCTCTCTTGAATAGTTGCATAAAAATTTTGAGAGTCTACGTACTCTTTTGTTGCCACATCTTTATTTATAATAGGATTTGCCACGTTTGTAATTCTATGGTTACTGAAATTATAAGTACCATTTTTTATTAATGAAGGTACATATAATCCATCATTATCTCTTGTTAAAATATTATCAGATTTTTTGTCATTTATTTTTATTCTTCTATCGACATAATGTTTATGAACAGCATCGGTGTTTTTAGTGGGATTCGAAAGATTTATGATTTTCTTATTTCTTGCATCATAATAGCCCTCATCTGATTCAAATAAACCTTTTTCTTGTATGTAAGTTTCCAAAGCTTTTTTAACAGTATTTATTGTAGATGAATCATCTTCCAGAGGATAATAAGCAGCCATTTATTAAAATAAATTTTTTAAAATTATATTATTCTTTTAATGGTTCATATATCGGTACTCCTGTATTATGACAAATTTCAGCAAGAAGTATACAAACTATCTTTTCTTTGTGTGAATTATAAAATTCTTCTGGTAATATATTGCTTTTATTTTTTATTAAAAGACAGAAATCTATTTTAGAAACAAATTCTATTACAAAATCTTTATCAATATCTTGATATTGTATAATATAATCCCAATTTACATAATCTTGAAATTTTCTTATAAGGTCCATTGATAATTTTTGATATCTAGATGCAACATTCATATTTAAACGGTCATAATAATTTTCTATAAATCTTAAATCCAATCTTAGGAATCTTGATATTTCGTACCAAGTCACTTTATCTAAATGTCTCTCGATGAAACGGATAGATAAGGTTTGTTATCTACATATTTTTTCCCAATCTACATCAGAGGCATGTTTTTCAATAAAAGATTCATTGAGTTTTTGATATTGAGAAATAATAAACCACTCATCTGGTTGTGCATGCTGTTCTATTAACCTTTCAGACAATTCAGAATATTGAAACACATATTCCCATTTTAAATAATCTGCTAAACTTATAATTACATCTTCTGAAAGTTTCTTTTTAGAAAAGTCATTCCAATTTATTTCATTTGCCATTTATTAACACAATTATTTTTACACTTTCTTAAATTCTAATTTCTCAATATGTATATAGGGTTTCATCTTACAGTTCCCTTCTGTTAATACCGATAACAAAAAATTTTCATTTAATTTTCCATAGACAAAGATAATTATTGATTCTTCATTGGCAGATATTGTTTTATCAATAAGGACTTCTTTCATTTTTTCTAAACGTATTCTTGGATTTTCATTCATTTTATCACAGGCTAAAAAGAGGGTAATTTTCATATACATATTTTGAGTTAATTTTAAGTTTGTACCCAAAAGCTTTGAAATAAATTCATCGAATTGAAATATTTTATATCCCGCACCTGTGAATTGAACTGCTCTACTTGTGGTAGCACAAAAGGTTTTAGTATCAACATAGTGTTTATTAACACAATCTTTATCGTTTACAGGAGCTTTTACATTTGAAATTCTTTCATTATGAGCATGATAATTTCTTTTACTCACATCCCATAATATACAGTAATACTCTAAACGCTCCCTATTAACTACATCTGTTTTGTTTAGAGGAGCTTTTACATTTGAAATGATTTTATTTTTAGCATCTAAGTCATTTTCATCATGTATTAAACATTTATCTCTTAATTCATCAACGTATTTCTTAGTTGCAGCATCAGATTCTTCTCTAGGATCTCCTAAATTTTTTATATATTTTTGTTTCGCATTGAAAAAATCTCCCCCGTGAATCAGACTATTATCTGTTAAAGTATGAATTTTTTCTTTTATTTCCTTGTAGCTACTATCTACGTAACTTTTTGTTGCTGAATCACTATCTTCTCGAGGATCGAATACATTTTTTAAAAGTTTTCTTTCCATATCATAATGACCCTCAATTGTTATTTTAAACCCTATACCTGGAGGATCTTCTCTTATTTCATCGTCCAGAGGATAGCCATTTATTAAAATAATAAAAATCCTTTATGTTTTTAGAGTTTTAATCATTTTTATATCTTGAGCTGACATATTCACAGAGCATTTGTTTCTTTCTTTCAAAATGAAGTAAAAAACATAATTTTTAGTAGTATTATTTCTCAACCTCCAATTGTATACAATCATTAAATTACTTAAGTTAGTATAATTTTCATGGTTTGCCAAGTTGAAACAAATTATAGGATACTTACTGAAATTTGAATAGTTTATCATACAACCTGTTTCAGAATTTATATTATTCATTCCTGATTCTAAAAGAGCATAATATAATCGATTATAATCACTATTATTAAAGTCCATCATATAACTTACTGTGGGAACTTTAATGTTATTAATCATTAACCAACATTCTATCATATCCAAGTGATCAAACATCATGTTATTTTGATTCATATTTTCATTTCTTTCTTCATATTGTGGAATGACATATAAACTCAAAACTTCAGCAGATGTAGCAGGAATAGGGTAAGATCCACTGGCATTTTTATAAAATACATTTGATTTGATAATATTAAAATGATCCCAATTTATTTCTATAGGAGTATTTGATAATTTTAATTCATTGAATTTTACAGATGCTGAATTTTTAAATCTAACATAAGGTAACCAAAGTGATAAATCTTCAACAAGGACCTTAAAGTCCGGATTTTGAATATCTGTATACAGCATATTTTTACTATCATTTCTTTGAATTTCTATTTTAACTTGGAAAACTGTCATTACTTTTTTATATTTTAAAGGAATCCATATTTTTACTGTTTGACTGTTTTTAGTAAATTTACACCTTTTTGAAAATCCTTCATTGAAACTTTCATTTAGTTTAAGGTTTTTAAAAAAATCAGTTATTTTGGTAGTTTCTACTAGAGTTCCATTATATTTGAAATCCTTTTTATCTGCAGAATCAGCTGTGTCTACATAAAAGAACATGTTGGTAGCTTCCGATGTTGAATAATCAGGGGTGAAGTGTATCATCCCTAATACTTGATTCAAAATGGCTTTATAATTTATAGTGGATTCAACTTCAGTATTTCCTATAGTCAACCTGTTTGAATTTACGAGACCTCCTCCATTCACTAGAGTAACATTTTCATTACTTATTGCACCTCCATCTCCTTTTACAATTTTTAATTCTTGTTGTAGATATCCCGCAGAATATAAAATATTAGCATTTGTATCATTGATAAAGAAATTATACGTAGCATTTTAATGAAAATTATTTCTATCTCTATTTTCACTTTTTATATCCCTATATTCAAAAATTTCAATGTCATTATTAAGGCCCGGATTTTGATGACATTTGCATTTTTGGACATTTTTTGTCCTTTAGAGCATTTTTTTAGATTTATAGGGCATTTTTCTTTAAATTTTGGGGCATATTTTGCATTTTAAAGCATTTTTTAAATTTTTTGTTAATTTTTTCCAATTTTTATTATTTTTTATCATTTTTCATTATTACACTGGCTTCCAAACAATGAAGAAAATCTCTAGGATATTAACTGGTGAAGCAACATCTTTTCAAATTGAAGAAGAATTGTCAGAAAGTGAGACCGTCTTTTTCAAGTACGCACCAATAACATCAGTAGATGTTGAAAGAAGCTTCTTTAGGTATAAAAATTAACTTTCAGACAAGAGACGCTCGATTACATTTCAAAATATTAAAAAAAAAATTAATAATCCAATGTAATTCTGATATTTAGTAATATTATGAGATGGAAGTTGTTATATTCATTAAAGTTTCTATACAAAATAAAATGTTTTGGAGTCAATATATTTCCCTCTTTTATTTTTTTTTATTATTATTATTATTTTTTTTTTTTTTTTTGTTACTTTAGGATATAAAACATATTTTTCAAACTTTAATGAACGTAGAACAAGTATTGCATTGCTTTATAATTTTTGAAATGACTCATAATAATTTTAAAGAGTAAAAAATTGTTTTAGTTCAATATTTTTACTTTATTTAAGTCATGTCATAAGGCATTTTTCGCATTTTAAGGGCATTTTTGGCACTTTTAAAGGGCATTTTTGGCACTTTTTAAGGGCATTAATTGAGATTTTTTAGGTCATCAAAATCAGGGCTCTAGTCATTATTATAATAATAACTAGTGTCTTTCAAATCGTAAATTTTATCCATTTATTTAGGAATAAAAATTTTCAATCCAGCACCATGTTTTTTATTTTTGGAAAATATTTCATTCAATTTTTCTCGCACAAATTCTTTAGATTTTTCTTCTACAATTGGCTTTCCTACTGCACTTATAAAGTCTGAAAATAAGCCTCTTCCTTGTATTTTTTTACTCTTTCTATATAATCTATGTTTGTTCATTTATTTAGTAATAAATCTATAGTGCACTTCTTGTTTATTTAAATCATTTAGTTCACCTCTATGATTTGTAATTCTCATTCTAATTCTGTATGTAGAATCAGATTTAACAGGAAAAAATATTGGTCTATCAAATTCTTTAGCATATAAACTTCCAGGAGGATTTGATGATGTAAAAGAATAAATAACTTGAGACTGAAACTGGTTTATATATGCACCATCTACTATATCACAGTGAATATAAATATTATCATTTCCGTTAGCTATATCAGCAATAAATTTACCTTCTTGCTCTTCCTCTTCATATATTTTAGGTTCAAAGCCTAAAATTTTGTACAATTCACTTTTAGATAAATCAATCTTATAATTCTTCTCGAGTTTAATACTAAATCTTTGTCTTTCTTCAATTATTCCAAATAATATAGGTGGATCATTTACAAAATATTTTACCATATAACGATTCAAACCTCTTATACTATAATGACCATTTGGAATAATGAAATCTATCCATTTCACACCGTCAAAATATGAAAATTTATTATTTTTCTCTGTAATATACATAGAAAAGGACTGAAGAGCTGCCTCTTTGAAATGAAATGGTTTCGAACATTCAATCGTAAAATCTTCCGATTTATCCACATTTTTAGAATCTAAAATAAGATACTTCATTTATTTAGTGGAAACAATTTTTTCATTTAAATTTCTAGGTTCTTGAGTAAACAAATATAAAACATCAATAGGTGATTTACCCTTATTTCGTTCAGTTATATATTTCATACAATAGAAACCACATTTTACAGAAATTGGTTGTTGTAAAAAACTATCGTTATATCTAATTTCTTTTCCAGAAGTATTTAAATAATTTTGTATATTTTTAGGAAGAAAATCATTTTTTATTTTTATAGTGTTATATTCATATTCTCCAAAAGGATCGAAATATTCTATAAAATCATGCTTTGGGTCATTATAATAGCAAACCCAATGAGTTCCACTCCCTGTAGATATATCTAAATTTATTATTCCGTTTTCAAATTTTCTTATCTTTTTAGGTAACATATCTATAGTAAATATATCTCAATCCTTTTTCGTTTTTCATATTTTCTTGTTGGATATTCTGAGGGAAGATATACCCCCTTTCCACAAGGTTTTTTTTTTTTAGTTGTACCTGATCCTGAAATTTTATCCAACACTTTTTTGGTTCCCCAACCGGCTGCTCCGCTAGCGGCTCCTAATGCTAAAGTTGAAAGCAATGGAATTAAAAATGGTAAAAACCCTCCATTCTTTTTCAGTTGTGTCTTTGATATTTTAATTCTTTTACCTTTAGCAATTTGGTTAATTTGTGTAGCTGTTAAATGTAATCAAAATTGGGTGTTTTACTTTTATCTATTTGCAAACTAAGTTCTTCACCATTTTTATAAGCTGATTTCAATTTAGAAATCTGACTGTCGCTCAAGTATACTTTTTTTACAATATAATTACTCATTTATTTACTAAAAAATTTTCCATAGTATTCCTTTACCTGTTTATTTGTTACAAATTTCTCTCTTAAAAGTAAATCCAACAAATCGATAGTTTTATTACACAATTTTTTACTTTCAGAACCTTTACAAATTTTATCTGTCAAATCAGCTAAAATTTTCAATTTATCTTCTAAACCTTTTCCTGTGTAATATCTACCTTTTTTAATAGCTAATAAAGCATCTATATATATATTCATCATACTCATCTTATTATCAGCAATGTCAATCTTTTTTTGATATTCAACTTTCTTTTCTTTAGTTGCAAAATTTTTATTTTTACTTTCATTTCCTTTCTCTCTTTTAAATTTATCTCTGTATTCGTTCGCCCTATTGATAACTTCATCAATTTCTTCATCAGTTTTATTCCACATTATTGAAGGTAATTCAAATTCTAATTCTTCTAGAACAGTTTTATCAACATCTCTGTCTATATCTATTTTTAAAAACATACTTCTTGCATCTTCAGTATAATCTTCTTCTGACTTATTATCTATCTGAGGTAAAATTTTAAAAGAAAAATCATTCATGGTTAGAGATAAATCATCAACGGCTTCTTTTATACCCTGCAAATGATTTTCTCTAGAGGTTTCTAGTTTTTCCATTTGATTGATTAAAGACTCATGAAAATCAGCAAATGATTTTTGTATTCCCATATCTTCTTCTAATTTTATTTCATTATTTTTCCTAATTTCAGATTGTAGTTTAACTAATCTCAGATCATTTTTTAATTGCTCTAACAACTTTTTATTTCTCTCTTTTTCAATACTTTCCATTTATATATAATTAATTTTCTACTCGCAGTAGATAAGTGAATAGAACAAAGTTTTACAGGAAATAAATGTATCCTAAAATTATAATAAGAGATTATAATGAACCTAATGAATTTCAAGATCCAAATCAACATCCTTTACTACCTATTCATACTTTTAGATTAATTATAAATGGTGCTTCAAAGTGTGGAAAATCCAATTTATTAGTCAATTTTATCTATGATTATTTACATTTTGATAGACTTTATGTGTGTGCAAAAGATATATGTGAATCTAAATATGTAAAATTACAAGAAAAATAAACTCAATTCAATGATGTAGAGGTAGAAGATATTAAAAAATGTAAATGCTTAAAAAATAAAAAAGAAGTTTTAAAAGAATATAAAAAATTTAAAAAAGATCAAGTTTTGTTTTCTTCAAACCTCGAGGATTTTATTACAGTAGATGACTTGGATCCTTCCTATATGAATTTAGTTGTATTTGATGATTGCATACGTGAAAAAGATCAACACCCTATTGAAGAATTTTTTATTCGTGGAAGAAAGAAAAATGCTTCTATTATTTATTTAAGTCAGTATTATTATAAAATACCTATAACAATAAGAAGTAATAGTGACTACTTTATATTTTTTTATATGAAACAAAGAGAAATTCGACAAATAATAAGAGAATTAGATGGCCAATTAACTAAAGAAGAATTTAATAAAATGTATAAAAATTGTATCGTAAAACCATATGATTTTTTAATGTTGGATTCCTGAATTGAGATATTGAAATAAAATATTTGAGCCTATATAAATGGAAGAATATCTTGAAAAGAGAATTTTTGTATATAGGAAATCTTATCAATTAATGAATAAATTGAGTTTATCGCTATCAGTAGGAAAATTCCTGTTCAGTGCTTCTGGCTTAATAAGTTTCGTTTTTCTACCCTTATCAGCACTGAGTATAACAGCTGGTGTAATTGAAATAATAGATAGATCTTTGAAGATTTCAGCTAAAAAGAGTGAATATAAACAAGCCTTTAAATTCTATAAACAACTATTAAATTTGTTGAAATCCAGCAATCTGTCTGAACAAGAATTATATATGAGGGAAGTTGAATATATTCAAAATTTACAATATTTTCCTATAGAAAGATATATAAAGAAGACTCAATTAAATGGTTACAAGTACGTCAACAAAAAATTTTTATATCTAAATAAATGTGTAATAAAAAGAATTGCAAGTGTAAAACAGGAAAGGGTGTAATTAATAAACCTATTAACAATTTACCCTTTGAAATGCATTTACCAGGTCATAATTTTACAGGTCCTGGAACACATTTACTACATGGAAAAAAGAGATTGAATGATGATTTAATATATAAAGAATGGTCAAAACCTATAAATAAAGTAGATGAAGCTGCATACAGACACAATGTTTGTTATTTAAAAAACAAAGATACAAAAACTAGAAATGAAGTATGTGGTACAAATATGATAAATGAGTTAGATGCAATTCCAAATCCTACCATTCGTGAAAGAATTGACAGAGCAGTTGTTAAACCTATTATAAAAGCAAAAAAGACATTTGGAATGGGTTCACTGATATACTGTTTAAAATGTAAAAATCATACAGATACTAAGGATATCGAACATGTAATTAATAAAAAAGGTAGTCCAATGACAATAGGAATATGTGCAATTTGTGGATCTAAAAAGTGCTCTTTTTTAAGAAAAACGACGCTCTAGAACAGGGCGTCATAAAGATTAAACATGACCCCCTGAAACGGGGGGGGGGGGGCATAGAAACTATATATTATGATCCTGAAACAGGTTATTGTGGAATGAATGAATTAAAAAGGAAAACAAAATCTACTTAAAATGAAATTTCTGATTTCCTTCATACTCAAGATGTATACACAAGATATAAACCTCTGGTTAGAAAATTCAAAAGAAGACGAATATATGTATCTCATATTGATGATCAATGGCAAGCTGATTTATTGTTTATAAAACCATTTAGTAAATCTAATGACAGAATGAATTATATTTTAACTGTAATTCATATATTTAGTAAATATGCTTGGGCAGTACCCATTCACAGAAAAACAGGTAGAGAAGAAGCCTTTAAAAAAATATTTAAAGAACGTCATCCTTATCACATCCAGACAGATAAAGGAACTGAATTCATTTCTAAAGAGACTCAAAAAATATTTAAAGACTATGATATTAAGTGGTTTACAACTGAAAACATAGAAATAAAATGTTCAGTAGTTGAACGCTTTAATCGTACATTAAATGGAAAATAAGAAAATACTTAGCAGCTAATAAAACAGAAAGATATATAGATATCTTAAATGAATTAATTCAAAATTACCACAATTTATATCATAGATCTATAAAAATGTCACCCACCGAAGCAAGTAAAAAAACGAATGAAAATCTTGTTTATAATAACCTGTATGCAAAAAAAGTAATCAGGAAACCAAAATTTAAAATAGGTGATAAAGTAAGAATTTCAAAATTTAAAGAAACGTTTACGAGAGGTTATCACCCTACATTTACAGAAGAAATTTTCATTATATCAGAAATATTAAGAACAGATCCTATAACCTATAGAATTAGAGATTTAAATAACGAGGAGATAAAGGGAACTTATTATGAAAATGAATTAGTTAAATATAATAAGACGAATTAAATATATAAAATTGAAAAGATAATTAGAAAAAAAGGAGATAAATGACTCGTTAAATGGTTAGGTTATTCAAATGATTTTAACAGTTGGATAGATAAGAAAGATATTTTATAAGGGTGAATCACCCCCCATAAAACATAACAATTTTGAAGATGAAGGGGACTGATTGTTGTTCCTCCGACTCCTGTAGAGGTTATTTTAATTATAAATAAATATGTTTGAAAAAAATATAAATAAAATTTTATTACGTAATATAAATCTATTCAATTTTAGAATAGAGTTAGAATATGATAATTTACGGAAAAAAAACCATCACAACATAATATTTACAGCGAGAGACGATTTCAAATTAGAATCCTATGATAATATGAGAATTATCGAAAATCATTTAAAAAAGGTAATGAAATTACATTATTTTAGAAAAGTAATATTTTATGATATATTTCCAGAATTTGAAGACAATGAGGATTTATTAGATGTGTGGGTTTATCGATTACGAGATGTATTAAAATTGAAAAGAATTACAAGAAAAGAAAAACATTTACTAGTGTTTTTATATTAATCATAATAATTAATTAAAAATCAAAGAAAAAAATTGCAAAATGGCCTCTTTGGCTGAGAGGTGTAGCTGTTTAAAAATAAAAATAAAAATAAATGTAGAAAAGGAAAAAACAAAATTAAAAATATGACCACTGAAGCCGACGTCTTCAGGGGGTACCGGCCCCAGTGGCCAAAAAACAAAACCTTTTCTATTGAGGAAGAAGGCAAAAGCCTAAAAACCTTCCTCAGTACCCCGAAGGTTTTGTTTAAAAGTCCAACAAAACCAAAAGGACTTTTAAACAAAACCTTCGGGGTACTGAGGAAGGTTTTTAGGCTTTTGCCTTCTTCCTCAATAGAAAAGGTTTTGTTTTTTGGCCACTGGGGCCGGTACCCCCTGAAGACGTCGGCTTCAGTGGTCATATTTTTAATTTTGTTTTTTCCTTTTCTACATTTATTTCTATTTTTATTCTCTCTTTTTCCTATGTACAGACTGCGATCCCTATTCAGCATCGACGTTACTCGGAGCACTGTTTTATCTCCGACCCTAACGGGTGAACGAGGATCGAACTCACTACCTTGGGATCTCTAGCGTAGGGCCCTAACCGCTCAGCCACTAAGGCCAATAGCTAAAGAATCTTATCCTTATAACATATTAAGAGCTATTAAACTTTGACTTGTCAGAGCCATCTATGAGTGAAAAATAGAAGTACAGTTCAACTAAAAATTTTTTGATTTAAATAATTCTTTATTCTTTTCTGTTAAAATCAAGAAACGGTACTGCCATCTATTAAGTTTTAAAAGAAATTTCCTTGACTTTAACAGTTCACTTGTGACTGTAATATAAATTAATTTTTATAAGTATAAAATTCATACCCAAAAATATGTTTAACTTTTTTTTATCTTATATGTTTAACTTTTTGTTTTTATCTTATATGATTATTTACACTAGCTTGTGTTTAATAATTATTTTTGTTTGAAAAACATTTTACTTTCCTTATCTTTAAAAGATAACACTCAAAAATTATTCTTTTAACGTACTAGTGCTGTCATCTATTTTTAAAAAACATTCATAAATAAATGGCAATTCCTGATAAATATTTAACAGTGTTTAAACAAATTAAAAAGAAAGAAGTTTGCTATGATAGTTCTGAAGATAAATCCCATTATAATATTGATATAAATACTTTTTTAAAGCAACGACTCAAAAGTAGAATATATTTCTTTAATAGTTTGAAAAGAAAACATAAACTGAATTTTACGAATGAGGCAAATGAACTATTTTACAAGTTCTTAGATTTTTGTTATTACGAAAAGAATTTAAAATACTTGTTTTATATGAAGAAGATTTGTGATCTTTTCAATATTAATAATTCTATAAAAATTAAAGAGAAAAAGAAATATGAACATATATGGAATTCATTTATAAATGATAAATCCAGCTAGGGATCCAGCTAAGGATAAATCCAGCTAATTATCTCCCCCCTCCTGACTTTTAAAGATTGAACCAATATTACTAGAATTTTAAGCTTAAAGTAAGAGAGTAAATCTGTTTTAAAAAAACATTCTCATATAAATATTAAGGATAATATTTTTGATATTAAGAATAATAAATTAAATTTTAATAATAAAACAGTATATATCATAGTTGATAAAGACAATGAACCTTGGTTTAAAGGAAAAGATATTGCGAAAATTTTAGAATATGAAAATCCTAGAGATGCTATATTAAAACATATAGATGAAGAAGATAAAGTAAAATATAGAAATTTCCAAGGGGTCGTGAAACACGACTCCTTAAAGATAGACATACAAACCATATTTATCAATGAATCTGGTTTATATTTTTTGATTTTATCATCAAAATTACCTCAAGCTAAAGAATTTAAAAGATGGGTCACTAAAGAAGTATTGCCAAATATAAGAAAAACAAGAGAATATAAACTTAAAAAAGAATTACAATTAAAAAATAACGAAATTGAAAAATTAAAGCTAGTAAATAATAATATTAAAAATTTTATCGACAATGTAAAAGTAAAAAATAAGAATTCCTATATTTACATAGCCAGTACTCTTCATTATTCAAAGAATAATAATTTTAAAGTAGGACATACTAAAAATTTAAAAGCAAGATTAGCTGGTTATAATACAGGCAGGAATTCGAATGACTTGTACTATTATGTATATTTTAAAAAAGTTTTCGAAGCAGAACAGATTGATAAATTGATTCAAAGAATACTCATAGATTTTAAAGATAGTAAACATAAAGAAGTTTAAATTCTTAATTATTTATATCTTAAAAAGATTGTAAAATTGGTAGTCAATAATTACAATGAATGTTTCAACGTTTTGAATGATTTAATTGAAAATGATTTAGAAAACTCTTTCAGTTCTGTTCCTTGCATTCCTAAAGAAAAAATTATTTCTTAATAAATGGGAAATAACCAAACTAGAATAGCCGCAGGCAATTGTACTACAAATTTAATAAATGTAAGTTTCACAAAACCATTTAGAATTCAGCCTTCAATTGTTTATACTCCTATATGTAAATATGGGGATCTTTTTACTTTAAAAATATCTGAAGTAGATAGATATGGTTTTAGATTTAAATGTTTAAATTTAGATGGCACCGAAATTACAACTCATCGAGATTTTTTTCAATGGGTTGCTATAGGTGAATAATCCATTTATAAAAACGGTTTACTAATAAATCATGTCAGAGAAACTCTGTAGTCTCTGTAAAATTTTAAAATCTGTGGAAGAGTTTTATACTAATAGAAATCATATTTTCAAAAAGTGTAAGGAGTGTGAATCTATTGTTAAATACACAAAATATAACTGTGAGTGTGGTAAAGAGTATACCTTCACACATAAACAAAGACGCATTTAGAAGTAAATATCATCAGAATTATATTCAAAATATTAAATTCTAATTTTTTAAAAAGCCTTTATAAAAATATTTTCTAATAAATAGAAATAAAAAATAATATTTTTTTTATCTTTTAGTATCATGGAGTTTAAACACATAAAGGAAGCTTTGAACACTTTTGATGTTGCAAAATTAAAAAATATAATAAAAAAGTTAAAAATTGAAACAAAATGTAAAACTAAAACAGAATTCATTAAATCTATTATATCTTATATCAGAAAAATGGGTGAATACAAAACTATACTGACAGATATATTAAAATTAGATGCTACTAACTATTTAAATCGTAAGAGAAAAATATTTATAAATCATCCAGAAAGAAGAAAGAGAATTAAGAATTTATTTGATTCTTATAATTTGAGATTTAAAGATAATAAATTATTTAAAAAAGAAAAGATATCTGATTATGAAATATTAGAAAAAAATGGAACCTATATAAAGAAATACAAGGTTCATAGGAAAGAATATAGAGTGGTCGGAGTAAAGATTTTACCCACTCAATATCATGATATTATAAAAAATATATTCAGAAAGGCTATAGGATATGTTATTGGAAAAGTAGATGTAATAACATTTAATCCTAAATTAAATAAGCCTTTTCATGACAAAATGATGTCTACCAAAGACGCCTTTGAAGTTTATATAGATAAATTATCTAATCAAATTGAATATAAGGAACTGGATATTACTGAATGTATATTTGATTTTAATGTAATTGCATTACCTCATGGAGGCAGACACAAGGCTTTAAAAATGTATTCCGAAACAGATCCAGCAAAAAAGAGAAGTATATGTCAAATAAAAAACAATGATAATATATGTTTAGCTAGATCAATTGTAACAGCGCTAGCCTCTCAAAATCCTAAACTGTTATGTGAAAAATTAAACCATGAAAAATTAACAGATAATGATGTAATATATATTAAAAAAGGTCGTTTGTTACAAAAAACATTAGCAACGAAATTACATGATTTGTGCCATATTCCCTTAGAAATATGCAGTTTGGAGGAAGTAAAAATATTTGAAAATTTTTTAGATATTCAAATTAATATTTATTGTACAGAAAACTGCAATCAAAGCTTATATTGTGATGATTACAAACCTACTTGTATTTACATTTATAAAATTCAAAATCATTTTGATGTTATTACCTCTATTACAGGGTTTTTAGGCAAAGATAATTATTGTGATTATTGTAAAATTGGTTATAAAAGATCAGATCAGCACAGATGTCCTCTTAAATGTGATAGGTGTTTTGTTAAGAAATCTGATTGTAAAGGAAAAGATTTGTTTTTTAAAAAATGTAATCGGAAATTCTTAGGAGAGGACTGTTTTGATAATCATAAAAAGAAAAATTTGAAAGGTTACAGTGTTTGCAAATTACTATGGAAATGTTTGAAATGCAAACGAAATATTGATAGATATGAAAGGAAAACAGAAGAACAGTGTGGTGAAAGAAGATGTAAAAATTGTTGGAAATTTGTATTAAATGCTCATCGATGCTATATGAAGAAACAAAAATCTAAAAGAGGTAAATGTATTGACGACTGCCCTAAAAATGTGTCAAATATAAAAGAATGGTGTGAAACTTGTAAATATGAATATACTGAAAAATACTTTTTTTTTTCATATGGAAACTACACAAGATACAGGAACTCATGAAGTGAATCTAGTTATATGTCAAGATTATAAAGGATATGAAAATATATTTGAAAATGAAAATGAATTCTGCGAATGGTTATTTAAAGAAAAACACTTTGGATATACTGTACTTGCTCATTACGGAAAAGGTTTCGATTTCCAATTTTTAGCCAAGTATTGCTTCAAGAATAACATTTAAAGTATTTACAATTTATCAAGGAAACAAGTTAACATACATGCATGCTTCTGCTTATAATATAAGATTTATTGATTCTATTAATTTCACAATGATTCCTCTCAGAAAATTTCCTAAAACATTTGGTCTGACCGAGTTGGCTAAAGGATATTTTCCTCATCTGTTTAATACAAAAACGAATCAAAATTACGTAGGTAAGTACGCGACTGAATATTATTATGGATATGACAATATGATTCAAGATGAAACAGAAAAATTTTATAAATGGTACAGTTATGTTAAACATGAAACGTTTGATTTTCAGAAAGAATTTATTAAATATTACAGATCGGATGTTCAAATATTGAGAGAAGGTTGTTTAGAATTGAGACGATTGTTCTTAGAAACTGTGAACGTTGATCCATTTAAATATGTCACTTTAGCTGGTGTATGCATGGGAATTTATAGAGATAAATTCTTCAAAGAAAACACAATTGCTATTGACGAAGACACAATTCATAAAGATTGTTATAGTAAGAAATCAATTGCTTGGTTAGATTTCATAGCAAAGAAAGAAAATATTAATATACAACATGCTTTGAACGGTGGTGAGAAAAAATTAAAATTGGGTAAAAAACATTATAAGGTCGATGGATTTTATGAAAATACAGTATTCCAATTTCACGGTTGCTTCTGGCACGGTTGTACTAAATGCTTCACACGTACACAGATAAACACTCAGAATCAAATGCTCATGAAAGATTTATATAAACGAACCGAAAAGATAAATAAAAAGATAGAAAAAGAGGGATATAGTTTAGTAACTATATGGGAATGTGATTTTAATAATAACAAAGAAATGAAAAAATCCATGAAAAAGGAATGGAACAGAGATTTCGTTGAACCGTTGAATCCGAGGGAGGCTTTTTATGGAGGCAGACGTGAACCTACGAAATTGAAATATGAAATGAAAAATAACGAAAAAGGTAGATATATAGATGTATGTTCACTATATCCAACGGTGAATTACTTTGATTATTAACCTGTTGGTCACCCTTCAAAGATATTTAATCCCAAAAAATATGATAAAAAGTGGTATGGATTAATTAAATGCAAGGTACTTCCACCTAGAAAATTGTATAGTCCAGTGTTACCCTATAAAGATGAAAAATTAATATTTTCTCTATGCAGGGCTTGTTCTGAAACAATAAAATGCAATCATTTCAAAACAACACTAGAGAAGAAAAAATGTAAAGACTGTTATGTGATAAGAAATTCAGAGTGTAAGCATGCTGATAACGACAGATGTCTGATAGGAACGTGGACTACAGATGAAATGAGATTAGCTATTAGAAAAGGATATAAAATAATGAATATATATGAAGTATGGCATTTTGAAAATAAATCAAACGACTTATTCAGAGATTATGTGAAAATGTTTTTGAAAATAAAACTAGAAACTTGTGATAAATGGAAAAATAATTTTAAAGATGAAAATGAATATATGCAAATAGTAAAAGAGAAATTAAATATAGATTTACAAAATATAGAAGAAAATCCAGGTTTAAGATTTATTGCAAAAATTTGTTTAAACTCATTATGGGGTAAGTTTGGCCAAAGAAAAAATATGAAACAAACTGAATATGTAATGGAAATTGAAGATTTTTACAGAATTATTTTGGATGATACAATAAAGGATCTCAATATGATATTCTTAAACGAGGACTTTGTTGAAATGACTTATAAAATGAAAGATAAATATGAGAAAAATAACTTTAACACAAATGTATATATAGCTGCATTTACGACAAGTTCTGCTCGTATCAGATTATATAAAATATTAGATATATAAGTTAAAACCGCTTATATTATGATACAGATAGTATAGTTTACATATATAATGGAAGTAACAAAATTGAAACTGGCTGCATGCTAGGAGAGTGGACAGATGAATTGGGAAACGATGAATATATCAAATCCTGGATGGCTGGTGCCTCTAAAGACTATGGATACATACTAAATGACAATACCGTTTATGGTAAAGTGAAAGGATTTAAAATGTCTTATCAGAGTGAAACTGTATTAAATTTTAATGAAAGAATGAAAATAATTACAGGTGAAACAGATTATTTAGATGTAGAAATAAATCAGTTTAAAATTGAAAAAGATAGAAATGTATCAAGTATTAAAACGAATAAAAGATACATGTTTGGATTTGATAAAAGACGAATTTTAGATGATTACAACACTGTACCATTTGGATATTAATTTTATATCTTTCATATTTTATATCTTCCATATTTTATATCTTCCATATTTTATGTCTTCCATATTTTATCTCTTTTATATTTTCCCTTTTTAAAAATAAATTTGAAATAAATGGATAATAGACGTTGGTGCGATAAATGTAAAAAGAGATCTGATAATATGGGTATCTTTCTTACTTTGGATAAGAAAGGATTTCCTATAAATATGACCTCGTGTTATAAATGTAATACCTGGAAAAAAACGGTTGTGCAAGTTGAAAAGAAAGCCTTTTGAAAAGTATTTTAAAAAAAAAACGTTTACTAATAAATATTATGGATGACATTACTCTGATTATCAATATTCAAGGATTTGTACTTCAAAATCGTAAGATAGCACGAGAAATAGGATGGATACATTCAAAAACATCTTTTGGCGAAACAATTAGTGTATTTGCCCTAGGCTGTGAACTAGATGACCAAGAACTGAGTATAGTACGCAAATGTGCTACAGAGATACATGGCTTAAGATTTAAAAGGACTCCAAATAACAAAGAGCTCTGGATTAGTAATAATGATGTAAAATTATATATTCAAAATCTTTATGATTTATATGGTGGTACGTTTGCATATAAAGGAGGAATTATGGAAAAAGAGATACTAAATGAATTAAATATACCATCCAAAGATTTAGATAATGAAGTACCAAAATGTGCAAAAATTTTAGGTCCTGGATGTTCATTACGTAAATGTATGTACTATAAGAATTGTATTTCAAAAAACGGTTCTTAATAAATGGAAGAATTAAAGTACTTGGAAACCGATGAAGAAATATATGATTTGTGATTTAATGGAAATTAATAAAACACACGATAGATTTGGAATTGATGATTTGATCATGACCTATATAGATATATTAGAAGATTTAGTAAATAAAATCGAAAATGATGAAATAAAAGAAAAAGCTACAGAAATTATAAATGAAGCATCTTATTAAATTATAAATAAATATATTAAAAAAATAATCTTGAGAAAATGAATATGAGTTTATAAAAATGAAATATAATAAATGGAAGAATTCAACAGCCTTAAGAAGCGTACAGATATTCATAGTTTAAGAGATTTAAAAGTCGGTAAATATAATTTAATATCTCTAAGAAAAATAGATACAAAATATGCAGAAACAGTCGTTGCAAAACTAGACAATGAAAAAGAATATTTTTTGAGTAAAAGTTCAGGAGAATTATCTGATAAAAGCATGAAGAAAATTAACAAAGGTAATTAACAAATAACAAAATTTCTGATTATGAATTAGAAGAAGCCTAAGTTTTCCCTATTTTTTATTTTTTATATTTTTAAAATCAGTATCTCCATCTTGGGGACACTGTTTTTTTTCCTTTTTAAAAAACTAAAATATTGGAGTTTTTTAAAATATTGGAGTTATATGACAGAATGTCAATTATTTGCTCATATTTCACCTTAAGGTGCTCATTTTCATTGTTTTTATTTCAAAGGTACTCAAAGTTGTTTTTAGTGTTTTTGATCATAAAATAAGAGGTTCCAATAAAAAACAATTCATTTTTTTGATTTTCAAAAGTTGTCTTTTTAAAGATTTTATGTTGTTTTTCGCTGTTAAAATTATTAAAAATGTACAATATTTTAAAGATTAAGGTAGTATATAGGGGTGTCCTCTAGCCCCCCCCCCCCCCTATATACTACTCTTAAATATTCAAAGAAAGCTAACTTATAACTAGATTAAAATACCGTACAAAAATTATATTAATTTGTAATATTGAACACAATATTTAAAAAACTGCTTTACTATATTAGGCCTAGTATGTTTTTATATTTATGCATGCTGGATGTTTAATAAAAGTTCTATTCTAACATGACATATATATTTAAATTGCATCATAATTTATTAACCATATAAACGCGTATATAGCCGACATATTAAAAAAAAAACCGTCAAGCAATGATAAAGTAGAAATCCTAGTCTTAAAATATCATATTTTGTAAATTGTTTGATAGTTGTATCTTTCCGCAGGAACTCTGTAATATTCTGTAACAATGTTGCCGTGACACCACGTTTCTGCCACGGGGGTTATAATATAGTTGAAAGCAAAAAAAATATATATATATACTGATTATTACTGCAAACATTGCTTTAGCCTCCCAAAATGCAGATTTCAAAATGTGAGCATGCCTCTGATTCTGGTCCAGGACAGCAATAACCGTGGGATGCAGGCGTGTCCTCAACATTTTCCCGAAGCTAGAATCAATTGAGAAGTTCCATCATCCCTGACTTTAACGGTCATCCGATCAGTAAGAATAACCTGAACAGAAGAACACATTTGTCATTACATAGCCATCAAAAAGCAGATTAGAGCGAAAATTTCTAGAAAAAAAAAGTGCAACTATTATTTTAAAAATAGGAAATTTGAAAAGCTTAAAAAATGTCCATATATATTGTTATCAGGAAGAGTCACTTCATATTAATAGAGGAAGGAGTGTTTGACTAAATTCTTATTTGCTACAATTTTTAATTAATAAAACATTTTACTAAGAATATTCACCATACACTCTAGTTCTAAACTGAGGAAAATAAAATATAAATGGCACAAAACACCTTAGAAATTTTTATTAATAGTTTATAACTGTAAATGATTTTTTATGAGAAAATAAGATATCCTGAGATATTGTTTAAGATATCCTGAGATATCTGAGAAGAGAACCCTGGTTTAGACCAACTACAGGCTGGTTTAGCCTGCATGAAACCAGTAATGGAAATGGAGTAAGAACTGTAGATTTTGTAACTAGCAACAATATGATTATTAGTAGTACATGTTTTGAGCATAAGAGGATTCATAAGGAAACATGGACTTCCCCAGACGGGGAAACAAAGAATCAAATTGATCACGTTTTTATTGATAAAAGACATGCCTCGGATGTTTTGGATGTCAGAAGCTACAGGGGAGCGGATTGTGATAGTTATCACATTTTGGTTATTATGAAATATAGACAGAGAATATCAAAAACACGAAACAGCAAGGGGAAAAAACAGAAGAAATTTTAAGTAAAAAAACTAAAAAATAAGGATTTCAGAGATAACTAAGGCAGAGCCTTGGATGCGAAGATTGATGATGAGTACCTAGGGAATACGGTGAATTTATCAGTGGAAGAGAAGTGGGAAACATACAAGAATATTATTATAAACTCAGCTGAAGAAACCTTGGGAAGAGAAGTAAAGGAAAGGGGAAAAGAATGGTTTGATGAAGAGTGTGAAATCCTAGTTGATGAAAAGAATAAAGCGAGGGAAAGGTTAATTGCCCACAATACAAGAAACAACGAAAAAGTGTACAAGGAAAAGAGAAAACTAGCTAAGAGAGTTATCCGTACCAAGAAAAGAACACTGGAAAAAGAAAAGATACAGGAAGTGGAGGACCTATCTGCGATAGGGGACATCCGTGGAATGTATGCAAAATTAACTTCTATAAGAAGAGGGTACCAACCACGAACAACACTTTGTCGTGGAAAAAATGGAATCTTGGTTGGAAAAGAAGACGAAATTATAGAAACGTGGGCAGAACATTTTGGAAGCCTTTTAAACAGAAATGAAGTAATTGGACAAACAGAAGGTGAACTAGTTACATCAGAGAATGATTGTGAACCGTTAGAGATGGAGGAAGTTAAAGACTCAATTAAAAAGTTACGTAATGGAAAAGCAACTGGAGAGGATTTAATTTCCCCAGAACTAATAAAATATGGCAGTGAGAAGTTATTCAAAATGGTGTATGACCTTGTAAATGAAGTCTGGGAGAATGAACAGATACCAAACGAATGGAACAGCGCAGTGATATGCCCAATTTTGAAAAAGGGAGAAAATACTGGACTGCAATAATTATAGAGGAATCTCCCTGCTTAACCTGACTTACAAAGTATTAACGAAAGTCATAGCTACAAGACTTAAGCCACTGATAGAGAGAGAAATTGGAGACTACCAATGTGGCTTTAGGCTGAATAGATCAACCATAGACCAGATATTCAGCATTAGAAATATCTTGGAAAAATTCAAGGAAATGAATGTTAATGTCTATCAGCTCTATGTTGATTTCAAGCAAGCATATGATTCAATAAATAGAGAATTGATGCTACAGACCTTACACGAGTTTAACACCCCTCATAAACTAATCAGGTTGATTAGAATGACTACTTCATCTACTAAAGCGAAAGTAAAGGTACAAAATAAAATGTCTAGGGAATTTGATATTGTGACTGGATTGAGACATTCTGTCAACCTTGTTGTTTAATGTATGCCTTGAAAAAGTTATGCGCAACACGGTATCAAATAGAGGAGGTACTATTTTTAATAGAATGAAACAAGTCCTTGCTTTCGCCGATGATGTAATATTGATAGCAAGAAGTAAAAATGCACTTGTTGACCTTTGTAAAGACTTAATTAAAGAAGCTAGTCTTTTTGGTTTAGAAATAAATAGTGATAAGACCAAATACATGATAATGGATTGTAGGGGAACGGATATAGACACAGAACTACAAATCAATAAAATGGCAAAATTTGAGAGAGTTAGGGAATTTAAGTACTTGGGTTCAGTTGTCACTGAAAACAATGATGTTATGCCAGAGATTAAGCGAAGACTAAATGCTGGAAATCGCAGTTATTTTGCACTTAAGAGATTGTTAACATCAAAAGTAATAACGGAAAAAACAAAGCTTCAGGTTTATAAAACTATAATCAGACCAACCGTTATCTATGGATCAGAGACGTGGACTCTAACCCAGAAACAAGAAAAAATGCTGATTACCTGGGAAAGAAAAATTCTGAGAACTATTTTTGGACCTGTCAAAGAGGGTGATCTATGGAGAAGGCAATACAATTTTGAAATTGCAAGACTATTTAAAGAAAAAGATATAATAAATTATGTAAAAGCAAAGAGAATTCAATGGCTAGGACACCTTGAGAGAATGGAGGAAAACAGAAGCATTAAGAAGATATTCAAGGGGCAGTGCCAGGGCCAAAGGAAAAGAGAAAGGCCGGTCAAAAGATGGTTTGACGAGGTGGAAGAAGACCTTAAGACTCTAAAAGTACGAAACTGGAAACAAAGAGCTAGAGACAGGCGACTTTGGAGGAAAATTTTTAGTGAGGCCATGGTCCAACATGGACTGTAATGACAGGGAGTTAGTTAGTTAGTTAGAGATATTGTTTGAATAACAATGCTGTGGAAATTATAATGTAATAATAATAAACAATTATGTAAAAAATTTTAACATTAATTCTCATTAAATCATTAGTTGTAGGAAAAAGCATAAATTTAAAAACGAAAGAATTAAAGTAAAAATAATCATAAAGAACAATTTTGTTTAAGAGGAGATGGGGGTCAAAACATGTGCAAAACATGATTGCTATTCTCATTGGTATTCTTTCTGTAAAAAAATATGTTGAGGGTCAATTAAAAGAAGAAAAAAAAAAGAAATCAGATTTAGTATGAATAGAAATAATAGGAAGTTGTTTACAAAACACTTCATTCTATTAAAATAAGCAGAATAAACTATTATTTTATACATAGGATAGATGATAACTCTTAACATTCAAAGATCACTTTGCATCTTTTTTTTCTCTTTTAATTTTTCTTATCTATATCAGATAAAACACAACAGTGATGTAGGTAAATATATTGTTAAAAGAACATTGAAATATCATTTTTCACGTTAGCAGCAAAGATCTGAATATCAAATGAATGAGCAGTCATAAGTATAGTTTGTCTATGGGAACAACTTCAATCAGGATTCATCTGAATCAGTGGTGGTTACTATGGTAAGGAAGTTTAACTATTTAAAGTAGGGATGTTAGGTCAATATTTAAGACAGGTTTTGGATCAAGTTGCCTAGAGGAAGGGAATTAGAGGAGAGAAAAGTAACTCTTTTACATACACTATTTCTTTTTTCCACAGCAGCAAAAGGCCTTACATTTTTTGGCAATAGGAGTTCTTTCCATAGACAAACTATATGAACACAAACGTGCATGTGTACATACTTTTGAATAAAAAACTATTTTATGGCACTGTCAATAAAAAACTAAAATTACTAAGAAAATTAAATTGAGCTTTAAGTTAGGCAGAAATAGAAGGTTAAAAAAGAACATTTCATAAAAACTATTAGATATTTTTGTCTTAATTACACTAATTAATTTATGCATATTAAATAATAATTTAGAACTATGTTTTAGTTTTAATAATGCTCCATAATGATTATGGAAAAGATATGCATTTTTTCAACAAACATTGGCTAGCTATGTTTGTTTGATTTTTCTTACATTTTCTGTTAACTTTATACAAGCCATCTTATAATAAAGTTAATATAAATGTATTTAAGAAGAAAGAATATGTCATGAACCTAAAAAATTTTAACTTTGTATGCATAAAATCGTAATGTTTATAAAGTATAAATTTAATTTTAAAATTTCATATATACAAAGCTATGCAACTTACAACTTCATATTTAAATAAGTGTTCTCACAATATATTTATATAAGAGTACTACGTATTTTTTGAACATAATTTAAATATGTATTTCAGTTTAAGTAGTGTTATATTTATTTAGTATTTATATAATTTTCAAGCAGGGTTGTTTCCAGAAAAACCCAACGTGGGTGGGTTTTATTGGGCTTCTTATGTTTTATTGGGGTTCTTTTCAAAAGAGAGAACAGGGATAAGTACCTTATTTTAAAAAAGCTTATTTTAATATTAATAATTAAGTTTAATTTAACGAATTGACTTAACATATAGGTAATTAAAGTTTAATTAATAATTAATACAAGTAAATTGGTGCAGACGTCTGAATAAAGTTTCTTCTGACATCACGATACAAAATGTGATATGTACTCACATACATCACACATTTGAAACTTATTTTAACACAGGATTATTTTTCTAAATATTTTAATCTTAAAAAAATTTGAGGAATTTTTTTCTTTCTTTTTTTCATAGAAAGTGAATCAAAGGCACTGACTAATCAATGGCCATACAGTTGAAGCTAGTCAGCAAGATGACTCTCCAGTCTCCAAACACAGTTAGTTTTTTCACCATAGGTACATTTTTTTAGACTAGACTACATATATATTTGAATAAAATAGCTCCTTAATATAACAGAAGATATAGAGGAAATCAATTTTAGAAAAACCCACCTTAAAGTGGGTTTTACTGGGTTTTTCAGAATGGGTTTAACCCAGTAAAAACCCGGCGGGTTTAACTGGGTAGGTGGGTCTTGTGCAACTCTGTCAATATGGGAGATTACGGAAAGAGAATCTGACTATAGAACACTCTTAAATATCCTAAACTATAAAAAAAGAGAGAGATCTTGGGCTCCAAATTACAGAATTATTTCAACCAAATTCTATTAATTGAGAAATACCTTGATTCTAGTGTCAGAGATGAGTTTGGTAAAAACCGAAAAAGCTGAAAATAGAAATGCAAAACAAATTTTAAATAATAGAAAAAATTCCTGAAATTTGAGCATATATTTGTAGAACATTATTAATATTTTAATAAAAAAATAATAAAAATTTTGAATTATGAGCATTGTTGCATGAAAAATTTTAATATTTTCTTCTTTTTAATTTTGGAGAAATTCTGATATCTATGTGAGATTTTTATATAGCAAGAATATGAATTTCAATAGGAGATTTTCTAAATACCTTGAATACAAATCGAAATGAGTAATTTTAAATTGCGTGGATATTACTTGAGATGTATAATTTTGAATCACGTGACTATGAATCATGAAGAGTAATTTTAAATCACATGAATATTAGATTGCAATATGATTTTTAAATCCAGAAAATGCAATTTTGAATCCAGTTTACAAAGACATAAAAATGCGTTGAAAACGAATTTTTTTTCAGAAGTTTGAAAAAAAGAAAAAATTTCTTAATAAAAGCAGGATTTCTTTCTTTCTTTTACTTTTTTTATTAAATTTTAAAAAAAAACACAGTATTTTGTCAAAAAGCTGAAAAAACTCATCCTTGAAATGTGTACAAATACGGGTTACGAAAAACATATGAAAGAAACAAAATATATATTAAATTTACAGTTACACTCACTGTAGCAGAGTACTCTTGATGCTAAAGGCACCTAAAATAGTTCAAGCAGCATAATATTTTTTTAAAAAAATTATAGGATTTTTTTATCTTTCTTTCTCTCTCTCTATAGATATATATATAGATAGATAAAGAGAGAGAGAACAATTTTTATGTAATTGGTCAAGTTACACAAGTTTAACAAATATGATTATGCAATTTATGTAATTATTTTAATTGCCTCTACTGACCTCATGAACAAAGAAATTTTTTTTAATTTATTATATTTGTAACAAGGTCAAAGTTTGAAAGAAAATAAAGTTTTTTTCTCTGCATTTATATCATTTACAAATAAGGCTTTTACTGAGAAGTAGAAATAGTCAATTTAATATTTTTAATTTTTAACAGTAGAATCGCAGAGCAGGACAATTCGACCAAAATTGATGATTATTTTATCACTGCACGAAAAGTATTAATTGCAAAAAAAAATTCATTTCATGATTTTTAATCATTTTGTGTAAACAAAAACTTACTAAATTTGAAAATGTGTAACATAATTAAATGCTGTATTATTAACGCTTAGAACCGCGAAGCAGGTCAAATTGACCTTCAAATAAATTTGATGCATAAATTACGGAAAAGAACTCCTTTCTTAATGGAAACAACATCAAAGTGATAAAGCATGCCTGTCTCACCCCCAAAATCCTTAAATGGCCTGAACCGGTGGTTGTGAGATAAATAAAGTTTTTCAATCAAGGTCATAATGCATATCTTTTTTGGCATATGAAGACCATTCAAATTCAGGCGGAAAGATTTCGCACTTCGTTTTTTTTTTCTTCTTCGTTTTTATTATAAGTGTGTCACGTCATCGTAATCTTACCGTATAGGAAGCTTTGGAATACTATCAACAATTACATGAAAATAATTCAGAAGATGATAATGATTCAATTTTGAGTACCGGTGATGAATACCTGCCTGCGAATGAACACATTTTGAATTCGGTAGAAGAAAATGAAAGTGAAGATGACTTAGGCAGTGCCCTAACGATTGCTTGACCTTCTCACCGTGATGATAATTTTTCAGATAAAATTAAAAATTCTAAGAAAAAGAACATACACACAAAGAAATCAACAATAACTTTTGAAGTTGAAAATAATGAAGTCGAAAGCTGCACAATTAGGAACAAAGAACATAGGAAGAAAATCAAATGAAGAAAATGAAAGTGAAGATGACTCAGGCAGTGCTCTAACGATTGCTTGACCTTCTCATCTTGATGATGATAATTTTTCAGATAAAATTAAAAATTCTAAGAAAAAGAACATACACACAAAGAAATCAACAATAACTTTTGAAGTTGAAAGCTGCACTATTAGGAACAAAGAACATATGAAGAAAATTAAAGCATTATATTTTGAAGGAAGTTGGGGGCCCAACACTACATGCTAAACGCAATTTTATGGATAGTAGTCCGTCAAGGGCCTAGAGACTCTTCATAAATGAATGGATATTAAAACATATAAAGAAATGTACTGAAGATGTAGCTCATTGTCAGATTCATGAAAGTGAATGGATTGTAGCATTAAAAGAAGTTGATGCTTTTACATCAATTTTATATGCATGTGGTATATATTGTGCAAAAGAACTTGAACTGTATAGCCTGTGGTCAATGTTTTTCACTTTCTTTTCTGCCTATTAAATTGTTCATTTTACATTATTAATTCACAATGAATTTGTCACCTGTCAAGATACTAGGTAACTTGACACCACCTTGAAAAGAGATATCAGATACGTAGGTTTTTACATTTTTATACTTTTACAAATATTTGTACAAAGCTGGCTAAAATAAAATATTAGAAGAAAACAACAACTCACATTCCAGTCACTTCGGGAACTTATGCAAAAGATGTATTTGGGCAATAACTCCTGTATATGGTTTACGTGAGTAGTAATGCACTTTTCGCAATGTTTGCCGATAAATTCTTGAATACCAGGACCTATTAAAAAGAGTTAACATTTTTTTAAAATATAGTAAAATAAAATATATTTAATGCAGAAAACAATAAAAAAAGGTTTTTTTTTCCAAACTAGCTTTATACTTTTTTAGAGTACCATCAGCACCAGCCTTTGAACAATAAAGCTTCCTTTGGTATCAATATACAATGCTTCTTTATTTAAACCACCCATAAACTTTGGAATTTAAACATCTGTGCACAGCTACATGCTAAAAAGGATGTAAGAAGATTTAATTAACATTTTTAATATAAAATATTAATGTTTGACTATGTTAAATATTACAATAAATCTTAATTCGTAAAAAAAAAAAAAATTTATCTTGCATAAAAAATTTTTATGTAAAATAAAAATGATGCAACATGGAATATGTTAAATATACAACATAGAAAATAAATAATTACCAATCAGACATGTCAAAAAATAAAATATAATGGTAAGCCACACTTAAATATTGTTTATGAGAATTTTTATTGTTAAACACTAAGTAGACAATAAAATGATTCAGTACTTTGTGCTGCAATCTATAGGAAAGTCTTAAATTTTGTTAAGCACCTATAAAGAAACAATACTAAGAAATGGTTTGAAGTTTTAGAAAAAGTTGTTTAGAAAAAGTGTGGCTCATCACTACATTGGATGAAGCTATTTTTCCCTTTTTTTGCAGTATAACTTAGAAAATTAAAACCCTTTCTTTATGTAAAGATTTATATATTGTAGTTCTATTTTTTTAAACTGTGATGAGTTCACAATTATTTCAACATTGCAATGCAATATGCATTAAGTCTGCAAATTAGAAATTTAGAAACACCAAAAACATTTTATTGCTTTTGTTTCGAATAAACTAATATTTGAATATTCCTAAACAAGTTTTTCTGCACACTTTCTGCATTTTTACAAACTACAAATAAGATTTTATAACGAAGTAAATAAAATGCAATACTATGCAGGTTATATTTTCTAAAAAAAATTTGTCCGCTCATTATTAATGTTACCAGCATTCAATTTAAGAGACAAAGCTTATAGCAACTACATCATCAACAAATGAAGAGTTTTTAATTGATATTTGTTCTTGCACATACTTATTCATTTTAAGTTCAAACACACTATTCTCTGAGAGTGTATAATAGTAAGTCTTTACTAAATAGAATGATCCCAAGATTAGTATAAAACTCTTGTTTAGGCATTACTGAGAAGTATTTATCTATCAATATCTTGAATTATAATCACTTTTCATGACCTTAACAACTTTAAACATTAATTTAGTATATTCATTATTATATTTATTTCAAATCTAAGCATATGTTTTGTGTATATAAGCAGTAACTTAAATTTTAACAAACAATCAAGTAAACTCTTAATAAACAAAAAAATTTAAGTAAACATATCTAGTTATATTATTTCATATTAAATATGTAAAATACCATCTATTTATTTTCAAAAATAGAAAGTTTCTACCACAATGGAAAAACAAAATTGGAAGAATTAAGTTGATGTAGTTCATTTACGTCGCACTAGAGCTGCACAATGGGCTATTGGCGACAGTCTGGGAAACATCCCTGAGGATGATCGGAAGACATGCCATCACAATTTTGATCCTCTGCAGAGGGGATAGCACCCCTGCTTCGGTAGCCCAACGACCTGCACGCGAAGTCGAGCACTTTACGGTAGCACAGTTTAACGAGGACCAATACCGCACACCCTCGGTCCCTACGCAGACTGATCCAAGTGGTGACCCATCCGCACACTGACCACAGTCAGTGATGCTTGACTTCGGTGATTTGCTGGGAACCGTGTCTTAACGATCAGTCCACTGCGGGACTGAAAGAATTTAGAAAGTAATTAAGTAGAGGAAAATGTTTTCTTTAATCGAATTTCACAGAACATAAAGAACTTAATTAATCAAATATGAGAAGTTGTATGATTGAATTATTTTCTTTTTTTTTTTTTCTTTTTAAATTTGCAATCATAGAATTACAGAAATACTCTTTTTTACAGAATATTTGCATACTAAAAGAACAATTTTATTGATTAATTTTTTTTTCTTTTTGTTACTCACTAAACTAAGAAAAAATTTCTTTGATTACAAGGATAAATTAAAAAGAAAAATAATTACAAAAAAAATTTGTATACGTATTAACAAGCTGAGCAGCTTACTTAGTAGTAATACTTATAATAAGTAGCACCCCACCCTGAATATTTCAAATATTCGAAAAAAAATTTATTGCATTTTTCCAATCTTTCAACATTAGGAATAATGTCTGTCTAAAACGATTTCTCGGTACCTAACTTTGTTTGGAAGTTATACCGGAAAATAGAGAGTCGTCGCTAAGTAGGTAGAAAACTAAAAAAATATCTATTACATGAGTAGATCGCCAATTAGGATAATGCCAAATAATTATTTTGAATGGTAAGCATGTATATAAAAAAGATACAATATTAAACACATTGAAATTACTTGCTTATAAAATCTGTATTTAATCACCGTTTCAACACATTTACAGCTATTAAATATTTACTCTACAGTCATACTAAATCTTTTCACATACAACGAATCTGCCTGCACATAAATATTAAAATACACTATTAAACGCAAGATGCACCTGCAGGGCTCTATTCAAAATAAAATCCCTCTAATTAAAATTACAGTCTCAGACGTGCTATGCATTACTTCAAGCTGATTTTGCACATCTAGACATGTGATTACTGCAAGAATATCTGAAATTTTTTTTTAATAACTGTGAAAAAGAAGATTGAAAAAACAGTGATATAGTCACGTCAAAAGTGACTAATAAATACACAGATTGAATTTTGGAGGTCGTGATAATATCTAAATTCAAAATTTTAAATACTATGAAAAAAATCAATTATATTAACTGCAAAATTTGAAAAAAACAGATTGAAAGGATTAAATGTCTTGTTAACAAGATTTTGCCTAAGTAATGAAATTTAAATTTTAGATTAGTGGAACCCAAATAAAATTTCGGGTAATATAAATTATTGATTTGCAGAAGTCCACAAATTCTGGATTTTGAGATTTACAGAATTCCACGAATTAGCAGAAGAATCACATGCCTGTATATCCCTTTAAAATTTATTTTAACATTCTTAATTCACTCGGCATTGTAAATAGATTTTTTTAAAAAAATCCAGACGATTCTTTAACCTTAGAAAAACACGAGCATGATAAATTTCTGGGAAAATTCAAATTTGAAAATCAAACTTTAATCTATAATAAGCACAGATAACAATTTTGGTTATACATATTGTACTAACATACAAGTAACATACTGCACGTAAGCCTCTTTCCCTAAAAAATATAAATTTTTAAGGAGTAATGTGCAAAATTTCATCGAACATGGAGCAAATATATTACTATAGCTTCATTTTTAATTTAAACGATTTT
Source organism: Parasteatoda lunata (assembly GCA_949128135.1). Lineage (NCBI taxonomy): Eukaryota > Metazoa > Arthropoda > Arachnida > Araneae > Theridiidae > Parasteatoda > Parasteatoda lunata. Next base: position 112,661,168 of record OX421970.1, read on the forward strand.
TAAGGTGAACAATTTCAGTACTGTATCATTTATATTTGTGACAACAATAAATTAATTATTTCTTTAGGAAAAATTTTTGCTGGGACTTTTTAAACATCTTTAAAAAGACAGATGGAGGATATAGGACTTGCTTACAAAGAGTTAAAAGTTAAATTACTAGAAGTACAGATTCTATAATGTTTTCAGAACTTTTAAATTAGCCGAAACGAGTGAAAAGTCAACAAAAAAGGTAGACCTCTGTCTATTATTTATTTTTATTAATTTTATTTATTGTTTAAACACTAAACAAAATGTTTTCAAAGTATTAAATAAAATTTAAAAAAATTAATAAATAAAAAAAGTTGAATTTCCTTGTGCTGGGATAACTAAAAAGTAACCTGTATTAAAATGAACATATCATTTTCTTATTCAATACATTCTCTTTCGATGATTCTTATTATAAATTAATATAATGTAATCAGTAAATTTCATGTAGTTGCAAGGCTTTAAAATTTAGAAAACAAAAAAAATCACCTAATTAAACATAAAAAATAGTGACAGTAGTAAAGCACAATATTTTTGGTTCAATACTATGAAAACTCAAAGGTTTTTGCCTTCCTTGAGGAAAAAAAAATTAAAACTCATAATTTTCACTTAAAACAATTATGGATGACTATGCATTCTTTTTATTATTTACCTATTTACGTAATAGCAAATACACGAATAACTTTATACGTTAAAGCTTTTAAATACTACATATTAAAAATAAAAAAACACCTTTACATGCAAAATGAATTAGTTGCTATCGTCCAACTATTTTTATGCTAGTCATGTCATAAACCCAATCATGTGTGATCCTACAAAACATCCTATTATCAAAAAAAAAAATAAATAAATAATTGAAAACAACAAATTCGCACAGAAATTACACAAGCAAAACAATGTAATTTAATGCATCGTTTTTTAACATAATAATGTAAAGGATATTAATGTAATGCATGAAAACCTCACATATCAAAGACCTATGAATGAAACTTAAGATTTTGAAAGCCCTACAATTTTTCCCATTTTTTATTAAAACATATTTTCTTAATAATCAACACACTTTGATAACAAAGTTGCCAAATAACAAAACAGATTGATTATCCTTCTATACCTTCTGATATCTATACCTTCGGCAACTTCGTTATGTTTTAACGTTGCAAATCCAATGAAAACTCGATGATGGTGCGCAAGCTGACAATTCTCTGGCCATTATGTATTAACTAATAATTACATTTTATGTAATGCATAATTATTTTCAACTATACTTTTTGTGAATGTTAAAAGCTTTTATATTAGCTACAAACACACACAAAAAAAAGACACTTTATTTACTCTTGAAAATGCCGCATTAGTTAGCGTTGCCGGCTGCCTAATTTCGTAACACTAAAAGCTTCTGACCTCTGAAATTGTTTGAGCTTAGGAGGCATTCTTGCTGCTGGCGAAACGTTAAATTCGAGAATACAATTTCGGAGATGCAATTTTTTACTATATTTCTTTTTAAATAGCTTATTAATTCATATTTTCTGTTTAGGCGGATATTATCCACACTTTTTAGTTTATAGCGCTCAAAGTCAATTGTATCAGATGGTGTTTTAGCAATTTGCACTATCATACCTTATAGTGGCGATCGAAATGCTTCCCATGCTTTCCCCATTAGCGTATGGAAAGTCCAGGGACTAATATAGGGGATAAGGACATTTAACTTTTCCCGGGGGTTTTAGAAAAGCAACACGCTTTTGACAGACCGGTTTTACGCACAAAAAGTCGTCCTAGGGATTATTTTCTGACATCCCCGCCGTACCTTAGCATTGCGCGTAATCAGTGTTGATTATTAAAAAGCAATTTAATTTAAATTCTAAATTTTTTTTATTTCCGTAAATCAGTATATAATTTTGTATATTGCTTAAAGATGTCTATTCATTACTCATAATTTATTTGTTTGTTTATTGAAGTTTTAAAACCAGAGATCATTCAGATTACGAGCAATTATATACTATAGTTTCGGTTTTCAGAACTTGGGTTAATTAAAACCGAAGGAAGGATATTTGCTTATTCAACCATAGTTATTAGTTTGAAGCGTCTGGTTCTATTATAACTGAAGTATAGATGCTTATATTAGCATTTTCTTATATTTAAAAATTTGATTTAACAGAACGAGTTCAAAACTAAAACCCTTTGAATTTTATAAGTTTACTTTTATTGTTTTAAAATTTTTATAATTAAAAATGCACATTAATGACACATTTTTTTAAACAAAATATAAGCCATGCAACCGTACATATGTTAAATTTTCCGATGATAATTAAAAACAAAAATCTTTTTCATGAAAATAATTATTCGCAGCATTTATTATGAATTCGATTGTATTATCTTTCAATTTCCGATCTTTATTAATGCCTTTGCACGAATAATTATTCAAATTATAATATATATATATATATATATATATATATATATATATATATATATATATATATATATATATATATATATATATATATATATATATATATATATATATATATATATCCGTATCAAAATCTCCCAATTCATATCTTAATGTCCGCGTAAGACTATCTACCTTGCTAATTAATTGCCCAAAATCAAATGCTCTTCATTTTGTTTTGATTTAACAAGGAATTAAGATAAAATAACTCATAATTTATGTAAATATTTAAACATTTGCTGCCTTTATGAATATTTTTTTTTAAAGAAAACAATCATAAAAATATGATTGTTTTCTTTAAAAAAAAAAACATTCACAAAATTCACAATTTTACGTGTAACAAAAGCGTTACACGTAAAAGAAAACCACGAAAATATCATTCAGATTGCTTGGCGCTTAAAGAGTTCCAGCGAAATGCTCAGTAATCGCAATGAATTTTTTTTATATAATAAATAATTTTTTTTAGCGTCTTTGACAGACAGTCAATTATTTCGGTGAATATAGCGAGATGCTCTTCATATTTTTTGTAATTTTAAACTCATTCCAACAATCAAAGTAACGTGCGATTTAAATATCGGCGTAAAATGTTTGTAAAAGTTATAAAAATGACTTATTTTGACCAAGATTGAAATTAAAATAATCAAATGTTGCGTAAAATACGAAGGAAAACCACGAAAAATTCTTTTAGATAACTGAACAATAATAAGATTACAGCTAAATGTTCATTATCGCAATGAATTATTTTATTAACCATTAATTTTTTTATCATTCTTGATAGAGAATTCGTCATCTTAGTGGATTTTGTGAAATACTTTTCTTATATTTTTAACTTTTAACACGACCCAGAAATCAAAGTAACTTGCAATTTAAATATCACTGTAAAATCATGTTTATAAAAGCTTTTGAAGTAACCTGTATATTATTTAAAATTAAATTAAAATTTAGACAAATCAAATGTTGCGTTAAATGCAAAGGAAAACCACGAAAAAGTATTTTTTAGATAACTGAACAATAATAAGATTACAGCTAAATGTTCATTATCGCAACGAATTATTTTTTTAACCATTAATTTTTTTATCATCCTTGACAGACAATTTGTCATCATAATAGATGTTGTGAAATACTTTTCTTATATTTTTAACTTTTAACACGACCCAGAAATCAAAGTAACTTGCAATTTAAATATCACAGTAAAATCATGTTTATAAAAGCTTTTGTAGTAACCTATATATTATTTAAAATTAAATTTAAATTTAGACAAATCAAATGTTGCGTTAAATGTAAAGGAAAACCACGAGATTTGAAAGATTTTTTTAATGAAAATAATTAGAATTTCCATTACACACAAATGAAAACCAAGAAAACGTTTTGCTAGCAAACTAATTGAACGCTAACAGGCAATAATGAGACTATACAATTATTATCATTTTCCAATTTCTTGTGCTTTAAATGAAATTTAATGTTTTGACTAGCTTGGAATGTTTACTAAAATGTTCTTTATTTTATTTATAAGTACATAAATTGTGTTTTGTACTTACAAAAAATAAATAAATTTTATTTCAAATATTTGAATTTCAGAATGATGTAAGGAATTAAATTTTAAGAACATATTAGGTTTTTTCCTTTTTTTTTTTTTTTTTTTTGTAATTTTAAAATTTGCAAATTATAAATCTTTAAAAAAATTTTGATCCTCTGCTGAGGGGATGGCACCCCTGCTTCGGTAGCCCAACGATCTGCACGCGAAGTCGAGCACTTTACGGTAGAACAGTTTAACGAGGACCAATACCGCACACCCTCGGTCCCTACGCAGACTGATCCAAGTGGTCACCCACCCGCACACTGACCGCAGCCAGTGATGCTTGACTTCGGTGATCTGCTTGGAACCGTGTCTTAACGATCAGTCCACTGCGGGACGAAAAAAATATTAAGAAAAGGAAAAATATCGTAGTACATTCTTATACAACTGAAAAGAGGAGGAGAGGGAAGGGAGAAGGGCTAAAGGCATGAAACCGGTCTCTCCCCAAATGGCGTATTCGAGTGTTGCGATCGCCAATACCTTATATATCAGCCCTTGTCATCTGCTGATTGACGTTATTCATTCCTTAATTTCAATTCCAGGGATAAGCATAGCACGCACACTGTGATCTAATTATGCCCTATTGTGAGCACATATTTCGTCTAAAATTTTGTAACTGTTGTTGTTTTGTATTATTAATTAAGAATCAGTAGTTGGTGGTTTTTAGATTTTTAGGGAAATTTTTAATTTTTTAATATTTTGACTATTTTTTACATTATGGAAGAGACGCGGTGGTTCGAATCCCGGCTGTGGACAATGTTAAATTTTCTTTTCTTTCTTTTGTTAATTTTGCATTATATTATTTATTTAATGTGTTTTTCGATATTTTAGAGGAAACTATACATAAGAAATAATTTTTTTTTATTTGGAAAAGTGGGAAAAGCTGGAAAAATCCGGAAAAATTAATTTATATATATTGCTTTATATTTTTTACAATATTTTCGATAGCTTAGCCTGCGTAATGTGTTTTATGTATAAAAACAAGCATCTTTCTTCCTTAAAGAACGCATAATAGAATAAATTGCTAAAATTTCAGGATCCCGTAACTCCCTTTAATATAAAGTTTCAGGTTGCTGGATTCAACTGGTTGCTGGATTCAGTGATCCCGGGTTCAAACCCCAGGACCGTACAGTTTTTCACTTTCTTTCCCTTTTTTTTTAATTCCTTTATTTTATTTTTTAATGTGTTTCTCGGTATTCTGCTGGCTCCTGCATGTCAGAAAAAAAAAAAAAAAAATTCGGGGGGGGGGGGGGTAATGGGAAAAATCAAGGAAAATAAATTTTTTGTCATTTTTCGACTCCTTTTGCAACATTTTAGGGAGTCTATCATGCATTGGGTCTTTTGTGTATAAAATGGAACATCTTTCTTTGCTAAAGAGCACGTAATGGAACAATGGGAAAAAAAAGACGAAATGTCGCGAATAAGGTTCAGGCTTCGAGACTCCCTAGCTCCCCTCGGTATTAAGTTATAATTTTCAAACTCGCACCCAAGGTAGGCCCCCATGGTCCAGCCATGGCTACCAAAGGAAATTTTTGTAAGTGAATTAGGGGGATCCCGGTGGGCCCCCAAAGGTCTCATGCATATTTCACCGAGAAAAGGCTTTTTAAGGGATGCTGTTGCAGGCCTGACGTGAAACAGTGCTCTGTTTGGTAGAGCTTTGGACTGTCAACTCGTGGCTGGAGCCAGGGGTCCCGGGTTCGAACCCCAGGACCGGGCAGTTTTTCAATTTTTTTCCTTTTTTTTTTAAATTCCTTTATTTTGCATTATATTATTTTTTAAATGTGCTTTTTTTGGTATTCTGCAGGCTCCTGCATGTCAGAAATAAATTTTTTTACGGGAAAACGGAAAAAAACTGGAAAAATCAAGGAAAATCATTTTTTTTTGGTCATTTTTCGACTCCTTTTGCAACATTTTAGGGAGTCTATCATGCATAGGGTCAAGGCCGGATTTACGTATAAGCTAAATAAGCTGTAGCTTGGGGCCCCGAGATGGCAAGGGCCCCCAAATTCCACTTTTTTTCTTCTTTTTTAAAGTTTTATTTGGAGCTGGGACCCTATGAAGCCCATTATAATTTTGTTTCTCTTTTTTACATTTTCGGATGCTTTTCAAAATCTTATCGAAGTGTTTAAAAATATGAAATAATTGTTGGCTATACACACTTTTTATGTAAATAAAAAGTAAGGTATTAATTTCTAATTCCTTATACTATTTCTAAACTCATAGCATCGAAATATTTATTTAGATATACAGAAGACAATTAAATGAATTTGGTATACTTAGTTTAATTGCATTGTTTTATAAAAATAATTTATCTGTAATATTAATATTTAAAATAAGTGTTGAAGTCAAAGTGTGAAAAAATAGCCTTATTTCCATGATTGGATTTGACAGTCAATGCTAAGGTCCATTTTTAGTATTTATGTCTAAATAAATAGTGCGGAAGTAGTAGAACACAAAATAACGCACGGAGAAAAAATTACGACACTTCTCGCAAAAAAAGAAAACGAAAAAAAAAGAAAAGAAAAACAATTTTGGTAACAAAACAAAAATATATGAGATTTAAATCATTCATTAGGTAATTTTTCTGTTCACAATGCAACAGTTTATCGAAAATTCTGGTTTTTAAAAATTAACCGAATTAGTGATTATTATGCCATGCTTAGGCAGCGTTTCCCAATTATTATTTACGCTTCCCTCTACGGTACCCATTATTTATAATGGCGGAATCCCGACATTACGATTAAAGTTCATTAAGGTAATTGTGAACGTTATAACCTAAAAAAAGACTATTTTTTAAATATTTAATTAGAGGAATGAAGATTTTTCATTGTTTTATCATTAACAATCTTAAATAAGGTTTTATATCCGACAGTTAAATTTGCAGTCCTTGTGCTATATCTAGTGTAGTTTTGATTTTATTTTTGGTGTACATACAAAAGCTGAGAATGAAAAAGATAAGCCGAATCATAGTTTATTTCTAAATGAGCTGAAGAGACTAGTTATAAACGCTAAAAATGATAATTTGGAAAGCATTTTTCTTTTTAAAAGAATTTAATTATTTTATATTGATTTGAAAAGTGTGGTATGAAATATTAATGTAATATTTCATAAATGCTTGTTCTTTTCCTAATTTGTTCAACATTCAACATATTGTTTTCAGAAATATATTTTCATTTAAAAAAAGCCATTTCTATTTAATTAGTATTTTACTTCAAATAATTTAATAAAAGAAACAGAAAGATTATATACGATATGATTTATATGTTGGATCTAAATATAATCAGAGATTACAAAAGAACTAGCTAGAAGTTATAAAAGTATTCATCCCCGGTTATAAAAAGTACTAATTCGCTCTAAAACCATAAAGATCCATAGAACACAGTTTGGAACTACTTTCCTAAGATATCATAATAAAATTAAGAAATTTAACACATTTACTACCGAACAGCATGGCAAAAAACTATATTTTTATAATGTTAATTTCATGAGAAGTCATAACCAGATCACTATTGAAAAAAACTATCCTGTATTTTGGTGTTCCCATAAATACAGTAAATTTTACTGTATTCTAATAGTTTTGACCATACTTTCTTTTCTCAGTGTGGTCTGTACCATGATTCACATTTCATAAAAGGTATTGTATTGTCGCATGCAAACAGATATTTTTTTCTCAAAATTTCGGAGAGCCTTCTATTTTGACACCTCAAATTATTTTTTCGCAAAATTGAAGGGGAAAAAAAAAAGTGTCTAAAAGTTTTACATAAAGAACATAACCGGAAATTTTCGACAAAATCAAGAATGTCAAGTATCCAAATGACTTAATTTATTAAATTTTTTAAAATAATAATAATAAAAAAATAATAATAAAAATATTCGCAAGGCAGGTGAATATATTTTGGGCTGAAGATTATGAAATCTACGGAAAAACGGTTTATTTCCATTTTTCTACACAAAAATTACCATTGCCATTTACATTTTAAAGAAGACTAAATTTAAGCAAATCAATAAACTTGGAAAATCGGCACCTCCCGCAGAGTTATTACTCAGTGAAGATAGACTCAAGGGATGGAGCATTCACCTCCTAATGAGGTAAACCGAGTTCGAATGCCAGTGATGGCTGCGGGTCGATATGAATTCTACACACGGCTTGCACTGACCACAGTTCTGACGTAAAATATCCTCAGTGGTAGACAGATCATGGGTTAGAGTCCCCTTGCTGTCACACTAACTGTTTGAGGCTTTCGTGGTTTTCCTCTCCATGTAACTCAAATGTGGGTTGGTTCCATCAAAACGTCCTCCACGAAGGCAAAAATTTCATCAAATACTAGATCCTGGAATTCTCTTGTTTGCTGGATTGGGTTCAAAATTACAAGACTACGGAGTTGAACATTAGTAGTCGAAATTGCGTGGGCTGTTCAATGACTGTTATAAAATAAGCTAATAATTTGGCCTAATTGGTAGGGCTATGGACTCGTGTTCGTAAGAATGAGAGTTCGAATCCAGCCGGCCGAAGAAAAACCGTGTTAAAGATGGTGACTGGTGCATGTTAAATCTGTCTGGGTCACAAAGTCAACCAAGTTCTCATAACAAATCAAAACCTCTGGGTACTGATACAGGAGTTCCCTTGTCTTCTGCATTGAGTTCAAAATTACAAGGCTATGTAGTTAAACATGGGTAGTTGTAAACTCAAAATTGAGTCAGTTTTTCAACGGAGGTCATAAAAAGAATAAAACTAATAATCAAATTGTATTTCTTTCCAACTCCTTGCATATTTTCTACACACCCTCATAATTTCATGTTTCTAAGTCTCTTGATATTAGGCAGCAAAGCAAAATGTAACGTAAAATTTTTTTTTTTTCATAATTCAATGTTAATACTCAACAATAAAAAATAATGAAAGTTTTCCTCAGGTGTATATAAATAGAATTGAACTTATAAGGGCCCCATCTTTTTCAGTAGCTTGGGGCCCCGCCAAGCTTAAATCCGGCCCTACATAGGGTGTTCTGTGTATAAAATGGAGCATCTTTCTTTGCAAAAGAACACGTAATGGAACAATGGGAAGAAAAGAAAAAAAAAGACGAAATGTCGAGAATAAGGTTCAGGCTTCGAGATCCCCTAGCTCCACTTGATATTAGTTTATAATTTTCGTAGAGTGTTGGACTGTCAACTATTGGCTGGAGCCAGGGGCCCGGGTTCGAACCCTAGGACCGGGCAGTTTTTCACTTTTTTTCCCTTTTTTTTAAAATTCCTTTATTTTGCATTATATTATTTTTTAATAGGTTTTTCGGTATTCGACAAGCTCCTGCATGTCAGAAATATTTTTTTTTTTTGGGGGGGGGGCAGGGGGAAATGGGAAAAAACTGGTAAAATCAAAGAAAATCAGTGTTTTTGTCATTTTTCGACTCCTTTTGCAACAATTTAGGGAGTCTATCATGCATAGGGTGTTGTGTGTGTAAAATGGAGTATCTTTCTTTGCTAAAGAACACGTAATGGAACAATGAGAAAGAAAAGAAAAAAAAAACGAAATATCGAGAATAAGGTTCAGGCTTCGAGACCCTCTAGCTCCCCTTGGTATTAAGTTATAATTTTCACACTCGCACCCAAGGTAGGTCACCATGGTCTAACCATGGCTACCGAAGGACATTTTTATAAGTGAATAAGGGGGGGTCCTAGTGGGCCCCAGAAGGTCTATTGCATATTTCACCGAGAAAAGGATTTTGAAGGGAAGCTGTTGCAGGCCTGACGTGAAACAGTGGCCTGTTTGGTAGAGTGTTGGGTTGGACTGTTAACTGGAGGCTGGAGCCAGGTTCCCGGGTTCGAACCCCAGGACCGGGCAGTTTTTCACTTTCGTTTCCTTTTTTTAAATTTCCTTTATTTTGCATTATATTACTTTTTTAACCTTATTAAAATTATTTCTGACTTGCAGGAGCCTGCAAGTCAGAAATAATTTTTTTGGGGGGTAAATGGGAAAAAAACTGGAAAAATCAAGGAAAATCAGTTTTTTTGTAATTGTTCGACTCATTTTGCAACATTTTAGGGAGTCTATCATGCATAGGGTTTTCTGTGTATAAAATGGAGCATTTTTCTTTGCTAAGGAACACGTAATGGAACAATTAGAAAAAAAAAGATGAAATGTCAAGAATAAGGATCAGGCTTCGAGACCCCCTAGCTAATTTTCAAACTCGCACCCAAGGTAGGTCCCCATGGTCCAACCATGGCTACCGAAAGTAATTTTTTGAAGTGAAATACGGGGGTCCCAGTGGGCCCCTAAATGTCTATTGCATATTTCACCGAGAAAGGGCTTTTGAAGGGAAGCTGTGGCAGGCCTGATGTGAAGCAGTGGCCTATTTGGTAGAGTGTTGGACTGTCAACTGTAGGCTGGAGCCAGGGGCTCCGTGTTCGAACCACAGGACCGGGCAGTTTTTCACATTTGTTTCCTTTTTTTAAAATTCCTTTATTTTGCATCATATTACTTTTTTAATGTGTTTTTCGGTATTCTGCAGGTTCCTGCATGTCAGAAAGAATTTTTTTTGTTGGGGAAATGGGAAAAAACTGGAAAAATCGAGGAAAATCGTTCTTTTTGAAATTTTTCTACTCCTTGAGCAACATTTTAGGGAGTCTATCACGCATAGTGTTTTTTGTGTATAAAATGGAACATCTTTCTTTGCTAAAGAACACTTAATGGAACAATGAGAAGAAAAAAAAGAAGAAATGTCGAGAAGAAGGTTCAGGCATCGAGACCCCCTAGCTCCCCTTGGTATTAAGTTATAATTTTAAAACTCGCACCCAAGATAGGTCCCCATGGACCAACCATGGCTACCGAATGAAAGTTTTATAAGTGAATTAGGGGGGTTCCAGTGGGCCCCAAAATGTCTATTGCATATTTCACCGTGTAAAGGCTGTTGAAGGGAAGCTTTTGCAGGCATGACGTGAAACAGTGCCCTGTTTGGTAGAGTGTTGGACTTTCAACTGGTGGCTGGAGCCAGGGGTGCCAGGTTCGAACCCCAGGACCGGGCAGTTTTTCACTTTTTTTACCTTTTTTTTAAAATTCCTTTCTTTTGCATTATATTATTTTTTAAATGTGTTTTTCGGTATTCTGCAGGCTCCTGCATGTCAGAAATAATTTTGTTTTGGGGAAAATGGGAAAAAACTGAAAAAATCAAGGAAAATCAGTTTTTTCCTCATTTTTCGACTCCTTTTGCAACATTTTGGGGAGTCTATCATGCATAGGGTTTTCTGTGTATAAAATGGAGCATCTTTCTTTACTAAAGAACACGTAATGGAACAATGAGAAGAAAAAAAAGACGAAATGTCGAGAATAAGATTCAGGCTTTGAGGCCTCCTAGCTCCCCTTGGTATTAAGTTATAATTTTCAAACTCGTACCCAAGTTTGGTCCCCATGGTCCAATTAAGGCCACCGAAGGAAATTTTTATAGTTGAATTAGGGGGATTCCAGTTGGCCCAAATGTCTATTGCATATTTCACCGAGAAAAGGTTTTTGAAGGGAAGCTATTGCAGGCCTGACGTGAAACAATGGCCTGTTTGGTAAAGTGTTGGACTTTCAACTGATGGCTGGAGCCAGAAGTCCCAGATTCGAGCCTCAGGACCGGGCAGTTTTTAAATTCTTTTTCCCCTTTTTTTAAAATTCCCTTATTTTGCATTATATTATTTTTTTTAATGTGTTTTTCGGTATTCTGCAGGCTCCTGCATGTCAGAAATAATTTTTTTGGGGGAAAATGGGAAAAAATGGAAAAATTAAAGAAAATCAGTTTTTTTTTCATTTTTCGACTCTTTTTGCAATATTTTAGGGAGTCTATCATACATAGGGTGTTGTGTGTATAAAATGGAGCATCTTTCTTTTTCTAAAGAACACGTAATGGAACAATGAGAAGAAAAAAAAGAAAAAAAAAGACGAAATGTCGAGAATAAGGTTCAAGCTTCGAGACCTCCTAACTCCCTTTAATATTAAGTTATAATTTTCAAACTCGGTACCAAGGTAGGACTCTATGGTTCAATCATGCCTGTTGAAGGAAAATTTTATATGTTAATTAGGAGATACCCAGTGGGGCCCTAAAGGTCTATTGCATTGGCCATACTTTCATTGGAAATTGTTTCTTTCTTTCCGGACTGCCTTGGTCTGGTGGTAGTACACCTGAGAGGCAAGTTGAGGCTGGAGGTAGGGGTCGGGGGTTCGAATCCCAGCTGCAGACAATTTTTTAAAAAAAAAAATTTTTTCCTCTTTCTTCTGTTTATTTTACATTATATTATTTTTTAAGTTGTGTTTTTCGATATTCTGGAGGTTCCTGCATGTAGGAATTTTTTTTTTTTTAGTTATTAAAATTTGAAAAAACTGGAAAAATCTAGGAAAATCAGTTTATTTGTTATTTTTCGACTCCTTTTGCAACATTTTTGGTAGTCTATAATGCATAAGGTGTTCTGTGTAAAAAATTGAGCATCTTTCTTTGTTAAAGAACACTTTTTGGAATAATAATAAAAATAAAAAAGAAAGTCAAAATGTCGAGAATAAGGTTCAGGCTTCAAGTCCTCCTAGCTTCCTTTAATATTAAGTTATAATTTTAAAACTCCGTCCCAAGGTCCCAAGGCCTCTATGGTCCAATCATGCCTGCTGAAGGAAATTTTTATATGTTAATTAAAAGGGCCCCAGTGGGGCCCTAAAGGTCTATTGCATAGGTAACCGAGAAAGGGCTTTTGAAGCGAAATTGTTTCTTTCTTTCCCTACCGCCTTGGTCTGGTGGTAGGGCACCTGACTGGCAAGTTGAGGCTGGAGGGAGGGGCTGGGGATTCGAATCCCAGCTGCGTACACTTTTTCAAAAATATTTCTTTTTTTTCTTTCTTTTGTTGATTTTACAATATATTAATTTTTAGATGTGATTTTTGATATTCTGGAGGGTCCTGCATGTAGAAATTTTTTTTTAAATAGGAAAATGGGGAAAAAATGGAAAAATCTAGGAAAATCAGTTTATTTGTTATTTTTCGACTCTTTCTGCAACAGTTTAGGTAGTCTATCATGCATAAGGTGTTCTGTGTATAAAATCGTTCCCAACTCGGTCCCAAGGTAGGCCTCTATGATCCAGTCATAACTGCCGAAGCAAATTTTTATATGTTAATTAGGAGGGCACCAGTGGGGCCCTAAAGGTCTATTGCATAGGTAACCGAGAAATGGCTTTTGAAGGGAAATTGTTTTTTTCTCTCCGTACCGCCTTGGTCTGGTGGCAGGAAACCTGACTGGCAAGTCCAGGCAGGAGGAAGGGGTCGGGGGTTCGAATCCCAGCTGCAGACACTTTTTCAAGAAAATTTCTTTTTTTTCTTTCCTTTGTTTATTTTACATTATATTATTTTTTATATGTGTTTTTCGATATTCTGGAGGGTCCTGCATGTTGGAATTTTATTTTTAATTAGGAAAATGGGAAAAAACTGGAAAAATCTAGGAAAATAAGTTTATTTGTTATTTTTCGACTCTTTTTGTAACATTTTAGGTAGTCTATCATGCATAAGGTGTTCTGTGTATAAAATCGTTCATCTTTCTATGTTAAAGAACACTTTTTGGAATATTAATAATAAATAAAAAAGTCGAAACGTCGAAAATAAGGCTCAGGGTTCGAGACCTCCTAGCTCCCATTAATATTAAGTTATAATGTTCAATCTCGGTACCAAGGTAGGCCTGTATAGTCGAGCCATGCCTGTTAAAAGAAATTTTTATATAATAATTAAGAGGGCCCCAGTGGGGCCCTAAATGTCTATTGCATAGGTAGCCGAGAAAAGGCTTTTGAAGAGAAATTGTTTCTTTCTATCCGTACCGCCTTGGTCTGGTGGTAGGACACCTGACTGGCAGGTCGAGACTTGAGGGAGGGGTCGGGGTTCGAATCCCAGCTGCGGACACTTTTTCAAAAAAAATTCTTTTTTTTCTTTCTTTTTTTTATTTTACATTATATTATTTTTTAGATGTGTTTTTCGATATTCTGGAGGGTAATGCATGTAGGAAATGTATTTTTAATTAAGAAAATGGGAAAAAACTGGAAAAATCTAGGAAAATCAGTTTATTTGTTATTTTTCGTCTCCTTTTGCAAAATTTTAGGTAGTCTATCATGCATAAGGTGTTCTGACTATAAAATCAAGCATCTTTCTTTGTTAAAGAACACTTTTTGGAATAATAAAAATAAAAAAAAGTCGAAATGTCGAGAATAAGGTTCAGACTTCGAGACCTCTCAGCTCCTTTTAATATTAAGTTATAATTTTCAAACTCGGTCCCTAGGTAGGCCTCTTTGGTCCAATCATGCCTGCCGAAGGAATTTTTTATATGTTAATTAGGAGGGCCCAATTGAGGCCCTAAATTTCTATTGCATAGTAATAAAAGTATGCAAAGTATTGCTCGGTACCAAGATAAGACTCTATGGTCCAATCATGCCTGCCGAAGGAAAATTTTATATGTTAATTAGGAGATCCCCAGTGGGGCCCTAAAGGTCTATTGCATAGGTAACCGAGTAAGGGCTTTTGAAGCGAAATTGTTTCTTTCTTTCCGTACCGCCTCGATCTTGTGGTAGGACCTCTGACTGGCAAGGGCTTTTTCCCAGCTGCAGACACTTTTTCAAAAAAAATTCTTTTTTTTCTTTCTTTTATTTATTTTACATTATATTATTCAGATGTGTTTTTCGTTATTCTGGAGGTTCCTGCATGTAGGAAATTTTTTTTTAAATTAGTAAAATGGGAAAAAACTGGAAAAATCTAGGAAAATCAGTTCATTTGTTATTTTTCGACTCCTCTTGCAAAATTTTAGGTAATCTAACATGCATAAGGTGTTCTGTGTATAAAATTCAGCATCTTTCTTTGCAAATAATAATAAAACTTTTTTGGAATAATAATAACTTTTGGAATAATAATAAAATTCTTTTAAAAAAGTCGAAATGTCGAGAATAAGGTTCAGGCTTCGAGACCCTTTAATATTAAGTTATAATTTTCAAACTCGGTCCCAAGGTAGGTCTCTATGGTCCAATCATGCCTGCCGAAGGAAATTTTTATATGTTAATTAGGAGGGCCCCAGTGGGGGTCGATTGCATAGGCAACCGAAAAAAGGCTTGTGAAGCGAAATTGTTTCTTTCGTTCCGTACCGCATTGGTCTGGTGGTAGGACACCTGACTGGCAAGTCCAGGCTGGAGGAAGGGGTCGGGAGTTCGAATCCCAGCTGCGGACACTTTTTCAAAAAAATTTCTTTTTTTTCTTTCGTTTGTTTATTTTACATTATATTATTTTTTAGATGTGTTTTTCAATATTCTGGAGGGTAATGCATGTAGGAAATGTTTTTTGTAATTAAGAAAATGGGAAAAAACTGGAAAAATCTAGGAAAATCAGTTTATTTGTTATTTTTCGTCTCCTTTTGCAACATTTTAGGTAGTCTATCATGCATAAGGTGTTTTGACTATAAAATCAAGCATCTTTCTTTGTTAAAGAACACTTTTTGGAATAATAAAAATAAAAATAAAAAAAAGTCGAAATGTCGAGAATAAGGTTCAGACTTCGAGACCTCTCAGCTCCTTTTAATATTAAGTTATAATTTTCAAACTCTTTCCCTAGGTAGGCCTCTTTGGTCCAATCATGCTTGCCGAAGGAATTTTTTATATGTTAATTAAGAGGGCCCCAGTGGGGCCCTAAAAGTCTATTGCATAGGTAACCGAGAAAGGGCTTTTGAAGGGAAATTGTTTTTTTCTCTCCGTACCGCCTTGGTCTGGTGGAAGGAATCCTGACTGGCAAGTCCAGGCTGTAGGGAGGGGTCGGGGGTTCGAATACCAGCTACGGCAACTTTTTCAAAAAAATTTCTTTTTATGTTTGTTTGTTTATTTTACATTATATTATTTTTTATATGTGCTTTTCGATATTGTGGAGGGTCCTGCAAGTAGGAAATTTTTTTTAATTAGGAAAATGGGAAAAAACTGGAAAAATCTAGGAAAATCAGTTTATTTGTTATTTTTCGACTCCTTTTGCAACATTTTAGGTAGTCTATCATGCATAAGGTTTTCTGTGTATAAAATCAAACATTTGCAACATTTTAGGTAGTCTATCATGCACAAGGTGTTCTGTGTATAAAATCAAGCATCTTTCTTTCTTAAAGAACTTTTTTGGAAAACTAAAAAAAATTTTTTAAAAGTCGATTTCGAAAAAAAGGTTCAGGCCTTGAGACCTCCTAGCTCCCTTTAATATTAAGTTATAATTTTCAAACTCGGTCCCAAGGTAGGCCTCTATGGTCCGATGATGCCTGATGAAGGAAATTTTTATATGTTAATTAGGAGATCCCCAGTGGGCCCCTAAAGGTCTATTGCATAGGTAACCGAGAAAGGGCCTTTGAAGCGAAATTGTTTCTTTCTTTCCGTACCGCATTGGTCTGGTGGTAGGACACCTGACTGGCAAGTCGAGGCGGGAGGGAGGTGTCGGGGTATTCGAATCCCTGCTGCGGACACTTCATCAAAAAAATTTCTTTTTTTTCTTTCTTTTGTTTATTTTACATTATATTATTTTTTAACATGTGTTTTTCGATATTCTGGAGGTTCCTGCATGTAGGATTTCTTTTTTTACTAGTAAAATGGGAAAAAACTGGAAAAATCTAGGAAAATCAGCTTATTTGTTATTTTTCAACTCCTTTTGCAACATTTTAGGTAGTCTATCATGCATATGGTGTTCTGTGCATAAAATTTTATTAAAGATCACTTTTTGGAATAATAATAAAAATAAAAATAAAAAGTCAAAATGTCGAGAATAAGGTTCAGGCTTCGAGACCTCCTAACTCCCTTTAATATTAAGTTATAATTTTCAAACTCGGTACCAAGGTAGGACTCTATGGTTCAATCATGCCTGTTGAAGGAAAATTTTATATGTTAATTAGGAGATACCCAGTGGGGCCCTAAAGGTCTATTGCATAGGTAACCCAGAAAGGGCTTTTGAAGCGAAATTGTTTCTTTCTTTCCGTACCGCCTTGATCTGGTGGTAGGACCTCTGACTGGCAAGGGCTTTTTCCCAGCTGCAGACACTTTTTCAAAAAAAATTCTTTTTTTTCTTTCTTTTATTTATTTTACATTATATTATTCAGATGTGTTTTTCGATATTCTGGAGGTTCCTGCATGTAGGAAATTTTTTTTTAAATTAGTAAAATGGGAAAAAACTGGAAAAATCTAGGAAAATCAGTTCATTTGTTATTTTTCGACTCCTCTTGCAAAATTTTAGGTAATCTAACATGCATAAGGTGTTCCGTGTATAAAATTCAGCATCTTTCTTTGTAAATAATAATAAAACTTTTTTGGAATAATAATAACTTTTGGAATAATAATAAAATTTTTTTTAAAAAGTCGAAATGTCGAGAATAAGGTGCAGGCTTCGAGACCTCCTAGCTCCCTTTAATATTAAGTTATAATTTTCAAACTCGGTCCCAAGGTAGGTCTCTATGGTCCAATCATGCCTGCCTAAGGAACTTTTTATATGTTAATTAGGAGGGCCCCAGTGGGGGTCGATTGCATAGGTAACCGAAAAAAGGCTTGTGAAGCGAAATTGTTTCTTTCGTTCCGTACCGCATTGGTCTGGTGGTAGGACACCTGACTGGCAAGTCCAGGCTGGAGGAAGGGGTCGGGAGTTCGAATCCCAGCTGCGGACACTTTTTCAAAAAAATTTCTTTTTTTTCTTTTTTATTTTGTTTATTTTACATTATATTATTTTTTAGATGTGTTTTTCAATATTCTGGAGGGTAATGCATGTAGGAAATGTTTTTCTAATTAAGAAAATGGGAAAAAACTGGAAAAATCTAGGAAAATCAGTTTATTTGTTATTTTTCGTCTCCTTTTGCAACATTTTAGGTAGTCTATCATGCATAAGGTGTTCTGACTATAAAATCAAGCATCTTTCTTTGTTAAAGAACACTTTTTGAAATAATAATAAAAAAAATTTAAAAGAAGTCGAATTTCGAGAAAATATTTCAGGCTTCGAGACCTCCTAGCTCCCTTTAATATTAAGTTATAATTTTCAAACTCGGTCCCAAGGTAGGTCTCTATGGTCCAATCATGTCTGCAGAAGGAAATTTTTATATGTTATTCAGGAGGGCTCCATTGGTGCTCTAAAGGTCTATTGTATAGGTAACTGAGAAAGGGCTTTTGAAGCGAAATTGTTTCTTTCTTTCCGCACCGCCTTGGTGTGTTGGTAGGACACCTGACTGGCAAGTCGAGGCTGGAGCCAGGGGTCGGGGGTTCGAATCCCAGCTGCAGACACTTTTTCAAAAAAATTTCTTTTTTTTCTTTCTTTTGTTTATTTTACATTATACTATTTTTTAAGATGTGTTTTTCGATATTCTGGAGGTTCCTGCATGTAGGAAATTTTTTTTTAATTAGTAAAATGGGAAAAAACAGGAAAAATCTAGGAAAATCAGTTTGTTTGTTATTTTTCGACTCCTTTTGCAACATTTTAGGTAGTCTATTATGCATGAGGTGTTCTGTGCATAAAATTTTTGTTAAGAAACACTTTTTGGAATAATAATAAAAGTAAAAATAAAAAGTCAAAATGTCCAGAATAAGGTTCAGGCTTCAAAACCACCTAACTCCCTTTAATATTAAGTTATAATTTTCAAACTCGCTTCCAAGGTAGGCCTCTATGGTCCAATCATGTCTGCGGAAGGAAATTTTTATATGTTAATTAGGAGGTCCCCAGTGGTGCTCTAAAGTTCTATTGTATAGGTAACTGAGGAAGGGCTTTTCAAGCGAAATTGTTTTTTTATTTTCGTACCGCCTTGGTCTGGCGGTAGGAAACCTGACTGACAAGTCGAGGCTGGAGCCAGGGGTCGGGGGTTCGAATCCCAGCTGCGGACACTTTATCAAAAAAAAATTTTTCTTTCTTTCTTTTGTTTATTTTACTTTATATTATTTTTTAGATGTGTTTTTCGATATTCTAGAGGGTCCTGCATGTAGGAAATTTTTTTATTATTAGGAAAATGGGAAAAAAACTAGAAAAATCTAGGAAAATCGGTTAATTTGTTATTTTTCGTCTCCTTTTGCAACATTTTAGGTAGTCTATCATGCATAAGGTGTTCTGTGTATAAAATCAAGCATCTTTCTTTGTTAAAGAACACTTTTTGGAATAATAATAAAAAAATTTAAAAAAAGTCGAATTTCGAGATTAAGGTTCAGTTTTCGGGACCTACTAGCTCCCTTTAATATTAAGTTATAATTTTCAAACTCGGTCCCAAGGTAGGATTTTATGGTCCAATCATGCCTGCTGAAGGAAATTTTTATATGTTAATTAGGAGGGCCCCAGTGGGGCCCTAAAGGTCTATTGCATAGGTAACCGAGAAAGGGTTTTGGAAGGGAAATTGTTTCTTTCTCCCCGCACTGCCTTGGTCTGGTGGTAGGAAACCTGACTGGCAAGTCCAGGTAGGAGGGAGGGGTCGGGTGTTCAAATCCCAGCTTAAGACACTTTTTCAAAAAATTTCTTTTTTTCTTTCTTTTGTTTATTTTACATTATATTATTTTTTAAGATGTGTTTTTCGATATTCTGGAGGTTCCTGCATGTAGGAAATTTTTTTTTAATTAGTAAAATGGGAAAAAACAGGAAAAATCTAGGAAAATCAGTTTGTTTGTTATTTTTCGACTCCTTTTGCAACATTTTAGGTAGTCTATTATGCATAATATGTTCTGTGCATAGAATTTTGTTAAAGAACACTTTTTGGAATAATAATAAAAGTAAAAATAAAAGGTCAAAATGTCGAGAATAAGGTTCAGGCTTCGAGACCACCTAACTCACTTTAATATTAAGTTATAATTTTCAAACTCGCTTCCAAGGTAGGCCTCTATGGTCCAATCATTTCTGACGAAGGAAATTTTTATATGTTAATTAGGAGGACCCCAGTGGTGCTCTAAAGGTCTTTTGTATAGGTAACCGAGAAAGGGCTTTTGAAGCGAAATTCTTCTTTCTTTCCGTACCGCCTTGGTCTGGTGGTAGGACAGCTGACTGGCGGACATTTTTTCAAAAAAAGTTTTTTTTTCATTTCTTTTGTTTATTATACATATATTATTTTTTAGTTGTGTTTTTCAATATTCTGGAGGGTCCTGCATGTAGGAAATTTTTTTTTAATTAGGAAAATGGGAAAAAACTGGAAAAATCTAGGGTAATCAGTTTATTTGTTATTTTTTGTCTCCTTTTGCAACATTTTAGGTAGTCTATCATGCATAAGGTGTTCTGTATATAAAATCAAGCATGTTTCTTTGTTAAAGAACACTTTTTGGAATAAAAATAAAAAAATTTTAAAAAAGTCAAATTTCGAGAAAAAGGTTCAGGCTTCGAGACCTCCTAGCTCCCTTTAATATTAAGTTATAATTTTCAAACTCGGTACCAAAGTAGGTCTCTATAGTCAAATCATGCCTGCAGAAGGAAATTTTTATATGTTAATTAGAAGGGCCCCAGTGGGGCCCTAATGGTCTATTGCATAGGTAACCGAGAAAGGGCTTTTGAAGCGAAATTGTTTCTTTCTTTCCGTGCCGCCTGGGTCTGGTGGTAGGACACCTGACTGGCAAGTCGAGGCTGGAGGGAGGGGTCGGGGGTTCGAATCCCAGCTGCGGAAACTTTTTCAAAAAAAAATTCTTTGTTTTCTTTCTTTTGTTTATTTTACATTATATTATTTTTTAACATGTGTTTTTCGATATTCTGGAGGTTCCTGCATGTAGGAAATTTTTTTTATCTAATAAAATGGGAAAAAACTGGAAAAATCTAGAAAAATCAGCTTATTTGTTATTTTTCGACTCCTTTTGCAACATTTTAGGTAGTCTATCATGCATATGGTGTTCTGTGCATAAAATTTTGTTTTTACTTTGTTGAAATAATTGTTTGTTGTTGTTGTTGTTGAAACTAAAGAATATATAATAAATAAAAAAGTTTAATTTTACATAAAATTACCATCTAAAAATATAATAAAATATAGGACAAAATTACTATAAAAAAAACTAGTAGTTTTGAAAAAAAAAGCTTTTAAGAAATCTTGCAATTTATTATATCCTCAAAGAATTCATTTTAGAATAGACTATTAATATTGTTAAATACATACCATAGTAAAACATGAAACAAAAAAGTAATTTTCTCCACACTCTAGAAATTATAGCAAGCTATAATAATAATAACAATTAATAATAACAACAATTAATAATATCAAAAATCCAGACATTAATAAAAGCATGAATTGGAATAGAAAATATTATAAAATTCTTAAAAATGAATCTATTACAAAACTGCATGTAAACCTATATTTTTCCCAACCTCAGCCCAATGCAAAATTCACATGCAACATAATATTAATTATTAATACACTTATATATAAAAAATTGCAAAGTTGTGGACATAAGTAAAATCATGCATCGAAAAAGAAAATATTATTAAAAAAATTCTTAAAAGAAAATTATTTATATTTTTTGAGTTATTGTAAAGATTTTTAGCTGGGTCATTTGATTTAATAATATTTAGGTATTTCAAATCAAATTACAATGAAGCCACATGATGCGATCGCAATTGCTCTACACTCAAAAAAAGATACTTTTACAAAAATACACCTAACACACCTAAAAAGATACTTTTCAGCAATTTATTGTATTTTGATAACTTATTTTTATTATATTTGGGCTCTTAATCACTCGGTTTACATAAAATTAGAGTATTTTAAATCAGAATTTGAAATAATCAGAATTTGATTATTGTGCAATTTAGTGACTTCGACAGAATCAAGTGTGATATAATAATGATTTAAGCAGAAAAAATGTAAAAATTTTAAAACAAACTTGTTCTAAAATTTGACTATGAAGGTGAACATCGACAGTTTCTAAGCGATATTCATGTGAAGGGCAACTGTTGTTAAATTATAAAATATTTTGTCAAGATAATGTTCCACACCCAAACACACATATATATATGCTGAAAAACAATACTTACATTAAAAAAAAAAAGAAAAACTATAAACATAGAACACACTTTTTTGAAGAATATGTTTTATATTAAAATTTATAAATGTGTTTCCCTATTGAAGACTTAAATTAAAGCAAACAAGTTTAAAGAGTTCACACATATTCTCACAATATATAAAATATTCTAGTGATTTAATTATATTAGCTTTTTATTCCTAACATAAAAAGAGGCATACAAATAACTGTAAAAAAAATTTTAGAATTATTTTTTTAAAAAAAACTCCAGCCATTCAATCGAAAGAGGATCATTTTTAAAATTTAGTGTTACTCAAAAATTGGAAAAAGAAAAAACACCTTTTGATTACATGAAAATTAAAAATTATACAGAGTGTATAATTTTTAAAAATACAAAAGCAAATAAACTTCTTTATTATTTAAATGTTTTTCATATTTTTTTAAGTATTCTTAGTTAATACATTTTCGGTTAGATAAGATACAGATTGGCATATCTGTTGCCATAAGACCTATTATTTTAACATATTCTTAACAAAGATATTTGATGCATGATTTTAATAATATTGTATGCAAGCAAAATTAAGTTTTTTTTTAAAAAAAAAACTTTGCAAAAAGAGTCATGTCTGTAAAAGAATGAAAATTCAGAAAACAGTATTTCAATTCTTAAAAAAAATCAGAAAACAAAAACAATGAATTCTATTTAATTTAGGTTAAAAAATTAATAAACTAAATTATTCAGTTGAGTAAATAAATATCTTTAATACAAATAATTATGATAACAGACAAGGCATAATAATAAAAAGAAAAAACTCTTCACAGCTTCATCAACCAAACAGAACACTCAAATATGATTTCTTTTCGAAACCATCCACTCATTCCTATTGTAAAAAAACGTAAATAAGTGCTGACAAATATGACATCAATTTAAGGACAGCGGTACTTAGTTAAAAAAAGAAAGTTTTTTTTATTAGATGATTCTTATAATCTTTATAGAATCTTTCTAGAGTATTTAACACTCCCAGCATAAAACATGACAGAGTAGAAGAGAAACATTTTAGGGTTTATTTAAAGAACCACTGTACTTTATGCTTCCTCAAACTTAACACTTAAAATACTACTTTTCTAAAATACTATCAAAACTTATTAATAAATATTATTGTGAATACTACTTTTCTTTTTCTTCTTATAATATTATATTTTTGAACTTGGAAAGTATTTACTTAATGTTCTTTTAATACACAAAAATTATGTAAACTTGTAACATCTTCAAGAAAAAAATATTTTTCACTCAGACACCAAATGGCACTAAATTATGAAAATGACTCAACAGCAAAAGAAATATATAAATTATAGAAACATTTATTGTATGTCAGTTTGGAATTCAAAGATTAATACCTAAGCTTCATTCATATAAACAAATTATACGAACTGATTGAGATACTTACACTTAACACTAACAAAGTGGTTAAGCAAGTGAAGTGATGGAAATCTGAAAAATTAAATTCTTTTCTGCCAAATTTGAATGGATTTCTATCATCTAATTGCAAATGATAATGGCAGTATATAAACGGATCTCAGTTTCTACATCATTAAAAGAGGATCAAGCAAATGCTAGAAAAATAATATTGATCAAATTATCTTCAGATTCTTCATGATATTAAAATAGAAAAACAATAGATTTTAATTTCAGTGTTTTTACTGATAACAGAGAACACTGACAAAAATGAACCGAATAAAGCTGCAAAATGTTTTTATATAAGCATGATATTTACATATAATCTAGTGAAAAAATTGTTTAGTAAATATCAACATTGTACTGTTTAAAAATATTTAACGTAATTAACAAATTTCATAAGTTAATAGAAAGTAATAATTGAAGAACTAGTTTTTTGAGTTAATTAAATCAAAATTACTCAAGTTATTCTAGAGTGGAAAAAAATTCAATTTTTAAAACAAACCCTTATTCTCATATACTACAGGGTTCATAAAGAGATCAGAAGAAAAAATCTAAGGAGTATCCAAGGAGTCCAAAATTTTAAGGACTAATCAGAATTTTAAAAACTTTGTGTAAAAGATAACTAGACAGTTTTTTTTTTTTTTTAAATGCAGTTATTATATAAAAAGCAGTTATTATATGGAACTTGGAAAAATTTATATTTTCCATATTTTTTTCTAGCCCTTTTGAAATAAATTTTGACTTTGTCAAACTTCATCAAGAAAAATAAATAATGTTATCACTTTTACATATATACATTTTACAGTTTCAAATATTTCAATAAAAATTTTGTTAAAAAATAGATATTAAAGATTAATATAAAAACCTACCAATCTTATATTTTTAAATTTGAATACATAAGAAAATCTAAGGCATTTTATACAAAAAAAAAATATCACAGTAAATGATTAATTAAGTTTACTTGTAACATATAAAATTAAAATTATTTGCTGGTATTTTTTTTCTTCTAACTCTTTCAATTCAATTTCTATTTTTTTTAAAGTTTTTCTTAAACTATTAGATTTTGAAAGCTAAGTCATATTTGATTAGCTAAGTCATATAATTTAGTGGGACAGCAAATTTATCAGCTGACTTAGTAAGTTCATTGATGCAACGCAATAATCTAAGGAGTTTCTAAGGCCTAATTAGGAAATATAAGTAGTTCCAAATACTCCTTGGAGACTTTTTTATTTCCAAGGAGTATAAGGAGTCGCTGCATATACAAAAGAGATAACCTAAATTTTATTTTCTTAAATAAAAAAAAGAGAATGCATATTTTTCTTCAAAATATATAACAAATGAAATAACTATTCCTTTAATAAAAACTTGAGATATGGTTAAATAGAAGATTTTATGAGGAGTCAGTTGAAACTTAATCTATTTTGTACATAATATAAAATGAGTCAGCTCCAAAGTTTTACTGCACAATGCACAAACTAAAAAAAACACCTAAATTATTTTTGATGTAATCATCAGATTATCATCTAAAATTTAACCTTAATGATTCAAAAAAATAACCTTAAATATGCCAATTAGAGCAGATAATATTTTAAGTAACTAAATCAGACATTTATCTGAATCTCTCTGCATTCTTTTTTCCTCACAGAGTCAAATTCTTAATCTTCAAAGTGGGCATCTGTAAAATATGGCTACAGTAATTTAGTCTGAACAGCCATTTATTTGGCAAGTTAAAGTTAATGTGTTAATTTTAATTTTGGCATATTTCGTCATAGGTTTGGAACTATTTATGCAAATGAAAAAAATTTTTGAAAAGATATGAAACTCATATCTTCAGCCCCATTTTGAAGAATTTGTAGCTTTTGTCACTAAAAATAAAATTATATGAAACAGTAATAGTTCTACCTCTTATTATCAGTAGCATAATGATAAATAAATCTTAGGAGAAATCAATTTCATAGAAACAAGTTCCCACAGTGTCAATCTAAAATATAAATTATTTCAAAAAATATAACAGGGTTTACATATGAAAATTTATGTGTTTTCTTGAGATTTCGATATAATTATATTTAAAAATATTTAGTAACTAGAATGATTGTGAGGAGTGCAATGTTACCAAAATGCACCTTGGATTAAGCTTTCCTATTCATTAGAATGCCCTGTAAAACTTCCTAATATATAAATTGTAATTCTTTCTAAAACAATTATTGAAAAAAATATATATTGATTGAAATTCTTTTTAAAATAGTCAATAATGTTCATAAAACAAATAGAACACAAATGATTTCATAATTTATAACACAGGACACAAATAAAATTAACCTGAGCTAATCTTTATAACATTGTATTTGAGCAATAAAATTTTTTACAAAACTGCTTTTAATTTGTTTGTTTTTAAAATAAATTTTTGAAGGCACATATTAATGAATTTCCTTAAATTAGTAGCCAAATCGAATTTTTAAAAAGTGTGAAATTTATATACACCACATCATTGCCAACTTCAAAAAACTTTTTTATAAGTTTACAAAACAAAACTTTAAAATCATCTATATTTTAATGAGAAAAAAAAAAGATATTTACTTTCTTAATGTTACTTTTGCAATGATACTAATATTACTGTTTTTTTTTTTTTTTTTTTTTTTTTGTTTACTTTTGGTAAGTCTCTTTAAAGAAAATTCTTTATTACCAAATTTTGTTTTTTTAAATTATTATAGTAATACTAAGTTATTAACTACTCAGAAATTATTGCTACTTATTAAAAATAGAAAAATGTAAGATGAGCTATGTTTCCTTAAAAAACAAAATAATAATTAATTTTTTTTTTTTTTTTTAAAGTGATATTAAGACAAGCACACATTATATTTCTTAGCAAGAAAGTGGTTTGGAGAACAAAGGAAATGAAAAGAGAACAATTAATTCATTAGAAAAAATATTTGAATTTTGAACTTTCTAGTTTTAAAGAGAAAAAAACTTTCAAATACTAACTTTCTTTATAGTAAGGTAAATTTTCTTCTAAAATGCAGCAGAGCCTCAAGAGTTGATGAGATGATAATATTGACCAGACACCGACATGCAATGCTGATACCATATACTAGAAAAAAAATTTTACAAGTTAAACAAAGCTACATCAACATTTGTAAGATCTAATATACAAAGCAAAACAGAGCTAATATAAATTACTAAATGATAATAAAAAAACTGCCGCCAGTTTTTTTCTTCTTTTTGGTTGTCTGTTTTGCATTATTTACATTTACATCACATATACCTAACAAATTCTACAACAATGTTACATATCAAACACTCCATAAACCTGATC
Organism: Parasteatoda lunata; assembly: GCA_949128135.1. NCBI lineage: Eukaryota > Metazoa > Arthropoda > Arachnida > Araneae > Theridiidae > Parasteatoda > Parasteatoda lunata. Next base: position 112,687,928 of record OX421970.1, read on the forward strand.
TTAGAAGATAATCAAAATGCATAATTTGTCCAGTTATGGTCATAAACTACTTACGGGTGTCATTTAGATTCTAATCCTGAGCGGCAAATTTCATTGGTGGAAGTTTATGAAAAGAAAGAACCAGGCGTGAAAATTATTTTAAAATGATTTTAATTACATATTATTGCTTATCAATATATTTTCGGAATTTAAATTATGTCAGCACATTTATAATCATTAATGAAATATCTCGGCATAACACTAAATACAGAATTTAATTGAACAGAAAGAAGGATGCAACTGTAGTGTATTTACCACTACAAAAATACAATTTCATTTCACTAGTATATAAAGCATGTTAACTCGATTCTAAGGTGGAGTGCCTTTTCATATCTGAAGGTTGATATTGGCGATAACTTCTCCCCCCACATTGTTGACTGGGTAGTTGTTCTATCATAGTGTTAGATACACTACACAAAAAATAGGGGTGAATTGAATGATAATCATTGAGGTTTTATTAACTAAGGAAGAAAAGAAAACTAGAAATAAGTTGTTACATTTTATTCATTATACTTTGATATAGAATGCTTAACATACTTTTAAAAACACTGAAGAGAGAAGAACAATTAATAAACTTGTTGATCCGTATCCAGATCTAGACAGAACTCTATAGATCTTATTCCCAATCAGAACTTATAGATGAATTTGTCTTACAAAAATTTGAGCTATTATTTCTTTTAACGAATTCATCAGTAAAAGTGGATGGGGCTATTAGCTATGCTGAAATTATTTTTAATAGCATAAAATTAAATTTGTTGGGATCAGTTTGCTAGTTGCTACTGATTATTTTTTAGACACTTTTACACTACTCAGTTGCAAAAAGACACAATATGAGTAGACTTGCGCATAAGCAAAATATAATTGATAGCAAAATATAATTTTACTTTTGGCATGCAGATGATCACTACACAACAGATTCCAGAGCAATGCTTCTGACTTGACACTGCAGACAACACTGTAGCCTCATCACATTCTAGTTCTATCAATTTCTTCCCTGACAAAAAAAATTTCAAGATTCCTGTTGACTGAAATGGTGACAAAGAGAATAGTGGCACACGAGCACTTATGATCATTACAGGAATAGAATAAATAATGAACCATTATAAATCCATGAAAAATATTATTTTCAATTTTAATTTATAAGTTTTTTTTTAGTTCAAAATGTAGAGAAAACATGGAAAAAATTATAGAACAATGAAAAAAGGGAAAAAGTAAAATAATTATAATAAAAATAATAAACATCCGTGAGAAAAAAGGGGAAAAAATTAGCAAAAAGCCTTTAATCTTTTTATCAGCTCACGCGATTATATCCTCAAAAAGGAGTACTTTCTAATATTGTATCAATATAGCCAAAGTAAAATATATCAATACAATAGTGTGTGTGAGGAGCAATTAAAAAAAATCTAAAAAAAATTACAACAAATAAAATAGAACTCATAAAATAAAAATATCACGTAAAGTCAGAAAATAAAATAAAATAAAAAACAGAATAAAACATAAAACGAAATCTATAAAGCAAATAGCAAATTCAAATAAACTTACAGGAACGGGAATTTTTTCAAGAATGATTTAAAATATTTTCATAGCAAGATTGCCAGATTACAAAATATGAAAACAGAAGCTCAAATTGAGGTAAACGCTTAAATAGAGGGTTTTGTTTTATAGTGCATTCTTAATGCAGTACTGAAGTGCGTTTGATTTTTAGTTACCAAGGATGGGCACAAAAATAGATGTGAACAAGGTAATATTATACTGGATAATTTAAAGAAATTAATAATTTTAGAAAATTAACTTTTATTTAAGAAAAAATAAAATAGGAAAAAGAAAAAAAAACATGAATTGCCTGTTTTGCAAATAATTTTACCCATGGATTTGCACATGGTAAAAAATATATAAATTAAGAAAGAAGTTTTTTAGTAAATTTATTTACAATAATATACAGTTAACTAAATGATTTTATATAGAATTTAATTACTTTAGTTGGGTATCCATTGTTTTTTTAATCAAATTTTGAAAGATTTTTTCTATTTGTTTTTTGAATAAATAAACATTACTACATATTCTTTTAATTCTATTCATTTAATTAAAAATGGTATTTAAATAGATGTTCTTAGAATTCTAAGTAACTAGTTTATTTATATTAAAATAATTTCTTTTATCTTAAAATCAACAAAGCAGATATTTTCTTCTTTTATAATATAATACCCAATTAATTTCTTTTATAATACCCAAATCCAAAAAAATTGAAATTAATATTATCATCATGATTACAAAGCAAAATTAATTCCTCAGGGTAAATGTTGTTTAATAAAATAATATAATCAATAAATCTAAAAACAAATTTAATATTAAGAGTATAATTTTTTTTAATAATAATGCAAAAATAAGTTAGCTAAGAGAGATGAAAAATTAGATCCTTGTGGTATTCCATCAATTTAAAGAAAATTATGTTTTTCATTGTAAAGATAATTAATAAAAAGACAAAATATAACTGGAATTTCCCAATAATCAAAATCGCAATTAAGGATCTTTTTAAAATCATAGTAAAATTTCAAAAGGACATCTTTTAGTTTAGAAAGGGGTATGCTATTGAAAAGATCCTGGAAATCAAAAGTCGCAATAAAATTTGTTTTATTATGTTTAATAAATTCTAAAATCGGTTGATTATTAGTGATAATCCAAGAAAAACCTTCCTTAATAATATTGTTAATAATTTTATTTAAGTAGTTAGAGAAAATGGTGTCTGGTTTAGTAAAGTAAGTATTAGTGACATGTGATTGTTCTACATTTTATAGGAATTTTATGAAATTTAGGACTGATAATTAAGTAAGGAAATTGTATATTGCTAATTTTAATTTCTAACCTCTTATATAAAGCCAAAAAAATTTTTATGACAATATTATTATTTAAATTACTAAGTTTAAAATTGTTACTATTTTTAATTCCGTATTTTAAAGTTCAACATAGAGTTTTTTAGAGAAGATTGCATAATTATTGTTAGCTTTGTCTATGGGGTAATTACAAAATTTTTTGTAGTTGCTTAATTGATTGAAAAAATTTTAGAAAAATTTGTTGAATTATTAGAGTTATTTAAATTATCCTTATTATTGAAAACAAAGTTTTTAAAGTAATAATAAACAACCCATTTCCGTTCCTGTAAACATACCTAAAAGTAAAGAGAATCTATTTGATATCTTTAAACAAAAACTATTGAGATCATTAAGAAAGTATTCTAGAACTTTATGAATTAATATATGGGTCTAAAGTTTGTGCCTTTTATTATTAAATTCCTAAGTTCTAAATTAAAATTTTCTATAATATTTAAATTACCAGTAATAATATGTTTATCAACAAAATCAAAATATTTCTCGTCTTTTCAGTGACATTCATAATCGGATACATTGATCCTACCTAAATTTTTGCTTATATCATTATAATTAAATATAGTTCTACCAATAGATTTATTATATTTAAAGCTTTTAATAATGTTAAAACCTTTTAATGGAAATCAATGTTTAAAATTTTCAAAAATATTATGAAATTTGATCTCATTGAAAATAGGGTTTTGAAAGTTAATAACGAAATATTAATTATCCAAATTTTTCTTTTTATTTGGGGAAATTATACTCATTTAAACTTTTACAAGATCGAAACAAAGAATTTATGAAAGAGAATTAATAAAAGAAAAGTTGATAATAAGATCTTGAAGCTTATATATATCATTATTTTTAAGGGAGAAAACAAAATCTTTAATTGGTTTAATATTACAATGCTTATAAAAATCTTTTTCCATATTAGAAATAAAATTTTTATTTGATTTGTCACTATTAAGAGAGTTTTTATTACATCTTGATCCTTGTTTACCTCGATTTGTATGCTTATCTTTAATATATGAAAAAGTGAATAAGTTGAGGACTTATTAAAGTTAATCTGTGTATGTTGAAAGGTATTGCTTAGCCCATACAGCAAAATTGTTTTGTATATAAGTATGTAGTAATTTTCTTTTTGTAGTCTTAAATCTATATCTTCTACTATATCTAAAATCATAATTTTGACACTGCTAAAATTATGTTCTCTAAAATGATTCAATTCAAGATTATTGATAATTTTATTACTGTTTATATCAGAACGGTGTTGATTAATTCGAATATTAAGAGAGTTACTGATTTGTCCAACATATTACATATTACAAAAACCACAGGTTAACATATAAATAACATTTTTAATTTTACAAAAAGATTTGGAGCTATCGTTATTAAGAATTGTATGTTTGTGGTCAATATTAGGGAAAGTTTTGCATCTGTTATCACCACACGCTTTATAAGATGGTAAAATTTCAGACATTGAATGTAATTCATAAAATCTTTTGCTTTCAGAGTAGCAAGATGTCGATTTGAAGGACCTCTCTGAATTAGGCTCTTTGTACCGGGTACAACATGAAGAATAATTTAAATATTGAAAATTTTTCTTTAAATATTGAACATATTTTTTACACTTACAATTAATTATTATAACTGTTTAAATCCATAAAAATAAGCTCATAGAGCAACGCTCTAAACACACACAACATCCCAAACACACGAAATTATAAAAAAGAATTAATAAACGCAAGCAGAGGGAAAATGAAAGTAAGTAAATAGTAGATAATATTAAGTGCTAAGCTGCATTAAATATAATCACTAAAACATAGCATAATAAATAAATACATAAAGGACAACAACAAAAACTTGTTAGAAAAATAAAACTTATAGTTTTTCATAATTTTCTTCTTTTTTTTTTTTTTTTTGTCCTTTTTGTGATTATTTATTATGCTATATTATATATACATATACACACATGGAGAGCATTAATGAAATAACAACAAAATCTACATGCTTGTATCAAGTTTGCTCGTGTGTCAGTGCTATTGTCATACAAATCAGCAACATAAGTAGAGAAGACAGAACGGTGACAATATAAGAAACTGCAGTCAGAAGCATCCTCTATAACCTGAAATAAAATAAATTTAGTATAAATATTATTAATTAGTAAAAATAAGTTTTAAAAAGCTGACAAAAAATAACTTGAAAAGCAAAAGCTAAAAAAAAAAAAATGATTACTTCCTAAGAGAGCACTTATAAAAGCGAGACGAGCTTTAAAATTTATTAATTTTTGCTAATAAAACTGATGGGCTCAAGATACATGGTAGGTAAGCCCTTCAATTAAGTTATTTATAAAATCTAACAAAATCAAGAAAAAAGTCACAAGAAATTTTAAATATAATTTACTCTTAAAAGATTAGATTTTCAAGTAGTTAAAAAATAAGAGATATTTTTTCTAAATGCAACCTGGATATACATACCGTAACATTGCAGAGATACACCATGGAATTTATGGTTTATTAACATTTTTTTCCCCCAATGAGGTGCACAATCAGTCTTCCCGATGAGCAGACCTAGTGCGTTCTCCAGAAGTGGTATCCACTCTTACGACCACCACAATGGGTGAGATACCGTTGGCCATGTTAATTTGGACGTCTAGTTTTTGCCACACTAGATGGCAGCACCGAGACTCTATTTAAATGCTAAAGTGCACTAGGAATTTAATTTTGCCAGAAATGCCAGGAGCCAATAAGGCATTCCAGGGATCTTTTACATGCCGCATAATCATACGACATGGCCGCTGAGGATTTTCTGCATCCCGAAAATCTGGTGTCAGGGCCAGTGATGGTTTATTAACATTAAACCTTAGTATGCGCTGCGTACCTAATGAAGCAGCCTATACAGTATTTGTTTTTGTTTTTTTTTCACTACTTGAGCTAGAAAATTCTATTTTGTTCAATTGATTCTCCAAAATTTCGTTATTATTTTTCCTCTTTTTATCTTTTGCAGCAATCTGTTTTTATAATTTATGATCAATAATAATTTAGAAAATTAACAATGCAGGTGCAAAACAGTTCGCAAGAATGTAACAATAGTGCACCATACATACTACCATTCAACCAAAGAAGTCGTTGATGAATTTCCCTCCAGCAATCACTCAGCTAATAGTCTCTTACAAAGATCGACAGAAGTATGATTAACCTTTTTTTCTGCTGCAGGTGTGAAGAAAAAAGGTGAAAGAAAAATATCCAATCGAATGAGTGGGGTGAAATGGTTAAATCTTAAAGGTCAAGTTTATCCCCACTTTCAGTTGAAGATCAACTTTATTATTTTTACTCTCGAAAATATCCAATTTTCAAATTTAGAGATGATCAAATAAAATGATGAAGCATGATGAGCACGTGGATAAAAGAGGAATGTGCAAACTGCATTTTATTCTACATCTAATGTTTATTTTAACATTTTTGATTTATAACTTGGACATTATAAATTAATTATAAAAGAAATAATGCATTCACAATCATTTTATGCTTTAATTTTGTGCAATTAATCACTTATTTTTATAACTATTTCTTTAAAAAATAGTTTTTAGCTGTTTATCATTTGATAGGTTAAAATTTTAGAAATTTAAAATTAGTAAAAAGAAATGGGACGTGCTCATGATTGTTTAATTGTACAATTTTTTGTCAAAAAAGACATATTTTACTTTATTTAATAATTATTTATATTTTTTAAATCATTGTAATGATTTTTAGCTGGGTTGAATCATTTGATTTAATATTTAGGTATTTCAAATCAAATTACAATAAAGCCAAGTGACGTGATCGCAATTGTTTTACACGAAAAAAATTTTGAACCTTACAAGAAACTTTTAAACAGTCTATTGTATTTTGATAACCTATTTTAATTATATTTGGATTCTTAATCACTTGGTTTACATAAAGTTAGAGTATTTTAAATTGGCATTCATTAACGAAATGCATTTGTGATTGTGTTACATTTGAATTGTAAACAATTGTATGTGGTATAATTTTGCATACATTTGAAAAGTTATGATGAAAATTATCGAATTACATAATTTCTAATTTTAAGTAAGAATGCATACATTAATTTATTGTACATTTAGTAATTATTTTAATGATTTTTAAATGTCTAATTATTTATTTGGTATATAACTTGTTATTTGAAACAGATGTGTTAACTTAGCGACTGATTGCAATAAAATTTTGTGTGGCGTATCTGATGGTCTGGCCTTTCTGATGAAAAACTTTTCCTTTATAGTCAAATTTTACGCATATACCAGGTGCGGGGTATATATCAGGGCTATGTATCTCCCTGAAATTATGGGATTTTTTTTCTTTTATAAAATACTAATCATATATGGTATATACATTACAAACCATTGAATATACAAGGGGCAAATAAATAAATAATACATGAAATACATGTATATAAGAACATTCCAATCATGTCTAATGTTGCATGCTGTAATAATAAAAATTATTACAGCATGCAACATAAAAAATTCATACTAACTTTTCTTTTAAATCACACAAGAAATCACCACATTAAAAAAATTGGCCAGTTCATCATCTTTAAATGAATTCTAAAATAAATGCATACAAAACAATAAGTATATCCATTTGTAACATGATACTAAGTAAACATTAATGAAATTTAAAATAAGTATTAAATAACTTTTTTTTTATGTTATGATGTGAATTCGGATAGAAAAATATAAATAAAGATGCTAAAACTACCTAGCAAGTTTTAGCTCTATACTTTGACAACTAAAAGTGCAATTTAAAATCTTGTTCTACATATTATTTAAAATTTTTAGGTTAATTTGATTTCAAGCAAAAGGTTAAATTTACTATTTATTTTAGCAATCATAGCAAATATTTTAATAATGAAAAAAAATTCTAATATGTTAACTAATGCACTTTTTAATGTTAAAATTAAATTTTTAAAAGTCAAAAATGTGGTAGCATACAACTACATTTTTAAAATATAAAAATATAGTGGCATACTAATTTTCACTTTAAAATAAATAGCTTTTAAAAACAGACATTCTATTTTCAAAACAAAATTTTTAAAAAAAGTTATTAAATCTCAGGTATAGAATAATAAGAAAATATACAGAATAGCAAATTGAAAAAAATATCAACTGCCTTTTATTTTGTCTTAAATACAGATTGATATACTGTTTCAAACTTTATTTAGAAATAATCATATCTATTTTGTAAATTTCATTGCATAAGAATAGTTATCATTAAAATTAACTATATTGATTTTATTGTATCATTAAAATTAATTTATTTGACTATGAGAATTTTTATGAGAATACCATTCTTAATGTTAGTGTACACATTCCCATTAACACAAAATTTTCCTTTTAAAATATAAAAATATTTCGTTTTTATTTCACATATTTTGCCAATATAACATTCGAATTTATAAAGTAGGAGAAAATTAAACAATATATTAACAATATATCATATTATTTATCAAAAGTAATATAATCTAATTAGCCAGAAAGAGTATATATGCAATAATATATCAAAAAATACTGATCGTAATGCAACATTTGAACTATGTTCAAAATACTTCTAGAAGAATGGAAAAATAAAGAAAGCTTTCAAATGAATTTATGACGGATTTTATTCGTTAGTTGAAGAGGCAATAATTAACTTTTAGTATTGATGAAAGTGTATGGGGCTGGGGCCAACAATGTTATAGATATAAATTTATGATTTTATTTATTTATTTATTTGCTGATTTTAGTTATTTGAAAATAATATTTAATAAATTTATTTTAAAACAATAATGCTAGGGAATTTAAACGCCTTTTGGCATACCAAATGTGGTAGTTAACTATAACCTAAGAAGATTCCAATATGATTTTGTAAAAATTTCTTTTTTTTTCAACTTATCTTATTTTATCAGAAATTCCTATTACAAACTCTAGGGTTACTTAAATATAGATTTTAGATTAACAAAATAAAAAAAAATATTTATTAAATTGATTTAAATGTTTAAAAACCTGAAGACAAAAAACTTTCTTAATTGAGTTTACACAGAATTTACATTAAAATATTTTTAAATAAATAGGATTGAGAACAATTTTATGAAACAAGGACTTTGTAACAAGAAAATTGATTGGTTTTCAATTATCTGTTTTATTAAAAAATATATAAAATTATATATATATTTTATCCAGTCAAAAACCATACGTTATATGGTCAAATTGAACAAGCTGACATGTGGGGGATAACATTGAAATATTACACATATTGAGCATATTTAATATATAGAATTTAAACAAATATGAGAAATGACAAAAGAGACTTTAATCATAAGATTAGTGTTTTGCAATTTTAGTGTAAGTTAAATAGACCTTTTTTAAAAAATTCTTAATTAAAAACCCAATGACTACGACTTTTTTAAATACTTGCAATTTAAAAATAAATATATAACTGGAAAGTCATAATTTTTGAAAAAAGCAATATATGCTATGAAATAAACATCCATATTGCCAATTTGGAAAGATAATTAAGATGCATAATTTTTCAGAATGAGGTTTGTAGACTGAAAAGTTTAAGAAAAACATGAAACAGCTATAACAATGCTCAACATTGTGTTAAATATTTTCAAAACTATTGATTCAGAAATGCATGCTCTTTGAAACGTTTTGATCCAAATAAAAACATTTATAGCTACCAATGTAGATAGGAAATAATCCAGTAGATTTTACAAAAAAAATATATATTTCACGGTAATTGTCGCAAAATCTACTAAATATTTTACACATAGAGAATTTTAGGGATTTTTATAGTTGTCAAAATAGAAAAACTGCAATATTTTCCAAATATGATTAAGTTATTTATTATGTTTACTTATATTTTTGAAAAGTAGTAGGCATTTAATTCATCAAAGGTAGTTAAAAGATTATTTAAAAAGGAAGTTCTGAATGAAAATAAACTTAACATTTTAGAGCCAAAAAAAGTTTTAGACTGATTTTAATAAATGAAGCTCACTTCATTATGTATTAGTAACACTTATTAAAATATTCAAGAAAGCAGTAATCTGTGCAAAAATTCTACTTCAACAGGGATTTTTTAAGGAAACTTACTCAATTATAGGGAATTTTCTAAAATATACAAAAACCAGGAGGATTTTTATGAAACCAGTAGAAACTGGCAAAATCCAGTAGAGTTGGCAGCAATGAACATGTTAATTTAAAAAAATTCAATTTTCAACCAAACTCTACTCATAGCACCAACTACTCATTTTGAGAGAGATATCAGTAGTTTAATTCAAATAATATGCTAATTAAAATTATTTGTAAATATATATATCCAGTATATATTAACAAAATATAAATATATTAAAATCCAGTTACTCAAAAATGCAGTTGTTATGGACTTATTCACCATTTTATGTAATTCTATAATTCAAATAAAATAAAATGAATAATAACATGTTTTTCTTTTAACTGAAATGTGAAGTAGCACTACTATTTGCACTCCTAAAGACAACCAAATAAGCAACCAGTTTTCTTTCTTTTGCACACTTAAACTCACACTTTATAATCAAATAAAAATAATATTGCGAAAGTTTTTTAATTCATTCTTATGCAAAGCTCTTTGCAATATTTCTTTATTTTCAATGGCACATTAAAAGACAATTGAATATGAAAAAGGGCAACAATAAATCTATAAGTGAGAAGAACAGGGCAATGCAATATTTAGTACTAAATTACTTTTAAAACTTTAGAATGAGTTCAAATGGAAAGAGAACTTATGGAGCAAGATGGAACTAGACATTAATAATGTCTTTTATTGTTATATAAAATTATTCCACTGCTATCATACATATGAATAATTCTAACAATACACACATAATATATAAATAAGTATATTTATTTATGTCGAAAAAAAAACCCTTGAAAAATTATGAGATATTTTTAAATATTACGATGAAATTCAATTCAACAAATTACTGAATTTATAAAGGAACTCAAAACATAAATATTCATTCAATTTGATATTTTAAGGAATTGCATACCTGGAATTCAAAGATTTTTCAGCTAGTACAAGAACAGATATGTCGACGTTCACTATACTTTTTGTCAGAAACTAATCCTTTCTGTAAAAAAAATAAGTAGTACATTAAAAGATATCTTAATTTCTAAAGCCTAAATAAAAACATAACTTTTAATCAGAAAATAAGCATTCATGATACTTTAATGTAATTGGTATAAGGTTTAAGATATATATATATATATATATATATATATATATATATATATATATATATATATATATATATATATATATATATATATATATATATATATATATAAGATTATAGTCAATATTATTTTTATTAACAGTTTTTAAACGAGTTTCACAATCAACTGAGTTTGCATTTTTTTCCTTCAAAAATATAGTTATCTGCTAAAACATAGATAACAACTATACATTTTCTTGGAGTACCACATAAAATTAATATTACCTTTGTAGTAATGAGCTGCGATAGCTCAACAGTTAAAAGCACTGGACAGCATCATAAAGAACTAGAGTACAACAGCTGATGGCTATTTGAAGTCTACTCAGCTTAAGATTGATAGATACCAGCTTTTTTGAGAAGTTAAAACGACTGGTGCAGTAATGCTGACCACATTGCAACTATCAGGCTGTTGATCACAAAATTGTGAAGCCTCAATCTCCATGACCTCTTTGGCCCACAATGGGCTGTTGCGAGAATATTTTACTTAACTTTGTAGTCATATAGAATAAATTAGGTATCCTCTACATGAGTGTGTTGGAAATAAAAATATATTCTATTTTTATTCAGGTCTAGTTTTTCAGGTTTGAACACTAGTTATTCTAGATTGGTTGACTCAGTTATTTTTGAAAATATATGAATAGATATATTCTAAAAACACTTGTCATCTAAAAATAATCTAATAATATTACAATAAAAATTTTAGTTTATTATTAGCTGAAAATCTTATACAAGTTTTGCTTAAATTTATTTCATTTTATTTTTACTTAAAACTATGAAGATAATATTACATCATGGTTTTCATTTAGCTGTATATAAAATATAAAAATCAAATTTTCATTAGTTTATTTTTTTAAATAAAGATTTACAAAACTTAAAATAGTTCATACCTTTCTATGATGATTATTGTCAAAGCAAGGTGTCCTAAATGTTCTAGCCCCCACCCCACCCAATATGATTCATTAATAACAACTGAATGACGGTTCCTTCAATTCCCTATATTTAAAAAAAATTACTTAATTTGAAATTTAAAAAAAAGCAGTTTTAATAGCAATTTATAAATAGAAAATAAAAATCGAATATTTTAATATTGAGTAGAATTAACAATTTTATATTATATATATATATATATATAATTTTAAAAAATTAGAGATCCATATAGAGCTTGCTTGAGTATGCAAATTATAAAAATTAATGCCAATATGCTATATATCATACAACTAGATTACACAACAAAAAACAGTTTATGTGAACTATCAACTCTTTCATAGAAAAACAAAAAAAGTGAATATATAACTATAGATTATTAGATATAATATAAACAAGTGGTTTTGCAGCAATATGGCTTCCTTTAAAATAGACTACTGGTTGTGAAAAAATTTATGGTTTCCAAACTTTTTTTAAAAAAGTAATGTTAAAAACGTTAAATGTGCAATACTTTTTAATTTAATGCTTATGCGGTGCTTATGCATACTGCTTTGTTTTTTGCAGGACAAAGCAAAAAAGAAACTTTGTAATTTTTTCAAAGCAATTTATAAACCACAGCAGTTATTATTGTCTCCAAAAAGGACAACATTTAACTGTGTCAAAAAGCTGTGCTCTATTATAGGTGGTTTTAAAAATTAGAGAAATTAACAATTCATGAAAAAGTCATAATAATGAATGACGTCCAAAAAGATAAACAATCAACTAAAAAAATTATAGAGTATAGAGCTGATAGTAAAATTATTAAACATTGCCTAAAGTTGATACCAGAATGGACAGATATACAAGTTTTATAGATGTAGTGTTAAAAAATTAGTTTTTTAACATACATACAAATTATCTATTTTGTTTCTTTTATCAAATAGGACCGTACTACTTTTACCAAACAAATAATTCTTTGTTCACATTTTGCAATTTTTTACTGATATAAAATGAGCATGACCAAGCCAGTCGCTAACCGATTCGAGAGGGGGGGGGGGTGTCGAAGTTTATTTTGCCGACTGTCATATATATATATATATATATATATATATATGTATATATATATATGGCTAATTTTCTCAATTTGTATATGGCTAAAGCTTGATGATCAAAGGTAAAACAAAACAAATAAAAGAGTTCAAATGCGGCACAAAACTTGAGCTTCCAAAAATTATTTTGAAATCATCTCGACTAGTTATAAACATAATGCTATTCATCGAAATAATTTTTACAGCACTTAAAAATGCAACCGCCGTAGGTGAAAAATGTGGTATTATTGATAACTAAATAGTAGCAGTAATTATTCAAAATAATACAAAGAAAATATAGTTTTTACATTTCTATTACTTTTAATTATTAAAATGGTAACGAAATATTAAAGTAAAAAACTATTTTTGAATAGACTGAAACTTATTCAATTAAAATAAGTTTTCAGTAATAGTAAGCAATAATTATTTGTGGAAATAATTTTAAAAAATGAAGTTGTAAATTTAAATGTTTTTCAATTTAACTTTGAAATACTTTTTACTTTATATTTAAATATTTTTTGAAAAATCACTTAGTAATTAAAATGTATCTTTCGTTTCATGTAAACTTAGTTACCATAAGCTAATTAGAGCAACTGTTTGAAGATAAGAAAGTAAGTCATAATCAGCAAATACAGTCTTCTATAAGATATTGATTCAAAATAAAATTCATTCAAAAGTAAATTAGACTTTCATTTTTAAAGAAATAAGAAGAATGTAGAAAAACATTGAAAATATTTGCCATTTAAATTATAAACGAAGAAATTCACATAAAAATGATAAAAAGTTAAGATGTTATCAAAGTTACGTTATATTAATTATATTAGCTACGTAATTTTACTTCGACGTTGTTTTAAAAGTGAAAAATATTCTGCCAACTTGTCAAGCTTAATATTGTCAACAATATCTTTTTCTGCTTTGAGTAAAAGCAGTGAATTTAGGTGTTCAGTGGTCATTGTTGTTCGAAGATCAATTTCATCTTGCTGAAAATTCTTTTCATTTATCGAAACTGTCATTGGTGCAGTTAACGCTAATAGATTTAATAATAAAAACTTATGAAAGCATATATGCTAAAATGATTATTCTGCATTTTTAATACAAAACTGTGAATTGAATTTTTACATAATTACAAAATTATTAAGTTTTTTTTATTAATAATTAACTTAAACAAATGAAAAACTGTTAACTTTAGTCAAAAAGATAATATAAAAACATTAAATACATAAAAAATACAACAAAATAGCTAAAAAGAATTATTTATTTAAAAAACTGAAATTTTTCTATTTTTAAACACGTTAAATTTCCAATAAAATTAACATTAGTACATTTTTGTTCATAAAGGATTGCAGTTTGGATTTATAAAAACAAAGCCTACGAACAAATATAGAATTTCATTTGATATTTGAAATTTCAATTAAATAAGATCTATAAAAAATAATTTCAACTGAAAAAATCCAAAAAAAAAAATTTTTTAAAAATACTATTTCAAACACAAAATAAAAAGCTTAGTAAAAAGTAAAAAACGGAAAAAGAATTCCAATTTTCAAAATTCAAATGTGATTTATCTTTTTCTATCCCTAGCTCCTACTAATGAATACAAATAACATAACATTTTTAATTGCTTTTTTTTCTTTCTTTTAATTATTTTACTGCACAAAAGAGATTAAAAAAATAATTTTATCTGCTTCATTAAAATCAACTTTTACCCATATATATATATATATATTTAAAAAAAATCTTTTTCTGAGAAAGTCTCATACCTAAATTTTTAAGCAATAATTGAGGAAATAATTTAATTGGAAAATAATAACACATTTAATGCAATTTAATAATTAAACAATAAGACTGCAAATGATAAATATGTATTCATAAAAAAATTATACTTGCATTCAAAACTTAAGCTGCAACAGATTGGATGATCGTTGGCTTGTGAACGGATTTTCTATTTTATTCAATAATAATATGAATTTATAATATACGCTTTGAGTAACTACCTAAGTACCCGTTCTAGACAGTTAAAGACAGGTCAGTGAAGTAATTGGTGCCACATGTGAATGTGCATTGAGCTCCTTTCTTTTTCTTCTTAACCACATGGACAAAGATATTGTCTTTATTCTTGGAAAAAGTAAGAGAAAACATGAGAAAATATAGCCTAGGGCATTTCTAGCTAACCACTTTTAAAACACCCTCGATTTTTCAAGTTGACAGAAATATTCGGGGCGTTTGTCTGCTGCTTCAAAAGATGGGAGTCACAGCACCATCCTTTTTTTGCGCCTTTTCATAGTGCCTGTAGCGGCTTGATCAATCAGTATTGCCACTATTCCCTGAATATAATTACTCTGAACTCCACAACCATCCACAAATTGTGTGAAATGATTGAAGTGTCGATTCGATTGAGTGTAACTCAATTTAATGTTTCAGAATTCTTGGAATTCTTGAAAAAAAATAATAAAAGCAAAATATAATATTTTATTTTCAAAACAGAAACTTTTATAAAGGTGAATTGAGGATCACATATATGTTTACTATTTTCCATAGAGAATATCAGATTTTGTTGTGATGATTAATTGTTTTAAAGATATGAATTGGTTCCTGAACAATTTATTTTAGGTTAAAAAAAATTTCACTCAAATAATAATCCAATCATCATAGAATTTTAAAAGTGTTATAAACTGAAGGGTTAGTTAACAAATTCTTACAGGTTTCTATAGTTAACAAATTAAATGTTTTTGATTTTTTATTTTTTTAATGTTTAAAGTCCTTTGGAGTTAGTAAAATTCTTCATAGTAGAAAAATAGCTTTTACTAATTAAAAGTATAAATTATTTAATAATTTGTGTTATTTAAACAGAATTTAACAATTTAAATAAGATATTTTAAATAATAAACATACTCTTATTTGTAATTTTACCCCAATATTTTGAAAGAAAAAAATAGTTTGCACCACAGGCACGATTATTTCATTTAAAATTTATTAATTCTTTAAAAAAAATTATGTAAGTTCCTAACTTCCTTTAAAAAAATTACTGAAACCTCTAATAAAGAGTTAATATAATTCAGAGAATTAATATCTGAATTTTATGATACATTATTAGCTAAGTAACAATTAAGGTCAGTAATTTTTTTTTTTTTTACATTTATGAATGTGTAGTTGGAATAATAATACAAGAGAAATGGTTTTCGAGAGTTTGGCTTGTAATATCTGTCATCTTGCTTTGAATTGTCTTAAATGGTTACTCTTGGAAGTTAAAAAAAACTAAATTTAAAAACACATTTCACGAAGAGATTTGACGAGTCGGGTCTGGGATCCCGAAACGGACGAAATTCAGATAACATAAAAATCCGTTTAAATCTCATCACCAATGAAATATCCGACAATGAAAGAATTTCAGCAAAGTCGGGATTTTGGCTTGTATTATCGGTTATCTTGCTTTGAATTATCATAAATGGTTACTCTTGGAGGAGAAAAAAAAACTAAATTTAATAACACATTTCACGACAAAATTTGCCGAGTCGGGTCTGATGGGATCCCGAAATGGATGAAACTCAGATAACATTGAAATCCGTTTAAATCTCATCACCAATGAAAGAATTTCGGCTAAGTCGGGATTTTGGCTTGTATTATTGGTCATCTTGCTTTGAATTATCATAAATGGTTACTCTTGGAGGAGAAAAAAAAACTAAATTTAATAACACATTTCACGACAAAATTTGCCGAGTCGGGTCTGATGGGATCCCGAAATGGATGAAACTCAGATAACATTAAAATCCGTTTAAATCTCATCACCAATGAAATATCCGACAATGAAAGAATTTCGGCAAATCTCACCAGATAACATTGAAATCCGTTTAAATCTCATCGCCAATGAAAAATCCGACAATGAGAGAATTTCGGCAAAGTCGGGATTTTGGCTTTAAAAAAAAGAAAAAAAAAAAAAAAAGGCGGACTCAACCTGAATTTGCCGACTGGATGATATCTCTGGGGGGGGGGGGTGACACATAGAAAAATCTTGTATGTAAAAAGAAGAGCAATTTCATTAAGTTCTTGTATGAAAAGTAAAAAATAAGTCATATCATAGATATGCATGAACATACTACAAAATTTAGCTGAATATGAGACACTCATTTAAGATATTTATAAAATATAAAAAAACTAACGATGGTTGTCTTACATTTAGAAAAATATTATAGCTTGTTCAATTATACAGAAGAAAAAAATTAATCTTTTTTGCTTGTGACTTGAAGATTAAACTCCTGTGAAGCGTGGTGCATAAGGGGTAACAAAAGGCAATGGCTAGCTCACTTTTTATTTTAACCAACATGATTATATTTAAGCACACAGCACATTCACAGATATAACATATATGAAGAAGAAAAAAATAAGGAGCTCTGCATGGCAGGTTGCATCGTTCATCGACTACCACTCACTGAGTCTTTTTTTTTCTTTTCTTTCTTCTAGTTTCTCGCTAGGAGGCGTTGCTAGTTCCAGTTTCTCTACACTCTTAAATAAAAGAACTAAAATTCCTTTGTCATAGTATTACATTATAGAATAAAAACCCTGAATGTGACCATTATAGAATAGAACCCAGAAAAAATTCAGATGAACTCTTATAATTTTAATGAAAGAAAAGATACCTGCAACAATAAAGAGCATTTCCAATTAAGATCTTCAAGCCATTTTCCAGTATCTGTTAAGCTGGAGTCCATTTTAGTCATCCAGTTCCTAGTGAGCATGAAATAGTTCGATACATCTCTGAGACAAAAGAAAATTTAATTAGGTCTAATATGCTACATAATATAAAAAATTAATTTGATTCTCAAACCAATAAGTTTTGCAACATAAGTTTTGCAAATTACACCTTTTTTTCTATTTTATAAATATGTTAAATATAAAAATATTTTGACACCCAAGTTCAATTAATTTTAGGAAAACTTACCAAGGTAGTAAGAAAAGGCAAACCAAAGTTAGTCTTATAATACATTGTAGAAAGTTTATTTTCAAAAAAACAATTAAAAAAATATATATATGCAGCAATTATTTTAAAGGAAATTATAACTAATTAAATTTTAAAGTACATGCCAGCCAGATGCCAGCAAAGTATTAACTAGCAAAATATTCAGAAATCTTTATTGCCTTTAAAATAACAATCATAAGTGAATTTTAGTGTTTTAGTTTCTACGTAATACAATAAAAATATACACACTGGGAAAATCATATTTTGAAAAATATTAAATTCAGAACATTCCACCCACTAACACTTTTGTTTAGAATGTCATGTTATAAATTGTTAGTGAATTTAACAGCAATCTATTTTCAATAAAATTTGTTCAGGGTTCTCTGATTTTTAAACTTAAATTAATTATAATCCATTTAATAATCATTACACACAAACAAAAAGAATAACAATTTTTTTTCAAATATTTGTCTTCAAGTAGACTTTTGAAAAATGAATCCCATCATTAATCTCACCTAAAATTTTAGAAAAGAATTGAAGACTTTAGATAGTTCTTTTTTTCCACCATTTAAAAATGTCTTGTAATGATTGAAATTAAATTTGGCAACTTTTCAAAATTTCTAAACATGATGGAGGAAAAAAAGATGAAATTTAATGTGAATCATGTATATTTTGTTATGGTAATATACACAATGGTACTTTATAACAGATTGGAACTCAGTATTATATTTATGGTACTTTAATACTCTTTTATCCAAAAGCAGAATATATATTCAACATCTTACAGGCCATTCATCGTATGGATAGTTTGTAGTTCATCCTATTGTGAAAACTAAATAACATCGATTAAAAAATGGTTTAAAAATATTAAACAAACATAAAAAAAAACTTTTGTTTGTTCTAAGAAATAGACCAAATTTATGGTTTACTTAGAGTAAGAGCTATCAGCACAGCTTTCCAAAATAAATAATCTTTAACAAATAATCTTTAATTTTTGTAATTTTTTATTCTTAACATGATATTACAAAATACAGAAATAAACCATCAAGTGCCCAGAAATGAGATGAAATTGTTAAGGCAGACATGGATATAATTTTATATTGAGAAATACATAAGTCAGCTTGAAAATTTTTTATTTTGTGTCAATATTTTGTAAAAAAAAAATTCGTTTGTTTTTTACATAATGTAAAGAATTTGTTATCTAAATATCAGTATATTTTATATCAATCTTAAAATTTTATATTAAAAGAAAATTTTAAAAACTTTTACTGTTGATATTAAAAGTTACACACAAGAAATCTCTAATGATTCGTAATTTCTCATTTATGAAGATTTATAAAGAAAACATTTGTATACATTTTTCATTTGTCAGTCAAACATAAATAATATAAATTCTAATTAATGGAGCATTCTTTAATTTTTAAATAAGAGTACATAAGAGAATTTTTAAATTAAAGCATCAATATTAAATTAAAGCAAAATATTTTCCATGTTCTCAAACATTTTTTCCGTCTATAACTGTTACAAAAGAAAAGTTTTTGTAAGAAAAAAGAAGTTATACACTTTTTACCAGATTAAAAATTTAAAAAACAAAGGGTTTTTACATTTGTTTCAACTTGAAACTAAGGTTTTTTTATTAAAAAAAAAAACACAGATAAGATTAATTTATAGTTAAAAGGTATAAAAATGTATACAGAAGGTAATCATAAAATATGAAAGACCGCACATTAAGGTTGAAATCTAAATATTATACATAAAATTTAGTGTGGGTAAAATGCTACAAACAATTAATAGAGTAATAAAAGATTAATCCTTTAACAATTTTCCCTTATCTGAAATTGGGTAGAGCCTTGTTTCCTTCCCAGGAAAAAAAACTTTTTTTTAATTATTTAATGAAAAAACACAGTTTGACAAGTTAATAGAACAAACAAATTTGCTCTTGTGGCTTAACTGTTAAAGGTTTAATACCCTTTTAAGATGATCATATCAATCTTGAACCAAAATAAAAAAAAAATTTAAAATTTATTCATTATCAAAATTTTATTTAGAATTTTGTAGTAATCTAACATAATTTTTAAAAATTTTAGAAATGAAGCATAACATTAAAAGATTTTAAATACTATTGGTAATACTCACTTCAACAGACTTTGATTTTTATTTGATAAATAAGACTGTCTAGAAAGCTTTACAGCATCTCTCAGGGGTGAAAGTTTTAAAATCAGAAGTGTCCCATCCAATAATTTTAAGTAAACAAAAAATTATACATGAATTCTTTTCATAAAAATTGTGAACAAACTTTTCAATAAAAATACACAAAATGCAAATTAGGCTTATAAAAATTCTATATTTATTTTAGCAAAACTATTATTGTTCAGGAGTATAAACAAAAAATGCAAAGTTATTTCAGCACAAATTACCTAAGTTTTTAATGTTTTTCAAACATTTAATTTTCTAATAAAATACATTTTAAGGAAAAGAATAATACTTAGCTAAGTTAATACTTTGTTAATAAATAACAAAAACAATTTTCAAGCTAAACAAAGTTCAATAGTAAAAATAATATTCAACAAAATGTTGATATTTAATAAATGTTAAGTCTACTATGCTTATTAAAATTAAGATATATTGATTAAAAACATATTGCATGTTCACAACTATCTTTACAGTATATCTATACTTATCAATTTTAAAAAGAAAAATTATGAAATTTTAATTACAAACTAAAAACGTTTATCAATTTATATTTAATTAAAAAATTTAAATTTACAATTTTTAAAATAAAAGTACATAAAAAAATAGAGTGAATAATAAAGAGTAATGATTAACTCTTTCAAAAATATTTAGTTATAAAAGAAGATTTTAAATTCTTAGGAGGTTTTTCATAGTCTGAAGAAAAATGTTCACTTTTTTCGGGTAACACTTTGGCAGTATTCCTGCAACCTTCAGAATTTTCAACAGTCACACTATTCTTAACAAACAAAGTATCACAAGAGATTATAGGGAATTTTTTAGAGTATGAAGATAAATGTTCAACAGATCTCTTGTCGGACAACGCGGCTGCATTATTCCTGTAACATTATTCCTTGAAATTAACCCGCACAAGCTCGGAACTTACTGATCGTGACCTTAAACAAGAAGGTGTGAAGTCAACTGTTGCAGTGACGTTTTCCCCTACACACCTTCGGCAATTAGAGAAAACCGGTTCTCTTCTCTGACGTTAACCTATATACGGAACCAGGGAAGCGAAAGAAAGAATAAATCGGTCATTTGGGACTTTTCCCACTGAATCCATCTAACGCATAAAATAAAAATTTAAAAAACGAACTTAGAATTTACATATAATAATATTCAGTTTCGCTCCGTCTTGTGGTTTTTTTAAAAAGACTGAACTCCGTCAAAATATGGAAAACTTTCACCCTTGGCATCTCTTGTACTTCCCATCTACACTTCTTGCTACTTAAGGCACACACACAATCAATTTAGCAGAAACATCAGGAAACCACAAAATATTAGCTATCAGAGGAACCGAAGGAGCCTAAACTATAAAGCACATTTATAGATTTTCAACAACACTCCTCAGTTTCAGTTTCTCTCCTCATCTGGGGATGATAAAGAAAGCGCTGATCGCAAATCTTGGTTGAGTTTTCCAAACACTTAAAGTATTATTAATTGTTTGAAATTTAATTTATGTTTCTTCATTTTTTATTTAGTTTTGCTAAAATTTTTAATTGGATAGACTAAAGTAACAGATTAATTGAATAATTTTGCGATTCATGAAAGTGTATTTAGATAAAATAATTTTAAGTACTGTAAAAACGTTTTAAAAAAATAGTCCATTTTTAAGCATATAATTTAAATAATAATTAAAGAATCTGTTGATTTTCTTTTCTACATAATTGATTCGATTGATTTTTCAGTGATTTCAAAGAATTTACATAAGATAAAGCAGGCAAAAATATTTTTTTGAGAGATACATTTTTTGATGATTATTTTATAGAAATTTTTTGAAACGAACTTATAAAATTATGTGCCAATTTCATTTTTATTATTTCAGATATGTCCAAATTATTATTAAAAATTGCTTGGTTTTTATTTTTGAGATGGTTTTATATTGATGTTATAGAATTTTCTCAGGGCTAAACAAACATCTTGCAAAAGCAAACATTTATTAATTTAGTTTTTTAGTAAAAGAGAAGTTATTTTTCTGACATTATTTCCTTTTTTTTACATTTTTCCAAAACAAATTCTCAAAGTTAAATGCTATTTTCGTAGTTCAAAAATTAATCAAACGTAAAATAAAAATTAACGTTATAAATTCAATTGGATAGCTATTGATTTTAAAAATTTGAATGTTAAACTTTGAAAGAACTGCATTAAAACTGTTTTTCCCATAATACTTTTCAAATAAAAATTATGCTTTTATTGTCCTTTGATGCAATTTTCTAATAAACTCTGCCTCTGTTCAAATAGTAAATTTTAGAAACTTTAACAACTTTTAATAAACTACATTGTCAAAAAAATATTAATAAATTTCTGTATAAAAAAGGCAAGCATAAAAAGTTTAGGAAAACATGACTGAAACATTATTATGAAACAGTTTTAACATTAAAAAATTAAAAAAGAAATCTCAATCTTTAAATTTGGACTAATATGCTGGATAACTACATATTAATAGGAAGAAAAAAAAGGCATACCGTAGCAATTATCATCGGAAGAACACTCTTGCTTCTGCTTCATTAACTCTTGGCCAAATATGACTGACCCCAAAGAGCTGCATAGTTTTACTAACATCAGCTACAGCGGAGTCAATTATTTAGCAATGCATTTTTTGATGACTCAAAGGATGATACTTCACCCACTACTCATAAGGAAGAAACACTCTGGGTTCCATAACATTAAAAGTAATTTTAAATAAACTTAATTATGTATTTTAAACTAAGTCATAGAGCAAGTTGTGCTTACATATATCTTACAGTTATAATATAAGTACAATTCTCAAATTCTAGCACAAGGAAGTATAAATTAATTCACCACACTATAATTTCTTCTTCATCTTTAGAGACCACTAGCTATAAAAATAATTCATGTCTCAAACATGAAATTTATGAATGGCCAAAAATAGAAAATATTAAAGTTCCAGGGCAATGCCAGAAAAATTTAAAGAATCAAAGAAAACTGCAGGTTAATAGATCCTATCACAATTTCTTCTTCACCTTTAAGAGGCACTGGCTATAAAAATAAACAATTATGTCCATTTAATTTCTGAAATATGAAATTCATGAAAGGCAGAAAAATATGATATATAAAAGATCCACGCAAATGCCAGAAAAACATTACAGAAGTAAAAAAGGCAACAGGTCAATACAGCTTATTACAATTTATTTTTCATCTGTAGAGAACGGAAGCTATAAATTTTAAAAGTTCCATTTAAATACAAAATAAAATAAAAAAGTTCCAGGCAAAGCCATAAAAATAAATAATACTTCAAACATGAAATTTATGAATGGCAAAAAATTTAAAATATTAAAGTTCCAGGGCTATGCCAGAAAAATCTAAAGAAGAGGGGAAAAAAAAAAAAACTGCAGGTTAATAGATCCTATCACAATTTCTTTTTCACCTTTAGGAAGCACTGGCTATGAAAATAAACAATTATATTCATTTAATTCCTGAAATATATCTTTAGAGAATTAATTAATGAGTCAAACACAACATTTATGGAAAAAAAATAATAAGTTCCAGGCAAAACCCAGAAAAGTAATCATCATCTCTAGAGACCTCCAGCTGGAAATGAAAATTAATTAATACTTCAAACATAAAATTTATGAATGGCAAAAAAAAAAAGAAAATCTTAAGAAGCAAAGAAAAATTGCAGGTTAATAGATCCTATCACAATTTCTTCTTCACCTTTAGGAAGCGCTGGCTATGAAAATAAATAATTATATTCATTTAATTCCTGAAATATATCTTTAGAGAATTAATTAATGAGTCAAACACAACATTTATGGAAAAAAAATAATAAGTTCCAGGCAAAAGCCAGAAAAGTAATCATCATCTCTAAAGACCTCCAGCTGGAAATGAAAATTAATTAATACTTCAAACATAAAATTTATGAATGGCAAAAAAAAGAAAAATTGCAGGTTAATAGATCCTATCACAATTTCTTCTTCACCTTTAGGAAGCACTGGCTATGAAAATAAACAATTATATTCATTTAATTCCTGAAATATATCTTTAGAGAATTAATTAATGAGTCAAACACAACATTTATGGAAAAAAAATAATAAGTTCCAGGCAAAAGCCAGAAAAGTAATCATCATCTCTAAAGACCTCCAGCTGGAAATGAAAATTAATTAATACTTCAAACATAAAATTTATGAATGGCAAAAAAAAGAAAAATTGCAGGTTAATAGATCCTATCACAATTTCTTCTTCACCTTTAGGAAGCACTGGCTATGAAAATAAACAATTATATTCATTTAATTCCTGAAATATATCTTTAGAGAATTAATTAATGAGTCAAACACAACATTTATGGAAAAAAAAATAATAAGTTCCAGGCAAAAGCCAGAAAAGTAATCATCATCTCTAAAGACCTCCAGCTGGAAATGAAAATTAATTAATACTTCAAACATAAAATTTATGAATGGCAAAAAAAAAAGAAAATCTTAAGAAGCAAAGAAAAATTGCAGGTTAATAGATCCTATCACAATTTCTTCTTCACCTTTAGGAAGCGCTGGCTATGAAAATAAATAATTATATTCATTTAATTCCTGAAATATATCTTTAGAGAATTAATTAATGAGTCAAACACAACATTTATGGAAAAAAAATAATAAGTTCCAGGCAAAAGCCAGAAAAGTAATCATCATCTCTAAAGACCTCCAGCTGGAAATGAAAATTAATTAATACTTCAAACATAAAATTTATGAATGGCAAAAAAAAGAAAAATTGCAGGTTAATAGATCCTATCACAATTTCTTCTTCACCTTTAGGAAGCACTGGCTATGAAAATAAACAATTATATTCATTTAATTCCTGAAATATATCTTTAGAGAATTAATTAATGAGTCAAACACAACATTTATGGAAAAAAAAATAATAAGTTCCAGGCAAAAGCCAGAAAAGTAATCATCATCTCTAAAGACCTCCAGCTAGAAATGAAAATTAATTAATACTTCAAACATAAAATTTATGAATGGCAAAAAAAAAGAAAATCTTAAGAAGCAAATAAAAATTGCAGGTTAATAGATCCTATCACAATTTCTTCTTCACCTTTAGGAAGCACTGGCTATGAAAATAAACAATTATATTCATTTAATTCCTGAAATATATCTTTAGAGAATTAATTAATGAGTCAAACACAACATTTATGGAAAAAAAAATAATAAGTTCCAGGCAAAAGCCAGAGAAGTAATCATCATCTCTAAAGACCTCCAGCTAGAAATGAAAATTAATTAATACTTCAAACATAAAATTTATGAATGGCAAAAAAAAGAAAATCTTAAGAAGCAAAGAAAAATTGCAGGTTAATAGATCCTATCACAATTTCTTCTTCACCTTTAGGAAGCACTGGCTATGAAAATAAACAATTATATTTATTTAATTCCTGAAATATATCATTGGAAAATTAATTAATAAGTCAAACACAACATGTATGAAAATGAAAAAAAAAAAAAAAGTTCCAGGCAAAAGCCAGAAAAGTAACCATCATCTGTAAAGACCATCAGCTAGAAATGAAAATTTATTTATACTTGAAACATAAAAGTTATGAATGGCAAAAAAAAAAAAAATCTTAAGAAGCAAAGAAAAACTGCAGGTTATCCTATCACAATTTCTTCTTCACCTTTAGGAAGCACTGGCTATGAAAACAAACAATTATATTTATTTAATTCCTGAAATATGAGTAATTTCTGACATATATCTTTAGAGAATTAATTAATGAGTCAAACATTACATGTATGAAGATGAAAAAAAAAAAAAAGTTCCAGGCAAAAGCCAGAAAAGTAATCATCATCTGTAAAGACCACCAGCTGGAAATAAAAATTGATTAATACTTCAAACATAAAATTTATGAATGGCAAAAAGTAATAATATTAATAAAAAAATTACCTATGCCCGAAAAAAAATTTATACACCATATTACAATCTCTACTTCATCTTAAGAGTAGATATAAATTAAAATTAGTAAATATGTTAAACAAGAAATTCATGAAGGGCAGAATAAACTGAAATGTAAAAGTTCCAGGCAAATGCCAGAAAAAAATGAGCAGATTACTTAACAATTTCTTTTTCATGTTTAGAGACCATTAGCTATGAATTAAAATTAATAAACATTTCAATTAATAAACACACAAAAATATGAAATAACACATTGTTTCTATTCGAGAAGCAGAATACATGAATTATAATAAATTTGAGAAATACTGAATAACAGCAGGTTAATAAATCCAATAAATAAAATACATAAATAAATGAAATGGATTAAAGGGTGCAGAAAAAAAAACTGGCAACTATTTTTAATATTAGTATAAATGTTTTTAATTACAATATAATATTAGAATTAGTACAAAATAATATAAATATTAGTATTAAAGATAAATCAATTAACAAAATATAAGTAGCAGACAAAAAAATAAATAAATAAATAAAAACACCAATTTAAAAAAAAAGAAAATATTAATTAAAAACTTACCCCGCCAGGTAATGTAACTTGATAATGGGTCTCAATATCATCTTCACCAAAATGCGGAGCACAAACATGATCAGTGGACTTAAGCATCCTATCTGCATGAGAAATTGCTTTTTGCCACTTTTCAAGAAGATTAATATCCTGAAAAAAATAATGCACATAAAGTGAGGTATTTATATCTAAACAGCTCATATCAGAAAATATGTATAATAAAATCTCTTTTGATAAGTATATTAAAAGAAATTAACATTAATTTGTGATTAATAAATTATTCAATTCCTAAATATGGCCAAACACGTCATACAATGGCAAACAAATACTTTGTCATTCAAACAAGTAAAATTATAATATCTGATATGAGTTAATAACATTAATAATAAACTGAATAATTTTGTTACTTAGCATTACTTTGATGAAAGAATGATAATGTGAAGTAAATATTGTTACACACAGAAATTTCATTAAAATATATAGAACAATAATTATATCATTAATTATTAAAAATCTTAATAATCATTGATAATCTCTTCTATAACAACAGAAACTCTAAAAGTAATACACAATAGATTAATAAAAAATAATTCTTATAACAAACATATAATGTATTATTCTTTAATGGATAACATCATCGCCCTATATTGAACAATTATTCTTTTAACATACACTTACTTAGCACACGACATAACTATATCTGATTCAACATTGTAAGTTAAAATCAATGTCATTTACTTAAGTAATACAACAAAACTTGTTTAAAAAAAAATTATGATCAAATTATTCTAAATAGTGATTTTACACTTTAATTTTGTATCAAAACTTATGTGAACACTTTCTTAAAATATTAAACAGACTCATCTGAACTACTGCATCTAATTATAAAGCAGATAAGTACAAAAACTTCAAAATAGAAATTATCAAAAACAATCTTCATCCTCAACGCCATAAAAAAAAAAATTTCTGCTTTGAAAATAAATACAATCAAGCATTCAAAGGGAGTAGCAATAAATTATTGTATCACAATAATTGAGTTGATATAGAGACTTCACTTAACAAAAAATAAATTATGTAAACACTCAGCACACTAAATTCTTTCCACATAATCTCATGTAACTTTTTTGTGTATAAATAATATACACAAAGTGTGTTGATATTTACAAAATATTTTTTAATAAAATAGAGGAAATGATAAGAAATAAAGTTCACAGCATTCTATAGTACAATTAGAAACTATAACAATAAATTTTACCATAACATAAGGAAAATCCAAAACCTTAGGTACTTTACCATAATTAATAAAATAATAAATTAATGATAACACTGTATGTTTGCCTGATTCAGTTCATCAAACGAAATCATAATTAAAAACTTACATTTGAAGCTTTAAACAAGCTGATATCAGGAAGCTGCTTTTCTTTTCTCTTTTTTACCTCAGATGGATAGCCTGTCTTGCATCCGGGGCAATAACAAAACATCCCCATTATTATTCCTTCAGAAAACTTAAAAAATTTTTTTATAATATCGATAATTAATATTTACACGTGCAGTTATAATGCGCACGTGTATTAATGACGAATGAAAAATTAAGTGTCCCAACAGGTAAGTAATGCCACCTAGCGGCAGTTTCACATCCGTTAAATTCTGGCGAATCACATTGTGGGGGGAATTTTACATTAAGCTGGGCCTCCATAAGAGACTCTAGACTCCATGAAAACAACGAAAAAAGTCAACAGTCTTTTATTTTATAGGAGTTCGAAAATACGGTTAAAGTTAATTTGGTGTTGCCAAACAGTGTCACATTATACTAATTAAAAATATTTTATAGAAATATTGATTTGAACAGAAAAAAAATATCAGAATAAGTTTGATAACTACAATGTAAACAAACAGACAGCTTATGGAACGTCAAAAGTGCCACGCCCACTTTTTAGAAAAATAGCTACAAAATCATCGTATCGAACATGGTATCGAAAAACTTTAAACAACACGTGATTCAGATTGATTTTCTTCACATTTTTTGCAAAAAAAAATTTTTTCGAAAATTTGATGATTTCAAGGTTCCATGTCCCCTTAAAGTTTTGTAGTTAATTTTGTTTTTCTGGATTTAAATTTATTTTTACCTGACACGCAAGATTACTTGATTTCTAATAAATCTATTACATTAAAACTAGTAAAAACATAGTATGTTGCTTAAGTTCTCCCTAGCTGTCGAATATTGATAAATATTTATTTATTTATATTTTTAAAAAAATTATAAAAACTTAAGATATTGAATTCTTTTCCCTTGAAAAAAAATATTTTACACCTTATTTTAATTGCTATGGTTTGGAAAAGAGTATATTTTGAATACCTATTAAGTTATTTCAAGTTAGTATTATAATTTCTAAGAGTTTAATTGCGCGCTAGACGTCATAATATCTTTTTTCTTCATCACATTTTAGTTCTCACGAGAATTAAATTATAAATGTTTGCATTATTTCACACAAAAATCTTAGCAATTATATTTTTCTTATAAACTACCGTAAAAAATGTTGACTCCTGAGTAAAAATTTAAATAGAGAGTTGAAATTAAGTTCCACATTGATGGCGGAATTGGGAAATGATATAGTAACTCTCTCTTTGTCCACGAAAGTTACTCTAACTTGTTAGTACTGGTCTAGATGTAAACTTAAAACGTAAATTCATAAAGTGTTTTTTTTTTCTTTTTTTTTTTCAACATTTTAATGTTTAAGAACCTATTTACATAAGAGTTCAATTGAATTTTTTTTTATAAAAAAAGAAGTTGTACAGTGCGCGAAATAAATGTATAAATAATTAAAATAAAGTAAAAATAATTGATTTTGAAAAGGTCGTAATTTGAAAATTCGATTTTACAGGAACTATTTGATCGATTTCATTAAAAGTTGGCATTTTGCATCTTTAAAACTACTTTTTTAAAATTAAAAAAAAAATTTATACCTTACAATTCAAAAGGTCTTCAAATCTTCTTAAATAAAAAACAGTTAATATTTTCTATATTTATTATTAATAATTATTAATATTTTCTATATATTTATTATAATTATATTTATTATAATTATATTTATTATAATTATATTTATTATAATTATATTTATTATTAGTAATTATTATTTACTAAAGATTTATCTTTGGATAAACGAATTTGATGAAAATACATTTCATTTTCTTGAGATATGGGGAAATGCGTAAAAATTAAAATTAACACTGAGGGGTCCAAACTTTAGGCCGTTTTCCTGACCAAACAATTGGAACCCAGAATTCGGCTACCCCGTATGTTTAAAGGGTCAGAAATTCAAATCCGCCAGAGAAAAGAAACGTATGTTTATTTAGAGAAAATACGTTTTTGTGTCTCATTTGTTAACTTTAAATATCGTCTGCACTAATTAATTACCTTTAAAATTGAGTCTTAGAATTTGAAGATCTGATCATAACATCAGGGTGGCCCGTATTTTGTGCTTCCCGTTCGATGCAATGGGTATGTGATTTTTTTTTTGTCAATGTATTTTGATTAAAAATTAAAATATTAATCTTGGAATAGAGATTTATAATAGCCATTTCCTGTCACCGAGGTCTCGCTTTATCAATCCGATACATTTCTCCGACACGGCCAATTTAATTTTTTTTTTTTTTCTGCCAAACGTTCTTTTTTAATTGTTCAAGTGTTTTATTCCTAGAATTGTTCCTTTTTATATTTGATGTGCATTTAAATTTTGCTATCATTATAATATAATATGCTATAAAAATAACTTTGCTGCTCAAAAGTTTGGCCATTTGCTCTTAGACCTGGTTAAGCAAATATTAAATACTGTAAGGAAGTGAAGCACATGCGAACTTTTTTCTATTTAATTGTTAGTTCGTATACTACAAAAATTTGAAATGAAATTCCATTGGAAAAATATGGAAGATTGGAAAATATGGATTGTAAGCACAGAGAGAGCCTGGTTTGTAGGGCACTGGACCCATTTCCAAGATGTCGTAGGTACGATCTCCGCAAGCCGAAGACTCTCCGTGTAGCAAATGGTGACTGATGCACGTTAAATCTGTCGAGTTACTAAGTCCTCCATGTTCCCATAAAAAATCATACGTCTGGAGGTACTGATCCACGAGTTTCCTCGTCTTCTCGATTGGTTAAAAATGACAAGGCTACGGAGTTGAACATTAATAGTTGTAAACCCAAAATTGAGTCGGCTGTTCAACGACGGTTATAAGAAAAAAAAAAAAAAATTTGTGATAAGGAAAATAATTATTATGGAGTGCTGCGTTTGAAAATACTTTTCCGACAAAATAGCCATCTCCTTTTACACCATGGGAAAATGACCTTCTGCTTCTTTAAATTGCCTTAATCATTTTTATGACCCTGGGCTCTTTTGTGCTTTTATAAAATGTCATATATTTACAGTACCATCTATATGTCCCTTAAGTTGTCCTAAACTAGCAATTATCTGGATGTTCTAGGAAAACAGGTGTAAGCTTTTAAGGGATCCAAGGGGATGACTCTTGTTGACATTTACTTAGAAAAAATCTCTTGACAAAATGACCTGAGACAAACGTAAAACGTTCCAGTTAAATTCCAGTTTTTAGCTCATTTAATTGCGTCTTTTAAATTAACCATTTTTAATTTCGATATAAATTTTCTTTTAGCTTTTATTTTGTTCAATTTTTGAAATTAAAATTTAACTTTAGTTAAGAGTTATGAAAATTATTTACAACTATTTTTTTTTTTTTTTCAAACATAAATCGTGATATCAGTAATTCCCATTCTTAATTAAATTTTTCTTTGGAAAACAAGAAAACAAAATGTAAATTTATTTATAAGGAGGTAAATAAATGTTTGCATTAACTCATTTAAATTTTATATTTATATACTGTTAAAATTCTGTAAGAAACAACTTTTAAAATAAAAACAAAACAAACGCAGTTCATTTACTCTTTACTTTTATTAAAATTTACGCACACCGTTATTCTGAAAACTCAAATTCTATATCGTACACAAGAACTGCTGTTGCCAAAACATGGAATACTAAATACTGCTGTTGCCAAAACATGGAATACTAAATATGTAATAAGAATATAATTAATGTTCACGTTCACACTCGACCATCCTGACTTTTGGACGACCTCGTCCCTTCAAAACAACTTATAATCCTTCAAGTGAAGCGGCACACTTTTACATCTCTTTGGTCTACTGTTATCTTGGCTTAAATTTTTATTTGGATCGTCGTTGCATTGATTTGTATTGTTGTAGTAGTTTATGGGTTCACAAGCAATGAAGTTTTCCTTACTTCCAGTAATATTGTCCTCATCATCAGACAGATCTTCGTCGTTGACCAGATGAAACAGTTTCATTTGCGAAGCGTGGGCGGTAGTCGTATAATTATGTTGCCTTCTTCTTCCTTGTCCAACTGAGCGTAAATCAGTAACTTGATAAGTGTCGGACGGTAATATTTTGATGACTGTTAAAGGATAGCACTGCGTTTCAATAGGTAAGACTTAATTTAGCCTATCAAGATTTATATGAGCTCAGAGGCTCTTCTTCAAATTCAATACGTTTCCACCGAGTCCAACAGGGAACTCCCTCCCGATATTTATTTACAAATTTTAAAGAGCATGTAGAAAAGTGGCACGAGCTTTTTGTGTCAGCTTGTAGCTTTATTTTCCCCTTAACCTTTCCGTAGTGATGTTTGAAAGCTGTAAGCGATACTCATATATAAACAATAACTATTTGATTTTGTGTCCATTATCCTGAACGAATTGTTTGCATTTGCCGCAATTTTTGATCGAACAATAAATGAAGAGTATCCTTCTTTACATTGTGAATTGCATCATGACATTTTAAAGCGTAATTTTCAGAACAGTTCAGTTCAATAAATATTCATAATATTTCTGTAATTGATCATATGTTATTGTCAAAACTAATGAATATCACAAATACTTTAGTGAGCTTGACATGCGTTGCTGTATTGTCTGAAGAGAAGAAAATCGGGGTCCTCAATCGTGGTTGCCGGGAGAAAAGTGTTGCACCAAGCAGACTCCTCACTTCTGCTTTTAACATGTAAAGTCTATGGCGGGCTTGTCACACTTTGATCCGATTTTTCTTGTTTAAGAATCGGAGTAATCAATTTAAAAAAAATACTAATAATTTTTTCAATCTTTCCTATCCACGAAAATGTGGGTCAAATTTTTTGATCTTTATTACTTTTTATAATATTGGCTTTGAAACTCAAGTCACTTTCTACCTTTGGGTAAGGGAGGGAAGCAACTTTCTCCCCCAAGTTCATACGATTGCGGTTTCACAGTGACTAATCATCTCTGTAGGTGGTCTCTCTCCCTCTCTCCGAAATACTTTCACTCTGTTCACATACTTTTAGAAATCTTTTTCTCTCACAGCCCTTTTGAAGAACTGATACGGGGAGCGTTTTAAAAATCGGTTGTTTAATTATAAGCTTGTTATGTATTATGAAAGTTATATTCGCTGTTAATTCGGTCCTTTCATATAAATTTTATTTATTTAGAAATAATATTTTTCTTGCATTTTACTAATTTTGATAGTAGAATTTATTTTTTAAATATATTATTCCCCCTTTTTTTTGTCTTTTTTTTTACTTCTTGTTTTTTAAAGATATTTTAGAATCAAAATATTTAGCTTCTGAATAAAGTGAGTTTAATTAAATCAAGATAATGACGTAAAGATCTTCCAACATACTATAAAGACCAATATACTATATGAAAAGACTTTTCCTTTAAAAAAAAAAAAATATATATGTCGTACACTCATTTGTTGGTTTAAAAAAACATTTACATTAAATATAAACGTAAAGTGTTTCAATTTTTCCGTCCTATAAATAGCTTTAAATACTCCAATGACTGGGATAGTTTGTTTTTCCACGGAAAAAAATATAAATAAATAAAATAAAAAAATAAAAAAAAGCTAGTTCACAAGAACATACATCCTCCAACCATGACCAAGCACTTATCCCTGTTTTTAGGGTTCTAATGTAAATGCACAGGAACATAAAAGCATTGTGGAATTTTTATTCAATTCAGTAAACGAAAAAAAATATGAACATATGTATATGTAAGGTGTTAAGTAATAAAATCCTTTATTGAATTTCCATAAAATTTTTTAAAAAAATGAAGTAAAAGAACATTAGTGGACACAATTAATATTTACGGGAGAAAAATACAATTGATATCAAAATACAATGAATCACTGCTGAAGAAGGCAAGACTGAAAATATTAAAACCAGTTTGATTGCCAGAGGAAATAGAAAGAATGCGAACTGTGATTATTATAAATACCACGAAATTTTATCGTGATAGTTTAAAAATTAAGTTGTAATACTTAGAGTTAAGCTTTTCTTTGTAACATCCGGCAATCAAACTCATTTTGATGTTTTCAGTCCTGATTCCTTAGTTGTATTTCACTAGATTTTAAAACTATTGGTTTCATTTTTATTTTATTTTATTTTTTTTAATTTTATTTTTTTTTATTGCTTGAACATTAATCTGTCATTCCTAATGTATACATTTTTTAACACTTTTTTGAAAGATTCTAAAAATATATATTAAGGGTAGTAATTATGCAATCTCTTTTGTATTTAATAGCGAGAAATTTTTCGAATTCATGTTAAAAGTGTATAATAAAATTTTTTCGTTCTTTTATATTGGTAGAATAAAGTATGTAAGCAATGTGTTATTTTAATTTCTCTTCCATGCCCATTCACAGAGGAGTGTTTTCTGAGAAGAAATTTCTGCACTGCAAACGATGACGGAATTAACTTTAATTATTCTAATTTAAGTTGATTAAGAAAGCTAAATTTAAGAAAGCAAAATTTAAAAAAGTTAAGTTTTGAATAAAGTTAAATTAAAAATTTGAAAGTTAAATATAATAAAGGATATTAATATAAGAAAGTTCATTTTTTTTATTACAGGAATTTACAGTCCTTGTTGTAGAAAAATTTGTTTGCTTAGCCCTTCGTCAAAATGTTATAAACTTTAAGACATGCAGGAAAGTGTTCTTCAAAACTCGAAAAAAATTTAAAATGATGTGGAATTAAAATTTCCGTATAAAAATTAAATCATTGCGTGTGGTATGTATTTGGTTGAACATTTATTAAAATGATTTTAAGACTCTTGTTTTAACGCTCCACGTGTCGGTATCAAACTTTGGACTAAATATTTTTACAGATAGGTATGTTTTTTTTTTTCTTTTTTTTTTTTTTTTTTTTTTAATAAATGTTGTGAAACTGTCGTCCCAATTACGAATATTAATGCTTAACTTCGTAGTCTTTTTATTTTGAATCCAATCCAAATGACAAGGGAACTTATCGATCAAGTATTGGGAGAAAATTTGCCTTCGTGGAGGACTTTTTGAAGGAAACTAACACGCATTTGCGTTACATGGAGAGGAAAAACACGAAAACCTTCCAATGTTAGATAGGAATTCGCATCGACCAGTCATCACTAGGATTCGATCCCGGTTCACCACATTGGAAGTTCAATAGATTCAATAGATTTCATTTCTTTAAAATGACATGAAAAAAAAGCTTTAAATAGGTTATTTTTATTCAATATACTCCTTGAAATAACATAGAAAAAATTAAACGGAACATCGAATAAACAAAAATAATATTAAAACTATGTCATATTTTTTTTTATTTTTTAAATTTCATCTATTAATACTAAAAGATAATGTGGCCTTAACTAGAATATAAGAAACAGAGTTTGAAAAGATCGTTTAATTTTATTTTTCAATAAAATATTAATTAAAATGTTTCCGTAATTCCGTTTATAATATTATAAACTGTAATATATATATTTGTTATATTATAATAAACTGTTTAGCTGATAAGTTGTAAAATGCAAAGACAAGGAGAGAAGGTACGGAAGCTTCAAGTGAGATATTCAATGGTATTACTATTCCATGGTATATCAGATAAAATTGTACAAAAAAAAAAAAAAAAAAAAAGAAAGAAAGAAAAAAAAAAAAGAAAAGAAAAAGGAATAGACAGATAAAGAGATTAAATTCATTCACTAACTACTATTGTGGTCGTGGTCACTCTTAAACCCTTTCCTCAACCTCCTTCAAAGGCCCTAAATACTACCACCTAGTTTGCTCATTATATTTTTTAATAACAATTAATTATATTAATGCTCCGTCTTGATTTGCCTATACTAAGAAGACAATTGCTGTGTGTATGGATGGCTTCTTGAAGAAGATTTGCTAGGTACAAAGATGAAACACAATTGTTCGGTAAGGCTTTAGTGGGAAGTTTTGTACGCCCGATTAAAATCAAAATTTCCGTCCATTGTCCTCTCCAAGCAAAGTGTTTCTTTTAAATATGTGCTTGACTAACAACTTATTCCCTTTTCAGCATGAATGTCTAAAATTCAACGAATGAACTTTTTGAGTGATGTGATAAGATAAGCATAGTGTTGACACAAAAACATTACATAGTATAGATTGATGCTGAAATACAATATCGATAGAGTTTAAAAATATCTTGACTTTGTAATTTCAGAGTTTTGTTATGAATGTGTCTCAAAAGTTGAAGACACTAATATTTGTGTTTATTCTCCATTTCAAAATTAACTCCTATTTCAGCTCGTATATAATAAATTATTTAAGGTATCAATGGGCATTCAACCACTCACAAATTCAAATTATTGCTTTAAAATATTTCCCATCTACTTTTAGACTTATTTTCTACAAATTAAAATTCAAAATTTCTATAATAAACATGCGTAGTATTAGAATATCCCACTCATACAATAAAAAATAGTGGAATTCTAATTAATAAAAATACTTCTAAAGACATTAACCTTTTATTTACCATATTATTAAAAAACTATCAAAAAAGTGCGAAGATCTTTTGTCCCATTAAATAAAATCGATTTTAAACTTCTACAAATATGTATCCAATATTACTTATCCAATATTATTTTATATATATCCAATATTTTCTATAAAAAATAATTAATTTGGGACTTAAACCACTTTATAAAATTTTAATTAAAGTAGAAAATTTATTACTTTGCCTTCTAACTGTTTGAAAATGTTAATAAATCAATACAAAAATATGAAAGACGTACTACTTGCAAATTTTATCGAGACCGAAAGCTGAAAATTGAGGAATGAAATTTAAAAACCATAAAATGGCGTCCTCGAACGAAATATCAACAACTAAATAGTTCCGTAACCATAGATGATGTTCAACTTCAAATAATCGCGTGGTGTCAATTATTAATGATAAACGAAAATTCAGATTTCTGCAGGGAGAGATTTGTTCAGATGGGTTATTTTGTTCTATTTAAATGCTATAGAATTGCTGTTAGTGGGATTAAAAAGTCCCGCTGGTACACAAAGGGTAAAAAAATGTTTAAATATTTACAGAAAAAAAGAACCACTGAACTTTTTCGTATGAATGTGACAGCTAATTAATTTACGTAATGTTATGTAAGGGTTGTATCAAAGATTATTTTCAAAAGTCACATTCTAAAAAGTAAATCTAAAATATCCTAAGAATTTTCAATGAAATGGCAATAAAAACATTCGCTTGTTATAATTTCTACAATAAGTAGTACAGCAAAAAAACTTTTATAGAGAAATAGTGATGACAATACAGTTAGTACTGTTGATTTGAGTAAACTATTGTGAGTAAAACTCTTTCTCTCTATATATACTTAGAAAAGAAAAAAAAAAAAACACAAGTTATGTTTCATCAATAATATTAATTGAATAAATTTAGTCAGCCTAACATGTCCCCTTTATCCAACTTCGAAACATTTTTGCAAATAAAAAGTTTATTGCTTTAGCATTCTTATGATTGACAATCTACACGGATTAAAACTTTATGTTTCCTGAAATATTATTTATGTATGCTATGAAAGGTTAATGATTAAAAATCTACCAGGGAGATTAAACAAATAAACATACTTAGCATATAGTAGGAAGACTGGTAATTGAAAAACTAATGCTCATTAGAATTCAAATAATTGATTATTATAAATAAATAGATGAATAAATATAAATATAAAAACAAGTTTTATAGATTTTACCAATTTAAATTATATCTAATCAAATTATTAAGAAACACCTTATACATCTTCTGTAAATTTAAATTTTTTTCTTCTTTGATTGTCGATTAAAAAAAAAAAGTTAAACCGAAAAGAGACAATTTATGAAAGGGAACATCTGTAACACGGCATCGTAAAACCATCTTTTTAAAATCGACCATGGAAGAAAGCTGGTCATCCGACTCCTTTCAGTATCATATTACGCCCATTAAACTATTTCTTTATGAGGGAGGAGGGGAGAGCCTAGATAGGAACTCATGAGTTTGGAAATTGGTTTTGGATCTTTTTATTTTCCAAATCTAAGTGTCAATATTTTCAATCTCATTTCTTTTTATGAATATCTTGAAAAGTCATATTTTTATTCATGAAATTATATTTATTTATAACAAATTTAGATGGTT
The DNA here is from genome assembly GCA_949128135.1 of Parasteatoda lunata. NCBI lineage: Eukaryota > Metazoa > Arthropoda > Arachnida > Araneae > Theridiidae > Parasteatoda > Parasteatoda lunata. The sequence goes on from OX421970.1 coordinate 112,726,246, forward strand.
TAAGTATAAAATCTGCGTTATCTCTTTTACGTAAATAATGTTTCTTAAAAGCCATTTAATGATTCTTTGAAAAAATTGCATTCAACTCGAATGCAACAATTTCAATTTAAGAAAAAATAACCAAGTTAACTGTTTATAATTTTAGTTAGCAATTTTTTAGAGTAGTTAATTGAACAATGTAAACATTTTCGTCCAATTAATAAGTGAAATAATTTTCATAGTTCATTCTCTTTTTGTCAAAAGATAAATTTTGAATACTTTATTTTCGTTTCATAGTATTCAAATCGTGCACGATACTTACAACTAGTTTTAATTTCGAAATTTATTTCATGATTTGTTTGAAGCATAAATTTCTTGCTTTCAGGATTATCTATGTTAATGTATGCTGGCAGAGTTTAGTGCGTTGTGGAAAATGCTTAGCAAGCATAATGAAGAAGTCATCTTTGAACTAATAAGAACTTTTATTAAGCAAGAAAAATCATTACTAAACTTAAACATCATAAAAGAAAAACTATCCTCTCCATAACATGAGGCAATACATACAGTCATGAACAACACCAGCAACAACAACAACACAAATCTAATTTCGATTTGTCATATATATACAAGATAACAGTTGCATAATGAGGGTACTTTCACACTCAAAATTAATACTATGCAAATTCTGACTTGAAATTATTTTTAAATGTACGAATTCCCTCTTTCAGAGGTTTTTCGAACTCGTGATCTCCGACTCTTACTCGAACCTTGTTCATTGAAATTCATAGTCTGACATGCGGCCCCATCGGACATTTCAAAATAAATTCCTTTAATTTTATTTAATTCAGCCTTAGTTAAAGCTTTAGTCAAAAAATCAGCCAAATTACTTTTACTTTTAATATACTTAATCTCGAATTTTCCCTCATTAAGCAAATTTCTCACAAAATTAAATCTTATATCAATATGCTTCGTCTTTAAATTTTCAACATAATTTTTACAATAATAAATTGCAGATTGATTGTCACAATACAAAACAGGTTTTTCAATTTTTGATATTATGCTTAACTCATTACATATGTTTGTAAACCATAAAAGTTCTTTTACCGTATCGGTTAAAGCTATAAATTCTGATTCCATGCTACTTAATGCAATACATTTTTGTTTGCTACATTTCCAACTAAATGGAATACCTGCTAAGCATATTAAATTACCTGATGTAGAAAATCTATTTGTTAAATGACAACCCCAATTTGCATCTGAATAAGCTATCAAGGAAGAATTATTAAGATTTGATAAGCAAAGTTTATGTTCTTTAGTATTTATTACATAATTCATTAAATCTACAACTACAGTCCAATGTTGGTAATTATAGCAATTCGAGAATTGTGACATAACGTTAACAGCATATGAAATATCTGGTCTGCTACGATTTGCTATAAAAGATAAGCATCCTATCAATGTACGATAAGGAAATTTCTTCATTATTTGATTTTCAACAATTTCATTTACTTTATTAGGTAGTTTAAAACCTACTTTAATTGGTAACGTAACATGAGTTTTAGGTAATTCATTAAATCGTTTACATAATTTTTCAATATAAGTTTTCTGATGTAAATAAAAATTACCGTTTTTGTTCTCAAAGTTAACACCTAACAAATATTTGACTTTTCCCAAATTTTGAATATCAAGTTTACTCTTAATCAACTTAATAGTCTCATCTAAAATGGTTTTAGTCTTACAAAATAACACCATGTCATCAACATATACTAATAAAATAATGTTATTCATTTTATACACACAATTACAACATTTGAATTTTTCAAAACCAATAGATTTTAATATAGCATCTAATTCTGCATTCCATTCTCTACCAGATTGTTTAAGTCCATATATCGACTTTTTAAGTAAACACACTTTATTTGTTTCACCTTCAATTTCAAAACCTGGAGGTTGTTTCATATAAATTACCTCACTAAGATTTCCGTACAAATATGCCGCTTTCACATCTAGCTGTGCATATTTCCAACATAACATAGACACAAGAATAATAAATAGCAATCTAATAACAGAAAAATTCACAACTGGTGAAAATACATCAAGAAAATCTATACCATGCTGTTGTCTAAAACCTTGTGCTACAAGTCTAGCTTTGTATTGTTTAACATTATTGTGTTCATCTCTTTTTACTGTATAAACCCACCTATTTCCTATTACTTTAGTATTAGGAGGTTTATCAACTATTTCCCATACCTTTCTTTCGTTCATAATATTTAACTCTTTTTCCATTGCCTTATTCCACTAGTTTCTTTCTGGTAGTGTTTGTGCATTAGGAAAGTTTTTCGGTATTTCTACATTATATACCTCACCTTCAAATATATCACTTATTTGATTATCTATAAAAGAATTAGATGGCGAATCTTCACTTTCGCTATCAGTGTCACTATGGGAAGTAGAAGTTAAATTTTGAGTTTTGCTTAAAGCTTTAAAATTAAATTTAGAGTCATCATACTCAATTTGGTTTTTATCGCAATATTCTTTAGCTTGGTTGTTCGATCTTAATCTAGTTTTATCGCCTGGAGGGTAATAGTAAACATCTATCCTGCTACTTTTATTACGAGGTCTCTCAACTCTAGTCCATTCTGTTATTTTTAAAGGTTTTAATTTTAAATCAGGAGATTTAACATGAACTTTATCTATCTCATTTTCAATATTATCATCAAAATCGATATCTGAATTCAGGTTTATAAATAAAAAGTTTTCATTACTAGGTTTACCAAATAGTGTTTTAACTCCGTTTTTACGTGTATAGTTTCTATAGTTTTCCTATCTTTGGGCAAGTAAATTCTATAACCTTTAGTATTGACTGCATATCCAGTTACAATTCCTACTTTTGCATTTGGTTGTAGTTTGTTTCTCTGAACTTTAGGGATATGAGCATACGCTAAAGATCCAAATACTTTGAAATGTTTAACTAACGGTTTGTAACCATAGAAAATTTCAAACGGTGTTTTACCTTCCAGTAGTTTGTGTTCACTACGATTCTTTACGTGAACAAAACAATGCAGTGCTTCTGCCCAAAATCTACCTTTTAAACCACTATCGGCTAACATTGAGCGTATTCCCTCTGCAGCTACTCTGTTATAAGATTCGGCAACCCCATTTTGTTCTGGAGTGTATACTGAAGTTCTCTCCATGCGTATACCTAATTCACTAAGAAAATCTTGAAATTTTACATTACAAAATTCCATGCCGTTATCACACCTTACAGATTTAAGTTTAACATTTAACTGCCTTTCATATTTTTCTAAATACAGTTTAAAGCAATTAAAAACTTCATGTTTATGTTTTATAGTAAAAATTTCAACATAACGAGAAAAATCATCTATTACTAATACGAAATATTCAGCTCCGCCAACTGAATTTACTGGACTTTTGCCCCAAACATCCATATGTACTTTCTCTAGTACAGTTTTAGTCATTATACCATGATTTACTTTAAAACTAGTTCTAGTCGATTTAGTTATTTTACAAGTATTACAAGAATCAAATTTACCACACAAATTATCTAAACCTTTAACCACATTGTTTTGACTCATATGATTTAGCATTCCAATATTTAAGTGGCAAAATCTCCTGTGAACTAATTCCCTATCTAGACTGGTACTAAATGCTAATTCTTTAGTCACTACCACTTTTTCAACATAGCCTCTAAGTATATACAATTTATCAATTCTAGGTACAGTAAATAAATAATTATGGTTTCTACCAAATACAGTCATTTTGTTGTTACCCCATTTTACAGTAATTCCCGCTAAATCCATATTTGAACCGCTTATTAAATTTCTACGCATATTAGGTGCAAAATATACGTTTTCTAATTTTATCGGAACTAATTTATCTTTATCTTTAACATTAAAATGTATATCGCCTATACCAAAAATATCAGACTTACTGTTTTTATCTCCAACAAGTACTTGACTAGGATTCAAAGTCCTGAATGTAGTGAAGTAGTCTCTTTGTGTACAGAAGTGAGCTGTGCTGGCAGTATCAATCAGGAATTCATCCAACTGCTTGTCTTTCCTTTGGGGAATTTCAGCATCTCCTCTTATCATCGTCAAATCACTGTAAAAGGTTTCCTTGGAATCTTTATTTTTAGAATTCCGTTTCGTGGTTTTCTTCTTCAGGAAACATCTTTCCACACTATGTCCTTTCTTATTACAGTAGGAACACATCATTGTTGTTGTATCAATGCCCAGGACGCGACCACTGCTTTTATTTCCATTCAATTTCCGATAGGCTTGCTTTCTAGTAGATGAAGTAGTATAAGCATCGGCGACTATTTCCTCCCCCCTGTCTTTCTGCTTTTGTTGTATCCTTCCTGATTCGATTAGAAGCTCTTTCTCTACATTAGAAATCGAAAAATCTTTATCTTCTAGTCGATAAAGCATTTGAACCAAGTTGTCATAATCTGCCGGCAATCTTCTAATTAATTGGAAACATGTGAGCTTTTCTGGCATTTCAAAACCGGCATCATGGATCTGTTTCTTTTTTTCATTAACTAACTTGCAAAAAATTCCAATAGTCTCCTTGTCTGGATCGAACTTTAATTCAAAAAATTCATCAATGAGTCCGGCTAACCGTGCTCGGGAGGTAGGTTCGAAGTTTTCTTTCAGAATAGTCCACGCTGTCTTCCCGTCCTCTGTGTCGGCTATCAGCGGTTGAAACTGCTGGTCAATTCCTAGGAATATAGTAGAATAACTTCTAGCTTTTCGCATTTCATAAGAGCGTACGTCTCTGTCAGTTGGTAATGGCTTCTCTGTACCACCAACAAATTCCCAAGAGCCTTTATCGATGAGTAACACTTTCATATTTACTTTCCAACTACTTGAAACTATTTAGCTTTGGAAATCCCAATATGGAACTGCTGTCATTTTCGGCCATCTCCATTCTATCTAAACGGCCCCAGTAGCGTTATAATAAACTTGCTTTTTAAAGACGACAAAAGCTTAGCTAAGCTGGGCAGGCATGGCCCATAATGGCCACTAAACTCTGCCACCTTGCTGGCAGAGTTTAGTGCGTTGTGGAAAATGCTTAGCAAGCATAATGAAGAAGTCATCTTTGAACTAATAAGAACTTTTATTAAGCAAGAAAAATCATTACTAAACTTAAACATCATAAAAGAAAAACTATCCTCTACATAACATGAGGCAATACATACAGTCATGAACAACACCAGCAACAACAACACAAATCTAATCTCGATTTGTCATATATATACAAGATAACAGTTGCATAATGAGGGTACTTTCACACTCAAAATTAATACTATGCAAATTCTGACTTGAAATTATTTTTAAATGTACGAATTCCCTCTTTCAGAGGTTTTTCGAACTCGTGATCTCCGACTCTTACTCGAACCTTGTTCATTGAAATTCATAGTCTGACAGATATTCTTATAATTTTTAACCAGGTGTTGCAATAAATTTATTAAAAAAAAAAAATTCTAATTCATTCTAAGTGTATAGCGTTCGACTTTTTGTTAGATATGAATATAATGAGCTGTAAAATACTTTGTTAGAACGGCAAATAATTTTTGACAAAAGATTTGGAGATTGAGCACTAAACGCATGAAACGTGCAAAAAGTGACATAGAAATAGGATTACAGTAAACAAAAATTTACATTCTTTTAGTTATTAATTCGTTCTACACCCCAAAATTACACGATTAAATTACAAATAAGCAATATATTTTTCGAAATTCTCATAAATCTTTAAGATAAAAATTAATATTGAAATAAGTTTGTAGTTTTTTTAAATTCTATTTTAAACGTTTCTAGAACGAGATCTCATGAATAATTACAAATAAATTTTCAATAATAGATGCAACATTATTAAGCAATGTATCAGTAACGAATTATGTAATTGATTACCCTACAACTAGAATTTGGGTGCTTTTGAATTATGCAATATGTTTTTACTGCGTAGCTATGTTTGGGCAAATCCGGCACATTTAAAAAACTAGGAAATAAACCATATAGCCAACTAAAAAAGAATAAAGCACATTGTGCTTATCGCAACAAGAATAACATCCCAATAGAAATTTCATTTTTAGTTTATTAAACTTAAAAGTTAATAAATTTTAAGAATACTCAACTATGCTTCCAATTAATAAAGGCAATCATTGCAAACAATTCTTTCGACACTTGTTCTTTGTTGCCTTAGTGAGAATATTACTTGTGATTGAATATTCTCACGAAGCTTACAAAAATGTTGAGTGCTTTGTAGCAGTTCATCATCATCATAAAAAAAAAAAAATCCATAACTAACTTTAACATTAAATCTACCGTGTGATTGAAAAAAGAAGAAGAAAAAAACAGTTTATATTTGAGAATGTGGATTGACAATAATTTTCTTTCTGGATCAGTTTTCATAACATTCATGTAAGGATCAACTGCTTGTTTATATTTTATATATATTGTTATAACCTTGTTTATATTTTGTAAAATTTATATTTCAATTATATTTAAAGCTTTGTTTCATTGCGTAAAACGAATTTGATTACGAGTAAATGTTATTTGGGTTAATCATGTTGAAGAGTATCTTTATCTACTGTTATAGCTATATATATTCTTGTACATAACTTATTGCTTTAGCTGTGGAAAATTCGGGAAATTAGAAATATTTCGATCAATTTTCAAAACATTCATGTAATGTTAACAGCTCATTTGCTTCCTTGTTTATATTTCAATTATATTTAAAGCTTTGTTTCATTGTGTAAAACTAATTTGATTACGAGTAAATTTCACTTGGGTTAATCATGTTGAAGAGTATTTTTATCTATTGTTATAGCTATATATATTCTTGTACATAACTTATTATAGAATAGTGCTGGGAATATTTACTAATATTCAAGAAATATGGGAGATCAAGATGTATAAAATTTAAAATGATTTAGAAGCCTGTGGTGGAATACATTAAAATGGTACTTTCTCAAGGAAAGTTGTATCATAAATAGATTGAAGCATGTATTCGCAGTGATAAAGAGAAGCCAATATTTATGAAGGGTTTCAATGCACAATACGGATTACACTCAGTGTGATGTCGGCGAAAATTTTTATGCAGTAATGCATGCAGAAACCACCGTTTAAATGTAAGTATTCATTCAGTCAAAATTTCTTATCATACAAGTAATCAATGGATCCATCTAAGAAAAGATCCGGGAATTGAAACAGAAACTAAACAATGGGATTGTTGAAAGTTATTATACAATCTATTAGTTACTCATAGAATAATTATAATGAAAAAACAGTGAAAATATTTGCCATATATAACTTGCAATTTATATTATTTGTGAAAAAGATGAAAAGCCAATAATTTCTGAAAGCTATACTCAAGATTATTTCTGTCTGGATCAATGTAATAAAAACTAAAGTCGTCAAAACTTTTATAAAACAGAATACATAATTACTTCAATTTATGCTTGTGTCATTGAAACATGCATAAATGTATTCCGCTGCTCATACAAGTAAAGACATCTGATTAATAATTACGAAATGTTAAGGAAAAAATAGACATGATTTAAAACACGGAGCTTCAGAAAATTATAATCAATCCCTAGCATAAGATAAGAAGAACTAATAGTTACTAGAACTAATAGGTATACGAAGTTAAGTTTGGATAGCTCTTACCTAAGAGAAAATGATCTAACGGACGAGATCGAATAATTTCGCACCTTGTGTAAAACAGTCAAAGCATTTCAAATTTTTGAGTTTGTCAGAGCACAGAGTTGAATAGATCAGCTTATGTTCAAAAGGTTAAAGACATGGAGAATTGAAGATGGCTTAGGAGCAAGTGAAAACATATATATTATTTATAAAGTTAGATTCCGGAGACAATTTTGAGAGACAATACAGACCTTAAAGCATTAAAGATCAATCGCTGGTGAATCATGGCATCTGATGGGGTCCATTGGAGGAAACTGAGACCACCTTGACATATAGGGGGCTGTAGTGCATATGAAGAAGATTTTGAGTGCTAATTTTCAGAGGCAATTTGAGCCGTAAATAACGTCATAACTATATTCCAGCAGCTAAAGAAGAGAAGAAAGCTTCAACTCTCCATTCATAGAAAGCTTCAAATGGTGACTCAGATTATATCTTTTCAAGTGGCAAATATAACAGAAAAATTCTGGACACTTTTGTACTGCATAACGCATGAGCCCACCATTTTAACATTCCACTCATTCACGCACTGATGTTTGTAGATATAATGCTTCACATGTTTAAATTGATGTAATTATAATTAAGTTACATTTTCATCAGCAGTAAAATGTTGAAATAATAAAAGTTTAATAAAATTAGAACTGAAAAATTATTATTATATCATTTTTTCCTTTCTATTGAAATAAAACGTCAGATTTTCTAAAATATCATACTTTGTGTTCACATATGTTGAAAAGGGATTTTTTTAAAAAAAATATCTCCACAGATTATTTTGATTTTTATTATCTGTTAACATTGTAAATTCAGAATCTTTTCTAATTTTCTAGGTGTAAGAGCACTTTATTTAACTTTGGTTAAGGCGCACCGTGTATAAGTTTACTCTTTTATGCATTGCTTTTACGCTTTATTCTTTAAAACGTTACTTTTACTTGTTACATGCATTATATTTTCTTATTTTACCAGTACTTTTCACACGATGCTCTACTGCATTTTTAAATTACACTCTTCTTTTACATTTTGAGCATTAATATTTGTAATTTACGAGCGTTTACACTTATCCCTTTGATTATTTATAACTTTAATTTTGCCCGATATTATATATTAGGCTTTACTTATCTTTATAACTTATTTTTTCGTTAATTCACGAGTAGCTTATCTTTAAGAGTTTACTTCACTCAAGTCTATTAAGCGTTTGCAACTAGAATTATTCACTTTTGTTTACATGAACTATAATTTTCTAATAATTATTATACAGTTTGTACAAGCACTTACTAGAACATTAGTATTTACCGAACTGATTGCCTGTTTAGAGTGCTACTTTCCATAGTGCAATAAGTAAAGTTGTAACCAATGTTCAGATGTAATTACCCAATGACTGAAATAGTATATCTCTTATCTAACGATGCATGTTTACTTGTAATAAAGCGACAAAATGAGAAAGTGTATGTATGTCTATCTTATGAAAATTTTACTTTATAAAGCAAATTAACTGAGATTTCGATAAATTTAAGATTCAGTTAAATGTTTACGATATAAATTTTCAAGAGTAAAACATTTGTGTTTTACTCTTGTTTTTAGAACCTTATTTCATACTTTTGGGGGTAAAGAAAGATACACACACGCCATACATTTTAATTACATTTGCAAGAATCAGCTGTAAAATATTTTAAAAAATACATTTACATTTAAATAAGATAACTTATCAGATGTAACAGATTTCAGTTCTTTTTATGTATACACAAAAGATGATAAGCGTTTACTTCATCAAAAATAGTCTTCTTTCAACGAAATTTACTCGCTCGAATCTCCCCATATGACTTGAATTGGTTATTTAAAGTAGGATGGCGACTGTAAGGAACACAACGAGGATGGTATAAGCTGAATCATGACATACCATAATCTTCCAAATAGTTCTGCGACTTATCGATTGCTAAAATTGATATCTTTTAAGATCCTGTAATAAAAAGTACACTATTATAACATGCTATAATAATGATTGCAAAATCCTTTTTTCTTTACTGCAACATCAGTTAGTTAATGAGCTATTTAAAAAACATTTATTAAATTATATCAATTATGTAAATGAAGATCAAATCGCAAAAATTTTACTGTTAAACTATCATTTTGAAATGTTTTTTAAATTAAAACAAATCTTATTAAAGAGATGTCAATTCATAGTTTATTATTATTTTTTTTGTCTGACTAAATGTAGTGCTTGTTATTAAGAGCATTATTACGCTTGTTCAAAGAACTAACAATTTTTGTATGTTTAACTTATTATTCACTAAATTTGATTCGATGTATTTTTTCTTTATGCATTGCATTTTCATGTTTTTAAGCATTACTTTGCGTTACATTCCTTTATTGTATACACTTTTTACATTTCTTTTCTAATGTGTACTTTTACGCATTATACGAGTTATTGTTACGCGTTGACTTTTACGCATAACATACTTTTGCTTTTACAGATTGTTATACATTGCATTTTATTTTTATTTATGTGTCGCATAATTATGTATAATTCCTTTTATGTGCAATTTAATTTTACGTATTACTTTCATTTGTACTTTACATTTACGCATTAAACTCCTTCAATTTGTTGTTTTTCTTATGTGTTACTTTTAAACATTTTTATAGCGCCTTTTTTTGGGTGTTTACTTCTCTTATACACTACTTTTTTGTACTTACTTTTTACGCGTTACGTTTACTTTTTTGCCCGTTACATTTACGAGCTATTAAATTTTACGTGTTATTTTTTTTCTGCGTTGCTTTTACAGGTTTTGTCCTTTTCCTTTTCTTTTTGGGATTATATTTCTGATGCGTTACTTTTACTTATCCTATGAGTTTTATTAAAGCGTTTATTTTTATTACACATTACTTATTATTGCGTTTACTCTCACTTTTATGAATTGTTCTATTTTTTCCCCACACTTAACGCTTTCCTTTGCTTTATATTTTAAGCGTTACTTTCCAGTTAGTGCAGTTCAGTTTACTTAGTTAACCTTTACTTATATTTTTCGCGTTTATTTTTCTTAAGAATTATTTTTCTTTTTCTTCTGTGTTACCTTTAGAGAATGATTTTCTTATGCACTTTCTTATGAACTTAACCAATTTGTTTTTTTCCCCGATCCGGCATTGAAAGGTTGTTGCTAACGAGGGCGAACACTTTATTGATTAAAAAGAAAATCTTGATAACAAATGCACCGAAACTGCATTACTTTCCTGTCCCCCTATTATTTTTGGTTCTAATTCTCGTAATACTTTACATTTTTTAAAATTTTTATTCCTTACTTAACTTTTCTTATTTTACACACTATTTACTGTAGATTTTTTTCCTCTCTCTTTTTTTTTATTTTTTATAAGTTACACTTACACTCTTACTTTTCGACGAGTTTTTTACTTGTTTATTTTTTATGCGTCACTTTTTAGTTTTCTGATTTTTTGCGCTTTACATTTCTTTATACTTTGCTTTCACTTTTCTTTGACGTGTAATTTAATTTTACGGGTTATTTTTCCTTATTCAGCACTTTTACCTTTTAATACGTTACTTTTTTCTTATAATATGCAATATAATTTACGCGATATTTTTCTGTATGCGTTACTTTTACGCGATTATTTCTCATATACGAATTTTGATGCGTTACTTTTCTCTATGCGAATGAGTTATTGTTACGCATTATACGTTTCATTGTTACGTAATTCTTAAGCGTTATTACTTAATTTTGCTGCGCGTTCCTTTTCTTTATGCGTTACTTTTACTTTCCTTTATGCATTACTTTAGGTGTTATTTAATTTTATGAATTACTTTTCTTTATGGGTGACATTTACGCATTAAATACTTTGTCGCATTACTTTTCTTAAGTCTAAATGTCCTTTTGTTATGTGTTATTTTTACGCGTGTTCTTCAAACGTTGATTTTTATGCCTTATTTTACTCAATCTATGCATTTTATCTTATGCGTTTCTTTACATTATGAGTTGCATTTACACCTTGACTTTCTTTACTTATTTTATGCCTTACTTTAAAGCGTTGCTCCTTTTCATTCTTTTCTCCACACTTTATATTTTACGCGTTACTCTTCTTTAGGGTTAATAGTTACGCTTTTACTTTCCTTACGTGTCTCTTACTTTTTACACACTACTTTTACGTGCTATAATTTAATACGACTTAATTTTTTTTTTTAAACTCGCAAAATTTACACGTTTACTCTTCTTCTAAGTTTTGTTAAATTTACGCGTTAATATATTTTACGTTTTTTTTTTTTCCTTTAAGCAATATTATTGTTTTACATTACTTTTACGTGTTGCTTTTAATTATTTGCGCTATCCTTTACGCTTCTCCTTTTTTAAGCGTAACTTTTTCACGTTTACTTTTACTCGCTAAATTTGTTTTTTTTTTTTTTTTTTACTTAATTTACGCAATAACTATTTAATATTTTATTTTTCTTGTGCGTTATTTTTTCACGTTTCTCCATGCATTTATTTTTTCTGCGCATCAAAAAGTTATGTTTAACTTTTACACTTTATTGCATTTTGCATGTTGCTTTTATACTTTGATTAAAGTGTTTTTTTCCCCTTCTACAAGACTTTTACTTTTTTATGCACTGTATTTATTTGCTTTTTTTTTTATGTGTTACTTTTCATTTTATGCGCTACATTTATTCGTTTTTATGTTTATTCTATTATTAAATACATACGTAATGATATTTACGGTTTTGTTCCCCTTTCTTATGCATTACTTTTATTTATTTTTTATTTATTATATTTTACAGTACATTTAACGATTATTTTTTTTTAGGAGCTATACTTAGGCTTTTGATCTTCTTAAACGTTACTTTTTCACTTATAATTTTTTATGCATTATATTTACTTAATTTACACACCAACTCCTAAATATTTTATTTTTCTTACGAGTTATTTTTTCGCTTTTCTTCACGCTTTTATTTTTCTTGCACATAAAAAGTTATGTTTAATTTTACACTTTATGATATTTTGCACGTTGCTTTTATACTTTGACTAAAGATTTCTGTTCCTTATTCATGATTTTTACTTTTTTACGCATTGTATTTACTTTTTTTATGTGTTACTTTTGAGCGCTAAATTTATTCGTTTCTACTTTTATTCTATTACATTAAATTTACGCATTATTATATTTCACGCTTTCTATTCTTAATGCATTACTTTTGTTTCCTTTTCGTATGTAGTACTTTTACGCGTTGCTTTTTATTTATTTATGCTATATCTAACGTTTCTTTCTTCTTTTCTTTCTGAGCTATATTTAAGATTCTGATCTTCTTAACTCTCTGACTGCTGCATTTTTGGACAGAAGCCGCTTTAAAAATTTGCTTTACACTACGCGCTTTCCGCCCTTACGAAATCGCTTTTCACTATGCGCTTTCAAATACGGCAATTTAGTGGACAACTAACGACATCTGTTGGTCAAAAGAGTAAATTAAACGTCTAATACTGCTGAACGGAGAATAAACGCGATGCGCTCATCAATAAAGATAGAAAAACACGCGGAAATCGTGGGATGAGCAGATTGAGTTGCCCGTGGAAATCGCGGGATAAGCAGTCAGAGGGTTAAAGGTTACTTTTCCACGTTTACTCTTTAATGCATTATTTTTACTCGTTAAATGTTTTTTTTTTTTTACTTAATTCACACACTACCTACTTCATATTTCATTTTTATTAAGCGATATTTTATATTTTTCTTAAGCGTTATTTTTTCCTTAAACCGGTATGTATTTTTATACATTACTTTTACTTTTTTTACGCATTGCTATTACTTCTGTGTTGCTTATACTTTAATGCGCCACATTAATTTTATTAAATTTACTCCTTATTATATTTTACATTTTTTTTCTTTCTTTATGCATTACTTTTATTTATTTACGCTAATGTTTACTGTACATTTTACGTTTTTTTTCTTCCTTTATGCTCTTTATTTACGCTTCTCCTGTTCTTAAGCGTTTATTTTTCACGTTTACTTTTTTATGCATTATTTTTACTCACTAAATTTGTTTTTTACTTAATTAAAACTTATACTACTTTATAATTTATTTTTCTTAGGCGTTATTTTTTTTGCCTTTTTTTCTTGCGCATAAAAAGTTATGTTTAATTCTACACTTTATTGTATTTAGCACATTGTTTTTATACCTTACTAAAACCTTTTTTTTTCTTCTTATACATATCTTGCATTTTTACTCACTGCTTTTATTTCTCCGTTACCTTTATGGGCCACATTTAATCGTTTTTGCGTTTATTCTATTACTATATTTACTCATTATATTTTACGTTTTTTTTCTATATGCATTACTTTTAAGTGTTGCTTTTATTTATTTACCCTAACATACGGTTTATTTATTTACGCTGTACATTTTACGGTTTGTCTTTCTTCATGCCCTACAGTTACACTTCTTTTTTTAAGCGTTCATTTTTTACGCATTATTTTTTCCCGCTTTTTAATTTTTTACTTAACACACTAGCTACTTTTTATTTTATTTTTCTTAATCGTCATTTTTTCACCTTTCTACACGCATTTATATTTCACACCCATAAAAAAGTTATGTTTAACTTTACACTTTATTGTAGTTTGCACTCTACTTTTATACTTTACTTAAAGCGTTTTTTCTTATACATGACTTTTACTTTTGCACTCATTGTTTTTTACTCATTCTTTTTTTAAGTGTTCCTTTTTATGAGCTATATTTGCGCTTTTGATCTTCTTAAGCTTTACTTTTCACGTTTCCTTCTTTATGCATAACTTTTAACCGTTAAATTTGTTTTTTATTTAATTTACACACCAATTTCTCTATATTTTATTTTTCTTATGCAGTATTTTTTCGCCTTTTTATACGCATTTATTTTTCACATCCATAAAAAGTTATGTTTAACTTTTACACTTTACGTTATTTTGCAGGTAGCTTTTATACTTTACTTCAAACTTCTTTTTTTCTTATACATGACTTATACTTTTTACGCACTGCTTTGACTTATTTGCTTTTGTTATGTGTTACTTTTACTTTCATGCGCAACATTTATTCGTTTCTACGTTTATTCTATTATAAAATTGAAGTGTTTTTTGTCTTCATGAAATACTTTTGTTTCATTTTGAAATGCATTGCTTTTATTAGTTTACGTTATCCTTTACTGAACAGTTTACGGTTTTTTTCTTCGTTATGCCATATATTTACGCATCTACTCTTCTTAAGCGTTACTTTTTCACATTTACTTTTTTATGTATTATTTATACACTATCTGCTTTATTTTCTTTTCTTTATGCATTATTTTTTCGCCTTTCGTCACGCATTTATTTGTCTTGTGCATAAAAAGTTATGTTTAATTTTACACTTTATTGTGTTTTGCACATTGCTTTTATACTTTACTAAAAGCGTTTTCTTTTCCTTATACGTGGCTTACATTTTTACACACTTCTTTTATTTCTGCGTTACTTCTATGCGCCACATTTACTAGGTTCTACGTTTATTCTATTATTAAATTTACTCGTTATTATATTTAACGTTTTTTTATTCTTTATGCATTACTTTTGTTTCCTTTTCTTTTAATTTCACGCATTGCTTTTATTTACTTCTTTATCTTTTACTGTACATTTTACGACGCCTCTTCTTAAGCGTTTAATTTTTACGTTTACTTTCTTATGCTTTATTTTTACCGGCTAAATTTGTTTTTCTACTTAATTTACACACTATCTCCTAAATATTTTATTTTTCTTAAACGATATTTTTTCTCCCCTCTGCACGCATTCATTTTTCTTGCACATAAAAAGTTATGTTTAATTTTACACTTTATCGTATTTTGCACATTGCTTTTATACTTCACTTAAAGTGTTTTTTTCTTCTTATACATAGCTTACATTTTAACGCACTGCTTTAATTTCTTCGTTACTTTTATGCGCCACATTTACTGGTTTCTACGTTTATTCTATTACTATATTTACTTCTTATTATATTTTACGTTTTTATTTCTTTATGCATTACTTTTGTTTCCTTTTCTTATCATTAATTTTACGCTTTTATTTTGCTATCATTTACCGTAGATTTTACGTTTTTCTTTTCTTTATGTCCTATATTCACGCTTCCCTTTTTCTTAAGCGTTTATTATTCACATTTACTTTTTTATGCATTATTTTTACCAGCTAAATTTTTTTTTTAACTTAAATTATCTACCTTATATTTTATTTTTCTTATGCCTTATTTTTTCGCCTTTCTTACCACCTTATTTATTGTTTTTCTTTCTTCCTGAATCACGTTATTTTGAAAAGAATTAGAAATTGCAATTTTTATTTACTTTCTTTAAAGTTCAAACTAAAATTTGTTTATTTTCTCAATAAGACCTTAAAAAAAAAAAAAAAAAAAAAAAAAAAAAAAAAAAAAAAAAAAAAAAAACGAGAACGTCCCAAATACTTAAATTTTTGTAAATATTTTTGAATACTATTTTTTTTCCTTTTCGAATCTAATTAAGATCTATCTATATGTCTGAATTTGAACACCTTTTTCTTTTTTTGCAGAACAAACTCGAGTGAACTTTTTTAAAAATTTATAGCAAGGAACAATTATCCACGAAATTAATTAATAAGATTTATGTGGGATAATTAGTTAATAACACTTAACAGAGTATAAAAAAATTATCAAATAAAAAATAGTAAGCAATTTGTAAAAAATAATTTAAATACTTTTTTTTTTAAAGCGTGTCGAAACTTTTTGCTTTACCAAGTGGATGGTAGAGACCCTAAGATCTGATTTTTTTTTCTCTCTTGTTAGCTTTTCCACATTACCAACTTTAAGCTTTTGCGTAGTATAGTTTTATACTTAATTGTCACTCATCGTGACAGTTATTCATAGCGTGTTTTAATATGTTACTAGCAAGAAAAAAAATTAAAAAGAAATTGCACAATTGTGTACTTAAAGGCAATATGTTAGACTTAGATTTAATGCTGTGATGGTTCAGGGGATAGAGTGCTCGCCTTCCAATGAGATGAACCGGGTTCGAATCCCGGCGATGGCTAGTCGATTCGAATTCCGCACCCAGCTCGCATCGACCTCAGTGCTGGCGTAAAATATTCTCAGTTGCAGACGGATCATGGGTTAGAGTACCCATGCCATCACGTTAACCGTGGAAGGTTTTCGTGGTTTTCCTTTTCATGTAACGCAAATGCTTGTTAGTTCCATCAAAAAAAGTCCTCCATGAAGGCAACTTTCTCGCAATGCTTGATCCCTTGTCTTCTGGTTGGGGTTCACAATTACAAAGCTACATTGGTAGTCGTAAATCCAAAATTGGGTTGACTGTTCAATGAAGGTTATAAAATAAAATAAAATTGCTAAGGAGGAGTCACGTTGGCTCAACGAAAATAGAAGTCCCTTCCCATATGAGGTTTTCTAGGTTCAATGACTGGTCTATATAGGTGCTACTCCCGGCTGGCACCGACCAGAAAGTTGAAATAAAAAATCCTCACTGTAAATGCGTCATGGGTTAAATCCCTTTACCGTTGGGATAATCATGTAAGGTTTCCGCGGTTTTTCTCTCGATGTAACGTTTGTGGTATTCTGTATAGGTGAATTGACAATTGTTTTCATTTAATGGAAATTCGGGAAACACGGTGAAAGAAAATGTCGAAACAATTAACAGGAACAGTTTGATGCAAAAATATCACATTTGGAAAAAATTAAGTGTAACTTATTTCTACTATATTGTTCCAAATCTCTTCTTTATAAAATCATAAACATATAAATACTGGTAATTTAATAAATTTATCAAGCTTGTGGTTGAAAATATAATGACATTCTGTTAACTGATCTATAAATCTGTTTTTTGAATAAACAAATATTTAATATATGAAGTGTATTTTTTTTTTCTCATTCGTAATGAATACCAATGTTATGAAGTTTAAAAATACTTTTACTTTAAGATACAATTCTCTATATTTACAGACAATTTTAATCTTACATTTCATGTTTCAATTTTTAAATAATGGCAATATTCAGAATCAAATATATATTTTTCTAAGAGGAATAAAAAATTATTAGGATAGTTTTCGGTATCCAAAGTACAAATCGAATATTTGGTTAAGCAGTATAAAATATAATAGGGAACAGTGCTTCAGCTATTTATTTTCACTTTTAAAATAATATGAATTTATTTTAAATTCGTTATTAAATTATTGTATTACAAATTAAAACGCTTAGAAAATTTTCAAGAAGATATTAAGACAAAACCTATAAACTAGACAAGAACCTATACTACTTAAACCAAAAAACAATAAATTTGTATTTTACCGTCAAACGTTAGCCCGCGATAAGTGACAAAATGGTTCTTGTCAAAATAAGTTTTATATAACTTTTGACCTATAAAAGCATAAGTTAATATTTTACCTTTAAACATTAGCTCATTTTATTTTATAGCCCGGCGTTGAATATTGATTCCGCAGCCAATCTTACTTCCAATATCCGATCAAGCATTGGGGCAAACTAGTCTTAGTGAAGGAATTTTTGATGGAATCAGCCCACATTTGCGTTACATGGAGAAGAAAACCACGAAAACCTCCCACGGTCAGCCCGACGGTAAGTGTATAGCATTAGCTCATTGCAGTAAGTCGTTGGTCTGTAAAAATGAGGGGAAATTTTGTATCTTTCATAAGCATTGCTCATTATCTTCCTCGTTCTTTGTCAGAAAAAATAAATTTAGAAGTTTTCGTTATATTTGCAAAAACCTGAAGATTGATGTAGCATGAAGTTGAAATTTTTACTAAAACTATCGGTCTTACAAAATACAAGGTGAGCAAATCCCTTTATTTAAAGGGCAAGAAAATTTATTGAAGTACTGGAGTATAATTCTTACCAGAGCCATGATGAATTACAAAATACTATTCTCCATCATACAGATAACATCTTGTCCTATAAATAGCAAAGTTATCAGTAAGATATGAATAAAATATCAGAATTTTAAAATAATAATAAATTTGAGACATATATGAATATGTAGTCACTATTATTTATTGGTTCGAAGAAACATTTTCTTACAAAATTGTTATATGCGTTCAATTTTTCCCCATACCTCTGTCAACCAAAGTCAGCCCTCTAAACATAAGGATGAATTATCAGTACCCACCGGCCATAGGGAGACTAAATATACAAAAAATGGCGATTAAACAAATGCCTGCCCTTCGCGCTTTGTTTTTTCGCCAAAATCGCGTCATGCGCTCCAAAACCAGTGATTTCGATTTCTTGTATAACGCAAGAGAGATGCTATTTTCACAGAAACTTTCATTCCACGCTATCTTGTTGGTGTTGTTTCTAATGCCAAATGCCTATACCAGAAAGCCTGCTGGGTGAAACCAAGCGAATTTTAAAGCAGAGGGTGCGTTTCTTGTTTTTCAGTGGAGCCATCTATGATCAAGAATGCGACTTCAGATACACACGTCGAAGCCCGTTTGAAGGGTGGATCCATTCATACATCCACAGATCATAATTTTGACCTGAACCAGAGAACGATCTATTTCCAATTCAGTTCTCCTAGAAGTATGATTTGTTAAGGAAACACGGAGGATTTTGTAACCCGTCAGATTTAACGTGTACCAGTCACCATTTACTAAGGGGAACCTTTGGCCGTTCGGGATCGAATTCACGATCACTTGGACATGGGTCCAATGCTCTATCAACTTCATTCGTAAACGTTACAAGATTACTAAAAAAAAAAAAATGATGAATAAAGCTATTTTTTTAATCCTCTCCACTTGGGGCAATACGAAAAAGCGAGATTGACAGTGATTAAGGTTTCTTTTGAGAATTTAAAAAAAAGAATTAAATTCTAAATTATTGTTTTTAACGGCGATTTTATTCAGGCGCATTTTTTAGGTCTTATTTCTGATAAACTTTTTCTATCATCGCTTTTTTCTAAAATTTTTGGCTTTTATGTTTTGTTTTAAGAATTATCTTTTTTCCATTTTTTCCTTTTAATTTCTTTATTATCTCTGTTTATATAATGAAACCCTGTTAATACCGTTTTTATACCTGTTTTTGTTTTATTCCTCGTTATCTTTATTATTTTGCCATAAGTGGTGATTCTGATATATATTTTTTTCTATTTCTGGTGTTTTTTCTTATTTTGCCATTTCATTTCTTTAATAAATGTAAACTTTTTTCAGGGTGACCGCTCAAATCAGATTTAAAATTTCCCTGATTTTTCCAGGTAA
This sequence comes from Parasteatoda lunata, assembly GCA_949128135.1. Taxonomy (NCBI): domain Eukaryota; kingdom Metazoa; phylum Arthropoda; class Arachnida; order Araneae; family Theridiidae; genus Parasteatoda; species Parasteatoda lunata. Next base: position 112,746,156 of record OX421970.1, read on the forward strand.
AAATCTTAAAATTTCCAGGTCCATGTTTTGTTTTTTTCTTATTAAGTGTAGGATGTGTACCAGAAAAGTGTCTATATTATAAGATAGTATTTCATTCAATGTCATTTTTTTTAACATATCATCTTGAAAATTTTTATTTTTTAATGTACTGATACAACATTAATTTTTAAAAGTTTAAGATATGTGGAGAAAATAATATGTTTAGCTTGTAGTACATATTGTTTTTATTGAATAAAATTGTTTTAATGTGTTACACTTACACTTTGAGCAAAAACTACTTAGTTTTTGCTCAAAGTGTACCTAACAAATGGCAAAAACAGAATGACCGATAAAACCTCTGATAAGTATTTAATAAATTTTTATTAAGCAAAGGAAAACCGTTTCAGGTAATTATATATCAAAAAATTTTTATAATTACAGTGGCTCCCAAAAGTGTTTGTTCACTTATAGCTTTTATTGAAATAGGAAATAAAAATTCATTAATTAAAATGAATATTTCACAATGGGTACTTGATAATAAGATGTAGCAAATTCTTAGCAATCTTCTCGATTCTTAGCAAAGCTGTGTGGAATATTTTAAAAACAAAGCAAAAGTTAAATTTTAAGATATCAATAATCAAATAGTAACAAAATTTTATACTACGAAAGTCATTGTACAGTTAAATGTTTTCGGATTTCAGAATAAAAAATATCGTCAATTGCTCTAATTTTTTTATTTAATTATTTTTCATAAATGTTTTTATTTAATTATTTGCAATTTAGGATCAAACTTATGATAGCAAAATTTTATTTTAATTTTTGCTTGCAAATTCCGTAATATTTTGTTTTTATCATTTAAAAACGGCTTGTGGTCGTAATAAAATAATAGACCAAATTTGATTATTAGTCATCATACGAGGTAAATCAGTAATAAATATGTTAAATTTGTTTATTGTGTCCTATTGCACTGTTCAATATGTGATAAAATGCTTAAAAGAAGGACTTCATATCAGAGATAAAAATTGTAAAATTTGTGGGAAAATTCATAAATTTGCAATAGAGTGTTGTAAAAGTTTCTGTAAAATTTTTAAAAAAATATTCTGCACGAATTTCACCTGACAAAAAAAACTAGTTGCTTTACTGTATACTGCATTATACTGTATTTTATCTGAACAGTGCTGTTAATAAAATTCATTGATCATATTTTCTTTAAACCAATATCTCAAGTCAAATTTTTAAATTATATTGTTTTGAATTTGCATTATTATTTTAAGAGATTCAGTTTACAAAAATAAATGTCACAAATTTAAAATTGTCTAATTTTTTGTTCTATACTCAATAGAAAAAAAAATCAATCAAATTCCTTAAATTGTTTTGATTTTTTTTCTTCTCTTATTTGAAATTAAAACATTTAAAGAATTGCAATATAAACACACAGTTTTTTAGTTTAGCATAGTTAATTGTATTTGTTTTAACAACTAGAATCTTGCACAGCGCACAACTAAAACACTAAATTTCATTTTTCTTCCGACTAAACACATTATGAATTATAAAAATTTATATTTTATGTTTATACATCATTTAATACGTTTCCCATATATTCCTTAGTCTTTGTCAGCTTTTTAGGGTATAAGGACGGATAGTTTTGGAAATATCTCTGGAATGCAAGCAACATTTAAAAACTTTCGATAATAGTGATAACTATACAATTCCAATTTAGATTTAAAAATCAAATATTTACCAACAAAACAGTAAAATTAAATATTAATGTGGAATACAGATCCACGAAGCAAGCATCCCAATCACGTGATATGTAACAAGGACATTACATTTACACCTACTGCATTACTCTTTACTTGTACACCATGTAGATGTCATTCGGTTGGTTGGAATGTCTGGCTCGAGTGCGATGCCAGCAGAATATGTACCTTACTATTATTTCTGTTAATATATTTTGTTACATTTAGAAGTATCTTCTTTTATTTAAAGCCCTCTCTTCACCCCCCTAATCCTACATTAATATATAGTTAGCTCTAAAAATAACCTTTATTAAAATTAAAATATGCTCTAAAAGGTTAAAATGAAATAGAAAAAATTAGCATTAATGCAACAATTGTGAAAATTTGTCAACAAACATTGTTGTTCAGCGATTGAAAAGAAATGTGTGATTGGTAGGTTTGCTGAGAAAAAATTATTTACAGATTTCTTTAAATGGGAGTACGAAAGCTTTCAGAAAAAGAGTGCAATATAAAATGTATTACTATTAAATTATAACCAACTAATTTTCGGAGAATTTTATTAAAATAAAAATACAAAAACATTTTGACTCATTTTGTCAAAATAGAAAAAAATTACCACCAAAGCATTGGAACAAACTTGAGCCATAAATGGATTCAGCCCACGGATAAAATTTTAAAACATAAGCAAATATCCTAACCCCCCCCTTTATTCCATGTCTAGCACAATCTTTGCCTTTCTTAAATTGCCCAGTCCCATAGTCTCCATAGAGATCAAAGGTTTCTACATTTGTTTTGCAATCATGAGAGAATTTTATGTGGCATTCTAGTTTAACAGGGTTATAATGGAGCAAGTTTTGATGCTAGGAAATTATAGCTAAGTTGATGACATTTTAACTGTTTGAAGATACATTTCCGTCCAAAAAATGTGGGTATAATGGATGAAATAATTTAAATTAAGAAAATTAGTAAATAACTAATATTTATAGAGTTGGTAATCCGACAAAAAAGTTCCATTAATATTGACATCAAAAAATTATGGCTAAGAAGTTTTAGCTAAATTATGACCTAGAAACGACAAATTAGAATTTGACCTCTAAACGTAAGTCCATTGTATTATTTAGTGATCCTAACTAAAAATAATGGGATTTTACAGTCGCATGTTATAATGCTCATAATTAGGGACAGAGTTCGATACCTGTAGACTGTAGGAACTATCGGGGGGCTTGTCATGACTTTAAACCAAATTTACCGTTATTTATAACAAGATACGTTTTAAATATTACATAAGTAGATTATAATATATCAGTAAATTTGAGCTTGAATTTATATCAATTTTTGTTATAAGACATCGTGAAAAAGTGAGCAAATCCCTTTCCGACTTTAGGTGCTTTCGTTATATTTGAACAGCAAGAAATTTTATTGAAGTACTGGAGTATAATTCTTACCAGAGCTATGATGAATCACAAGTAACTATTCTCCATCATAAAGACAACATCTAATCCTATAAATAGCAAAGTTATCAGTAAAACATGAACAAAATATCAGAATTTAAAAATAATAATAAATTTGAGACACATATGAATATGTGGCCACTATTATTTATTTGTTTGTTTGATCGGAAAAAAAATTTTCTTTCAAAATTTTTATATGCGTTCAATTTTTCCTCATACCTCTGTCAACCAAAGTTAGTCCGTTAAATATAGGGATGAATTATTAGTCGACACCGGCCACAGGGAGACTAAATATATAAAAAATGGCGATTAAACAAATGCCTGCCATTTGCCACCTGACGATACTTTCTTCCCCCAGCATTGCGCCATGTGCTCCAAAATCAGTGATTTCGACTTTTTGTACTACGGCTGAAAGATGCTCTTTTCACTACAACTTTCATCCACATATTACTTTATTGTTGTTGTTTCTAATGTCACTTGCCTACACCAGCATTCCCGCTGGGTGAAACCAAGCGAATTTTAAAGCAGAGGATGATTTTCAGTGGCGCCATCTAAGGCCAGAATGCGACTTCAGACACACGTCATAGCCCGTTTAAAGGGTGGATCCATTTATACATCCACAGATCATAATTTTGACCTGAACCAGAGAACGATTTATTTCCAATTCAGATCCTCCAGAAGTATGATTTATTATTGAAGCATGGAGGATTTTGTGACCCGACAGATTTAACGTGCACCAGTCACCAGTCATTGGCCTGCGAGGATCAAACTCACGAACACTTGGGTACGGACTCTACGCTCTACCAACCACGATATCGTGGCCTGCCACGCATTCTTTCATTCGTAAACGTTACTAAATCACAAAATAAGACTTTAATGACGAATAAAACTATTTTTTTTTAATCTTCCCCTCTTCCAGCAACACAAAAAACAGCGATTTATAGGGATAAAGGTTACCTTTGAGAATTAAATTTTTTTTTTATTAGAATTAAATTCTAAATTTTTTTTTACGGCGATCTTATTCAGGCGCATTTTTAGTTGTTTTTTGATAGACTTTTTGTATCATCGCTTCTTTTTTAAATTTTCGGCTTTTAAGTTTTGTTTTAAGAATTACTTTTTTCTATTTTTCTCTTTTTAAAATTTTTTTAAAAATATTTGTTTATATAATGGAGCGGCATTTTTCTACTTGAATTATTATTTTTTTTTTTATGTTTTTTTTATGGCTAGTTTCCCCCGAAATTGAATTGATATGGAAAATTGAGATTTTTAGAATTGTTTTTTTGTTATCCTTTAGTTGAAATTTTATGTTTCTATCGACGTTTTTATTACGACGAGTTATTTGTTAAGAGCATTTCAAAAAATTTAATTCTTTTATCACCACTTTTTTTTCCTAGATAATATGGAGAAATAAAATTTTGCTTTTGAATTCAAAACGATCTATTCTCCCCGTTTTCTTTTGCTTCATTCAGAACTGTCTGAAACAACGTTTGTATCGTTTTTATACCTGTTTTATATTGTTTTCGTTTTATTCCTCGCTATCTTTATTATTTTTCTAAAAGTGGGGATTCTGATATATTTTTTTCCTTCTATTTCTTACGTTTTTTTTATTTTGTCATTTCATTTTTTGATAAATGTGAACTTTTGTTTTATTTCAATCACAGTGTTTTTTAGTATTATGTAAGCTAACATAAAACGCTGATAATTTGCTCAAAACTTTTAATAAATATAGATGAAAATTAATTAAGGTATTCCCTTACCCTTTCCTCTCCACTTAATAATTTCAATTCATTTACTCAATATTTAGGAACAACTATTTCTCTCTCTTTACAATTTTAATAAGCGTTGATTGCCACATTTTGTTTTCTCCAAGAGATTGTGCAATGTTAAAAAAAAAAAACGAGATTTAAAGTTTTTGAGTGCAGATTCCAGCGTATTATAGAGTTTGTACACTAACGTGGATTTTTGATCTCTTACATGCTTGCTTCATTGGCAATTTATAAGTTTCATGTCAGTTAGGATTTGAATAATGAAACTCTGAACAGTTTTATTTTACACTGGATCAGTAGTTCAGGGATACTGAATTTCGTTATCAAAGATTCATTTTGAAATCAAAATTAAAATTTGTAATATTTAAAAATAATTATTAAATAATTGATAATATTTAAAAATAATTAAATAAAATATTTCACTACATTAATCCCAATCAGTTTTGTGTATCTAATAAATTTTAAGATTCTAAGCTAACACAAATTTAATCTAGCATTATTATTTTAAAAGATTAAACCCTAAATTTTATAAGATAAAACGTTATTTATACTATACTTAAAATTTACATAAAATTGCTTAAAAAGTAGAGAAACATTTTTCTCCATTTTAGAAATGAATCGCCTAATGTATTTTGAGAAATGCTTTACATAAATAATTTGAACAATTTTAAAAATAAGCCTCTATAAACTGACTGGTTAACAAAGTATTACTAATTTTGAACTATTTCGCTCAGTAAGAAAAGCATAACAAATTTAAACCAAAAATTATTTTCGGTTAAATTTTGTCATGGAAGATAAATTCAAACTTTGGGGAAGTTTGAATTTCGCTTCGAAACGTTCCTAGCAAATAATTCGCTCAAAAAGAATGCCACATAAAAAGATCTCAATAAAAAATGCTGACGTAGGATAAAGTTTGAAACCAATCTTTAGCAATTAGGTTCTCAACGTGTATCCTTAAAACATCTACAGAAACAATTATAAGTAAATAAATTAAACATTGTGTAAAACAATTAATGCTTTTTTTTTTGAACAAAAACATTATTTACATTTATTGACACATCTCATGTAATAATCTCATGTTATATCTCTATGTCATATTTAGAAACAACAAGTTTGAATTTAGAGATCGAACCCTTTGTAGAAAATTGTTAGCCCAAGTATATGCTATTTTACCCACCAAAAAGAGTTACAGAAAAAGCAATTTTGAGTTTTCTTATGATTAAGAGGTTTGAATTTTGCCTTCAAGCGATAGTTCATCGTCAGGTCCACAATTTTCTTTCGTTAGCAAACTGGTCAAAAATACTGCCAAAACTAGTTTTATTTATTTTTGGACTTAAAATTTATGACCTAGAAACTTTATGTACGAATTTTTCCTGCCTTAGACTATTACAGTGCCGTGCGTTAGCATTGCTTATAATCTCCCTCCCCTCATTTGTCAGAAAAGAATTAGGAAATCCCATTATTATCAGAACTATGGTGCATCGCAAAATACCTGCCAATTATATGCCATCCTCATCATTAAGAGTATCACGCCTAATTTGAATGAAGTTATCATCATATCATATCAAATCATTTAAAAAATAATATTTATAAATTTTCGAAACTGTATAAAACTTTATGTACCTTTATGGGACTTTTCAGTCCAACTAATATTATTTCCATAAAGTATTGAAATGGAATAAAATGTCCTTTTGGAACTTGTAATATAACTTTTCGTTTATCATTTTTACGTGTTGACAACACACGATTATTGGCAATTGAACATCACCAATGTAACCATTTAGATTCGTTCTATGACGACATTTTCTCAATTTCATTCCATCAATTCTCAGCTCCATCAAGTTTTGCATGTAAGTGAGTTGGTGACCGATATCAATAGATCCAAAAAATGCCATTTAAAAGCCACATGGTGCAATTTTTTTTTACTTAGATTAAATTATATTTAAAAAAAAAATTCCTATTAGAAATAATCGAAGGTTAAAAAAATTTAATTGAATAAAAAAAATAATAAATATGAGACAAAACTTAGTTAAGCATACTGACTTTTAAGAAACGTTATGTAAAAATATTTTGGGGAGGGATATATTTAATGTATATGTTACAACTTTGAAATATGTGAATAGTTAAAGAATTCTCTTTTTAGATGATTTTTTAAACCAAGAATTGGTGAATTCTGAATTCTCAAAGTATATTTTTTACATTGACGAAATTTTACAGTAAGCGATTTTTAAAATAAGCAATGGAAAAAAATAAGCAGTTGTTTATTTATCACTTTTCGCAAATTTTTTTGTTCGCTTGCCATATAGCGAGTAGTTATTTTCAGGTCTAATAAAAGGGGTTAAAGGGTTTTTCAGTTTTAAAAAGTTTTTTTTTTATTGTTTTTATGGTTGTGTTTATGGGCTCTTTTAGTTAGTTAATCACCGTCCCAATGTATTGTTTTTCGCTTCTTGTGTGACACTACTGAGAGTTTTTTTTTTGACGCAGGTATCGATACCGGAATTTACCCATTGAATTTCATTGTAAAAGATATGAAATTTTTTTAAAAACATTTTTAAATTAAATAGTTTGATTTTCAAATAAATATTCAATGTTTAATAGTTTTAAACTTGGGTTTTTCATTGTTAAGTTTAATTTATTTTCTTTTATAATTAAAGCTATAGGTCTTTTTAAACACTCAAAAAATATTTTTAAGTCCTATTTACATTAGCAAAATGCAAAGTAATTTTCAAGGAATTTACATGATCATGATAAAATAACTAATTTCTGACAAAGAACTGTTTTCTTAATTATATTATCCTCCATAAAAAGCTTGAGGGATATTTCAGATCGATTTCAGAGGGTGGAAAATGCAGCCTGAAATTGAAAATCTTTTGCAAAATGCAATAGTTGCACATGAATCTCATCGAACTCAGCTCAATATACGCACACGTGGACCCGCAAGTATTGTATCAAACATGTAAAATGATTGGCGCTTTCCTACGCTACTTACTGATGGTACGCTGAAATGCATTGTGTTTGAATGAAAGTAAAACGCTGATTAGAACAATGTTAAAACAATGCTTTTGCATAAAACATGGCGAAAATCTCATTTTTGAAAAGGGAAAATTAAGCTTTTTTTTTAAAACAAAAAAAAAGCACCTTAAGGGCTTTTAAAAAACGAAAATAACTACCTTTAAGCACTACACATTAAGTTAAGCACCATGACTAGTAATGAATTGATAGAAACTTTTCCAATTTCCTATGAGAAAATATTTAAGCTTACCTTCCAGTGATTAAAGGCATAAGTGACTTCCAGTTCATTCTTAGCAGCGTTCTCTTCCCAAGCAGCGCTAAAGTTTGTTTTTAATACTTTTTGAATGTGGTCGCTCAACACTATGTCCAATTCTTCAAGCTGCAGAGACAAAGATATTTTTTTCATACACAAAAATTATGGCAATTTGTTCATTAAGTATTGGTTGCTAATTGGAAAAAAAAAAATTGTATTTATTTGATTTTAGTGGATTTTTGTTCAATTTATATAAGCTTTTTTTTAATCTTTTTTTAAAAAAATTTACAAGCAAAATTATCTGATAAAAAGTATTAACATGGTTGCCACTGATATCTGTAAAAAATCCCCATGATTCCCCTGCACATATTATGCACAATATATTAAGAGGATACACACATTTACTGCACTCTTGTGAACTATATTAGGATAAAGATGCTTGTTTTAGTTGCTAAAAAACTTGGAAAACAGATAATGGTATAGAAAAAGAAATCATATAATATAGCTGAACTGTCATCTTTAAATACCCTATAGATTGAAACTCAATCTTTCTGAGAGGTCCGAATTTTTTAAAAGGAAATAAAATTCCCGGTTTGTAATGAAAAATACATAATTCCCAGCATTTTCTCTGCTATTTTAGCTGATTTTTAAATTCCCTGTGGAGTGGCAACGCTGATTAAAAATTCTTAATATTATTAAAAAACAATGAAATAGCTAAAATAGTTTTTATTTGAAACGAAGTTTTTTAAACGAAGTATAAAAGGTTGTGTAGCCGAATCTCTCAACAAAAAATAAGTACCTTTTAAGTACTTTAATCATGAAAAAAATATTTTTAAGCTCTATATACATTAACAAAATGCAAAATAATTTTCAAAGACTTTACATGCTCATGATGAAATAACTAGTTTTCTACAAAGAGCTCTTTTCTTGATTATATTAGCCATTATAAAATGATCAAGATATTTTTTGGTTCGATATCGGATGGGGGGGGGATGAAGCCTAAAATTGAGAATATCTTGCAAAATGCAGCCGAGTAGCACATGCGGACTCCCCAGTATTTCATCAAACATGTAACGTAATTGGTGCTTTCACACGCTTTGGTCCAACGGTATGCCGAAATAGATTGTGGTTAAATGAATTGTGAAAACATTTAATAGAACAATGTGAAATATGCGCTTTTGCATATTATGTAGCGACATGGTAAAGTAAAAAAAAAAAAATTTCGAAAAGGGAAAATTAAGCACTTTTTAAAAACACCCAATGAAAAAAGCACCTTTAAGAGCTTTTAAACAATGAAAATCTAAAATAAGTACCTTTAAACCCCTTTTAAAAACGTTACACACTATGTATAATAATCATAATAAACAAATCACTAAATAAATAAAATCAGTGAATTTCGTCATAGTTGAATTCCTAGCGTAACAGAAGGGAAATCATACAAGTATTTTATTCTAAAAAATTTATTTCATATTTTTGAAAACAAAAATTCTACGAGGATATGCTACGTTAGGGTGCGATGTTTAATTAATTGGCATACATTAATAAAAGATCTTCATAATTAAATTGCAAGTTAATTAAAAGAACTTGTAACAGAGGGGACAAATAAAATCCCACATTTTTGACACGCACTGTAATTTTTGCTTAATTCTGTGATTTGGACCATCCAAAACATTATCTGTAATTTTTTTAAAAATTATCACATTTCAAGGTAAAATAAATTGTTATAAGACTTTTAAAATTGCAAACAATTTTTTTTAAAATCTAAATAATGCATCGTAATAGAGAGGACATGGAATGTAACAGAGGGGACATCTGTGCAAAAAGGAAAGGGCAATCATTATTGAAAACAACAAATATTTAATATAACAAAAGGGAGATCCATATTATTAGGGTGGAACCCTTCAGATTATATAAAGTGTTACATTAGAGGACAAAATTTAGCCAATAATGCTTACTGCTTGGTGGTTCAGAGAAGACTGACTGTCAGCCCTCTAGTGGGGAATTTCGAATTAATCAAATTTACATCTACTTTTCTCAACACTCCCCACCTGATAATTTTAAATTAAAGAAATTATCATAAAACAATAGCAAGTTTCTACATTTCACATTTTTTCAAGCACATTACATATTAAAACTAAAATATAAAAATAAACACTAATCAATTATTTTTAAGACAGTAAATATAATTTGAAACATCAAAATTAAAGGAATATCAAATTATTAAAATATCATCAGAGTGTTAATTATCAGTTTTTAGTTCAGCTCTAAGGGATAGAGCAGTTGTACTGGTCTCCTATACACCCCAGTTTTAGTTTTTATAAGACAGGATCTAACTAGTCCGTCACGACCCTTATAGGCTTCAAGGACACGGCCTAAGTTCCATAAAAATTTGGATTTACCTTTGCCTTGAACAAGCACTACATCACCTGTTTTTATGTTTTCCTCACAGTTAGGTTTGTTGGAAAAGTGATGTTGCCTCAAAGTCAACAAGTATTCATTTTCCCAACGCAACCACACTTGCTTCAGAAGACAAGTTTGATATTGCCTTCTTTTTATCAGACTTTCTCGTGTTGCAGTCACATTGATAAGCTCAGAGAAATTATATGGATATTCGTTGACCAGTCCAGAAAACAAAAAATGAGCAGGTGTCAGGGGCTGTAGTTCTGACTTATCATCACTCACATATGTGAGTGGTCGACGATTAAGGACGTTTTCAATTTCAACTAAGATAGTCATGACTTCTTCGAAGGAAAGTTGAGCTTTTCCAAGTATCTTTTTGAGAGGTTCTTTAATGCTTCTCATCAACCTTTCATAAAACCCTCCCCACCATGGGGCAAGCTCAACAATAAACTTCCACACAATGCCTTCAGAGGAAATGAAATTTTGAAATTCTTCTCCTCTAATAATAGAAAAGAAGTACGTTATATCTCTTGAAGCAGCCTTAAAAGTTGCTGCGTTATCAGAATAAATAGTTTTACAGTTATTTCTTCTTGACATGAAACGTCGTAAAGCTAAGATAAATTTATTCGTAGACAAATCGGAAATTAGTTCTAAATGTACAGCACGTGTGACTGCACAAGTAAACACAGTAATATAAGATTTCAAAAGTTCATCTTTATGTTTTACGTAAATAGGCCCAGTAAAATCAATTCCAACCACTGAGAAAGGCGGAGATTCTGAAATTCTATCTTTAGGCAGCTCTCCAGTACGCTGATTGGCTGGTTTGGCAAAGTGTTTTTTGCAAACCACGCATCTTCCAATAATTCTTTTCACAAGTTGTCTGGCTTGTGGAATCCAATAACTTTTCCTAATCTGCGAAAGAGTGACATTAACTCCGCTATGAAGCAACTTTTTATGTTTTTCAGTGATCAAAAGCTCGGAAAATTTCGAATTCTTGGGTAGCAGTATAGGATTAATTGCTTCAGGATCCACTTCAGATTGAAACAGTCTACTGCAAATTCTTAATATCTGTTTCTCATCTAGGTATGGACGAAGACAAAATATGCTGGAGTTATTTTTTATACCTTCCTTCTTCATCAAAATTTTAATTTCTTCTTGATAATAGTCATTTTGCGCCTCCTTTATTAAAATAATTTCAGCTTCTTTTAATTCTTCAGTAGTTAATGGACCTTTCAGTTTGTCGTAACTTCGACAGTTTTGGATAAACCGCTTTGACCAAGCCACAATTCTTTTCACCTTTAATAAAGAACTGTAATTTTCTAAAATCAGTAAAGTCTCTTTAGAATTTGCGAGGCAACTGTGTTGAGAAATAACGCTGTTTCTAAGTTCTAAATCAACTGAATGTTGCTGATTATTAATTTCAGTATTTTCTTGAGGCCACTTACTTTCATCCTCCATGAGCCAAGATGGTCCGAATTTCCATAAGTTATCATCAACAAGGCTTTTTAGTGACTCTCCTCGAGTTAATTTATCGGCAGGATTTGAACTTCCAGGACAATGTTGCCAAAGTTTAGGATCTGTCAGAGTTTGAATTTCAGACACTCTGTTTTGCACGAAAGGTTTCAAAGAGTTGTTATTCTTTATCCAAAAATATGTAATTTGTGAATCCGTCCACAAATAAAATTGTTGGCAAATGTCACTAAACAATTTGTGTAAATAATCATAGATTCTAGCACCAATTACCGCTGACATAAGCTCTAAGCGGGGCAATGTTAAAGTCTTTATTGGTGCTACCCTACTTTTGGACATAATGAATGAGGTCTTAACTTCGTTCGAAATATTTGCATATCTGAAATACGCTACAGCACCATAGGCCTTTGTGCTAGCATCAGTGAAAATATGAATGGCAATTTCTTTCTTATAATCACAGTTATCAAAATATTTCCGTTCTGTAAAAAAGTTCTTTAAATAGGAAACTTCAGAAATCCAATTGTTAAAGTCTGTTCCAATATCTAAAGGCAGAGGGTCATCCCAATCGAGTCCAGCCTTCCAAATTTTTTGCAGCAAAATTTTCATCTTAATAACAAAGGGAGAAATTAAACCAATAGGATCATAGATTTGAGCTGCAAACTTTAAAACAGTACGCTTTGTGCACTGACTTGACCTAGATGACGACTGCTCTAAATTTTTATATTCAATCAATAGTACATCACTTTCTGTATCCCATCGAAGACCTAATACCTTTGCATGTGCAATTGATTCATTAATGGCAATACCATTTTGAATCCATAATTTCTTTAATTCGTTTGAATTAGAATTAAATTTCCGTAAATTCATACTCGCGGATTGTAAAATATTTACAGCATCAGATGACAGTCGATATGCATCATAACTGTATCAGTTCCCCAGTACAGATCGTCCACGTATAACGAAGAACTTAACATTTTAACACAATCGGGTTTGTCATTAGCATATTTTTTAATGTGGTACTTAATTATTGCCTTCAAAATGAAAGGGGAAGTGGTAACTCCGAACGGTAACCTTTTCATATTCATAATTTTAAAACCTTCGCAATTATCATAATCAATCCAAAGAAATTTTAAATATTTGCGCTCATTTTCATCTATCTCTATCATTAGAAACGCCTTCTCAATATCACCAGAAAATGCTATTTCATGCCTTCGAAAATTAAGTATGACATCCAAAATATTCGGGTTCAAATTTGGACTTGACAATAACATATCATTAAGGGATTTTAAACCAATATCCTTCGAACTAGCATCGAAAACGATCCGAACACGAGATGTTTCTTTATCGGGTCTTAAAACAGCTGTATGCGGCATGAAATAACCAGAATTAATGGATTTATCCTTACATTCCTCAACGATTCCATCTTTTATCTGATCCTCAATAATTTTTGCATACATGTCAAAAATATTTTCATTTTCACTTAATCTTATCATTAAATTATCAAAGCGCTTTTTGGCAGTAGGGAAATTACTATCGAGATCATCGGGGTTTGAATTCCAAAGTAATCCGGTTTTGTAACGATTGTTTTCATATTTTAAATTGTTTTCAAAATTATCAATTGTTTCTTTATCTTTTAGAGATAAAATTTCACACTCCTTGGTGATACCTAAGGAATCGAGTGACCAGAATTTTCTTAAATCAAACATATCACCTGATTCAATTACACTTTTCATAACCGCTATGTTTTGCGACAATGTATGCTCCCGTTTATAACTACTTCCACTAATCACCCATCCAAGAACAGTTTTTATAGCACACAGGCGATTATTTATAGTTAACTTTTCATATAAAAGAAATTCCCAGAATAAATCTGAACCAATTAAGAGTTCTATACTCAGCAAATTATCATTATCTTCCAAATAAGAATCAGCCATATCAATTTTATTTTTATTCATAAATTCAATTACTTTGGGGTCGGGAGGTTCCACTTTAACTCCAGTAATGCATGGTATGACAAGAGTTCTAATTTTAGTTCTAAAGTTCGTATTTCTTTTGAAAATTTCGAATTCAACAACAGGGTAAGCCTTTTCTGTTGCTCTTTGCATTCCAAATGAATAAACTGATAAAACTTCGTAAGCAACCGGTTTTAAATTTAAATTATTTGCAACTCGTTCAGACAAAAACGAACGCTGGCTGCCATTATCTAAAAGAATTCTTGTCAATTGAGACGAAGAATCTGATATAACTTCAGCAGTACAAGTCTGCAAATAAACCCTTTTAGAACATTCAACTTTTTTATTATTACATTGGGAAACAGAACTAATAACTTCTTCATTGGAAATAATCAATGGTGGAGTTTCATTAGAAATTGCAACCAAATCAGAAGATTCATTTAACTTTTCCTCAGCGTTTTGAATTTTACTAATTTTACCATTATTTATCCCCTTATTACCTCCTAAACAAATAGACCCATGATGACTTAATCCCTTACATTTATAACAAGGTAATTTATTTACACGACAATTCTTGCTTACATGAAACAATTTGAAACACTTGAAACAACGATTAGAATTTTTCAATAATTTTACCTTGTTTTGGGAAGACATATTACATTTGAAACTGTCATGGGGTTCAGAGCAAAAAATGCATATTGACTGAGTCATCTGTGCATTAAGCGCAGTAGCTGAGGGTGTGCCTTTATTAAAATTTTTGTTTATATACCTATTTTGCTCGTTACGCAAATTATAGCTACCTCGATGGTTATAGTTAGTCTTTTTATCATTTAAAAACGCAACCGATTCACGACATTCTATCTCATTCTTTAAAAACAGCAATAATTCATTAACATCAGTTTCATCTTTAGATTTCCGTTTTCGTTGAAAATCTAAAACCAAATCTTCAGGCAATAATTGTAAAATTATTGGTATCAAAAGTATACCATAAGATTCAGACTGAACTTTCATTGAATCTAAATTTCTAACTGCGATATCTAAATCATCGTACAATTTGCGTAATGCTGTAATATTAGAAGTATGTTTAACACTCGGAAAACTAAGTATTTTATTAACAAATGAATTCAAAATTAAATCTCTACGACCATATTTCTCATGTAATAATTTAATACAATTATCATAATTATCATTCGTTAAATCAAAACCTGATACAACATTACCTGCCTGGCCAGTAAGATAAGATTTCAAATAAATGAATTTTTCAATTTTAGAAAGTGATTCATTTTTATGGATTGTATTTTCAAAAGAATCCCAAAAGGAATTAAAATATTTCGGATCTCCCGAAAAGGGAACAATTTGAATTTTCGGTAATTTAATACTGGAATTGTTATTAACAACTCTTTTCTGCTCAGTTATAACCGAATCATTTTTTACAGTTTCAACTGTTTGTTCATTAACCGAAACCTTTATTCCTTTACATTTTATCAATTGCTTTAATTTAGCTACATACGTCAAATATTTATCCTGATATTCTTCACTAGAAGCTAAATCTTCATCCAACAAATTAATATCAATCATATTTTCAATTTCCTTATTCAAAGCTATTAAATTTTGATTCCTTTCAATTAACACAGTAAGATTCTCATCTAATACATTTATTTCAACATTTTGCTCAGTTAATAATTTATCAATTTTATTTATTAATTTAGTAAAACTACTTCGTTCACTAGACCTTTTTCTTTTAATTCTCTCTAAATAATCTTTTTCAGCCATAATGAACGTTTAATACAAAGTCACACCTTTAGCAAAATAAAAACCATAAATTTTCAATAATCAAAACCTCAAAACGAAAACGAATTCCACAACAAAGAAAGATATAAAAACGCTTACTTTGCACATACAAAGAATTAGACTAGCTGTCTCCTTGAAGTGATCATGTATCTTTCACTGTCATTTTCGATTTTGCCCTTGAACTTAAAAATAACACTTTATTTTCTCTTGCTTTAAATTCTAGTTCGTAAAATACTTCGTGGCCAAATGCACCATGTGCAAAAAGGAAAGGGCAATCATTATTGAAAACAACAAATATTTAATATAACAAAAGGGAGATCCATATTATTAGGGTGGAACCCTTCAGATTATATAAAGTGTTACATTAGAAGACAAAATTTAGCCAATAATGCTTACTGCTTGGTGGTTCAGAGAAGACTGACTGTCAGCCCTCTAGTGGGGAATTTCGAATTAATCAAATTTACATCTACTTTTCTCAACAACATCCTACAAATTTGGCGAAAACTTAAAAGGAAATATCACAGTCAAAAGTGACTCTGCAGTTATTTAAAGTTGGAGATGGCAACACTGCAATAATATCTGACATGTGAACTTGTGCTACATCTTTATTGTTATATTTGAAAGCTTTTACTTTACCAGACAGTGTTACAAAAACTTGTTTGCTTCTTTCTCAATTTCAGTTATTTGGGCAACAAAACAAACTACCCTATTTTTTCCTTAAACTTTTTGCACTTGAAAAACTATCTATATCAACATCAAAAGAATCTCTGTGTATTATGTTGGATCACAAAGTCCTCCAAGTTCCCAAAACAAATCAATACCTCTGGGAGTAGTGATCCAGGAGTTCCCTTGTCTTTTGGATTGGGATCAAAATTACAAGGCTACACAGTTGAGCATTGGTAAGCCATGAACTCAAATTTGGGTCGGCTGTTCAACGACGATAAACAAAATAAAAAGTCGATTGAGCGATTTTCGCCAATTCGTTATATTTTACTAATCCTACGTAATTATTAGGCAAACAACTTAAATTCACATTTCCGTGAATAGCACATACACTCATGATATGATGTTTTACCAAAGAATAAAATATAGATATGTCGTAGAACAGCAAACTTTTTGCCAATTTTTATGTTTGGATGCTTCTGCATTAAAAACTTGATATGCTATTGCTACTATTAAATAAAAAAAGTAAAACAGGGTTGCCAGTCAAATCTGGAAAACAAATTCCTGTACATATTATACACAATAAATTAAGAGGAAAAACAGTTACTGTGTTGGGTTAACTATACTCACTTTAACTGAGGGAAAAAAAAGGAACAGCTGAACATACCGATAGATTACACTTACACATTAAGTGGGTACTATTCTTTAAAAGATGAAAATATAAGAACTAAAATTCCTTGCTTTTCCCAGTTTGTAAAGAAAAAATAAAAATTCCCCGCATTTTTTCCTGTTATTTCAGAAATTTTTTAAAATTCCTTGTATTTTCCGGATATTCCCTGTTGTCTCTATGGAGTGGCAACCTAGTAACATTTAGATAAGAGTATTAAATTGAAAAATTATACGTTACTGAAACTTGATGTTTCGTTGTAAAATTTAAGTGATTACTTCGAATCAATGTTCCATTTTTTGGTTAAATTAAAACTGGCCCATTGCCTTTTTATCATTATTTGAACCACTAAAATATTTTTGCTCTCAACATTTAAGATTTGTTTTAATGTCATTTTGCTTTTCTAATAAGAGAGAAGATAAACTTTAGACTATCTTGTTGGAAAGGGGGAAAGATAAGATTTCTTTTCTTTACATAGCTGTCAAAATTAATAGGAAAAAAACCTGGTATATTTTACGAAATATAAATTTCAAGATACTTGTTGCATGATGTACTAAATATTTTACACAGCGGGAATTTTAGGGACTTTTAGGGATTTTTATAGTCATCAAAATAGAACTGCAATATTTTACAGTTATGATTGACATTTAAACATACTTGAAATGCTATGTATTATGTCTATTCATAATTTTAAATATTAAAAGGCGTTTAATTCAAAGATAGTTGAAAGAATTTTTTTATTAATTTAAAAAGAGAATCCTCATCCCTATTACTTATACTTCATTATGTTATACTTATTAAAATATTCATGAAAGCAATAATCTGTGCAAAAATTCTATTTAAATAGTGATTTTTTCAGGAAACTTAGCCAATTTTAGGAAATTTTCAAAGATGTGCACAAACGATTAGAATTTTAAATAAACCAGTAGACCAGGAGAAACTGGCAAAATCCAGTAGAATTGGCAGCTATGTTTTTATTTTCATGAAATCGATTTTCATTTTTTAAAAATTGTTTTTAGAATTGTTCAAATAGTGGAAAAAATTATTGTTTAGTTAGAACTTGATTGGATTAGTTCTTGGTAGTTAAAGGGAGAAAAACTTATCTTTAAGAATGAGTTTTTCTTTCCTAAATTTTTAAGTTTTTTTTTAAGAATCATAATTTTTACAACTCAACCGCAAGACTGTAATAGATTATGAAATTGTAATATTTAGCACCACTGTAACTTAGCACCAAAAGTAAGAAATTTCCTAGCCATTCGTCTGGACCATGAGGCGGTGTATAACTATTTTAAGTAGGGTTGTGTGGTTTAGGACAAGTTTTGGCTCTGGCCAGCAAGAGAAAGGGTATCTTTTTTTCTTTGGTGTTAACCCTGTGGTGAAGAAAAGCTACCCTCCCTGAAATGCACTATTTTTGTTTCCATAGCAGCAGATGGCCTCAGACTTTGTGGTGGGGGAGTTCTTACCATGGACAAATTATACATAGCATGCAGATCTAAAAACATTGAGAATTAAATAAAACTTACCAACTAAAGGATCATTGGATAAGCTGATGCAGGCATATGCTGTACCAGGAACACTGTACTGTGATTTTGAACAAGAAGAGTAACAGACCACTTCAAAACTTTCACTGGGCTCAACCTGAACATAAACGTTCTCCAACACTTGCTCTGGCAAGGTGTTCGTACAGCCAAACTGAAACAAGAGTGCTTTTCTTTAAGAGCTTTTCAATTATTTTGTTACTACATACATAAAAGATTATTATATTATTGTGCCACTACTAGAAATATTGCATTCATATAGCACATCATTATAACATGCAATATTTTAATATTATGGGATGAACAATTCTGAGAAAACTAAAGCGGAGAGAATACACTTGAAATTGTTTTTTTATTTTCATTTTATAATCGAAATGGAAGAAAAGCATATTTTGTAGTAATTCTGTTTGATTTTATAAACTATGGGCTCTGAGGATCTCGGAAATTCAAATTTCAGAGTCCCTTTTTAGGAAAAACAGGACCTCATTTAAAACAACACTTTAATAGATTTAAAATAATAACGTTCTGTGAATCAGCGAATAGAAAAGCAATGATCATCTGATGATTAGGACTGGGCCATAAATCGCAAACTATCAATTTAATGGATACATCGCCAGGGCTATATAGTTGCTGTATTTTCTTGCAATCATCGGAATTCTGATTTAAGCCGCTGATATAAGATGACTGTGATTCAGCGATATAATATGCGAGGAATCTTTGCCTTCGCAAACAATTTTGATTTCATCTAGCAACGAAGATGTTGATTTTGAATGGAAAACTATGTTGGCTTCGTGATGTTAAATGGCAAAGAGCATCTTTGTGCGAGGATCAGCGTTGAAATGTAGAACACAATGCACAGTTTTTTGGGCTTTTACATTTCTTAAAGATTTTATAACTATAATTTTAAGCATACTCTTGAAAAAAAAAAATTGATGACTAGAGCTGTTAGGTAAGAAAAGAAATCTCATTAAAAGGAGGAGATAAAATAAACTAAGCAGAACGAATTTTAAATACTTTTAGCTTATAAAGTGTTGTCTTCTTTTACTTTCTATATCGCTGTTTGCTCTTCGATGTGGCGATGAGTCAAGTTAAGAATGATTTCAACACTAAAACAATAAATTTATTTAAGAAATAAAAGAAAACAAACTACTTCAGCAGCCGAGTACATTGCTGCTTCCTAATCGTTTCATATTAAAAACAAATCTCTCTAAAATCAGAAGTGGGATAGAAAACCGCGTCAAAGAACCTAACGTAAACTCAGGGTATGTCTTTCTTGATTTTAAAATTATGCATGAGTCAAGTATTATGAATTAAAGAAAGTAAAGAGTATTTTAAGAAAGTTTGACGTATTTCTATAAACTATCAAAATGTCTTTTCTGGGAAAAGGCAGAAAAAATGATTTGGTTGAACTGGCTAGAGAAATAGGTGAAACTGTACCACCCAATGCAGTGGTAATAGAAATTAAGAATATCATCACAAAAAGTAAAGATTATGAGGAAACATTCGTTAAACAAATTTTAGAAAGGGTAATTAAAGAAAGAATCCAACGCGAAGAAAATGAAAGCAAAGAAAAATTAAAACTGTTAGAATTTCATGGACAGGAAAAATTAAAACAATTAGAATTGCAAGAACGAGAAAAAGAGAATTGGAAGTACAAGAACGTGCAAAACAACGTTTTGCAAAAACTGCAATTGCAAAGCGAAAATAAAATTGTATGCCAAACGTCAAACGAAAGTAATACTACGGTCCCAGAATCAAATATAAAGACTATTGATTTGCGAAATCTAATGCAAAAATTCGATATAAAGGAATCCGAGATTTCGTCATTTTTAATATTATTTGAGAGACAGGCAAAACGAGAAGGGCTAGAAGAAGGTGATTATGTTTTTCACCTATTAGGATTGTTACCCCACGAAATAACTCAATTAATAGCGAGAGAATCTGAGGAAGAGGCTAGTAATTATGCATTCGTTAAAAAATTATTGCTAAAACGTTTTAAGTTAAGTCCAGAAAAATTTCGTCAAAAGTTTGTTAGTCACGTTAAAGATTCAAAAAGTACATGGTCAGAGTATGTTTTCGAAATACGTAACTTTTTTAATGAATGGTTGTCAGGGTTAAAAATAAATAATTTAGATTCATTAAAAGAACTAATAATAACGGACCAATTGAAAAAACGCGTCCCAGGTTTAATGCAAGAGCATTTTATTGATTCATGGCTTAATTACGTAAACGCGAATGAGTTAGCCAATAAATTAGACGAATACGATAGTGTGCGTTCCGGATTAAAAATAAATAGTGAAAAAAGTACTAAATCTGTAGCTCAATACGATGATTACAAAAATTATTCGCGAGTATCAAACTTTCGCAACTCAAATAGATGCGAAAATAAATTTGAAAACAGAAATGCGATGAGCCATAAATCTTTTGAAAAGGAGAGTTCGTCTAAATATGATAGCAATAAATCGTTTAATTCTTCCATTCGAAATGAAAAAGGTGAACCTAAGTGTTTTTCTTGCAATAATTTTGGGCATATCTCAAAAGATTGTCCGTATTCCTGTAATTTATGTGGATTAAAAGGGGCATAGCAGAAAGAACTGCGCTAATAAGAATAAAAAGTAAGTTAATTTAAGTGTGAGTGACCCTGAATATTTCGCCTGCGCCGATAAATATTTGAGAAGTGCTTCAATTAATCAACACATCGTCAGCTGTATTCTTGACACAGGCGCCTCTTCTTGTTTATTGAAAGAATCTGCGGCTAAGCATGTGGGGGTGTGAGAGCGAATAACGCCGTGTAAAAAGGATCTTTATGGCTTCGCAGAGCATGGGAGCAGTGATATTAGATATTAAAATTGAGGATGTATTGGGAAAATATATTTCTGTTTTGATCGTCCCGGACGCAGCACAAAACGTTGACCCAATTGTCGGGAGGACATTTTTGGATTTACCATACGTCGCATATGCTAGAGTCGGCGATACCTTGCATATCGGTTATGAAAAAGATTACCCATTCATTACATTAAATTGTATCGAAGAAATGCCTTGTGTTAAGTTGAAAACGCAAGAAACTACGAAAATAATAAACAACAGCGTGAATTTTGTAATGGCAAAAACTGAACAAGTAAATAATGGGTTATTTTGATTCAAGGAAATGAAAGTAATTTTGATTCGTTACTAGAAGTAAGGGAGGGTAAGACGATTGTACCAATCATTAATATCGGAAATAAAGAAATAACATTAAAGAAAATTCAAAACATTGGTAAGGCGGATTTAGTGAACGAATTGCTAAATGTAAGTAATTTTAATTCACTTGAGGATAATCCATCATAAGAATGTTTTAGTGTTAATCCAGTAGATGTAGAACAAAAACCCATAGCTTTAGATGAAATAAAATTTAACGGAACAGCAACGACAGGATATCGTTAAGTTTTTGAATAAATTTAGAGACTGTTTTGCATTAAACATTTCGGAGTTAGGTTGTACAAATTTAATAAAAATGGATATTAAGGAAATTGCGGGATCAAAGCCCGTATGCATGAAACCATATAAAACGAATGCAATCGAAAGAAAAGCAATTAAAGAAATCGTAAATGAATGGAAAGAAAACGGTATTGTAAGAGAAACGCGTTCACCATATTCGAGCCCTGTACTTTTAGTGCGTAAGAAGACAGGTGAAAATCGGTTAGTTATTGATTACAGAAAATTAAATAATCAAACGATAAAAGATAAATTTCCCCTTCCGAAAATCGATGACTTATTGGAACAACTACACGATTGTAGTCTGTTTTCAATTTTAGATTTGGCTCTTGTTCGGTATCAATTTTACAGTTGTGACAGATTGTCAAGCATTAATCTACATGAATGCCAAAAAGTCAAGTAATCCCCAAATTGCACGATGGAGTATTCTAGTACAAGAGTACAATTTTGAAGTTCACCACAAAACAGGCATTAAAATGACCCACGTAGATGCTTTGAGCAGAGCTCCTATCTCAGACCCAGAAGACACCATGACAAGCCTTATCGAGAAAAAATTTGAAGTATGTCTAACACTGAGCGAAGATGAGCAAATTTTAATTATCCAACATACTGACAAGGAGTTAAAGACATGAATAGACATTTTTAAGAAAGATGAAGGAGAAAGATCTGCAGAAGAAAGACAGAAAATAAGTAATTATGTTTTCAAGAGAAATCGATTATACCGAAGAATACTAGAAAAAGGAAAGGAAAAACTACTCTACGTGATCCCAAAAAGTATGAGAAAAAGTACCGCTGTTAAATTTCATGATTTGATGGGTCATTTTTCTTTTGACAGGACTATCAACAAAATCAAACTTTATTGGTTTCCCTACATGAAGCGTTATTTAAGGAAACACATTTCCATGTGTTTTGAATGTCTAGTGAATAAAATTCCTGGAGGAAAGAAACAGGGACATTTACATCCAATTAAGCCAGGAAAAAGACCATTCTCAATCATACACATGGACCATTTAGGCCCATTTGTGAAGAGTTCTAGAGGAAATCAAGATTTGCTCGTTATCATAGATAATTTTACAAGATTTACCAGACTTTCTCCAGTCAAAAACACATCTTCTCAACACGTTTTAAATGCTCTGGAGAATTTCGTTCAGGATTTTGGACTGCTTGATCGGATTATTAGTGGCAGAGGTTCATGCTATACGTCACATCAGTTTGTACAATGCTGTCACGACAATGGAATACATCACACATTGAATTCTACCCAACATCCCATGGGTAATGGAATGGCAGAACGGGCAAATAGAAAAATTCTATTCACAATAACAACATCGATGAGTGATCCACGTCATAAAGATTGGGATTTACGAATCAAAGAAACTGAAAGAAATTTAAACACCATCAATAAAACTACTGATAAAACGTCCTTTGAAATCTTGCATGGATATTCTCCAAGATTTACTGATGGTATGCTTCGAAAACTTGCCGACGAGAGTGCAGACAAATGGACTGATCCCAAGGAACTTCAAGAGGAAGCAACCAGTGTGATTGAAAAGAAACAACGTAAGATGAAGGAATACTACGATAAGAAAAAGTGTCGAACCATGACTTTTGAGCCGGGAGAAATAGTGGTTGTCCGACGTCCAGCAAAAGTAACAGGAGAACCAACAAAGACTCAACCAAAGTACAGAGGTCCTCTACTAGTGACTGAAGGCCTCCCCAACGATACGTACAGAGTGACCCAAATGGAAGAAAAAGTGGGAAATAGGTACTACGCAACAACGTCACACATGAGTCAACTAAAGGCAAGGCGACCACCAGTACACGATGATGATGATGAGGTCTCAGGTAACTTATAAATTGGAAACCGGTAATATGAACTTTTTTTTTTATTTACTTCTAAGAAAAGAACTTTAGTATTCAACATTTGAAAGACTTTTCATTTTGGAACAATTAAAAAAAAAACAGAACTATTAAGCAAGACAAAAAAAAAAAAAAAAGAACTGTAATAGAAATTTTTTATTGATTCATATTTGAAAAAAAAATAAATAAATATGTATTAAGTATGAAAAAAAATTGTTAATTGTCTATATCTATTATGTAATAATTGATGTATGTATCTTTTGTTAAGTAAGTGTCAATTGAGGGCAATTGTATCATCAGGATGCCCGAATGTTGACATTTCCCCCTTAATAGTGAGTTGTCCAGCAGGTGGCTCAGCGCCACCACTACTGTGTCTGTTCATAAATGTAAGAGAGATTTTTGTTAAACATGAAACGATTAGGAAGCAGCAATGTACTCGGCTGCTGAAGTAGTTTGTTTTCTTTTATTTCTTAAATAAATTTATTGTTGAAATCATTCCTAACTTGACTCATCGCCACATCGAAGAGCAAACAGCGATATAAAGTAAAAGAAGACAACAAAAGTTACTGACAAGTGTTTATGCAGAAGACTAAAGCAGATATCAGAATTACAAAAAGAAGAAAACTGTAAACGTCTATGCTAGGAATAATTATAGCAAGTTACTAGGCGTGATAATACCTTTAATTAAGAAAATAAATTTAATTTTGTACTGAATATAGTGAATAAAAAATAAAAATCCAGAAAAAAGAACTGTTATTTATGAAAATAAAAGTAATTCTCTAATAAATAATTGAAAATAATAATTATAGTAAATGATTCTCTAAAATAAATAATTCAAAAAAAATATTTAAATCGTTGATTTTAAATGTTATATTTTAACCAATCCACACGTCATATCTCCCTCCCTTATCACAATTTCAAGAACCCCATTCGTAAAGGTAAGGGAACTTATTTTATTTCAGTAGAACAACATTTCTTCCTTCCCTCATCTTTTGTTCTCCCAGATGTATTTTCTTGTTTTGATAGTCACGTCCGGGTCACCAATGTGGGTATAATAGTTATCGACAATGTCATTCTTCATCTATGAAAAGATACCCCAACATAGAATCAAGTTATCATGTCTTGTATACTAGTGAATTGGAATTGTGTTTTGGTAGTGGTAGATACACTACAGTACTCTCCACCAGAATCTTAGATACGATAGAATTCGATGAACGGAGAGCCCTATTTGATTCATTAATGTTTTGCATGAAGCCGCTGCAGCACCTTTAAATGCTGACCGTGAAAACTGTAATAAGTTCACGGTTGTGGTCGCTGCTGTGTTGCCATTGGCAGTCGAATGTATACAGGCCAATGCTGTGCGTGATAGAGACTGAGTAGCAACAGCATTAGGAAGTGGATAATGCCTCAGTCACAAGTCAACTGTTCAATGTGGACCATCCATCGAAGTAGGCCTGTTCAGATCAAAGTGGGAGATTCTGTCAAGGTAGACGTGTTCACAATATCTTGTCCGAAGGTCACCAATGTGGGGAGAGGAGTTATCAATAATGTCAACCTTCGTCTATGAAAAGATACCCCAACATAGAATCGAGTTAACATGTCTTATATACTAGTGAATTGGAATTTTGTTTTTGTAGTGGAAGATACACTACAGTTCCATAAAAATTATATTCTAATTACATTAAAAGGGCCTGTTGAGACTGTTTTTGAAACTATCAGAGTTTATATTTATCGTTCACAAATCCCTGTTTTTCGGGCTTTCTGCGATATACCTCTCCAGTATTAATATCTTTCTGCTAAATACTTCTAATAAAATAATGAATACACATGTCACAAATTTAAAGTAATAGAAGCGTCAACTTCAGAAAAAAAACTTTTCGGATAAAATAAAATAATTTTTCAAATTTAATAGGTAATATTATTTCTATTCTAATATTATGGGTAATATTCTCGCATTTTGTAAGAGGATTGTAAGAGGAGCGCATTTTGCATATTATCACATAAAATGTGATATCCATAGCTAAAACTAAAAAAAAAAAAAAAAAAAAAAAAAAAAAAAAAAAAAAAAAAAAAAAAAAAAAAAAATCAACGGTAAAATCACGCAAATCGGACTTTTTAAAAAGAGGTTACTAAATGCATGATTCCATTTTGAGATTCAGTAGTTGTAATAAATAATATATCGTATCGTATTAAAAATATTGGTTTTTAAAATCAATGTGAAAATCAATAGTAATAAACGCATAAAAAATAGAACTCAGCAGAAAAGAAAACTAAATTTTTAACTTTATTAATTACTTTTCATTCTTCTCAAATGAGGATAGAAAAATCATAAGCATTTCCCCCCCACTCAGATGCACGAGAAAGGCATCTTTAAAATATAATTCTGAAGAAAAGATAAAATCTTTCAAAAATTTCTGAAGAAAACTAAATTTTTTTTTTACTTTACAAAGGAAAAATCTTTCTGCAAGAATTCGGTATTGTTCTGCGACAATGCCGCCACGATTCTGCCACGGTGTCAGCAATTATACTAATAGTTAAAAACTAATAATTTAGCAACAAAAAAAAAATGCCCCAAACATCACAGCTGATAAAACTTGTAGTATTACAGAGACTGATGAAGAACAGATCGGATACCATTTGCCAACAATGAATATTTGAAATTGCCTTGAAACAATGAGAGGAATTTTCTGTATTCAATACAAACTATCTATTGTTTGCAGTGAATGGTTCCGAGAGAAATGATTGATTGAACTACAAAAAAGATTTCTTACCTGCAACACAATGTGGTTAGTGAATGCATCTAACAACAAACTCAGTCTCAGATTCAATGAGTTCAATAGGAAGAGAAAATTTAAACAGCGGACCCAAGTTCAATGAAGAGAGTTCTGGAACTGCTGACAATTGATCTGAAAATATAAAATTAAAAAATATCAGAGATGTCACAGCTCTTGTTTTGAAGAGCACTTAACTTAGCTTTACAAGGATATAAAAGCTTTAACGACAATCAGTTTTAAACATAAATAAATGTGCCCTTATTTTTTAAAGTGCAGGTAAGTCTTTTTTTTTTTATTATCAATCAAAATCTTTATTTGTGAGCATTTGAATGAATTGAAAAGTATTGGCTAAGGTTAAAAGATTTGGATGCTTTTTTTTTTTTACATAAGGGTGCACAATCTGCAGCCCACCGACTGCTTATGTGCAGCCAGCGAAAGCTTTTGAACACAAATAAGTTGAAGTAAAAAATACGTGTATAAATATTAATTTAAATAAGATTTCTTAAACCATTATTTATAACTATTTAAACTATTTTATTTTATTTTTATAACCGTCGTTGAACAGCCGACCCAATTTCATGGGTTTACGACTACTAATGTTCAACTCCGTAGCCTTGTAATTTTGAACCAATCCAGAAGACAAGGAAACTCCTGTATCAGTACCCCCAGAGGTATTGATTTGTTATGGGATTTTGGAGGACTTTGAGACTTGACAGTTTTAACGAGCATCAGTCACCATTTACTACACGGGGAGTCTTCGGCCGGCGAGGATCGAACCCACGACCTCTTGGACATGGGCTCAGCGCCCTACCGACCAGGCTATCCCGGCCCTCTACTTAAACTATTTTATTTTATAACCGTCGTTGAACAGCCGACCCAATTTCACGGATTTACGACTACTAATGTTCAACTCCGTAGCCTTGTAATTTTGAACCAATCCAGAAGACAAGGAAACTCCTGGATCAGTACCCCCAGAGGTATTGATTTGTTATGGGAACATGGAGGACTTTGAGACTCGACAGATTTAACGTGCATCAGTCACCATTTACTACACGGGGAGTCTTCGGCCGGCGAGGATCGAACCCACGACCTCTTGGATATGGGCCCAGCGCCCTACCCACCAGGCTATCCCGGCCTTCTACTTAAACTATTAACACTCAACATACTGCAGTGCTGGCAATAGTACTGTCTGTTGAGGAATGAGAGAAGCATTTTTGCCAGCAACAGATATTTTATCGCCAATTTTTTTAAAAAATTTCGACAAATACGGAGAAATTTGAGAATATGAGGGTAAACCGGAAACAGGAAACAGTCAAGAAATACAGAAGTCTTCAAACAGGAGACTTGGCAGGTATGGAAAAAAAAAAAAAAAAAAAAAAAAAAAAAATGAAAACATTTTAAAATTGCTTTTTTGAGTTATCACTTTTTGACGTGCTCAATTTTCAGAGATTCAATAGTACATCTATTTTATTTCTCGATCACTTTTTTGTGGTTATTGTATGGAATTCTGCGCGGTTTAAAGAAACCCAATATTTTTTAATACGATAGTACGATTCACGAATTTTAAATTTCAGTAATCATTTCTAAACTGGCTTTTTTTGTCGTAATTTCATCGTAAATCCAAGTGACGTTTCGATCCTTCTAACTATGTCCATACAATTTTTAAAATCCCAAAAAATTTAATACGATATTTTGACTAGTGATTTATCGATCTCATATTTGATGAATCATTTTTCGATGCGATTTGCTTCTGCCGATTTCATCGCGTATCTCTGGATTATTCAACAGTAATAACAACGTATTTTAGCAAAGTTTTAAAAATCTTGAAATTTTTAATGTGATAATAGTATTAATCCTGAAGTTGAATTACACATTTAAATAATATTTTTTTACTACACTTTTTTTGTAAGCTTTATCGTAAATATGAAGGATTTTCTCAAATACGCTTCTTCACATGGTTTTAAATAATAGCTTTTTCACGAGTTTTTTCTGATGTTATCGTAAATTTAAATGACTTTTAAGCAGTTATTACCACTTTTCAACAAAATTTCAAACAATGTCATTTTTTATTACGATATTATTAGACACTCACGTTTTAAATTTTCCATAACATATATACCCATGTTGCCAGTACACTAAAAAAATCACAATAGACCGATTGGTTATTTGAAATGTTCCGCAAAAAGTACAATAAAAACAGAGAAAATAAAAGTTAAACCCTTATATCGTTACATGGCGCACATCTTTTCATGTTGGCCGCTTAATCAGAGCTCCGATGCATCGAGATAATAGCTGCTATACCGGTGGACTGACATATGCTTTAAATTGAGCTTAGAAACTATGCATACTCCAGGCGATCTAGAAAAACACAATTTTTATCTGAAAAACAAACTAGACAGTCATTTTCCTGCAAAACAGTAGACTGCCAAAATAAACATCAGACTGTATGCAGAATTATTAATTGTTATTGAAAAACAAATTAACTGACTTTTTCAGCATAGCTTGCAGTGGAAGTAATAATTCAATAAAGGAGAAGGGCACAAATGTCACTAACCGGAGAACGTTTCACATGCAGTTTAAAATTTAAGGCACTTATACTGTGGCCTTATTTTTCTTGAAGCAAGAACTTTAAAAAACATTGTTAAACTAAATAAAGAAAAGGATAAATACATCACCTGCAAATATATCTTGACGTGAAGCAGCAACTTTATCTTTGGACTTCCCAATGATTGGAACATCTGAAATAAAAAATCAACAATATCAAATAATCATACTTACATACTCAGGGTATCTGCTACATTTTAGATTTTCAAATTCATGACTTTCCATGACTACTTCGAAGAGTTTTTCATGACTTAACGTTACTATTTTGTGTTACGTTAAAACGTTAAAATGCAACAATGAATTTAAAAGAGCATTATAGGGTAAACCAACCAGTGAAGGAACACATCCCAGTGAATAAACATTTTATGAATATTTTTTTTTAATTAAGATTTTAAACGTTTTTACTTAGATTGAATGGTAACAGTAGCTTACTACCTAACACTCAGAAGTCATCTGACAATCCATTGGGTTGCTTGGTCATATAGTCTTCACTAAAAAATTTTTTGAATTTGTTAGTATCTGTTCATCAGTACCTTGTTTCTATGACAAAATTATAAGGTCAGTGTTTGTATGTATCCGTTTAAACTGGTATTAATTGCATATAATAGTTGTTTTTCCAACTGTGAAAAAAAAAAGAATTTAAAATATGGTTATTGAAGTTACGTTTTATTTATTTTAAGCATCATAGCATAAGCAAGTACTGAGATAAGGGGGCGTTTATTAACTGGATTAACAAACGATGAAAAACCAATGAATGAACAAGGGTTCCTTTACTGCAGTGATTCCCAAAGTGTGGTACGCGAACCCCCAGGGGTATGGGAACATTTTATCGGGGGTATGTGTTCTTATGCGAAATATCTTGCAACAAACGAAAACTTCAAAATTTTTTATTTAAAAACAAAGCTAGCCATGAAAATTTACGATTAGGTATTTTTCTATTGGCTATTTTTTGCAGAGTTAGTAGTGAATAATTAGTGGTACCAACAGCCAGTTGCGTTTGTTAACTTTTGTGCAATTTTTTTATAGTAAAAAATGCATTCATTTTGTTGTCAATCCCTGGGAAGGATAGTTCTTTTTCTTTTTATACCGCCAGATGGCGTTCTTTTTAAATTTGTATGTGTTTGTTTGCTTTCTGTTAATAACCTTTACTTTCTGTCTGAATCGTCGATCCGCGGACTACAGTTGGTTTTGTAAACTATGACGCAGTAAAAAGTTTCGCTGTGATTTACATCGTTTGGATCCAAAAATGAATCGAGATCTGCTGAACTTCTATCAATGGAGAATTAAAATCAAGGCTTTGCTGACTCTTAAGAAAATGTGCTAACTGAAGAAGATCCAAAATTGCGAGAACAATGGACACTAAACAATGATGACGCAGTTGTATACATACAACTATCGCTTTCTGACGACCAAAGTCTTCAGTTTGCAAACAAAATTAATGCTAAGACTTTATGGGAAAAAATTCAAAGCACATTTACTGGTAAAACAGAAGATCGAAAAATCGATGCAAGTAACGAAATAAAAAAAATCTTGAAATGAAAGAAAATGAAAATGTGTCAGACTATATTGCAAGATCACGAGGACTACAAACAAAATGTTCGTCACTGGGACTGCAAATTACAGAAAGAGAACTTGTATTTTATACTGTTAGAGGGTTACGAGGAAAGTTTATAAAAATAAGAGAAATCCTGAAAACCCAACGCGAAAAACAAATGGACGACATTTTAGAAATATTGCAGGAGGAAGAAAGCTGCGTATCAAAATTAAGAAATGATATTCCTAGAGCAGGGGTGGGCAAACTTTTTAGGTCGCGGGCCAAAAATCGAAAAAGAAAAGTTTGGTGGGCAATGTAAAAATTTCTAAAATAAAGATAATTTAAATATTTAATGAAATGAATAAAATTGTGATTTCATTTTTAAAAGTTCCTTATATTGAGTTTCGAAGTAAGATGTACTTATTTTAAGGAACGAGGCTAAATGTTAAATTATTTTTTCCAAGGTTTATGGTTGAAAGCACTTGGTCACATATATAAGATGAATCAAACATAGCGCTGATTTTCTGGCACGAGTTATTAAATTTGGAAAACTAGCTTTTGGTAATGATTTGCAAAACTCAAACTTTGGCAAATTTAGAAACAACCTCTTCAGACGATTGTTAGATTGCAACTTAATTAATTCAAGCAGAAAATCCGACCTCACTGTTTCACAATTTACGTTGAAAGGCACGGTAAAAATATCTAATTCTGTTTGAATGGCACTGAAATATTGATACCTGAAACTAAAAATGGAGTTTTTTCAAGCCATCCTCATAATTCTTAAGCTTTTCCTTTCCTTATTTTCTGAGGGTATTGAATTCAACCTCGAGAAATGAGACAAGTCGTTCATAGCTAGATGCCCCGCAAACAAGCTTTAGTTTTAAAGCTTTGAGATGGGGCCAGATATCATCAATGAATTGATTTTTCCCTTTCATCTTAACATTCAAGCTGTTTATATGACAAAGAAGATCTGTGAAAAATGCCATTTTCTATCTTCGAATATAAAATGGATGTAAATGTATATTGTTTATATTCGCAACGCATCGGCAAGTTAAAATTCTATCCGCGGACCGGATAAAACCTTCCGGCGGGCCACAGTTGGCCCGCGGGCCGTAGTTTGCCCATCCCTGTCCTAGAGGAACAGAACATTCGGAGTAAAACATAAATATGAAAATACAAGCACGAAGAAATGTTTCATCTGCCATAAAACGAATCACCTAGCCAAAGATTGCTATTTCCGAAACAAGAATGAGGGAAATCGAAACCCAACATCGCAAGAAAAAAGAACATTTTCGAACTAGAAATCGGGTATGAACAAAACCAAAAACAATAACGCTCATTGTGCATTTGAAAATCAAGATAAACATTCTAGTGAAAATTTCGCACTTACCGCAGAACAAGAACAACAACAAATAAACTCTAGGTAAAACCGGTAAAAACAAAACTGTTTTCATTTTGGATTCAGGTGCTACTTCACACATGGTAAAAGATTTAAACTCTTTTGAAAACATAAGTTATATTAATGGAATAATACAATTAGCAGATAAGAAAGCAAATTTAATTTCTAAAGGTATCGGTATTATAAAAGCTACAAGAACAGTTGATAATTGCAGTAAAAATCTAACAATATATGATGTAATATATGTACCTGATTTACGAAACAATTTAATTTCAGTATCTAAATTAATTGATAAAGGTTATAAAATTGAATCTAATGGTAATGATATTTTGATTTTAACTAATGATATTTTGATTTTAACTAATGATAATCGCATTGTATTAAAAGCTGTAAAAGTAAACAATCGTTTTGAAATTTTTATGGAACCGTGTAATAACACTTCACCTAATTCATTTGATTATAATGATGTAAATATTTCTGAGTTAGAATGTAATGAAGTAAGTAATTTGGATACTTATAATATTTGGCATAAAAGACTATGTCATTTAAATCCACAATACATGGTTAAAATGCAAAATGTTCTTGGCATAAATTTTTAAGATTTTGAAAATTAACATTGTGAATCTTGTGACATAAGTAAAGTAACCCATAAGAGTCATCCAACAATTAATATTGCACAAAGTAATTCAATATTAGAGTTAATTCATACGGACCTAGCAGGCCCAATAAATTGTGATTCATTAGGGAATTCAAGATATTTTTTAGTTCTAGTTGATGATTTTTCTGGGATGTACTTTTCTTATTTTCTAAAGCACAAAAATGATGTATTTTAAATGTTTTGCATGTTTAAAGAAAGGTATGAAAATTTAATGAATAAGAAAATCAAATGATGCAGAACAGATAACGGTTTAGAATTTGTCAATAACGAGATTGATAGTTTTTTAGAAAAATACGGGATCATTCATGAAAAAACAGTACCGTATAATCCTTCGTCGAATGGACGTGCTGAACGTGCATTATTATACGAAAGTGAACTACCATTAAAATTTTGGGCTGAAGCGATAAATTTTAGCACTCACATTTCTAATCTTACACCGCGTAAAAATAAACAAAATCTTCCGATTGAAATATGGTCAGGAAAAGAACCTAAACTTAACTAATTAAAGGTATTTGGATGCGTTGTTTATTTTCATATACCTAAACAATTCCGAAATAAATTTGATGTTTCGGGAAAACGTGGGATTTTCGTCGGTTATTCTAGAGAAAGGCGCGCTTATAGAATATATGATGTTGATAAAAATATTGTAATTGAAGAGCGATCTGTAAAATTTAACGAATCATTAAGAGGAAGTAAATTTCTAACAAACAAAAATGAATGTAGCATATGGAACATTGATGATTTGACCCAGTTTAATATATCTCAACCGCAAATCGAAACTGAAACCTTTAACTCCCCTACACTCGAATCAAGCAGTGAACGTTCTTTTTCTCATAAATCGTCTCAAGAAAGTACAGATTCGCAAAACTAAAATCAACAAAATACTCCAGCATTAAGACGTTCTGAAAGATTAAAAAATAAAATATCCGCGAAAGCGAACTTAGCCTTGAAAGGATTAACTGTTCCTCAAAATTATGACCAGGCGATAAATAGTAATAAATTTTCGGAATGGAAAACCGCAAAGGAAAATGAACTTCTTTCGATGGAGGAACATAAGGTTTTCGAATTAATTGAGAGGCCCAAGAAGGAAAAAATAGTAAAAAGTAAATGGGTGTATACAATTAAAAATGACGATAATAAGCAAAATAACAAAATTCACAAAGCGCGACTGGTTGCAGCTGGTTTTAATCAAATAAAAAATTTTGATTATTCTGAATCATATTCTTCTGTGGAAAATATTGAATCATTAAGGTTATTAATTGCTTTATCAGCAAAATTGGATTTATTTGTTAAATTTTTTGATATTAAAACTGCATATTTATATGGTGATATTGATAAAACTGTGTATATGGAAATACCTCCAGGTTTTGAAGATAAATATGGTAAAAATAAAGTGTGCAAATTAAATAAAAGTATTTATGGTCTATCTCAATCTGGTAGAAATCGGCATATAAAGTAAAAAAATGAACTTAAAGATTGGTCTCACCCAACTTGCATCTGACAATTGCGTATTTACTAAAATTAATGATAATGATTTTTTCAATTTGTGTATACGTAGATGATTTGGCAATATTTTCTAATAATTCGAAATAATACAAAGACATCATTTCAAAACTTACTCAAGCATTTGAATTAAAAGAAACAACTAATGATTCAAAATTTTTAGGCATTGAGATTTCACAAAAAGAAAACGGAATTGGTTTATCTCAAACTCAGTACATTGAAACTTTAATGAAAAAATATGGTTTGGAAAATTGTAAGAAAACAAATACTCCCATAACTAAAAGTGAAGATAGATGTTTTAATCCTACTGATGATTTAGTAGATCCGACTGATTATCAGGAAATTGTCGGTGAGCTTTTATATTTAGCAAATAGAACCCGACCAGATATTGCTTTTGTAACTAGTTATTTATCATAATTTAATAAACGTCCTGAAAAAAGGCGTTATGTTTTGGCTAAAAGAGCTTTGAAATATTTGAACGGTTCAAAAGATAAGGTCTTGTTTTATAGTAAAGAATTCGATTTTTTAAACAGTAGTGCGGATGCAAGTTGGGGCAACGCAGAAGGAGGAAAATCTTTTTCAGGTTGTGTAATTATGATAGGTAATTCTCTTATAACATGGAAAAGTAGAAAACAAAGATGTGTAGGACTTTCAACGTGTGAAGCTGAATTATTTGCTGCAGCTGACACAGCTCGAGAACTTACTTGGATAATAAACAAGTTAAATGAAATGAACTGTAAAAAATTTATAAATTCTCCTGTTACTATATTTTCTGATAGCCAAGCAACTATTGACTGGTTGAACAATGGTAAATCTTCTAACAAAACCAGGCATGTAAATCTTAAATTTCATTTTGTGAGAGATATGATTGAAGATAAAATATTGAAAACTGTTTATAACAATACTAATGATAATATTTCTGATTTTTTAACTAAAGCTGTAACTTTTGAGAAGTTAATTTTCTCTTTGGAGAAAATAAGTTTAATTTGAAATTTTCATTAAGAGAATTAATATTTTTTATGTATATTGTTATTTGTGTTAAAAAGTAAAATCCTTCTCGCAGTGGGAGATTGTTGTCATTCCCTGGGAAGGATAGCTACGAAGTCTTTTTCTTTTTATACCGCCAGATGGCGTTCTTTTTAAATTTGTATGTGTTTGTTGGCTTTCTGTTAATAAACCTTTACTTTTTGTCTGAATCTCGATCCACGGACTACAATTTTTTTATTAGTGGTACACAGCGTTACGGAAAATTTAGAAAGGGTACACAAAAGTCATAAGTTTGGGAAACATTGCTTTACGGGGATTTTTCCAAGTTAATGAAAATAAAAGAAATTTTTAAATTTTGTAGTACCTTTAGTCATATTATACATCAAAATTATGTTAAAAATAGAAGAAAAAAAACATCTAACAGGCGGAATAGATTTCCCAGTGAATGATTAGTTGGTGTGAAATATGATTTTACATGGCTCTAAGATAAATAGTATAGTTCTGCGATATAGAGGACACCCAAAATTCTGTTAAGTGTTGTATGAATAATTCCTAACATATCTTAGTTTCAAAATGCTAGTTTAATTGCTAAATTTATGGAAAGAATTATTATCATAATTTATTTATAATTTATCTTTATAAATGTCGTGGTTAGTTCCATCATACGTTAGACAGCTTAATAAACTACGTTTATTCATCGAAAACTAAATAAATATAATAATAAAAACTTGAATAGAACATTTCTCTGCTTGGTTTTGTGTCAATAATTTGATAAATTTTTATCCTAATGCTGTCTTTAACGCCATGACGGAAACGGGTAGGAAATATCCATTTAAAGCCTAGGTGAAAAATGGGTGAAGCTTTTTTTAAGCCGACATCCACTAATAACTTAGTGCAATGTGAACATAATTTCAAAAGGCAAAACTCCTTTCTTAAGCTGAGAATAATATTTGAGAGTGGTTTAAAGAACTTTAGAGGAATCTTAAGGAGGGAAGTAGTCTTGGCATCCTTTTACAGACAATTTTTCAAAACAGTTTTGGCCAACTTTTCAGCTAGTGAAAAAAAGTACCTCCAATCGTAGTTTTTTCTTACTGAAGAATTCTTCGAGGTATTACAGAATCAGTTCCTGCTATATACTTCATTGGAAAAAGTGATGTATGAAGTGAATCGATGACCACAGCAACATTTTACGAATATATTGCAAATGCTTTTTCTACCCATGGCTAATTGAAAATTCTATCAAATTCCTTATTTTGTTCTTCTGGATGGGCATAAATCTCATATCAATTTGAAACTGAGCAAGTTTTGTTTATCAAAACAAATTCTCTGGTTTAGCTTTCTACCTAATTCTACTAGTATATTCTAGCCTTGTGATGTCTTGAGAAAAAAAAAAAAAAAGAGTCGTAAAACAATATGTAGAGGTAATTTTGCACCCATTTTTAATAGGCTTTTGAAGCATCAACTGATGAAGTTAAAATGCTTTTAAAAAATGTGGTATTTTTCCATTTGATGTTGAAAACGTTGACTTTAACAAATGCATGCAAGGCAGACACAAAGAGTTAATGAACAAGAAAGATTATCAACAAAACTCATATTTTGATAAACGAGAACTTCGAGTAACGAAGCATTATCTCTTCCTAAGCTTGAGAGCAAATTTTTAAAGGGACATTGACAGAAGAGTAATCTCCCAAATATCCAATAGCCTGTGCTTTTCTAAATATGGAAGAATTTATTGCAAAAAGTTATTATTAATTCAGACTTATTGGTTAATTCAGATTTTGGCACAGAAGCTGAAACAACTAACATTGATAATGAATATATCTTGAAAACTGATTTTGAGATAAGTCCTCTTAAGGCATTGTTAGTTGCAAAACAATTTGTTCCATTAGTAATCAAAGTCAGAAAATGGTAAGTACTGCTGAAGACCCACTAGATATAAGTGAATGAGAGATAGATTTTCCTCAAACTTCAAAACACCTTTTCCCATCAATTATCCAGAGAAAAAAAATTTAGAAATAGTACTGGAAAATCAGAAGAAATGTCGAAGATACATTTAGTTTGGTCAAATATTGGGAAAAAACAGGAAGATATAAATTACCTTTTGCATTAACTAGATAAAGAAATAAATTAACTTTTGCATTAACTTCAGAAAAAGGACGAAAATTTAAAGAGACTGAAAGAGCTGGAAAAA
This sequence comes from Parasteatoda lunata, assembly GCA_949128135.1. Taxonomy (NCBI): domain Eukaryota; kingdom Metazoa; phylum Arthropoda; class Arachnida; order Araneae; family Theridiidae; genus Parasteatoda; species Parasteatoda lunata. Next base: position 112,783,821 of record OX421970.1, read on the forward strand.
AAGTTAAAGCAAGAAAGTACGATAAAGAGAAAAAAAATACTTAAAAAGATAAAAAAAAAAAGGTTAAAAAACATGGGTAAAAAGATTAAACAAAAATGCGAGAAAATAATAATAATAAAACATCATCGGATTACACAATGAGTAACATTCATGATTTAGACTAGACTATTAAACTGTGAGAAAGGAAATTAAAAACATTTTTTTATTCTGTATTTACTCTCCATTTCAGGACTAAAAAAAGTAAAATTTTCTACATTAACTGTGGTTAGATGTTATAATTCCAAGAAAAAATCTTTTTTTTTAGACATTTGTATGACCTATGAATTCCTAAAGAGCATCAAAAATTTTCAAAATTAATTGTTCACAGGGTGGTCACTCAAATCAGATTTAAAATTTCCCTGATTTTTCCAGGTAAAAATCTTAAAATTTCCAGGTCCGTGTTTTGTTTATTTCGTATAAAGTGTAGGATTTGTACAAGAAAAGTGTCTATATTATAAAATATTTCATTCAAAATGTTATTTTTTTAACATATCATCTTGAGAAAAAAAAATTTGAGAAGATTTTGTTTTTTTATTTTTTAATGATTTGGTACAATATTAATTTTCAAAAAATTAAGATCATTGTACAGTTAAATGTTTTCGGATTTCAGAATAAACATTAATGTCAATTACTTTAACTTTTCTATTTAATTATTTTTCATTTAATTTTTTATTTATTTATTTATTTGCAATTTAGTATCAAACTTATGATAGCAAAATTATATTTTAATTTTTGCTTGCTAATTCCGTAATATTTTATTTTATCATTTAAAAACGGTTTGTGGTCGTAATAAAACAATAGACCAAATTTGATTATTTTTCATCATAAGAGATAAATCAGTAATAAATATGTTAAATTAGTTTATTGTATCCTATTGCACTGTGCAATATGTGATAAAATGCTTAAAAGAAAGATTTCATATCAGAGATTACAATTGTAAAATTTGTGGAAAAATTCATAAATTCGCAATTGAGTGTTGTAAAAGTTTCTGTAAAATTTAAAAAAAAATATTCTGCACGAATTTCCCCTGACAAAAAAAACTAGTTGTATGTATTTAAAATTTTATAAAAGCTATTGTAGATGCGAAAGGAAAAATTAGAATATTTACTAATAGACAGAGTTTTTTTTTTGAAAATGTGTGCTGACTTTTGTGGCATAAAGTTTTTGTCACTTTTTGATGATTGATTTCTTAAAAATAAACTTTTCCTTTGTTTTTAAAATATTTTGTATAGTTTTGTTAAGATTAGAATACATTTTTTATAATTAAATATCCATTCTGAAATATTCATTTTAATTAATGGATAGTCTTATTTCATTGAATGTCATACATAAGTGTACCAATAATTTTGTGAGTCACTGTAATTACATTTCAATATAAAACTGTACTACTGTATACTGTATTTTTTCATACCAGTGCTTTTTATAAAATTTATTGATCATATTTTCTTTAAACTAATATATCAAGTCAAATTTTAAAATAATGTTGTTTTGAATTTGCATTATTATTTTAAGAGATTCAGTATACAAAAATAAATGTCACAAATGTAAAATTTTTCAATATTTTGTTCTATACTCTACAGGGGAAAAAATAGATAAAATTCCTTAAGTTTTATGGTTTTTTGATTTTTTTTCTTATTTGAAATTAAAACAATTCCAATCTAAACACACAGTTTTTTAGTTTAGCATAGTTAATTGTTTTTGTTTTAACAATTAGAATCTTGAACAGCGCATAACTAAAACACTAAGTTTCCTTCTTCCGACTAAACACATATGAATTTAAAAAAATTTATATTTTATGTTTATACATAATTTAATATGTTTCCTCAGTCTTTGTCAGCTTTTTAGGGTAAAAAGAGGGAAATATCATCTCTGGAATGCAATTTACGAATTTTGAATTAAAAATAAAATATTTATCAACAAAACAGTAAAATGAAATATTAATATATAGTTAGTTCTAAAAAAAACTTTTTTTAAAATTAAATATGTTATAAAAGGTTAAAATTAAATAGAAAAAATTAGCATTGATGCAACAATTGTAACAATTTGTCAACAAACATTGCTGTTCAGCGCTTGTAAAGAAATATGTGATTGGTTAGTTTGCTGAGAAAAAATAATTTACAGATTTCTTTGAATGGGAACACAAAAGCTTTCAGAAAAAGAGTTCAATATAAAATGTATTATTATTAAATTATAATCAACTAATCTTTGGCGAATTTTATTAAGTTAAAAATACAAAAACATTTTGACTCATTTTGTCAAAATAGAAAAAAATTACCACCAAAGCATCAGAACAAACTTGAGCCATAAATGCCCACGGACAGAATTTTAAAACAGAAGCAAATATCCTAACCCCTTCTTCCACGTCTAGCACTATCTTTGCCTTTCTTAAATTACAGTCCCATAGTCTCCATTGACATCAAAGGTTTCTACATTTGTTTAGCAACCCTTGACAGAATTTTATGTGGCATTCTAGTTTAACAGGGTTATAATGGAACAAATTTTGATGCAAGCAAAGTATAGCTAAGTTGATGACATTTTAACTGTTTGGAGATACATTTCCGTCTAAAAAATGTGGGTATAATGGATGAAATAATTTAAATTAAGAAAATCAGTAAATAATTTAAATTAGTGAAATTAAAAAAATATCTGGGAAAAAATTCCCTGATAATTCCAGGTTTTCCAGGTGGGTGGCCACCCTGGTTCATTCACTGGTAAGAGCTGTTCCTTCATTTGGTTATCTTACTATTTATTTATTATTTGAACCACCAAAAGCTTAAAACAATATTATGTAAGTTCTCTAAATTTTATTTCTTCACATAATTTGCATTTAATAACGAATATGTTGGCACTGCCATTCAGCTAAAATTACAAATTTTGAAATTTTTATGACTTTTTAAAAGGCAAGCTAAGCGTAAGTATTCCTCCACTAGTTAGTTTACCGTAATAACATTAATTGAAATGATAGGTATAACCAAAACTGCTATACTCTGCATCTTCATATTTATAGATTTTAAATTTAAAAAAACAGAGTAAGGAAAGAGTGGAAGCAATAAATAAGCTAAAAAAAAATAAATAAATACAAAAGCAAATAATTTTTTTTGTCGTTTTCTCTGCAGAATTATATTCTAAAGATAATTTTCTTGTTCATCGGAAAGAAAAGGAAGACTCCTGATTTTTCTGTTCTCATTTCGGAAAAAAAAATTCGCCAATAACTGGCTTGCTTCAGTTTGAATTTGAATTGAAAACATAAAAAAATAAATAAATAACAAATATTTTGAAATCACAGAAGTTCAAAAGATAATTCGCTATAGAAATGTTTTTTCTTTCATTTTCTTTGAAAGAACACCATAATTTTTAAAGAACATGATGAAAACATTTTATATTTTAATAAAATATGACTGCGAGTGGGTATTTTGTTACAAATTCAGATATTCACAATACCATAAAATTGGAGGGGGAGGGTAAATTCCATTTCAGAACTTAGATTTTTTGGCGACCAAAAACCATGACTTTCCATGATCTTTTTTTAAAAAATTTTTTTAAAATTGTGACATTTCATGACAAATTTTGTGCAATAACGAACTTCATGAGCTTCCATGATTTCTCATGACTTTTCAGGTGCGAAGATGCCCTGCATACACTTACACACAATACATACACTTAAATTCTAGTCAAAAGAAATTTCAGCTTCCTCATTTTCTATCAAAGGTTGAGTAACCACGGGCACACTTTCGATATCGAAGGGCAATTCTGAATGTGTACTGATGCAAAGCTTTTTCCAAACCAACAATAGAAGCCTTTTTAAAAAATGTGTTGATGAGCAATGAAAGGGTCGTCGCATCGCTATTGTAATCATGTGGAACATTTAAAGAGTATAGTTGAAAATCTTAAAAATTAGCTGCCAGCTGTGCCCCTAGATTAAAATATACCCCATTATAGTTTCAGTTACTCTTAAACTAGCAAACTTTCCAGCTCATTATGGTTTGTAGTGTAAATGCTAGTCTGATCACGTTATACAAGAGAGGTCGGGGCCTTGTATCCCATCCGAGGAGACTGAATTTTATCAAATATTAATTTGCAAGTGGATAACTATTTAGTATATTTTATTCAATTTATAAGTTATTTTTGAATTTAAATAATTTTTTTTTTTAAAACGTAAAATTTATAAGAACAAAAAATTGAACCGATGTTTAATATTTTTAATTAAAACATAAGGATTATTTTTTTTTAAAAAAAAGTTGTAATAAATATGTTTTAATAACTAAATTTTTTTTATTTATAATAAATTGAAGTTTTTATTAAACTTAATTATGAAAATATAAACAAAACTATATTATCAGGCTTGTTTAAAAAACATAAAAAGGACTATAAATTGAATAACTATAATCCATTGAATTTCACATAATCAGAATCCATTCGAAATAAATTTTGCATTTTTAATAGAATGATTTTCTAGTTATGTAATAAATAGTTTTTCTTCTTTATTAACTAGTCCAACATACTTTTGTTTACATTTTCATAATTAAATTTAATAAAAATTTAAATTATTTATTATAAAATTGAAAAAAATTCAGTTTATCAAAAAATTTTAAATGACAATTTTTTAAAAAAATATAATCCATATATTTTGATAACGAAGAATGAAAAATTAAATACTTAGTTTTATTTTTGCTTCTGAAATTTAAATTTTTTTTAAAATAATTTAAATTAAAACATAATATAAACTGATCAAAATATACATTTTAATCAAATATGACTGTGAGTGGGAATTTTGTTACAAATTCAGATATTCGGAAAGCCATGAAATTGGGGAGGGGGGTGAATTCCATTTTAAAAATTAGATTTTACGGTGATCTAAATCCATGACTTTCCATGATTTCTTTAAAAAAAATAGTTAAAATCATGACATTTCATGACAAATTTTCTTCAATACCAAAATTCATGACTTTCCATGTGTGCAGATACCTGTATTTATAATTTTAACAATTTATGGTTATGAAATACAGCATGAAATGTCCTTGTTCCTGTGTTATATTAAAATATACCAAATTATGGTATAATTAAAATATACCAAAATATATTTTTACTAGTAATTAGATTGCCAGAAAAATTTATTAAAGATAAACCGATGTTCTATCTGAGTTAAATGGTTAAACTTAATAAAGTTTTTTTTTTTTTTTTTTTTTTTTTGTAATTTTTATTTCAGTTGATTTTAAAGATTCCAATGAAGAGGCACATTTTAAGATTTTTACACTAAAGACCACCCCTGAATGAATGTTTGCTGTTTTTCAGTAATTAGTATACGCTTTTCATTAATTTAGCGAGGGCGTTTTTCACAATATTAATTCAATTATCTTTAGAAAATTTTTATAGGTTATATCACTCCAGAAAATGTCATTGAATATAAAAAAAAAAACTGTGTTCAACAAAATTAAAGTTTATTGAAATAGTAGTTTCAGAGAAAATGCTTGTGTGTTGCAATTTGCAGTTTTGAGAGGAAAAAAAAGGTAGCAAAAGAAACATGTATCAAAAGTTGACAAGTGGCAGTTAAAAAAAATCATAAAAATTATTTCTACTGCAGCTAGAGTAAAACTAAAATTGTTTTAGAATTTTGATTGATAAATAAAAGATGAATTTTTTTTTGTTTTTGCATAAACGCGGACATCTTGATTTATGAAACACGAGAGCAAATTTCTTACCAGAACTATAGTGCTCCACATTATACAGCTCAACTTACACCCTAATTTCCCTGTCCAAACATTAAGGGCCACAAACTGTCCTGCGTAAATTGAAAAGAAAACAATAAGCAAAGTTTTAATAAGAATTTCAAATCACAAAATGAAATAAAAATTTATTATTATGTTCACAACACTTTTAATTAAAATAACGAATATGTGCATGGTGCAAAAAACACGTGACTACTGGAACAAAGAGTAACATGTGAGTAACATAGAAGAGGTAGCATAAGTTTTTACGTTTTTGTAAGACTTGCTTGATTATTTCTTTAAGATATACAGTGAACAATAAAAATGAATAAAAAACCATTAAACTATTACGATTACAAGCTAACTTACAGGTTTGTATGGATTTTTTCTCTATGCTAATTTCTAGTTGTTTTTATCTTATTTGTTCTCTAGTTAATTAGATCAGGGTGCGTAGCTAAATCTTTCAGCAAAAAATCACCTTTTATGTACTTTTTAAGCACGAATCACATTAACAAAATGCAAAATAGTTTTCAAAGACTTTTCATGATCATGAAAAAATAACTAGTTATTGATAAAAACCCTTTACTTGATTTCATTATCCACCATAAAAAGATCGAGAGATTTTCCGGTTGCATTTAAGAGGCTGGACAATGAAGTCTGAAATTGAGAATATATTGCAAAATGCAGCAGAGTTGCAGATGAGAAAGCAAGAATCTCACCGAACCCAGCTCAGTAGTAGCCCGCAAGTATTTCATCAAACATGTAAAATGATTGGTGCTACGGACCAACGGTACACCGAAATGCATTGTTTGATATAATTGTGAGAACGTTGAATAGAACAACATGAAAACCACGCTTTTGCACAATACGTAGCAAAAATCGACAGGATAAAGAAAGAAATCCATTATCGAAAAGGGAAAATTAAGCACTCTTAAAAAACACCCATAAAATTAGCACCTCTAAGCACTTTTTAAAAACGGTACGCAAAACGTAGAATAAAAATTCGCTACAACTTGTTACGACAGTAACTTATGTCTAAATGAATGATCGAGAAATTGTTTTAGAACGATCAAGATTTTCTTCGATTAGCTAAATTAGCGGTTCCCAAATTGTGTTCCGCGGAAGATTTAAGGGGTACCGAGACTTAGATCTTGTTAACATTTTTGAAACCTACAATTATATTTAGGTTTAATGATTAAATCATTATTTGCTTAATATTTCGGATGTCTTTACTGAGTTATTTGAAGTAAATTGACAAAAGAAAAGGCACATACTTTTGAAAAAATAAATACAAATAACTTATTGATAGGACTTAAACAAAATTGAATTATCATTGCAATCTTCAAATCAATCAATTCGTTGGTAAAGAAATTTGCTTCCCTAACAACTAATTTCAACTTAGTTATTTTTAGTTTCCATTTCAACGGCTTATTTCATTCATTTTTAGCTTATGGCTTAAAGCTTATTCAGCTTGTGAATTCAACTATCGTATATCAAACCTAATTTTAAGATACGAAAAAATGTCATTACTACTATTAAATATTTCGAAAATAAAATAGCACTTTATTGGTTAATAAATATATAATTGTCTTTCAGTAGTTTTTACTAATTAGTAGTCTTTCATATTAGTAATTTTTAATAATTAGTTTGCATATTCCCCTAATGAACTTAATTTATGAAATCGGGGTTCTGCAGAAAGAAGTTTAACTACTAAGGGTTCCACAAGCGAAAAAAAATCTTTGAACTGCTAGGATAACGTATAATTTCAAATGTTACTTCAAATAAAAACTACCAGTTAACCAAAATAATGAATTTATCATAAGTTGGATACAGGATGTTTTTGGTTGTAACTTTCTTGGCGTTTGCAAAAACAAAAAATTTTGACAGGCTGACGATCCCTCACTAGCAGTTAATGTTCTGAGGAAAATTCAAACACTTGGTCATTTGGTTGGTTAATGGGTTTAGACATATTTTTGACTATATTTAACAAAAAGTTTTGTTGTACCAACATAAGAAGGTTAGATAATAAAGAAAAATATAATACGATTCACTGCAAAATGAAGAAAATTGTGATCGCCGCAAGGTGATCACAGGTTACCCATTGGCAAAATGGTTGCTGTCTTATTTTTTTTTTTTTTTTTTTGAAAAAAAACTTTATTGCGTTTTCATTTAGGAAAACTTCAACTGTTAATCCTGAACTGCTCGGTATACAATATCGTAGACATATTTAAATGCAGCTCAGACACATTCTGTATAATTCTTTTGATGACTGAATGGACATTAAACAGTCAACTGAGATCAATATTAACATTTTCGGATTGGTACAATTGTGTTTGATTGAGATTGTAAGTTGCATCATACACCCGTTTCGGATTCACAAGTTCATACATGAAATATGATTTGAAAGCTAGGCTTTTTTTCCCCAATTTTGCATGAATAGTTAATGAATCATTTACATTACGTGGAAGACAGTCTACTGTCTTGTGCAAGTTATTGGGTAGGTTGACAATAGATCCTTTTATCCTAAACTAGTGATCAACATCCAGTTCTCGTATTTGCATGAAAGGGGTTCGGAGAGTCACCATTCGCACTTCGTTAGGGTTCAATTCTCTCAACCACTTTGGTACTTTGGGCCTCATGCTTGCGTTTGCGAACAGAATCCTTTCGTTTTTCCGTTTGTGTGTAACGCCTAAGGTATTCCCATCCACGTTCTTTGGCATTTTCAGCCTCGGTAAGTTTAGGCCTTGGAATCGTTTTTTTTTTCTTGCTTCAACTTAACTTTTGGGACCGTGTCAATCAGTTTGGACTCTCTTTATTTGTGATATTCACCTGATTTAGAATTGAATAGGATCTAGTTTGAACTGTAGGTTAGAATTTCTGATTCTTAATTAAAACAATAAAACCAAAAATATCGTTCAAATCGTGAAATTCTCTTTTATTCACAACTCGAGAAATATTTATGGGATCCCTCTGGTTCAATATCTCAAAAATAAACTCACCAACTTAATGCATAACAAAATTAAAAGAGGAAAAAAAAGAGTTTGAAAAGAATTATCAAACAGCAGCAGTCGCCATAGCAACGCATACGCACTGTTTACTACTACTCTTGATTATTGTAGTTGAAAAGTGAGGACGTCATGAAATCCTAACCAATGGGTAATAACAACAGCTCTGTATTTGATCCTTATGGATTCTACCAGTTGACAGCTGCAACCAGAAAAATTATAAGAAGGTTGAATTCAAACCTTTCTTTCTAGATCTTAAACCTGTTAAAACTTGTTTTAGAGATTACTTTTTGTCGTGTGGTCTAACGATTTCCTATATTAAGCCTACGTTTGTGGTCTTGTGTTTTCTTGATCAGCTAAAATGTGTTTTGAATCTAACCCTTTCATGTGGGTGAAATTTTCTGTTGGATTTAAAATATTTCTGAGATATGACGATATACGCAAAGAGTGAAATTTAACATTAATGACCTCATAATTTTGAAGAAAACGTTCATAAAAAGTGTATTATTTTATTAATTAAAAAATTTATAAAATTAGTGTACATGGCCTGTAAAGTGCGCAAAATTAAAAAAAATTCACCCTTAATAACTTTTGATCTAATCATCGATTTTCATGTTCATAGCCAAATTCAACAAATAATAATTCAATAAAATTCTAAGAATATGTACTCAAAAAATATTTGTCAGCACTTTAAATAAATATCATAATTAGGATATGCGTACTAATAAAAATTTTCTCTTCCAATTGTTGAAAGGTTCTCTTATATACATTAACAAAATGCAAAATAATTTCCAAGAACTTCATGTGATCATGATAAAATAGCTAGTTTCTAGCAAAAAACTCTTTTATTGATTACATTTGCCACCATAAAAACAATTTATACACAATTTTAAATATATTTGATACTAAGAGACTCACATTTTTTAAAATTAATAATTAATTTATTTAATAAGGTAAAAAAAATTCAAAATTATAATCAACTTAACTTATTATTTAAAAAAGTTTTCAATTGTATTTTTAGATTTAAATAAAAGTTATTTATAAAAGCATATTTAACAAAACATTGCCAAGATTATGTTATTTATTATATCGAATTTATAGCGATATGTAAAGAATTAAGCAAACTAAGAAAATTTAAACAAATTGGTAATGCAAATGTAAATTAGTGAATGACCCCTAATAATTTTTTATTCAAATTTGACTTGGTTTCAGCATTTCTCTAATGTAATGATTAAAAAAAAATTAAATAATTTTGAAATGTAAATCAACGAGTTTTGAAACAAAACATTTTTGTCGAGAGTAAATTATTATATAGCCCCTAAATTCATAATATTTAACAAACCTGAGATGATTAAACTTTTTTATTTCAATTGTTTTTTAAATCAAATCATGAAGAAATGAATCTAGAGTTTTTTTTTTTGAATAACATAAGATTTTTTGTTGCATTTATTTTTGTTATATTATTATGATTGATTGATTGATCGATTAATGGCACAAAGTCCAAATAAGGACATGCTGCGAAAAACAATCTATACTTTTTTAAAATCTTGCCTTTAAATATTATTGAGTTTTTTCATAAAACAATTTAAGAGCACTGAAAATTTTAAAAGTAATATAATACACTAACAAAAAGTAATACAAAAATTAATTAAATGCAATAAAAAAAATTTCTTAAAAATTATGCAATAGGTGGATGGTCCCTCAGATAAAAATATTACAACTAAAAATCTCAATCAATTTTTATCTTTATTAAATTAAGGAATAAATGCGAGACCGAAATTTTGAGGTAATAAAACTTTGTAATTGTTGATTGCTCTGGGGACAAACATGAAAATATGTAATTAGCGAATTCAAGGATTATGGTACTGATCTATATACATAATGAGTGAGGAAGGAAGATTTCTCTGAGAAGAACAGTGGCAAAAACGATAGCACTTCACCAACGATGAAATTAACAAGAGGGGAAAAAAATAGTTCAGCGAAAATGAGAGAAATTTTTCGATTCAATTTTAAAGATCGGAAAATGAAGTCTGAGAATCTCTTGCAAAACGCCGCTAGAATCCTTCCCTCCGAATCCAAGTTCAGCATATGCAAATATTTAACGAAGCGTGTAAAATGATTGGCAGATGGATCGTAGTTGAACGAATTGTGTAAATTTTTTATTATAATTATACAAACGTCGTTGAACAGCTTTCCCAATTTTGGTTTTACGACAACTTATGTTCAACTCAATAGCCTTTTAATTTTAAGCCAGAAGACAAAGAGACTTCTGGATTACTATCCCTAGAGATATGATTTGTTATGGGAACATGGAGGTCTTTGTGACCCGGCAGATTTAACGTATAGCAGTAACCATTTTACTATACGGGGAGTCTTCGTCCGGCGGAATGCGAACCCACGACCTCTTGGACATGGGCGGCCTAGTACCCTACCAACCAGGCTATCCTGTCCAGTGTAAACGTTAATTAGAACAATGAGAAAACCACGGGCCAGGATAGCCTGGTCGGGTGGGCGCAGGGCTCATGTCCTAGAGGTCGTGTTCGATCCTCGCCGGCCGAAGACTTCCCTTGTAGTAAAATGGTGACTGATGTACGTTAAATCTGTCGAGTCTCGAAGTCCTCCATGTTCCCATAACAAATCAATACCTCTGGGGGTACTGATCCAGGAGTTTCCTTGTCCTCTGGATTGGTTCAAAATGACAAGGCTACGGAGTTGAACATTAGTAGTCGTGAACCCATGAAATTCGGTCGGCTGTTCAACGACGGTAATAAAATGAGAAAACCACGGAGCCGCGATGACTCAGGGGATAGAGTGCGCCTTCCAGTGAGGCGAGCCTGGTTCGAATCCCAGTCGATACGAATTCCGCATTCGGCTTGCATCGACCACAGTGTTGACGTGAAATATCCTTAGTGGTAGACGGATCGAGGGTTAGAGTCCCCTTGCCGTTAAGCTAACTGTGGGAGGTTCTCGTGGTCTTCCTCCCCATGTAACGCAAATGCGGGTTAGTTCCATCAAAGAGTCCTCCACGAAGGCAAATTTCTCCCAATACTTGATCCAGGAGTTCCCTTGTCTTCTGGATTAGGTTCAAAATGACATAGCTACGGAGTTGAATATTAGTACTCGTAAACCCATAAAATTGGGTCGGCTCCTAATAAAATAAAATAAAATGAGAAAAACACGAGCCGTGACGGCTCAGGAGGTAGAGCGTTCGTCTTCCAATAATGCGAACCCAGTCGATACGAATTCCTCATCCGGCTGCACCAACCACAGTGCTTACGTCAAATATCCTCAGTGGTGGACGAATCATGGTTTAGAGTCCCCTTGCCGTCAGGCTAACCGTGGGAGATACTAGTGGTCTTCCTCTCCATGTAACGCAACTGCGGGTTAGCTCAAAGCCTCCTAGATAGGGTGTTCAAGCCGAAATATTGTTTGTACTCTCTAGTTGTGATGTTACTCTCTGGGAGTTAGATTTTAAGTTGACGAAAGACAAAGTCAAAAAGAAAGACAGCGGACAGAGGTAGACATTTAAACCGACTGGAAGCGACCTATTTAAAAAGTGTTCATCTTTGAAAATCAAACCTTTTGAGAAGTAAGTTCACTTTATCTTATTTAAATACATTTAAAAATTCAAAATGTATTAATTACATATTTTGTGTTGTTTTAATAAAATTTAACGTTTAAATTAACAGCGTATCGATTATAATCACTCCCGGTAACAATGAGTAACTTATCGAAAAAAATTATTCTTTGTTATGTACTAGATTTTATTCTAAATAAATTGTTCATTCCTTTTTCAAGTTATTAAAATGCTAACTCCATCTGTTTATTTTGTATAAAAGTTACTAATATGATTTATTAGATAGATATTTTATAGATTACATAGTAATTGAGATTAGTTAAATTATTTTAGATTACATTAAATCTATTTTTTAGCTTTACATCGTGTAAATATTGGATTATTCGACGTAATATTGCATTTTTTCTCTTTTTTGGTGTGAAAAACCTGTAATTCTTATTTGTACAATATTTTTCATATTGTATATTTTATTGTTTGTAAATATTGATGCATCAAGCTATAGATAAAATTTACAGTACATTTCTGTTGAATATCTTATTTATCTACATATCAATGACAAATAGTTCTGTTTTGAAACATAATGTAAACATGAGATTTTATGTCATGCCTTTGTTGCATGTAATATTGAAGATCAAGCAATAATACTTACATATATGATAAAATAATTTTTAATAAATTTTCAGAATTAAATTTTGAGAAGACTGATTTTATAACTTCTTTAAGATTTAATATGTGTCTTTAAAATTACATAACATCTTAATTTCGGTTTGCAGTTTTAGTATTAAGTTTATAATTATCTGATATTTAACATAGTAATGAATAAATATCAATAATATTTACATAAGTATCTCTCAATTGATTTATATAAATTAAATGTATAACATTAATTAAAGTGTTTGAATTTTTAATTTAAATTTTTCAGTCGTGAATAATTGTTATAGTTTTTTGTTTAATTCAAATTTTTAAAAATTCTTTTCTGCTTTAATTCGATCATTAAGCAAAGAAGAAGTCATATTTTATTATTAAGTATCTTTTATTAAATATTTTTATTTGTTACGAGACATGTAATATAGTAGGCAATGCTTGATGCATCGATATTTACTAGGGTCCCATAAATTTAATCATTTGCACATACATATAAAAACAATTGTTTTTAATTTTTTGTTTTCAGTTTTGTAAAATTTTTCTAATTTTAAATTCTTGAAACACAGATTACTCATATATACAAAATTTTAATTTATGCTTTTAAAATTATACTGTAGTTTTAGTTCTGATTTTCCATTTGGTTTGAAACGTTATATAAACATCAGGTCTTACTTAAGTATTTTCTATTGAGTATTTTCTTATTACGTAACATGTAAAATAAAAAGCAAGTATCTATCAATGTGTATACAAGTATTTTCTTATTACGTAACATGTAAAATAAAAAGCAAGTATCTATCAATGTGTATAAAAGTGTTTTAAACCTATTGCTGTTTAATTTTTTTAAAATTAGTCTATTTTCAAAAATTAATAAATTTTCTGATTTTACTAACTTAAAACCTGATTTTATCTACATTTAAAATTTCAAGGAGCTTTATTTTGATTTGCATATTAATTTTGGCTTGAAGCATTTTGTAAACATAAATCTTATATTACTGTTTTGCTTTTCTTTCAATTACCAGACATTTTTTTTAATAACATTAAAAAAACAATAAAGTAACTGTTTCTAGTATTTCAAATAATTTAAATACACAATAAAGCAAAACTAGAATTAAATATAGTTTTAATTTTGTTTTACTAGCAAATAATTTTGAAATCTATACATATTTTATGAAGACTAACACATATGATTGTACTATAAATGACAGTGAAAATAATAAAATATTTTTTTAAGGAAAATAATAAAAACTAATTTCAATAGATTGAACATAGCATATTATTTTGACATAGCATATTACTAGGACTTTATATATTTATTGCAAAATTTTTAAATATATTTTTAATATTACTTTGCATCTTTAGTTTATTTCAAAATATTATGCGTATGAAGTCGTACATCTTTTTTAAACTTTGTCAATTTTTGAAATTTTTTTCTTCAATTATTTTATGCCTTACATGCTATCAAGTGATATTATCTACTGCTCTAATATCCATAGGTTTAATTGTTTATGTAAAAAATTAACAGATATTAAGCCGTAATTTTAATTAAATAGCCGCAATTCTGTTATTCTTCTTTTCACAGTAAATAAATAAAACGTCTTTGAAATTTTTTTTTTTTTTTTTTTTTTACTTGCAATTAATAAATTTCACTAAGAAAAGATATCACTGACTATAGAAGCTACGACTGGAACTAGTTTTGTTCATAATTTTGCATGAAATAAGTAAGAAAAGCAATCACCATTTTTTCCCACCATTTTAGTTACAGAAAGTGACTATTTTAAAACAAATTATGCTTTTGTCATGATATTTTGAATCTGTTTCATATACTTTTTTTTTTAATTTCTTACTTTTCAAGTGTTAGTTGATCCATATGTTTAAAATTTGTTAAAGCAATTTCTGAAATTATAATGCACACTTGAGATTTAATTTATAATTTTAGATGCCTTTTCAATTAGAAGTATATAAAATTGAGTTTTCTTTAGTGCCACGATCATGCTGTGTGCCTGGGTACCGTTCTAGTTACGAAGGAGAAGCATATACAAATATCACTAGTTTCCCAAAAAATTTAGAACGAAGGAATCGATGGGAGAAACTCAATCATGGAAAAGATTTTCAAGCGACTGATTCTACAGTTATCTGTTTTAAGCACTTTGAAGAACGCTTTATTGAAAGAGAACATAAAGCAGCACGAGCAGATGGTTCGATACTTGTTGTAACCTCGGAAGAGCCCAGATTTAACTTCTGATGCATTCCCCTCTATTTTCCCAAATTTACCACATTAGTTAACTAAGGAATTGCTCCCAAAAAGAAAAGCACCAGAAGAAAGAAATATTGCTCTTGAAAAAAGAAGGGAAGAAGAATTTAAGCAATGATCTACTAATGACAAAATTAAAGATTATGAAGATTTTATATAAAATTTTGAAAAGAAGCTGCCAGACCAGTGGATTGTCATTCATAAAAAAGATAATATTTTTATTTTTATTTATGAGTATGAATTTTTTAATATAGTACTAAAAATCTTTATTTTTGTACAGTTTATCAGCATTATTGTGAATAAAATTTTTTCAATCTTTAGTATCTTTGTATGGTAAGTAAATATTTACTTCGTATGGTTTATTGTTTGAGGAGGAAAAGATTGCATTATGTATTATTAAAAGGATGTATTATTTTTTAATTGAAATTTATTCTTAACATAATAATGATGTGGAAAGAATGTAAAGTAATATAATTTTCTGTGCAAAAATTGAATCATAAAATAATGCAATCTTTTGTTGCATTATTTACATATTTTTTTTTTTTTAAAAATCTTCGGTTTAAAGCCGATTATGAAAAATACAAAATTTTTAATCAATAAATATAAATTATAAATGGATGACAGTAAAATTAAATATTCGATCGCTTTATTTTATAAAAACGATTAATATGTTTTAAGGACAGCATCATAAGAATGTTAAATAATAAAGTGAAGTTCATTTAAATTGTCACTTTAAATTTAGATCTTAAAAAAACTATTCTGACCCAAAATTATTAATCTGAATGAAAGAAAAAGCAAGATATTCTTTTCTACCATGTTACCCACTGTTCGTGACGTCACAATTCTTACTTGAATGCTTGTTCACCCTGTGTAAGAGGCTTTGGTTAGCTCCAACAAAATGTCCTCCACAAGGGCAAATTTCTCCCAATACTCGATCCAGGAGTTCCCTTGTCTAAGGGTTGGGCTCAAAATGACAAGGCTACGTAGTTTAACATTAGTAGTCGTAAACCCATAAAAATTGGGTCGGCTGTTCAACAACGGTTATAAAAATGAAATAAAAGGAGAAAACCACGCATTTTGCATAATTCGTGATGAAAATCTTCATGGCTAAGATACAATATCTCATTTTGGAAAATTAAGAACTTTTTAAAAACACCTAATAAAAAAAGCCCCTGAAAGTGCTTTTAAAAAAATGAAAATCAAAAATAAGCACTTTATAAAAACACTACGCACCCTGTTTAAAATCGTAAGAGCTAAAAAGGAGCCAAAACAAAAATCATTCGTTATTTTTGTAACAAAATATTTAACATTAAAATGCTCATTAATTTTTCACATTACCAGTATTTTTTAGAAAAAGTGACGAATAGAAAAGTGACATAAAAGAATAACGTTCCTTAGGAACGCTCTATAAAAAACGCTGATAAAAAGAAAAGTTAATAAAGAAAGTAAGAAAGAAACAGAAAAAAATAAATTGTTCTTAGTTCTGAAATATAACTTAAACTTTGAGAATAACTATTTCCTGCGTTATTGGTAATCTGTATTATCTTGCAGGAAAAAAATTGAAAGTAAAAATGCTGTGTTAAAATGCTGCGCTATAATTAAAACACAAAAAAACAACAAAAACAGAATAAAGAAAAGGTTCTCAATTCTTAAACAAAAAGTGTTGAAAAAACGACGCAATTATCTTGTCTGAATATAATTTTTAAAAAAATCAGCAATATAAACCTCATGGTTCTATATAAATTAAATCTAGCTTGAATCCTTCAAATTTCGCTTTTCCATTTGCATTTCAGAAATTAAATGAACAAGTCCTAGAACTTAGCAAATATATGTAAAAAGTCTTTTCAATGGTGTATAAAGAAACAACACAATTTTAGAGTATTCTTTGTTAAATTTATTCAAATCATCCTTAAGTTTGACTTAAATTAAAAGTTTGACTTAAATTAAAAGTTTATAATGTAGTGTAAATTAGAAAATAATATTTTATTAAAAAAATATTTGTCAAAGTGTAAAATAAACTATATTTAATAGGACAAAAAAAGTTTCTCACACTTTTGATATTTTTTTAATAATTTGGTTAATGAAGTGTTAAGTAAAGGGGAAAGTTAGGCACAACAAATACGGCATGCAACAAGGAATTCGCTATTACGACACATTTTCAAGTTACTAACAAAATTTTGTCATTGAAGATCTCAAAAATATTTATATAACAATTTAAAACTTTCTATCTTACCATTGTAAGAAGCCCAACAAACAATTTCTGCGCTACCTTCATCGATTAAAAGGAAGCGGCAAAAACTAACTTTTGTTAAACTATTCTTCTTTGTCTTCGAACATTATTGGCAAAAAAAATTCATTTAGTCCACTAATCCATAAAAATTATGGCCAAAACAAGTTTTAGCAAACTTTCCCCTCCTATAAAACACAGTTGTAAAATAGATAAAGCTCAAAAATTAATGAATTTGTTGGCAAACTTACCAAAAATGAGTGTACATAAAAATTTTTAGCCTACTTTTTGCCTAGAAAGTATAATGTTTCATCCTAATAAAAGTGCTCGGTAAAAAATCGTAATTCCACGTTGGCTCGATAAAATTGATAGTCTGAAGTACTTTTTATCTCTCTGATTTTACAAGTTTGCTTTTGCCACGGCATTTGAATAGTTATAGACGAGGACTGATCCGAATTTTTCTTTGCCTCTCAATTCCACGGAGTTTTTTTAATTTTATTTTGCATCCGTCGCTGACCCAATTTCGGGTTAACGACTACTCTTGTTTAACTTCGTAGTCTTGTAATTTTGACCAATCTAGAAGACAAGGAAACTCCTGGATCAGAACCCCCAGAGGTATTGATTTGTTATGGGATCATTTAGGACTTTGCGACTCGACTGTTTTAACGCGCATCAGTCACCATTTACTACACGGGGAGTCTTCGGCCGGCGAGGATCGAACATACGAAGTCTTGGACATGGGCCCAGTGCCTTACCAACCTGGCTTTCATTCAAATTCTCTCTAACAGGTGCTTGAAACTACAAATTTGAAATTTGCCTTCAAACGTCCAATTTTTTTTAGGAAATATTTACAGCTTGTAGCTCAACAAAAATTTGCATTAATTCTTCTGCCAATACAAAAAAGTTAATAACTTTTTATACCCAGGAAACACTAGTCACAATTCTACCAAATGTTAGCTCATTGTAGTAATTCGCGACCCAACAAAGAAATAGAGGGAATTTTAGTATCGTACGCCAGCACTAGTTATAACCTTCTTCCCCCATTGTTAGAAAAAATAAGCAAACCAAAAAGCCCCTTCTGTTATATTTGAATAGCCCGATATATTTTATGAAGTACGTAATTAAAATTCTTACCAGAATTATCATGCAACGGGAAACACTTTTCTTCTTTTTCATGTTAAGACACGTCCTGCAAAATGCAAACAACGCTTATCAGCATTTCAAAAAGAACAATTAAAAATAATACTTCTTAATTTACAACACTGTTAATGTATTATGTGTATAATTTATAATTATTATTCCCCCCCCCCCTTGCCGTTAGACTATCCGTGGAAGATTTTCGTGGTTTTCTCCTCTCCATATAACGCAAATGCGGGTTAGTTCCATAAAAAAGCCCTCTACGAAGGTAAAATTTTACCTATACTTGATCCAGGAGTTCTCTTGTCTTCCGCATTGGGTTCTAAATTACAAGGCTACGGAATTGAACATTAGTACTCGTAAATGAAAAAAATTCGGGCGGTTGTTCAACGACGGTTATAAAGTATTATTATTTTGAAAGAAAAAATAAATGCTGAACAACTTTCATTCTATGAACCCGTATACTTCCTATTCCCATACTTCTGTCTATCAAAGTCACTCTGCTAAGCAAAGACATAACTCTCGCGATAACTTTTGACCCCAAGCATCGAATAATTTTTACCACAGAACTCATTACCTATTTTAACAATTCGTCATTCTACCAACTTAAGGATTTAGCAAACACAAGTTTCAATTTAATCTACAAATGTAACTAACCCACTATAAGAAAACGTTAGCAGGTGTTAGCCAAACAAACATTTTCGTTAGGCCAAAACAGGTTTTAGCTAACTTTGGATCTAGTAGCCACACATTGGAATTTTGAAACCTGACGTTAGTCGATTGTACAAAATGCAATTAGGCCACGTGAGTTCAACAAAAGTTTTCGTTAACTCCTAAAAAAAATTTTTTTTTTTTAACTTAAAAATAAAAAGAATTGGGTTTTGTCCCAAAATGTCTGACCGTTGCAAGATACTGTTAGCCCTACACTACCAATCAAAAGATACAGCTAAAACAATATTTAGCTAATTTTCAACAAAGATAAACCGCAACTTTAAAATTTGGCATCCAATGTTGGCTCATTTTGAGAAATCAGACAATGATACCCAGGTAGTAAAATGATGTTATCTTACATTAGAAGGAGGCGATATAATACAGAACGTGCTGGAAAACGCCAGACTCCTGAATCTTATCTTCTAAAATTAGAGCTAATATTATTTGAAATTAAATAATTTTCAATCCAACAACGAACTTTTAAAATTATCACCTATATCATTATTTTTGGTCCAGCGCCAATATTTTGTGAAAGTCTATTCCATATTATTAGTAAACAAACATTTATTTATGAAATAAAACAATGCATTGAATATTACCTAGTACCAACAATATCATTTTTAGTCAATGCAATTTTATGTAAGAAAACACAAGGGAATATTAGTGGAAGTAAATTCTGTTCGCGAACGAACTGAAAAAACTGAAACTGGCAAAAAATTTTCAACTTCATGATTGTTCTACATCGCCATTCGCCCTATTGTTGGTGGTCGGAAGCTAGAATAAATAGTTTCAACTACTTAAGGTATTTATAATTTAGTAATTTTTAGTTAACTTTACTAATCTCAATGATAATTACATAAAACATTAAAGTAGTATCGTAGGAAGTGTTTTTTTATTAGTTAAAAATCAGCTAGAAAAGTAATATAAAGCGTGATTTGTTAGAGAGGATGATGTTGCAGAAACATTCTGTGTACTTCATAATCTTGACCGCTTAAACAAAGCTTAACTCATTTAATTATCATATATCTAATAAAGTCAGTAAATACAGTCAAACCCTAGTATAGTGAACCTTCAAGGGACCGAAATTTCTGTTCACTATAACCGTGAGTTTAATATATCCGTACTGCAAACTAATTTTTAACTAATTTTTCCGAACTGCTCTCTTTTATTACACATTATTTAAATAAATGACCTATAAAAAGAAATACAAAAATTTAAAAAAAAAACAATATGTAGTAACAAAAAATTTAGGGATGGTCTTTATTTAGGGATGAAAAACTGAGATAGAAGAAGCAAACAAGAAAAAATGCTTATGGCTACATTCCACTAAACAGATGGCTTTAAAAATCGGTATATGCATTTTATGTAAAAATTTCAAAATGACCAAAAAATAAAGAAAAAAAAATCAGTCCAAGACAGAAAAAAGTTCATAATGTCTAATTTCCTCTCTTCTTTTGGTTCACTATATCCATAAAAAATAATATATGTGTATAGCAAGGCATGAGAACGAACATTTCGTTCACTATAAACCATGTTTACTATAACGGGGTTTGACAGTATTATTAATTGTGATCATTGTCTTCCCTGTTAAAACGCATTATCTGTAATTAATTTAACTGTAACTGTAATTAATTCAAAATATGTTTGTATAACGTTAGCTTAGTTATTCTTCTGTGAAAGAATTTTTCTGCAACAATGTAAAAGATAAAAAATTTATTGTCTATTAACAAACTTGCCATGATGAAACAATTAAAAATTTTTAATTAGATACTTTTAGCTCAGTTAAAACCATTACATCTTAGAATGTTTAATACAAACAATACTGTTACCGTATTAAAATTTTATGTTTAAAATATTGTAAAACAATGATTTACGTTTTTATATAAATTTCTGGAATATGGACTGACGTGTATGTTTTTGATACATCATCATTTATATTGATTTATAAATGATTAAAAAATAAACAACAATATGTTCTATTCAAAATGGTGTTTATGGGGAAGGAAGAGCAAAGCTGGAAAAAATATACGAAAATTTTCTTTTGCTCTCATAAGCTTGTGCGATGTATTAAAATTAAAAGCATTGAATTTGATATATTTTCGTATCAGAAGATGCCTGAATGTTCACTGTAGTGTATCTACCACTACAAAAATATCACTCCAATTCACTAGTATATAAAAGAATGAATTCACTAGTATATGAAACATAGAGTATATGGTAGGGCACCTTTTCATAGATGAAGGTTGACATTGTCGATAACTTCTCATCCCACATTGATTAACTTAGGACCTGATGTGAACACGTCCTACCATGGTAGAAACGCCCACTACGATTTGAACTAGCCTATTTCACTGGATGATCCTCAATGAACAGTTGACTAATTACTTGTGACTGCGACATCGTTCTGCTCCCGCTGTTGCTTCTCAGTCTCGATCACACACAACGTATGCACTCGACTGCCAAAGGCAACACAAGAGCGACCACGACCGTGAACTTAATACAGCTCTCACGATCAGCACTCAAAAAGTACGGTGATCTTAATACAGCTCTCCTGGCTTCTCACACAACAGTAATGGACCAACTAGTGGTATCCGTTCATCGTATTCTATCACAGATAAAATTCTGATTGGAGAGTTCTGTAGTGTATCTACCATTACAATAATACAATTCCAATTCACTAGTATATAAGACATGTTAACTAGATTCTATTTTGGGGTACCTTTTAATAGATGAAGGTTGACATTGTCGATAACTACTATTCCCACAGTCTTAGCAGCCACTTTTTCCTTTAACCTAATGAGTTGGTGACCGATATCAATAGATCCAAAAAGATGCCATTTAAGACATTTGAAAGCACCCATTTTACAAACTTTTTTTTACCTTGCTTAAATTATATATCTTTTTAAAAATAATTCCTATTATTAGAAATAATCTAAGGCTATAAAAATTTAATTAAACAATAAAAACAATAAATTTGTAACAAAATTTATTTAATCATACTGGTTTTTGAAGAACGTTGTGTAAAAACTTTTGGGAGGGGCAAAATATATTTATTATAAGTATATATTACAACTTTGAAATTTTTTAATAGTTAAAGAATTTTTCTTCTACATGATTTTTTCAACCAAGAATTTTGAATACCCTAAGTATCAGACAAAAGAAGAGGCAAAAGATTCCTTTAAATCATTCAGTGATTGCAAGATAGAACAAATTGAAAAATAAAAAAATTCCGTACTTTAAACTATTCATATTTGTATACCGTCGCCTTTCAACACTAAAATATCATAGATCAATTTCAAGCCTGACTTTGTTGGGCTGAAGTTCAATTTATAGAATTTCTGCTTTTTTTAACCGTGAAAGTTAAATTTTTCCTCCAAACGATAGCCCACTCATTTTGGAATTGTAAACTCGAAATCACGTCGTTACGATGACAATATCAAATTTTTTCCCCCGGTAATTCACCGGTAAAAACAATTTACGACCAAAAACGTTTTAGCTAATGTATGACTTGAAAATGACATGTTTGAATTTTCTCAAACGTTAGGAAATAGTAAAGTCAAAAAAAATAAATAAATCATCGTGAGTACTCCAACCAACTAATAAAAAAGTGGCCAAATCAAGTATTAGTTTACTACACAGGGAGTCTTCGGCCGGCGAGGATCGAACATACTAACTCTTGGACATGGGCCCAGTGCCTTACCAACCTGGTGCCTTACCACTAAACATTAACTCAGTCTAAGGAATCATTAGCTCAACAAAAGTTTTCATTAATCTAAATACCAAAATAAGTTAAATCCAGAACAAATGTTTGCTTTTTTATGGTCTAGAAAACACAAGTTTGATAATTGCCTTCAAACGTTAATTCATTGTTTAGAAAACGTTAGCACTATGTTAGTGGAATAAACGTTTTAACGAAGATTTTTTTTTTGTGGTCATATTCTGGCCAAAATCACACATTTGAATTTCACAGCCAAACTCTAGTCCTCTGTAGGAATTTAGCCCAACAAACAGTTTCGGCTTCATCAATTAAAAGAAACGACCCAAACTAACTTTTATCAAACCTTAAATTTAATTTAGACCACTAATTCATTAAAGTCTTTGCTGAAACTAGTTTTAGTAAACTTTTCTCTATAAGCCACAGGTGTAAAATAGATACCGCGCAAAAATAAATGAATTTGTCGGCAAACCAACTAAAAATGAGTTACATACAAAACAATTTTTAGTTTTGACCTAGAAAGTGTAATGTTTCATTTTAATGATAGTGCTCTCTGTAAGAAATCGTGATTCAACGTTGGTTTGATAAAATTTATAGTTTGGAGTTCTTCAGATTTTACACATTTGTTTTTGTCAGGGCATTTGAATAGTTATAGACTTCTTCTTTGTCTCTCAAGTTCACAGAGTTTATATATCCATCTTTGAACAGACAACCCAATTTCAGTTCAACTCCGCTGCCTTGTAGTTTTGAACCCAATCCAGAAGGCAAGGGAACTCCTGGATCAGTACCCCCAGAGGAACATATGAACTCCTGGACATGGGCCCAGTGCCCTACCAACCAGACTTTTATTCAAATTCTCTCTATCACGTGCTGAAAACTACAAATTTGAAATTCGCCGGCAAATGTTAGATTTTTTTTTTTTTAGAAAATATTTAGCGCAGGTAGCTCAACGAAACTTTGCATTAATTTTCTAGCCAACACAAAAAAGTTATAACTCAAAAAGTTTAGGCAAATTATTACTCAGGGAAAATTGTACTTTTTTTGACATAGAAATCACAAAATTGGGTTTTGTCCTAAAATGTAAGCTCGTTGCTTGAAACTTTTAGCACTTACACCACCAAATAAAAGATATAGAGAAAACAAGATTTAACTGATTTTTAACATAAAAACAGCAACTTCTAAAGTTGCCTTCGAATGTTAGCTCTTAGTTAGAAATCAGTCAATGATAGTCTCAGAAAATGTTCGCGATCAAAACCACCAAAGACAACCAATATTTGTAATTAAAACAACAATTTTTAATCTTGCTTCTAAACTGTAGACCATTATGGAAAATCGTTAGCTTAAGTTTTCCTGAGAAAAAATAGACAAAATAAGAAATTTTTCTTCTTCTTCCAAATGACAATTCATTAACACGTTGAATGCCATGGGGGTCACCGGTGACCGGTACTGAGTTTGTTCGTAGCTCCACGGGGGTCACCGGTGAAGCCAAGATTATTAGAAACACATAATTCGAGTAAATTTTTAATGCTTTTATTTTTTTTATATTATTACCGTTACTAAAATGCTTTGAAGAAATTAATGTAATTCATACAGAGAAAATCATTTTGGCCAGATGGACAAGCCATGTAAAATAAGCATGGCATTCAACGTTTAAAGGAGATTTTATGTCCACGTTAGCTCGACAAAATATTTCGATAGCCCAGCCAGCTCTGATCATAAAAAGTTTTAGGCAACTCTTGAACTTTGAAATGTTAAACCGTAAAAGAAAATCTTAAGTTAAAAAAAATTTGTCGAATTGTGTTTTAATTAATTCGTTACCTAGATATCATAAGTTTGATTATCGAGTCAAAATTTTAGCTGATTACAATAAATCATCAGCCTAGCAACTCTATGAGCAACAAGTTTAAACTTCCATCGTTGACCCATTGTAATAAAAACATTTTAGCCAAATTAAAAGTTTTGTTACAAAATTATTCTTAAAGAAATATATGTACTAGTTAGAATTGTAGGCCAAACGTAAGGGATCGTAAGCAAATCCAAAAAATTTGTTACTTAACCTATAAAAAAAAATAACCTATAAAGTTTTTCTTCGCTTACTTTTGGCGAAGAAAATTTGAATTTCGTCACCAAATGTAAGCTCATTGTACAAAATCGTAAGGCCACGACAGCTCAACAAAAATTTTCGCTAGCAAACTCACCGAAACATTTTGCAGCAGAAACAAGTTTAATATCCAAAAATATTTTAACTACTATTTGACATAAACACACGTTTAAATCAAACTTTAGACTGTTATGGAAAATTGTTGGCCGATGCTATTCAGACCCTCTGAAAATAGTACTACTCAAAACAAATTTTACCCATCATTTGTCTTGAATTATAGCTTTATTGAATATTGTCGACAAATGCTAATCCCGTTGTATTATATCATTAGAGCTCCGTTATCTTGACATGCTTAAGGTATGGTGCCGCAGCTGAATACTGTTTCTACGGGTTACATCTTACAGAAAGATAGAGCACCCTCACACTTGGGTACGATGGTCCGAACATTTTTAAATAAACATCTTTTAAACCGTTGGACCGGTCGAAGTGAGATGCCGACGTTGTCTTCTGCTCTTGGCCAGCGAGATCTCCGGACTTGACACCCTGCGATTTATATCTATAGGGTTATGTATGAGAGTCTCATGCCCAAAACAATTGAAGAATTTAAGGAATGCGCGATTACGCTGGCGACTGCAGAAATGCGTCAGAATGTATGGCGTGAAATGGACTACCGTCTAGATATTTATTGTCCGTGTGACCAATTGAAGTCACATAGAAAATCTGTCACGCATTTATACAACATTAAGAAGTTTCTTCTACATTCTATAAGCATTTTATCGAAACATTATTTTTCATTCAATAATTATAGCCGTTTGTAATTGCTTCATTCATTTTGAATCACCCTGTATATTTGAAGATCCCACAACTGCTGAAGCATAATAAAATTCTTACCAGAACTAGTGTTGTATCACAAAATAACAATCATGACTCTTCACGAAGACCAAATACAACCTGTCCTGCAAAATGCGAGAAAAGAATAAGATTCCAAATGAAATTATCAACATTTCACTATGCGACATATAAATAGATAAAATCACTGTTAATTTATACAATGTCAATAAGAATTATTTATTTGATAGGGAAAAAAAATGTGATTAAATGAAGCACTTAATTACACTCCCATATCTCCGATAGCCAAAATAAGCCCACTAAGAAAAAACAAGTTTTAGTTAATATATAGCATAAAATATGAATTATTAAAATTTTCGATGGTTAGTTCGTAGAAAAAAATTGTTAACCAAATAAATATTTTTGTTAGACTACCGACCAAAAGAGGTCAACTTTTGAGTTAGAGAGTTTAAATTTTGCCTTCAGACGTTATTCCTAATAAATAGTGTTGACCCATCAAACTAATTAAAACTAGAGCAAAATCAAGTTTTAATAAACCTTTGACTTAAAACCAATGCATTTTTTTTTCACATACGTAGTCCATGGTAGAAAATTTTCAGTCCAAAATTTTCTTAAAATCATCTTTTCTTTTTAGAGAGCCTATTGTGATATTGTGTTGTAAAGAACCTGGGTGCTAACTTTCGAACAAGAAAGCACAAATTTAAATTGTTCAACCAAACGTTAGTCCAGCAAATATTTTCGTTAGTTAAACACCAAAAGAAGTTAAGGCTAAAACAATTTATAAATTATATAATGAAAGTAAAAAAGATAATTTATGATTTTAAAGCTACAAGTTTGACATTTCTTTTAAAAGTTTAAGCATCACATAAGAAAGTTAGTACTATGTGAGCCCATCAAAATTTTTTGTACAAAATTACCGAGTTCTAGGCTATTATATGAAATCAGTAGCTTAATAAAAAATTGTGTTAAATCACCCATTAAAGAAGAGTTATGAAAAATAAATTTTTAGCTTACTTTTGATTTAGAAAACTTCATTTTAAATCCAAATAAGAACACAGTAGCAGAAATCGAGATAATTTTTAGTAGCCCACCCGCAGAAAAAAAAACAAAAACAGAATCAAGTTTTAGTTAGATTATGATATAGAAACTGCAAGCTTGACCATCGCTTTTATACGTTAACCCATAATAGAAAATTGTAGGCCAAATCAAAAAACTTTTGGTAGCAAATCAATTTATCGAAAAATATGGCCTTAGTCTTAGTTAACTACAAACATGATTGAATTTTATGTTAAAACGTTAGTTCATTGCCGAAAATCGCTGGCCCAGAAAAATTTCGTTTGACAACATACCAAAATTTGTTTTAGGAAAAACAATTTCTTATTTACTTTTGACGAAGAAAATTTAGATTTCGCTTCTACTAGAATATTTAAATTTCGCTACCAAGTTAGCGAAAGGAGATTATCTAACATTAGAAAGATGTAATATAATACTGCCGTGCTAGAAAACGCTTAACTCCTGAATCCTATCTTCTAATATTAGAGCTAATATTGTATAAGATTATGGATAGTGTTCAATCTAACATTCGAATTTTTAAAATTATCATCTATTTCATTACTTTTGGTCCAGCATATTATTAATAAACATTTATTTATGAAAGAAAATAAATTAAATATTACTTAAAATATCATTTTCAGTCAAAGTAATTTCATGCCAGAAAGCGCAAGAAAATATTTGTGGAAGTATTAGTTCTGTTCGCGAACGATATAAAACTGGAAAAACTTTTTCCAACTGTTGAGTTTTGACTTCTTTAAGATTGTTAACATCGCCATTTAATTCATGGTCGACAGCAAGAACGAATCACTTCAACTTCAAAGTTATTTATATTTTAGTAATTTTCTTTGTAAACGTTATAAATTTCAATGATAGTTACGTAAAATATCGTAGGTAGTGTTTTTTCTTCAGCTAGAAAAATAATATAAAGCAAGATGTGTTCGAGAGGATGATGTTGTAGAAACATTCAGTTTACTTAATAATCTTTACCGCTTAAACAAAACAGTTAAGAATTAGTTTAATGATCATGTATCTAATATCTAATAAAGTCAGTAAATATTATGATTGTGTTCATCATTGACAATGAATAGTTTGCGCGTAGTAGTTGACTTTTCTGTGGAATTGTATAATCTAAGAATAAATAATTATTGTAGTTAGTTCAGAATATGATTGTAAAAACAATGTTTACATGGTTATTCGCATCTGACAAAATTCCTCTGCAACAATGATAAAGATAAAAAATAATTTTCTGTAAACAAATATGCCATGATAAAATAATTATTAATTAACTACTTTTCAGATAAAACCATAACATTTTAGAATGTTTGAAAATTTATTCATCAGACGAACACTATAGTTACTTTATTTAAATTTCCTGTTTAAAATATTGTAAAATAACGAGTTAAAATAATCTTTATTTTCATTTCTTGAAAACAGACTGATTTGCATGTTTTTGATACATCATTATTAATTTGTAAATAATAGAAAATGATTAAAAAATAAGCAAAAATATGGTCTATTCAAAGAGTATTTACGTTAAACATTGGTGTAAAGGAGTAACAATTTTAATTCAGAAAGTTTGAAAAAAAAGTATGAACATTTCCTATTGGCTCTATAAGCTTATACAATGTGCCAAAATATTTTGATAGTTAGCGTCTTCAAAAATAAAAAAAAAAAATTAAAAAAAAAAATTTGAAAGTATTGAATTTGAGATATTTTTGTATCAGTGTATGCTCGAATGTTCACTTCAGATAAAAAGTATTTTGTACTATAATATTTTTAAAGAGAAAGATTAAAATTTTTACTTGACAGTGGTTAAATTAAATACCTTTAGCTAATCACCTTCCTACTGTTACGATTCTTGTGCGGTGATACCGTGATTTTTATACGGAAATCTACCCTTTGATTTTTATTATAAAGGACATCACAATTTCTTAAAGACATTTTCAAATTAAATAATCAAAGTTTTAAATAAATATTCAATTCATAATAGTTTTAAAAGTAGTATTTTCGATGTAAAGTTTTACGTTTTTTTCTAGTATAATTTTAGCTTTGTCAGCTGGATTTAAAAACCAGAATCTACCAGAAAGGAATGATTCAGTTTTGAGATGCGCTGCTGGAATTTGTAGATGGAAAATAACACACTCTGAAAAAAAAAACAGGGGTTTGTAAGTTCGATCCTGTCAGAAAACAAAGCTACTGGTAGGTATTTGCACTCTAAATCTCTCGTAGCTCCTATCATTGGTTGTTGTGTAGAAGAAAGGCGCATAACTGTGTTCCTATTTAGTGTGATATACACAATATTCACTGTTGCTGTTCATTTTAGAAAATATTTCAAAAAGCCATTTAAAGATTCCTTTGTTTATCGCTCGGAAATACAGCTGCAAGTAAACAATAATTTGCAGAGGCGGAATAAAATTGTATGATATGGCTGTAAGGTCATGGGAAATTTTAACACTTAAAAATAATAATGAAATAAAAGCACAGTCCAGTTGCTTTTTATATTAAAGAATACATTTTTTTTATTTAATAACAAAAGTGTGTTTTTAACTTGTATTTTACAAAAAGATTATCAATATGTAAATCTTAAATAATGGCTGTAAGAATCTCAACTCTATGGTAAGAACATATTGCTTTTATAATTGAAGTTTATTTCTATATTGTGTTTTGCTTCAAAATAAAATGTTGTTTGTCGTGATTTGTTTTTTATTTTTAACTACTGCAGTGAGTAATGTATTCTACTATTTCGTTATAAATCTTCATAATTTTAGAAAATACGGGTTGGCAATTATATGTTCATTTATAAAACTTATTAAGATATGATTGAAAAAATTTTATAATGATGCTTAAGTATTATGAAAACAGATATATTTAAAATTTGGTAACTTTTAAATTTTCAAGTTATCGAAAGCAATTTTATTTTAACATTGTCGTTAAACATTAACTATAACTTAGGGGTATGTTTATACTACTAGCATTTCATTTATTACTTTAATTTTGAATTATTTGGTTGAAACTTGAGATGAGAAGTACATATTGTTATTTTTATCATGTTTAAAATAATATAATGGTAAAATAATGATAATAGTAAAAATTTCTTTGGCTCAATATTTAAAATTAAGCTGAAGAACAATTACATTGTGAAAAAACAAAACATTTAGACCAATGTAGAAAAAAATCGTGTTTAAATTTTCAACTGTAAGGTCCTGTATATTCTTTGCGAAAACAAGTTTTCTAAATGCATAATATAGTTTTTCACAGCTAATTCATCAATATAAGAAACTTGATTCAAACCTCTGCTCAATTTTTTGAATTTTCTTTTTACAAAAAGATCTGTTTAAAATATTTACACCAACTTTTTCTTTAACCTATTTATGTTCATTACGCATTATCTATTATCATGGAAATACAAGGAATGGAATTGTTTTAAACATAAATCCATCTTGTTATAGAAATGTTCTCAAAAGAATAATTGATTGTAGTCAAATTTTGATCATTCATACTAAATGCAGCTTTTAAAAGATGATGTAAGAAAGTGTATATTTTTTCGTCTCATTCTCGTAAGCAATTATATGTTTGAGCAAATTTTATTTAGATAAAACATAATATTTATTACTTTTTTGGTTTTAAAATGAAAATATTATGTAATATTTTTGGCTAAGAGTTTTGGTTTAGTACATAGCACCTTTAAAATATATAGAATTGTCAGTAGAAAATTTCTTAAGTGCCCCTGTAAAGTTATTTTAACATCACAAAAAATTACTGGCAATTTTCATAATATTAGATGCTTTCCTAATTTTACTCCCTAGAAAAAAGTTTACGATGCATTTTTTTTTTTATAGATGTTTTATTAAGTAAAATTTCAGATATTAAAAGAATAAAGTTGCGTAAATATTTCACCATTTAATTTCAGTGAAAAAAAAAGTGGAAGAAATATTTGGTGAAGTAAGTAATTTGAATATTTTTAAATTATGTTCTTTATTTTGTCGATTATTACAGAAAATGACAATTTAAAAATTAAATAAATTCATTTTAGAATTTTAAGGAAATTTCTTTTTAAAGTTAAAACTTTCAAATGTTCATTATTTAACCAAATGTCTTCTTAGCTAAATCGCATAAAAATATGGCCAAAACAAGTTTTATATAACTTTTGACTTTGAAACTACAATTTTAAGTTTTGCATTGTAAACCTTAGCTCAATGAACGTAATTGTTAGCTCAAGGAATATTTTCTTTAGTCTAGAAACTAAAAAAAGTATGGCAAAAACAAATTTCAGCTAACATTTGTTTTGAAAGTTTGAATATTGCTTTCAAATGCTAGACCATGATAGAAAATCGTTAGTCAATGATAAGTTTTCCTTTGTCCGTTAGCCAATATAATTTTAGATAACTTTTGAAACTGAGACTCGCAAGTCTGAATTCTATTTCGAAGTATTGGCCAATTATAATAAATTGTTAGTCAAAAATTAGCTAAAATTTATAAGCCCGACAAAAAAGCAAAAGGCTTGAATTTCGCTCTGAAAGTTTGGATCGTTCATGCCGACACAAACACATCAAAATTTTTTTTTAGGAAGCTCAAAAAAAAGTACTGTCAGTACCACTTAAAGGAATGCCATTGGTTCCAGCCAACTTTATTCAAATTAGAGACGAAAGAAAAGTTCAAACTAGAAATATATATTAGCAAACTTTTGACCTGGAAAACACAAGTTCGAAACGAAAGTTCAAATATAGTTTAAATACGTTAGACTATATAGAAAATTGTTAGCCTATGCACAAAATTTTTTTTATGGCAAAATAAATTATAGCAATTCAATGACGTATAAAAAATTTTTTGAAACTTGTCAAAAAGGTTAGGTTACCAAATTTTAGCACATGTTGGAAATTTCTAGCATACGTTAGCCTTAAAAAACGTTCCGTTACTCAAATCCTCGAAAGAGTTATGAAAAAAAGTTTCAGCTTATTAAGCCCAACAAAAATTTTCGTTAGCAAACCAATTAGAAAAAGAGTAACAGTCAAAATAGTTTTTAGCCCATTTTTTTATAAGAAAGGTTAAATTTTACAAGTGGTAGTGTCAAATGATAGTGTCAATAAAGGTAAGGTCAAAATGAGTTTTTCTCTAACCTTGAATTATAAACTACAAGTTTTAAATTTAATTCCTGTTTACTTTATTTATAGCTATGTTTATAAAACGTGATTCTATAAAACTAAATAATTTAAAATCAACAGTAATTGAAATAAAAAATATGTATTGAAAAGCGAAATTATTGGAGGAATAGTACTAATATATACAGGAAAAGCATAAAGAATTGCCATACTATTATTGACACCAACGATGCCATGGCGCACTTGGTAATAGTTTCTAATTGAAATTATAAAAAAAAGTATGTCTTAAGAAAACACACAAAGTACTTGTTCTTTTAGAGGGAACGGTGAAAAATCGCTATACTATCATCGACTCCAATGAAGCTTAATTTTGGTGATTTGTACAAATTTAAATAAAAAAATAGCGGTACACTAAGACGAAAAATTAGTGGAGAAATTGTACCAACTCGTTTAAGAAAACGTAAGAAATCAAACTATTATTGATGCTTAACGCTAATTAATTTTCGTAGTAAGAACTAAATGAAAATATAAAAAAAAATAGCTATATATTTTAAGAACAATTAAACAAAATTAATTGAGAAATGTTTAGGAGAAATTTAAAAAATTGCTCTACAGTGCCGCGCCAAATTATTGGACACACCATACGATTCTAAGTAAAATCTTAATTGTCTGGTAATACTATACAGCTTAATCGTTTTTAAGTGGTTGAGACCGGTTTGCACTTGTTTACGGTCGTGTATCAATGGGTTAACATTGTCATGCAATACGTTAAAAATAAATACAAATAGGAAGTATATAAAAATCTCTTATATTAAAACCCATTACATGTATGTTTAAATATAAAAGTATTGCTTATAAACTCGTGCAAAACATGTCATTATTAAAAAACTACAGTGCGTCTAATAATTTGGTGGTCTAGTTATTACAACATAATACCTTATATAATAAGTAATTTATATAATATATCGTCTAATTTATCCAATCGTTAAATTTATATTATAAATCGCCTAATTAACCAATTGATACACAAACGTAAACAAGTGCAAAACGGTTTCAGTCGCGTAAAAACAATAAAGCTGTATAATCATCTGACAATTAAGATTTTAACTAGAATCTTATAGTAAGTCTAATAATTTGGCCAGGGACTGTATTATTATTGACACCAATGATGTTTCATTTTAATTATAAACACTACAGATAATATGGTAATTGATACAATTTTAATAGGTAGTAAATGTACGAATATATAGGGCATCAATACTGGGAAGCTTTAATACAGTTGCTGTGGAAAAAGAAGTTTTTTGGCTCTGTTTAAAGGAATAAGTATCTCGCGATGGTGTTAAATTTTGATTAGAGCATCATGCCAAATGTTTCTAAATAGAGTTTTGTTTTATTTCGATGCAATGAATTGTTAAAACTTGTTTTGTTAATCCGATGACGTAAAGCTATCGGGAAATGTCATATGAAATCATCGTACGATAGGATCCACTTAGCGAGTCTTTGAAACTTGGCAAATAAAGAACGTTTTTCGCATACGCTTTGCTGCTCCTCTTAACAATTTAAAATATAGATGGACGCCGAAACTCTTATAACAAAGATATTTTCGCTTGATGTGTAAAACTAAAATTTTATCAGGATTATTAAGGGGTTTTACAATTAAATTTAGAGATTGAAGAAATCATCAAACATTTTAGAAAAGAATATTTAGTTCTTGCACAAACAGGATGGTTATGTCTAAATAAAAGAATCGATCTAAACGAAAGTAACTATAATTTGCTTTTTTTATAATACATTCAAACCCTGCTATAGTGAACATGGTTTATACTGAACTCCCGGATATAGTGAACGAAATGTTCGCTCCTGTGCCTATTACGTATTATGTTATTTTTTGTGGGTATTCCAAAGAAAGAGAGGAAGTAATAGATATTATGAACTTTTTCCTGTCTTCGACTGATTTTCATTTTTTGCTATAATTTTGAAATTTCTACGTCAAAATAAATACATATACTGAATTTTAAAACCATCTACATGGAATGTAACAGCAAGCATTTTTTTTTGTTTGCTTCATTATTTAATTGGTTTAGCTTTCAAAGAAGCCGCAATCTTCCAGTATCTGGACAAATGCTTCACTTCAAAGCCGATGAATTTGCTAACCTATTTTATGAGACTACTTTTATGTGTTCAAAAGGCTGGTTAGACAGGTTTAAAAAGCGAAATAGCATAAAATCAGGAAAAATTACCGGAGAGTTGGGAAGTGTTTCCATATCTGATGTTGAGGATTGCTCATCAGCTAAAGATTAATAATTTTTTTTTTGTATGCAAGGCGAAGAGTAATGAAAAATATAAGTTATCAAAAAAGTGTTACTATGTATTATTTTTCAGTCAGTTTTGTATTTAATTTATCGGTCATTTATTTAAATAATGTATAATAAAAGAGGGGAGTTTTGAACCATTAGTTAAAAATCTTTTCAGAATGGATATAGCGAAGTCCCGGTTATAGTAAACCGAAATTTGACCCGGTTATAGAACCTTGAAGGCTCACTATAGACGGGTTTGACTGTAGTTTACAAATATAACTAAATTACTAAATACACATTTTACTAAAATAATACTTCCTACGAAATGTTTTTTTCATCTTCAGTAACTTGTATTAGTATTTAGTTCAAATAACCAACTATTAAAAAAGCATATGAACCTTCAAATAAAAAATAGGAAAAATAATTTTTTTAAATCTTTTTTTTTTTTTTTAAACTAAAGATCAAGTTATCGAATTCCATGCTTGTTCTATTTATAACAGAATGAATTCAAGGATGTGAACAGCTAAAGTTTATATTACCCATTGGCAAAATGGGTCTTGGTTTGGATTTGATGGCATCCTCACACTTTTCAACTACAGTAACAAGAGTAATAGTAAACAGAGTGCATGCGTTGCTATCGCGACCTCTGTTATTTGATAGTTTTGTTAGAATTTTTTTTCGCTTTCAATTTCGATAGGCATTAAGTTGATGTTTATTTATTTTATTTATTTATTTATTTTTTTTTAAATTAAGAATTAGAATTTCCAACCTACAGTTCAAACTGGATCGTTTTCAATAATAATTCAGGTGAATATCACAAATAAAGAGGGTCCCAAACTGATTGACATCGTCCCAAAGGTTAGACTTGAAGCAAGGAAAAAAAAATGCCAAGGCCTAAACTTACCGACGCTGAAAAAGCTAAAGAACGTCGACGGGAATCCTTAAGCTATATACACAAACAGTAAAACGAAAGGTTCCGTTCTCAAACGCAAACCCGTCCCTCACAAAAGTACCAAAGCGGTTGAGAGAATTGAATCCTACCGAAGAGCGAGTGGTAGCTTTCCGAACCCCTTTCATGCAAATACTAGAGAACTGGGTGTTGATCACCAGTTAGGGATAAAATGATCCATTGTCAACGTATCCAGTGACTTGCACAAGACTGTTGACTGTCTTCCACGCAATATAAATGATTCATTCACTATTCATGTAAAATTGAAAAAAGCTTAGCTTTCAAATCATATTTCATGTATGAACTTTAGAATTCGAAACGGGTGTATGATGCAGCTTACAATCTCCTTCAAACACCATTGTACCAATCTGAAAATGATAATATTGATTTCGATCGGCTGTTCAATGTCTATCCAGTTGTCAAAAGAATTTAAACAGAATGTGTGTCTGAGCTGCATTGAAACATGTCTGCGAAATTGTGTATCGAGCAGTTCATGATTAACAGTTAAGATGTCCAAGATGAAAACACAAAAAAGTTGCCTTTCCAAAAAAATTTAAACAACAACCGTTTTGCTAATGGGTAACCTGTGGTCGCCTTGCGGCGATCCCAATTGTTTGTATTCTTTTGGTTGTATTTAAATTTAATGTTTGCATTTTTTTAATATCGGTGATTATTAAATCTAATTATGTTAAAAGTTTTGCTTAGCGTGGTCTTAAAGTACTTACCTAATTCAGTTATGAAATTTTTCGTATGAATGCATTGTGTATAGCTAGTATGATTGCGCTATGATCTTAATTAATGATTAATAATAAAATGAATGAAGAAAAGGGAGGTAGAATTTAAAATATTCCGTTACTTTCATTTTTTGATAGTTGATATTAATGAAGTAATTATAAACTTATTTTTAAAATTAGGCTGTATAATACTTGTTATAAAATATCTATTTAAATCCTTCCATATTGTTTCACTTGTCAGCTTGTAATTATGCTAACAGTTATAAGCATTTTAGTGTTTTTATACCGTAAAATAACATTCTGAATAATATTTTTAACCTTTATAGGAGGATATATCTCATATTTTTGAAAAATAAAAAAGTTGTGAGCTTAGAATGGGCTTCATTAGTAAGATATGCATATACTAGTGCCAATTAATTGTAAATCATAATCCGTAATTTATTATGCATAAATAATCATATGTGAACCATCTAAGAGTAAATAACATATTTTTTATTATATTTAAAAAAATTTTTGCAAATTTTTTATTTTTTTGTTGCAATGAAATGAACATTCTGCAATTGTTTTTTATGAATTAGCTGAAAATTTTACTCGAATCAAATGCTTTAAATCTTTTAATATTAGTTAACACGTAAAACATTTATTTTTATATTACATTTAATTATTGTATCAAGCATATGAAAGGCTACTGCAAAAATCCACCATTTTCCAACTAATATTGTAAAGAACGAATTTTATATTTTATGTAGGAAGTGCATTGTTACTCGAAAGGACAAAATATAAAAAAAATTTCCGTGTTTTTCAAAATTAATCTATTATCTGTAGATTTTTGAGTTGAGGTTATTAGAATAATATTATTAAATAATTGAAGAATGTAATTTTTTTTTTTTTTTTTTTTTTTTTGCAATTAAGTATTTTAAGGTATTTTTATAGATTTAATCGTCAATATTTATACAGGGTGGTTCCAAACTCTTGGTACAAATTTTAAGGGTAGGTGCAGGACATTGTAACAATCATTTATTGTATAGGAATGTATGGACACAAGTGATGCAATGAAGCGCAAACACAAATAAGAGAGGAAAGGAAAGATAAATTGTTTATTGGAAGTGTCGTTGACAAATGTAATGTTTACAATAGCTTGACAAAATTGCGTTCGCCAGTAGCGATACGTGCTGGACAGAGTCGGTGGTGTGATTGGCGCACACGCGCAAACATTCCAGTTATTTTACGCACACGTACATCAGCTTCTGATATTCGAGTAACTTAAGTGGGCTGGCGCCTCATCATGCTGAAACCACATGCGGGTACAAATCTCGATCGGAATATCCTGCGCAGTAGTTCTGGTAATACTTGCTCTAGAAAAATAAGATAACATTCGCCATTAAGTCACGCTGGTAGTAAGTATGGGCCAATCAAAAAGTAGTTGACAATACCAGCCCACACATACATACAGAATCATACATACGTATGTGAGCCCACACATACATACGCATGTGATCGTGTTGCATGTGGATTCTCGGTTATCCACCTATGGCAATTGCGCGCTCTAAAAGACACTTTTGCGTGTTAACGTCGCCTCATCTGTTAATAGTACATGTAGTATTAAGTACGGCTGCAGTGCACATTGCTGTACCACTCACTGGCAGAAGTTCAGGCGGAGAGGATTATCTGTCTGATTCAAAGCTTGTACTCGCTGAAAATGGAAGGGGTGTCAGCGATTTTCGTTTTAAACTCTACAAACTGTCTGATGACTCAGACCTACGTGATGAACAACAGTTTTTGTACTTAACTCGCGTCTGTCAGCCACAACGTTCAAAATGCTCTCTTACAGGCTTGGATTGAGTACAGTCCTTCGACCAGTTTTATGTCTGGTGACGTGGAAAAAACCTGTTTCACGAAGTTGACGATGTAATTGCTGAAAAATTCTGTGAGCCGGCATTCGTCGATCCGAAAACTGCGCGTGATACATTCGTAGCGCAACTCTGCTGTTAGCATTTGCACTGCATGCCTGCTTTTTTTCGACATACCTAAAGTCTCCCATCGTATAAGTCAGCATCATTGAGAATGGAGGCTTTCCTTAACTGAGATGCATCACGTTGAACGGCGGCTAGATATCTACTGCCCTCTACCGGCAACGCAAACAATCGATAACTCCATATCTCTTTCCTTTTATTTCTCCTGTTTGCGCGTCACCGCGTCATTTGCGCCCATACATTCCTAAACAATAAATGATTGTTGCAATGTCCGGTATCTACCCTTAAATTTCGTACCATGAATTCGGGACCACCCTGTATGTCTATATATATTTTTTCTTATAATCATTGAAAAACTATAAGCATGCTTTTCTACTTAACTGAACTATTGAGTAAACTATTGTTGTCTACAATATACAACTTTTCTTCTCAACAAAACTAATTAAATAAATCAGTTAATTATTCTTTTTTAAAATAGTAACGATGTAAAGCATTTTTTTTTACAAAAGAGTCAATTTAAAAGATAGTTGAGTTTTCCATAATCACCACCTTTAATATTGATTTTAAAATTTTTTTGTCAAAAATAGGTATGCATATTAGTGCACTCACATTATTGTTTAAGCGAGGAGGAAAGAAAACATACGATCAAAAACTGTCGAATCAAAAGTAAGGAAGATGGGATAAAAAACATCAAAACTAGTATCTGATTAAATTAGGAGTTTCTAAAACACATAAAACTACTCTTTCTTTACTTCGGCATTCAAACATGTTTTGATTTTTCAGTAAATACCATCTTCAGTTTCATAGATATTTTTCTCTTCTCTGAAATATTAGTTATGTTAATGTTAACTTTGCTAGTTAATTTTGAAAGGTGTTCCGTAATTGCCACTTTTTATATACATTTTTGAAATTTTGTTAAAATTGAAGTAAAAAAATAAACGAACTAGAGCTCATCAATTAATATTTTAGTAAAGAAAGAAGCAAAAAACACTATCCCAGCGAATCACTTTAAAAAGGAAAGCGAGGTTAAAAGAATTTAAACCTGTTTGACAGCCAAAATAAAACGGAGAGTAGTTGAAACCTGATTTTTATGAATATTTCCTACTTTTATCAGACAATCAAACTGGTTTTGTTGTTTTTATTTTTCATTTTTCCCAAGCAATTCGACGAAGTTTGATGATTCATTTCTTTATTCTCTAAATATTAAATTATTTCTTTATTCTCTAAATATTAAATTATCTCC
The DNA here is from genome assembly GCA_949128135.1 of Parasteatoda lunata. Lineage (NCBI taxonomy): Eukaryota > Metazoa > Arthropoda > Arachnida > Araneae > Theridiidae > Parasteatoda > Parasteatoda lunata. The sequence goes on from OX421970.1 coordinate 112,823,131, forward strand.
CAATTAAGATTAATTTGCATCTCCCAACTTGTTAAGTTATTTTGTTTTTACTTTTGACCGGGGTACTAAGAAGCCTTATACTAAGAGTGGTTAGTACAGGCACCCAGTATATAATTTCTTTATTTCAGGTTTTTTGAAGCAAAAATTCATATATAATCTCTGGCATAATTGGGAATTCCGTCAGAGGACTGCAAAGCGCCTTCTTATGATTTTGAACTGATTTATCTAATACCACGAGTTACGTGATTTTAAGACCCTTATAATATTTCCAGTATACTTGATGCATGATAAAACTGTTAGTAAATTTCACTTTATAGTTTCATATCAATTTAAATATATTTCATCAAAAGCGACACTTAAGTAAATTGTAAACACCGTTGTACCAATCCGAAAATGTAAATATCGATCTCGATTGGCTGTTCAATGTCATCAAAAGAATTTACACAGAATGTGTCTAAGCTGCATTTAGATATGTCTGCGAAATTGTGCTCCGAGCTGTTTAGGATTAACAGTTAAAAAAAGTCTAAGATGAAAACACAATAAAGTTTCTTTTCCAAAAAAAAAAAAAAAAAAAATTGACAACAATGTGTTGCCAATTGCATTGGAAATCTCGACCAGTTATACTGTAATTAAAATTTCAAATCAATTACCTGAAAATAACGGAAGTTGTATTTTTTTTAAAAATTTAATTTTGAGTAAAGTTAATCAGCAAATAGGCAAATGAAAATTATTTCGTTACAGTTTATTATGAGCCACCAAACTTGTTTGATTAAATAATAAATTCATAAATAATAAGTTAAAATTTTTCACTGAATAAATAAAATTAAAGTAATAAAATATAAAAACCAACTTTTTTACTAGAAAACCTATTCATTTAAAATTGTAAAACTTCATTACTAAGTCATTAACTTCATTATTTAGTTCTCCAAGAAGTTATTTAAAAAAACGGTTAGATGACTGGTTATACAGCATTTAATTTGCACCAACAAATTTAAAATTAGCCATGCATAACACAGTTAAGAAAGAAAAATAAGGATGGAACTTTTTACTTACAGTCTTTATCGATCAAAAGCAACAATTCCTTTAATTCTTCTTAAAGAAAAGGGGCCAGGCACTGTTAGAGTCAATCTGGGATATTCCAATGAGTCACGCTTTCACTTATATATCGGGTAATTGTGAGCCAATCCTTAAAAGCTGAAAAATAATAAATAAAAATTTAAATCAACCGTTTTTTTTTTATCCCAGGAATCATGAAAAAAAAAATTGAAGAGAAAATGTGGAGTGGATGTTTGAATCTATGAAAGCAAGAACCGAAAACCGGTTGAACTTTTCTGAACCAGTTGAAATTTGTAAGAGTGAATGCTTTTGAATAATTCATGCTCATATGGTCATTACAGAATTATTGATATTTATATTTGTAATTTCACTTAATTGTTTGTATTCAATAGTTTACCTTATTATTTGTTTAAATTAAAATAGTATTAAAATTTAGTGTTTTCATTATATATATTTTTCACTTTTGATTCAGTATGATTACAATTATAATTAATACCTAAAATATTTTAAGGAATCACTACATTTTAATGCGTAATATATCACAGTATATGCTTTATTGATTGTATAAGTAAAATTCAAATTTTTATTTTATTATGGTGTTAAAGAAAAATAAGCTATTTAAATATTTGAATTTTTTTTTCTTCTAAATGAAATATTTAATAATTGAAAATTATTATTAATGTTGAATGTCCTAACAGCGTGGCAAAAATTATAAATTAAATATGATAACCAAAAAATAGCATAATAAAAAATTTTGAAAATATGTAAAATATTATTTTTTAAAAATTGAATTTTAATGAAGAGAGACCCGGAGATAGATCATTAACAGACCAAGTTTATAACAGAGAGAGAGAGAGAAAATCTTAACATAAAGACAAAGTGACCAAACACAAAATTGACAATGAATAGTATCCGGATACACTCAAAATACATTCAAAATAATTTTTGCGAGGAAAGGAAATAAGAAATTTTGCTCATGATGCTTTTAAAGAATGCGTTTAGCAATCTTTTTGGAGATCATAAGAGAGATAGAAGAGGGCCAATAAGTTATTAAAAAAACTGGTGCATAAAATTTAAAATTTGCAATGTATAAAACAATTAACAAAGAAAAATGAAGATGGAACTTTTTACTTACAGTCTTTATCTTTTAAAAGCAACAAATCCTGTTCTTCTGCTTAAAGAAAAGGAGCCAGGCAATGTTAGAGTCAATCTGCAGATTCCAATGAGTGAGGTTTTCACTTATGTGTTGGGTAATTGTGAGCAAATCCTTATAAGCTGAAACATAGTAAATTAGAATTTAAATCAACCCTTTTTTTCTGATCACAGGAAATACGAAAAAAAAAAATTGAAGAGAAAATGTAAAATGGATATTTGAATCTATGAAAGCAAGGACCGAAAACCGGATGATACTGAAAATCACATTGGAGGTAAAAAATTTGAGAGAAATTGAATGAAGTGCTGTGAAATCTAATAGATAAAAACCAGAAAACAAACTGAAACTTACTTCGGAAAAATATGATAGACTTAATGAATGAAAAGCGAAAACTAAATGAAACAAGAGAAATAAAAACTGAAAAAAAAAAAAACCAATAGGAAATAAAGTAAGGAAAAAATTGTAAATCAAAAAGACGAAACACATGGAACGTAGAATTTGTCACAAGTAAAAAAAAAAAAAAAAAAAGAAAGAAAAAAGGACAATTACGAAAAACGAAATTAAGAGTCAAAGCACGAATTGAATGAACAGTTACACTTGAACGAAAATGTCACGAATCGATAAAACTGGATCACAAACTGGAAAATACAACTGAATACACCGATAAAAAAATGATAACGCATAATTAAAAAAAAATTCGAAATTAATTTGAAACAATAAAAAATAACTGGATAAAGAAGAAAAAAAAAAACGAAAACTTGGAAAACAAACTGATAAAAAAATGGTAAGACAAAAGCCGACCAGACAATTGATACGAAAAAAATGGTAAATACATTGTAAAAACCAATAACTAAAAAAGACTAGAAAAAACGAAAACAAAAATAAGGTGATAAGTAATAAAAGAAAATAACTTGAAAATTAAACAGGATAAAATTCAAAAATTAGAAATATGGAAAAAAAAACAAGATAAAAAATATTGAAGAATACAAGGACATAAGGCACGGATGAAATTTATCAGATGTGGTAAAAAAAAAAAAAAAAAAAAAAATGAAATCTTGAATTTAAACCACAGAGAAAAAACTGTAAAACTGAGAACAAACTGTAAAACAGAGAATTGCGAAAATCATGGATTAAAAACTGATGGAAAACATACAAAGAAATGTAACACACTGAAAAGGAGTATGAAAAAACACTAACACAACCAATGATAAATACCTAAAAATATGAATTGAAAACACTTCGAAATAGTATGGAAAACAGAAAGCAAAAAATTAAAAACTAATTATAAAATCAATGGTAAACACACACACACACACACAAAAAAAAGAGAACACACATAAAAAACCCAATAAGAAACACACCGAGCGAGAATACCAATGGAAATTACACTGATAGAAATGATGAACTACATTGAAAAAAATCAAATGAACAACACTGGAAAAAAAAAAGAAAAAAAAAAAAAAAAAACCTGAAAAAAATAACTGATGTACCCATTAAAAGTAAACCAGATGAACCACGCCAAAGAAAGAAACAAACAGAAACTTCAAAGGAAACAAATAAAACACTGAAAATGTTCCTCTACAGTTTGTTTAAGAGAATGATGAGAAAATACTGTAAAAAATTGGAAAACCTTAGAAAAAGATGAAAAACAGAATCAAACTAAAGCAAAGGAAACTTTGGAGAAAAAAAAATTGAAAACAGTGAAAAGACGATACACTCTATACAAAATTTGTAATAAAAAAAAAAATAAAAAAAAAAAAAAGGGAATAAGGGGGATAAGAAGGAATAAGAGGGAATAAGGATGGATCTGCCAATGTACTGTTGCGATAATCTAAATTGTTATCAATTGAAGAAAGATTGAAAAAAGACGAAATGGAAAAAAAATTTAAAAGACATAAAACTGAACAAAACAAAAAACTCAAAGGAAAAAATGAAAGAAATACAATGAAAAAAGTAGAAAAAATGCAATGGAGTAAAAGAAAAAAACTACTTGAAAAAATTAAAGAAACAAAATGAAAAAAAAACAATTGAAAAAAATGAGAAAAACATAATGGAAAATAGAAAAAACACTGGAAAGAATCGGAAAAACACAATGGAAAAATAAAACGAACACGATGGAAAAAGCGCAATGGAAAAAATTAGAAAGTTGTAAAAAAATATAGAAAAAAATACGAAAAAAATATGAGAATCACACAATGGAAAAAAAATGTAGAAAAAACAAATTTGAAATATTTGAAGAGACAACTTTGAAATTACACAAAAAATGGGGGGAAAAACAATAGAAATACAAAGAAAACACACTGAAAAAAATTGAAAAAGCACATTGAAAAAGCACAAAAGAGAACATTGAAATAAATACAATGAAAAAAAAAAAAATCATCGGGCAAAAGGAATAAACAATTTTTCTTGGATATATGAGACTCACACAATAGAAAAAAAAAATATAGGAAAATCAAATTTGAAAAAAATTGGAGATAACAAAACAAACTTTGAAAATTACACAAAAAATGAAAAAAACAATAGAAAAATAAGGAAAACACAATGGAAAAAATGAAAGGTAAAAATTACACTGGAAAAAATCGAAATAAAATGGAAAGAAACATGAGGAAAATTTAAAAAAAAAGTCACACTGGAAAAAATTGAAAAAACAAAAAGGAAAAAATTAAAGAAATACAATGAAAATATGGAAAAAACACAATGGAAAAAATGAAAAAAAAAGGCAATGGAAAAAAAAAAGGCAATGGAAAAATGAAAAAAAAAAAAAAAAAAAAAACAATTAAAAAAACACACTGGAGGAAATCGAAAGAAAAAGAATGGGAGAAACACTGGAAAAAATATTAAAACACATGGAAGAAAATCGGAAAAACACAATAGAAAGAAAAACACTTCTTAAACAGAATAAAAAATAGTAGCAAAAAGCGAAAAAAAAAAAACAATAGTAAAAACAGAATGGAAGAAATAGAAAAAATATAATGGAAAAATGGAAAAACACTAAAAATAAAAAGAACAAAATGGAAAAAATGAAAACAAAATGGAATAAATAGAAAAAAAAAGCAATGAAAAAAAATACAAAAAAAAAAATTTGAAAAAATTTGAGAAAAGACAATAAAGCAAATTTTGAAATTACACAAAAATTATAAAAACAGTAGAAAAATAAAAACACAATCGAAAAAGTGAAAGGTAAAAATCACACTGGAAAAAAAATTGAAAAAACAGTGAAAATTTTAAGAGGAAAATTAAGAAAAAACACTTGCATAAATTGAAAAACACAAAGAACACAAAGGAACACAAGAACAAAGGAACAATTGAACACAAAGGAAAATATAAAAAAAATACGATGGAAAAAACACTGAGAAAAAATTACTGGAAAAATTGAAGAAACAGAAAGGAAAAGAACACAACGGAAAAATACAATAAAATAGAAAAAACAGAATGGGAAAAATGAAAAAAAAAAACCAAATGAAAAGAAAAAACGCATTAAAAAAATGAAAGAAAAAAAACACAATGGAAAAAAAGAAAAAAAAAAAACAATGGAAAATTGAAAAAAAAAAAAACACTGGAAGGAATCGGGAAAACACAATGGAAAAATAGAAGGAAAAAAAAAACAGATCGGGGGAAAAAAAAACAATGCGAGAAATAGAAAAACACAATGGAAAAAAATGAAAAATACACACTGGAAGGAAACAAAAAAAAACTCAACAGAAAAATGAAAAAAAAAAAAAAAGAAAACACAAAATAGAAAAAATACAATGGAAAACACACTGGAAAATGCAAAGAACACAATAAAAAAAGCTCAATTTAAAAAAATAGAAAAAAAAAAAACAATTGAAAAAAATTAGAAAGCAATAAAAAAAAATATAGAAAAAACATGGAAAAAATTAGAAAAGAAACAATGCAAAAAATCTTAAAATGCATCAATGGAAAAAAATTTAAAAAATAAACAATAGAAGAAAAAAAATTGGAAAGAAATAATGGAAAAATAAACGCGGAAAAAACAGGACAAAAAAAACTTAAGGAAAGTGGAAATCATGTATAAAAAAAAAAAAAATTAAAAAAAAAAGGAAAAATCTCAGAATACAATATAAAATGAAAAAGAAATGGAAAAGACCAAAAAAAGTAACAAAAATATGAAAACGCAAACAGAATGAGATGACGAAATGACCGAATTTCGTCGCATCTAACGTGGACGTAGGAAGGATGAATTTTGCAACTTAACAAATGGGGAAGTGTGACGCGATCCCTCGAACGAAAATGTACAAACCGGGGGAAGGGGAAAAAAAACCGGACAAAATTTTTTTTTCTTTTCCCCGAAGAAAAAACACAATATTAGCTACTCTACCTTTTCACAATTACTTTGAATATTGTATTAAACAGAAATTCATTATAAATAAATAACTTACCTTAAAATTAAGCATAATTAGTAAGCTTACCTTTACAAGGAACAGTATCATACCATTTCTTGAATAAATAGAACCTCACATTTTTTAAACTAGTAAAACTCACCTATAGTTTACCTTACCTTACCACTAACGACTGTTATATAGGTCTTTATTCTCAATATGTTATATAGGTCTTTCTTGCTCATTTTTCTTGATATCCTGAGGGAAAATTCAAGATTATATTGCAATCATTACATCTCAATGACGTAAAAGTAATAAAATTATTGTATTTCAATGGAATTTTTCTAACATTAGGAAAAATAAGATGTCGGAATCGAGAATCGCTATCATGATAATTTGCAGATCATCTGAATTACTGCGTTAAAGTGCAGATTAAAGTGTTTTACTCGTTTTCCCAAGGTAATGAGCACATAAACAGCTTCATGTCATTTAAGTTCAAAAGTTTGTTTCTGTCATTCTAGTAACTAATTTGTTGGCTTTGTACATTGACATGATTCTAAAGATAAATAAATGGCATCCATTTTTTCTTTAAATGTAAATATTGTAATAATTAATGTGAATGAGTTTGAACATTATTTTTAATAATAAAGGGAAGAGTTTTTGTGTCCGTGTATTTCTCTTATAACTCCAGAATCGTTTCTAGTAGGGTTCTAAAATTTGGATAGCGGCTTCTAGGAGAAATTTTAATGTTTTATTTTATTTAATTTTTATTTTATTTGTCTATGAACAGCCGAGCCAAATTTGGGTTTACGACTACTTATGTTCAACTTCGTAGTCTTGTAATTTTGAACCAATCCAGAAGACAAGGAAACTCCTGATAAGTACCCCCAGAGGTTTTAATTTGTTATTGGATCATGGACTTCGCGACTCGGCAGATTTAACGTGCAACAGTCACCATTTACTACACGGGGAGGCTTCGGCCGACCTGTGATCGAACCCACGAAATCTTGGACATGGGTTCAGTGTCCAACCAACCAGGCTATTCCGCCCACTGTTTTATTTGAAAAATAAGGGTAAATATTGTGAAAACGTGAATCAGTACGCGTGTGAAAAAAAATGTCGTATATTTAAAATAAAATATAACTATTCGCCTATTTCGTTGAAATTTTGTACATCGCCATTTAAAATTACTTTCTTTTAAATTATGCAAAACTTACGGTTCAAAATTTTTTCTAACAATATTAAATCAAATTATAAATAATTATTTAAAATACTTTTTGCAGGGAAATATCTTTGGATAAATGAATTTTATGGTTGAGTGCAAAGATTTTTAAGTTCGGTTAAAAAGTTCTCGAGATATGATTAAATACAGAAAAAGAAAAATCAATGTTACAGGGTTGGCCCGCTCTCCTGATCAAACTATTGAGACATTATTTTTATGATTCTGGCTATCCCCCACCCCCATATTTTAAGGGTCAGGAATCCAAATCAGTAGGGGGAAAACATGTTTATTCAGCGAAAGTGCGTTTTTGTATCAGGTTTCGTAGCTGAAAATATCCTCTGCACTAATTAATTATCATATTTAGTATTTGACTCTTTGAACCATTCAGATTGAGTCAAACTACGTAAAATGCGTGAAATTTCTTTTCTTATTACGTATTGTTCCATTTCAAAAATACTGCATTTTCCTGAATTCTAGTGGATTTTACTCAGTAGTAAAAAAAAATCTTTTTATTTAATTTAGTTATTATCAACTTATATGGAAATAGATCATAAATCATTTTGAACTCAACAGCATACAATTGTTAAACTTACCTTACATACAAGATGAGTTTGTCGAATTTTTTGAATATTTCCTGATCTCTTCATCTACGCATACAAAAAGTCATTCATCCATACGAATACGTTTAGAAAACACTAAACAACGACTTCGATAAACTAAAAAAAAAAAATCTAAAATATTCATTAGTTTCACCTGTAAAAGAAATATAATATTAAAGTCGAATATTAAACACTTTAGAAATAAACATTGCACAACAGTTTTTAAAGAGTAAAAAGTAGACGTATGACTATCGACGCCGTAAATTTGATAGCCAATCAACCATAATTATTCTCTCGTAAATTTGGTGATTAAAAAATTCTTTCAAAGCATTTTCTTTCACTAAGCGTTACTGTTTGCGGTTGATAACATTGCACGTAAATATCACTTATTTGAAAAATAAAATTCAAATTTTGCTGACAAATCGCAATTTTTTAACTCTATTTTGTTAGACGTATGTAAAAATAAGTTTATCTTTTATAACCTTTAGATAATCAGCTTATTTACATATTTACTGTGTATTATATATATATATATTTGTGAAACTTCGAACTCAGAAGGCATTAAAAACATTCCATTATCCACATTTACTTAAAATATTACTTTCTGTTTTATGTAGGGCACAAAACAGAATAAATCAAGTTAGCTACACATACAGAAGAGTTTTCTCATAGACTAATAATATAGGTAGACTGCTCATCTATGATTGTCAATTGGCAACTAGGAAGTATATTATGACCTAATCACCAAACCTAGCTGTGCTTGGGTTAGGTCAGACTTACTATTTGGCGAAAATAGGCAAACGCAGGGGGGCTCCAAATAAAAAAGGACAGAAAATTCATCTTTGATTTCTTTAAAAATAGTTCAAAAAATGTTTTCAATCCTTCACACGATTTTTTTTGATTCTGTACTATTTCTTGCTAATTTCAATTAAAATTTTATATAGGCGAATAGCATTTTCTTTAATGTTTAAGCAAGGTAAAATTCGAGCGATAGTCTATTTTTGCATCCATTAAGCATACATTATTGCGAATAGTATTCAATGCGACAGTAAGATAAAAAAAAATATGAATATTTTCTTACAAAAAATTAGATAATTTTGTCTGAGTTAACCGCTAAACAAATGAGATTTTATGATATTTCACAAACTTATTTATGAAATTAAAATATAACGAATATTTAATAACACGTTTATAAAAGAAAAGATAATTGCTTTAAAATTATTTTATTATATTCACTTCAATAAAATTGAGTACAAAATAATTCTGACGATACTTATTTTTTAAAACGATTTAAAAATTTCAAAGCTGCATTTTTAATAATTACGCTACTGAAAAAAAAACTTCTAAAAATTGGTGCGAAATTATTTTGAAAACTTGTAATTTTAAGTTCAATATTTTATTTTAATTTAGATTAAAATTTAAGACATAACCAAAGCTATCCAAATTCATATTATAATTTGATTCAGTTTAGGGCTTTTAAAATTAAAAATTCAATAATAAATATAAGAGGAATTTAAACGTTCAATTCCCCCATCCTGTAGAAACGTCCATTTCCTGTATCAAAAAATAGCAATTTCATAATAAAAATATTTTGCTAGTAAATTCGAAATTAGATTGAAAACAATCAGCCTGAAACTAAATTTATGAATTATTTATTAGCAAAAATAATTACACTTTGCCCAAACTTTTTGAAGTTACAAATTCTTTTAAAATTGCGTACATTATATTTTGCTCTGCATAATTAAATTTTAATTTTACTTAGTTTAATTTTACTTAGTTTAATTTTACTTAGTTTAATTTTACTACATTTTAATTTGGCATATTTTAATTTGAATACATTTTATTAAATTTTGCTTTTCTCCATCTTTCCTCAATGAAATCTTAGCATTTTAAAATAGACGAAACTTACCAAATAAGTAAACTTGATACCCATGTTTTGCGCCTTTTTTTTTTTGCGCCTCAGAATTCTCTTTTTTTTTTTTTTTTTAACGTACACAAAATATTTTAATGTAACCTACCAAAAAATATGTTTTTTAAATAAATATTTATGACAAACCTAAAAACCAATGAATCTTGCTAAAAAAATTCTTTCGTGAGTCTGTTTTTATTAATTTAATGTGATAAGCGGGAAAGGTAATTTTTTAGTTTAAGTTTGCTTCAAGAGGAGGGGGTTGGGGTTTTTGATTGGGGTAACAGTCTAATCCGATTTTATTTGTCTATGGGTAATTTTAAACTCTATATTTGAATGTTAAGCCAACAATCACTTTTTTACAAGCTTTCTATTTACGAAAACATAACTTATAAAACATATGAGAGGACTAATATAAACTATTAATATAGAAAAAAACAAAGAGGTCTAATATAAGCTATAAACATTGACAGAAATAAAGAGGACTAATATAAACTATAAATATAAACTCTAAACAATGCATGTAATAATAGTAACAGATTTATAATTTATAAGTTCTTAATTTGCATAACTGTCGTCTCAGAAGAACATTTTAAAAGCTTTTTAGAAAAAAAGAGCCATAGTTAATAAATCCACAAATCCGAAATTATATCATTACAATTTCTTGTATTAGAACTAAAATATAAAAAACAGAAAAGAAAAATTTAAGGTTTTTAAAATCATGGAATTAAAACTTAAAATAGAAAAATACAGTAAAATAGATAAATACAGAAGTGCCAACTTTCCAAACTAGATATCAGTAATATCCTATATATACAATAAGCAATGATATTCTTAACCTAAACATATATAACACATGCAATAATATGTCTAACCTAAAGAAAATTCCAATTAACTACTTAATTCTACATAAGTACATATAGAAAAGTAGTTAATATGAATGATATGTGTAAATTTAGTATTAAAAAATACTTAAGTGATACCATCTTTTAGTATTCGCTGCAAACGAAAAAAAAGTCTTATTTTTAGCAGATTATGGTGAAAATTCTCAAATGCCATAATTTCTATTACTCAGTTATAATACTATTATTTAGAACAAATTAAATTCAATTATAGATAAATCGTAATTGATGGCACCTCATTAAATAGAAGAAATAAATAGAAAGTTTCAAAATATAGAGCTAGTTTACTTCATTATTGAGTCAAAGATTTATTTTTTATTATTCTAAAAACATTGTTTAGTTCTTAGAAAGTTTTCCACGCGTTTTATTTTCGCCTAGTTAAAATAAATTTGAAAAATAGGTACTTGTGAGCCTCCTCAGCTTTTCATATACGCATTCAAGTTCTTATTCGTAAATGCTAAAAATGTTTAAAAACATTAGCAAAGCATTTCGCTAAACTCTATAAAATTCCCAATAATAAATTGACATCTTAAAAACTTGTATTTAGAACTCAAAAATATAACTAATAATTTTTTCATTCAAATAATTAATAACAAAAAAGCATTCATTTATTTAAAAAAAGCGATATATTTAACAAACTTATTTTACTCTTTTCGAAAATTTTTGTTTGTTTGTACTGCACGGGGTTGATTATGAAATTTTCTATTTAAAAATAACATTTTGAAACAATTTGGACAAAATATTATAGTTGGACACAATCAAACACATATAATGCACAATGTGTAAAAAATTTTGTATTTACATTGCACAATATTGTTAATTTCAGAATTACAAAATTGATTCAAATTTAAAGTAAACAATGTTGGCTCTTTTAAATCCAGGGAGGAAATAAACAATCGATTGAATCAATTACTAAAAGTTTCAAACTGAAAGATATTAAATTGGTAAAACACGCGCAATTTATGAGATAAAATAAAATTGTTTTTCTCTCACTCATTTATTGCAACAATGTAAATACTAAAATTTAACAATAAAAACCTTCACCTTTTAATGATTAAATTTCTTGGTTATAATTTTTCAATCGAAGGAAGCAGCAGCTTTTATAAATATATATATTTTTTTTTAATATAGGCAAATTGTAATTTGTTTAATTTGATTAAAACATTAAAGAAAAGTAAATTTATTGTTTTTCTATTTCAAAGATGCGTTTTATATGCCTAAAATTCTGTATGTTAAAAATTGAATTTTGAAACTAACAAAGACATTTTGGCTTAATTAATAAATTTTTTTAAAGACAATTCAATTTAACACCATTGTTTTTATAACCAAAAAACTCTACCATTTAGAATAACAGCACACACAAGCATTCTTTTTTAAATATAATTCAAATCTAGAAAGATTGTAATGTAAAAAAAAATTCGTGTACGAATCATTATTTTCAAAAAGTTATTCCGAAATAGTTGTCAAGCAATTCGCCGAAGCGATCAAGTGTCAACTATCATAATTAATATTCATAAAATGCAAATATTCTATACTCATGTATTAAAAACATATGATGGAAATTGTTTTTTTTTTACAATGTGTAGAGTATTTTAATATAGAAATAAATCAAAATTAGACCTTTTTCTTTTGATTTATAAAAACAAGATTGCAGTTAAGTTTTTAAAGAAATTTTATTCTCTTTAAGGCATTTTCTTTTTTTTTTCTTCCTAAAAATAGCAACAGTACAGAAAAGAATGGTCGAAAACTCCATTTTTTCAAAGCTAGAGAATAAATACATGTACAAAAAATTATTATAAGAAAGTTTTTGCAATTAAAAAATTTTTTTTTATAGCATATGTAATTTTTTGAATAATAATTTTTTGAAAGACAGTTTCCTTACACTTTAAAAAAAAATGCATTCATTAATACTGTGAGAATTATAACTTTTTTAGCCACACACATTTTTTATGCATAGTTTTAAATCAAAATATATTTTTTAATAGGTTTATCACATGTGATTTAAAATAGTTGCAAAGTTTCTTTAATTCAGACCAGAAACTTTCAATTTGGAAAAACAAATGTATTGGGATTTAAGTTTGGAGAGCATTTCTTTCTCACTCTTTAATCAAATAACTACGATACAAATAACTATGATAATACAAAGAAATTAATAGTGATGCAATTTGTTAGGATGAATTTTTCTAGGTGTTAAATACCATAAAAATCCATTAAAGTAACTCTTATTATAAATGAAACTTTTTGGAAAATATTTCCTTCTGAGAGCATTTGTTTTTCCATATATTAAAAATATAAAAAATCTAACTATATAATATCTTACTAAATAAATAGAAAGCTCTAGAATTTAAAATCCCATGAAAATATTACTACATAATTCCTCTTTCAAATCACAATATTTGAGAAAAGAAATTAACTTTCTTTTCTCAAAAAAGTACTTTAAACAATACAACTCGAATATATTTTTCTTTATAAGCAAAAATGAAAAATGGAACAATTTTTCTAATTCCTGTAATTTTCCACTTACCCAAAATGAATATTTTTATTTCCTATAAAAAAAATCAGATATTTTTTGTGAACAAGTCATATTTCACAAACGGGGTAATACTTTTAATTTTCAGAAACCATTTTTTGTAATTCAATAAAACTTTAAGTAACATCTAAAAAAAAAAAAAAAAAACGCCGAAAACAGAGTTGAAAAATTATTTATTACGAAAATACTCTGTCACGATAAGAAACCGTCCATCTTCATTTTTGTGGGAGAAATATGAATTTATTTTAGAGATATTAGACAAGTGTGAATTTATTCCCAAAACAATTTTTAAACCATTTAAAAAGCATAATATTAGCAATTGATCCTTAAAAAGAGGTTTTGCGATTACATATTTTTCGACTATTCTCTTAAAAATAATTGAAATCAAAATTGTAGTCATTCGAAGTAAATATTAGAAAAAAAAAAAATCAAATATGGTTTATGGCAAAAATTGCGGCAGTAAACGAAGATGGACGTCACTGGGGCACCCGGGTACGTGAAGCCCGTATTTGCTTAACACTACAATTTTAATTGATGAAATAAATATTGAAGATCCAAGGGAGGATCGGTTTTGTGTACACGAAAGCTGATTCTGAAAAAAAAAAAAAACAAATTGTGATGTTTGAGAGTTTTCATTAGCAAGCATATGATTGAACTAAAAAAAAATACGCGAACATCACAAGCATTTATCTATATCCTTTAGAAATTTCAAAACAAAATTTAGAAGTTTTGTTGTTGAAACAAATAAAATTATAAAATCTGGTGGGACAAGAACCGCTTTTTCCTCAAACTTTTTTTCCTACACTGAGTAATAGCTATCTTCACTGAGTAATAACTCTCGTGAAGATATTCTACGTTAATGACTTGTCAAAAATTAGTAACCCTCAAAAGGTGCAAGATTATGATCCAATCTTAATTTTTGTAAAAAATGGACATAAATCGTTTTTCTCTGTTGGTCTTTAATTTCCTTTTCCATAGTTTTTTCCGTTATTTGAAACGTAAAATATTTAACTTTTAAAATTTAAAAGTTTTCTAAGACATTTTGCAAATAAATTTTAAAACTTTCTAAAATTTAGAAATCTTGAAACTAAAAATTTTTTCACAAAAATAGATCATTTTAATTTTTAAGTTAAAAATTTTTTTTTCACTCTATAATGAGAATTGGTTTTAAGACAAGTAAGTACACATAAACAAAAGCTATTCAAAATATGAGTTTAAAAAAGTATGAATTTAGAATAAAGTAAAAAACAAAATCGCATTGTAGGGTTAAGCAAACGCCCTGAGGAAAGTTTTAATTTAATTTGATAGAAAAAATCTTCCAGCTTTGGGAGCTGCGTTTGTTTTATGTTTAATTGTCCCGAATATGTTTTAAAAAATACCCCTAATAAACAAACAGATCATTAAAGTCTTATAGAAACCGGACATTTTTCGTTATATCTTTCATATTCCTTCTTTGGTATACAATTACTTTTTGCCTTCTGAGTTCCATTCAAACTTACAAGGATTTATAGACAATACATAAAAAATCTATAAAATTTACTAGGCGAGACTCAACGTTATTTTTTTCAAAATACAGTGAAGCCAATTCGTTGCATGTGGAATTTGTCACATGCTCACTTGTAACTAAACATTTAGTACAAACCTCAAATTTTAACTGTGGCACTATTTAGTGAGAAGCAAGCTTTAAACAGAAAAACAATTTAGGTATTTGAAAATTCATTAAAATTAAAAATGAGTTCATTAAAGTGAAAAGATAATTTTCAATCAGATAACTAATTTACCAAAATTATTTTTAATATCAAATTTTAAAATAGACGTTAAATTGACTATGCATTTTCAAGAAAATTTCAGGCACTGCATTAATAATACAGTAGAAACAATAAACTGTAAAATAGCATGTATAAAATAGGATTAAAAAGTAAGATAGGTATATAACGCGCACTTAAAATCTAGTTATTAGAAATAAGCGAAATCTATGAAGAGAAAGGTAAAAAGCAATTATGATTATCA
Source organism: Parasteatoda lunata (assembly GCA_949128135.1). Taxonomy (NCBI): domain Eukaryota; kingdom Metazoa; phylum Arthropoda; class Arachnida; order Araneae; family Theridiidae; genus Parasteatoda; species Parasteatoda lunata. The sequence goes on from OX421970.1 coordinate 112,838,852, forward strand.
AGCGAAAAAAGGAAATGATTATTTTTAAAAAAAATCGGAATTAAAAATATTTAACAAAATAAATTGGAATAGCAGAAAAAACAAATCAAGAGATTTAAAGGAAAGAAGTAAAAAAACACATGCAGGAAGGAAGAAAACAAAGGGGAGAAAACATGCAGGAAGGAAGAAAACAAAGGGGAGAAAACACGCAAAAGGAAGTAAAAATGCAGCTAAATTGTAAAGTATATATTTAAAATATGCCCCTCCCATTTTGGTAATATGCATTAATATGAAAGTAACTAAAGTTAAATTTACGCAAAAAAATGAAGAAGAAAAATTGCCGAGTGTGACCTAATGCAATGTCCTCACGTATCTACTCTATGAGTATATCAATCACAGCCCCTCATCAACGGATTGTCACGGATCATACATATGAAAACACTACTTTATGAAAGCACCATCGAGGAAACTGTGGCGTTACACCCTATAAATTGTAGGGTTCCTCAATGATGCCCTCATGGAGAAGGACGTTCATAAATTTGCCTCCCCGACACTCCATTGAAAGAGGCAATGGATGGATATGCCATGCGTTACTCGGAGCATATACAACTGAGAGCATCACATCAGATACACCCAGACTACTTCTGTGAAAATACAAAATTGTATTTACCTTTTATTTACTTCCTTTTGCAAACAATAACCATGAATTTTAAATTTAATTTAAATTTAATTAAAAATAAAAAGGGGAATTTACATTGTATCCGATGTCTAAATATTTTTTTTTTTAGTTCATTGAAAAGACCAAGGTACTCCACAACTACATTCATGATTGGAAAAACAGAATTTTTCAGGGGCACATTCTTAATATTCATGTTAGAAACCCTTCTTATTTTTTATAGCATTCGAAACAAGCAATCGAACATTCTCACTTTGATTCTCCCTCACACCATCTCCCTTTTATCGATTCTTGTCATTTTTATTATCCACCGTTGTTGCATCTTACATTTTTCTCTCTCTCTCTCTCTTTATCATTGACCCGCTGTTTTTATGCTAACCACTCTTTCCTAAGCTTTTCACTGATAAGCAAATGAGGGAAAGTAGGAATTTTCTTTTTAAAAATAGATTGTTGGCGTAAACCAAGGCTTGCTTATTTAATAGCGAGACATTTTGTTTTTTAACAAGTGTTAAGAATATATTCACTTACGCATTAAAATTAAACATAATTATGTCAAGTTATATTTTATCTAGTTTTTCTTTCCTACTAATTTTAAGCAATCTAAAAGTTTCCTTCTTTTGTGAAAATTAACCTGATATTACTTCTAAATATTAATTGCATCTCAAATCTACAAAATATTTTCCTTGTACTCACAATTTGATTTTCACACGGGTTTAAGGTTACAGGCCATAGTCTCAAGAAAAGCATACTTCAGTCTATCTTTCGTGTATAGTGCACACCATTTGAGCACAGTCAACAGGTTTAAATAATTCGTTGTCAGAAACTACCTATCCATGTATAATACATAATAGATAGTTCGAAACTCTACCATACACGTATGATAGAGAAGGGGATAAGTAAGCGGGAAACTTTATCTTTGCGATTATGAATCATGAAGGTAAAATATTTCCACCTGAATTTTCAGCTCAAATTTATGGATTTTCCTTACATTTTCTCGGTTTCTTTTTTCGCTCTATTTTATCGGCGCCTTAAAAAACCAATTTGGTGAGAAAAGGTTAAACACTTCTAGAGAAAGCTCCCTTATGAATTTTTTTTTTCAATCTAGAAATCTCATTATATTCTAAAACATAAAAAATATTTTATAACTTTTGCCAAAAAATTATTATAAATTTAAACAACGATTGACTACCTATTGAACATAAAGTTCGGAGTAATATCGAGCTTTGCAATTTTTCTTAGTTATCGCAAGCATTTTCACATGAACGCTATGTTAGTGGTGTTTTTTTGCATCATCTTGCAAGAGGTAAATATCCAATGCAATAACAGTAGTAAAAATGTCCTGTTTAATTACAATACTTGTTAAAAAAAATTTTCTTTTATTGATTTATATCATTAACTCGTTTGAACTGAAGAAAAATGAAAACGGTATTAACGATATTCCGATTAACACACTCAACAATAAGAGCGAGGTTGGAAAATATAAACGGATGCAAACCATGGATGGTAAAAGGATTTACTGAACAATTAATAAGTAAAAGAAATCTATTTCATAACAGCGTTTTAGTGATATTTTCTGGATGCAATGCAAAATGTCTGAAATTTTTCAAGAATTTCAACATTTTAGATTGCCTAAAATTCTAAGAAAAGCATTTAGACTTTTGCACTTATTCAACTATTTCATTAGTACAATAAATAGAAAAATTGAACACTTCATTTTTGATCTTTCCAAAAATAAAAATAAAAACAAGAACTTACAAAATTAGTACATTAAAAGTTATTTGGCATTGATTACGAGTGAATTGTACGCTTTAACCATATTAGACAAAAAAGCAAAAATATATATATATATTTCGAAATATCCTAAATTTTTAGAAATTAATAAAATTATATTTTTTTCTTAACTTTCTTTACTTTTCAAATTTTAAGATAAATTAAAAAATAAAAGAACTGTTTAAAAATAAATTTTATTTAATTTATAAATTTGCAGATTAGTTTCAAATTTTAGATAAATCTCAAATTTTTGCTTCTGTGAAGGGAGTAATCCTCTCTCTCCCTACTGTACTTAATCCCCTTTCCCAAAGTTTTCTTCTCTTTTCCTTTATTTCAAACATATGAAACTGGAATTTTCAAAATTTGCAAGATATGCAAAACAAGCTAAATTTTTTTTTCTTTGGTTTTACTTTAGCATATAATGAACAATGTATTCTTGCTTTTTTGTCAATTCAGCTATTTATTTTTTATTGAAAGTGATTTTAAAGACGTTTTGAAAAAAAAAAGGCCTCGTTGAAAATGAATAGCTTTGGTCTAGCAATGCTTACGATTTACCCAAGAAGTAAAAAACGGCAGCGCTCTTGACCGTGCTGCTGGGTTTCTGCTACGAAGTTTATAAAAATAAAATAATATTTAAAAAAAACTTTTGAAACATTTTTTTTCTGTCATTGCAGATTTTTTCAACGTTTATTTGCACATTTATTTTAATTAATTTGAAACAGAAATTTTTCAAGAACTTCAGTTAAGTTTGTTTGGAGACTTAACGCCTAGTTTTATCTATAAATATCATCAATCTTTATCAATCATAAGAGTTTAATCAATAAATTTTTTTATTTCACCGAAGAAGTAAGAAAAAATCTGCAACGTCCGTGACCATACTGCAGGATTTCTGCTACCATGTTTACAAAAAAAATAATAATATTTTATATTCATGTGTCACATTCATACATTTTATATATCATATTATTTTATATAACTTTTCATATGTCACCGCTGATTTTCTTTTAATGTATATTTGCATATTTATTTTGATTAATTTGAAACAGAAGGTTTCTAAGAAATTCAATTAAGTTTGGTTCGAGACAGAGACTTACCGCCTAGTTTTATCTATAATGTAATCATGAACCGTGGAAAGAAATGTATCTCACGTGATTATTACTAAATATTGATGATTTATCTAAGCTAGATTACTTGCAGACCAATTAATAAGGGCTTCATTTTATACTAAGGTAAGCCAGAAAAAAAATCAAGCAACTGAAGTAATAAAAACAAAAGAATTGGCGTTGAAGACATGACAGAAGTCCAATTCTCCTCGTTTTTTCTGGATTCTGTTCAGATAGTTTCTTATTTTTAAGTTGCTTGTGGGTCATTGTCGCCAAAAACTTTGCGATTATTTTAGTGCAATTACCGATACGGAAATCTCCTCACAGAAGAGCTGATTATTAAAATTATTAATTATTTTTCAAAAACCAATATTGTTTATTAAAACTATCTGACGTTCTATTTTTTTCAACTTATTTTAAAAAATAAATTATCAGATTTTATAATAACTTTTAAAAATTTTTTATTAGAAATTATCACAACAAATACAACTGCAATTTATACTTATCAAATATTTAACTCTCTTCAGTAAAATGTATTCAAAGAAAAGGCACACTACAAATATTAGATAAAGTTCTGTTTATATATCAATTAATAACCTATCAATAGAAATAATTAGTTTATTTAACTGAACAATTACGCATTAAGTCGGAAGTTAATTAAGTCGGAAGTTAAATTTGACATTTTAAACGCTAATCTAGTTTTTTTTATATGATATAATCACTGATTTTGCATCCTTTTAAATTGATAATGTTCAATATGACTTTGAAGATAAATATTAAAAGAATATTTTATATGTTTATTCTATAAATCATACTTTAGTATACAATTAAATTTCACTTTGGAGTAATTCGTTGTCAATTGATTTTTAAAATATTTTAAAGACCACTTTCATACGAAACATGAATAATTTGACAAATATAAAAATAAATTATATTTTTTTCGTAAATCACAAAACATCGATTTTAGAAAAATAGATGAGCAACCATTCAAAGCTTTAAATTTTCATGTTTTTATTTCAATAATAAGCTAAGAATAAAAAAAATTATAGTAATGTTTTCTCTTTTTGAGAAAAGAAATCCAATTTTAAAAAATTGCAGCTATTTTTATTTTTAAAATATCAAAACTGTCAACAAAATCTGCTGTTTACCTATAGTTGTTTTATTCACTTGATAATCTTAAGTAGTATGACAACTTTTCTGAAAACGGTTAGGTTAAAAAAATGAAATTTAGAAAAAAAAAAAAACACTTGAAAAGTTTGAATTAAAAATTGACAATTTTTTTCATTTAGATATGTTGCCTTTTAAAAAACAACTATAAGTATGTTTTGCACCAGAGATATAAATATAACCAGTCTTAAAAAAAACTTATTAATCAAAAAATTCGAAATATATTTGTTTTAAAAACTCTTAAAAAAAATTATCTTTAAAAAAAATGATTCTCAAAATAAACTTTTTTGTATCAATTAGTTGTCCCAATATAAAGCGTGTCAGAAGATTTTTCTTTTTTTTTTAATAATGAAACATAAAAACACATAAAAAGGCTCAAAGTATCTAGTTTCTGTGACTTTTAAAATATTTTCTGTTCTGATGACCGATGCGGTTAATGATCTGCATATTCCCAGTTTCTCACTTTCTACACTTTTGCAGTGAGAAGTTACCTCACCTATTGTTGGAGGCAGCAATCAAATTCATGAGGGAATCACACTTATAAAGGATAGTGATTGAGTGAATGATAAGGGACTGGACAATGTAAATTTCAAATTTTAAAAAAAATTCCCATCTTTTTGAATTTTTTATAAAATATTGTCATCCCTAATTTTAATTTGCATCAGAAATTTTATAAAGAATACTAATTTGTTAAGTTATATTTGTTTCTAAAAAAAACAATTGAGTTTTAAATAATATTTTAGAAAAAAATATTTGAAAGAAATAGTAAGTTTATAAACACTTAATCTAAATAAGTGTTTTCAGGAAAAGGCAATTACCTAATGAGAAATTTTCGAACGTCAAATATTTTTTAAATGGCAATATTTATTGATTTTTTTTTTTAAATTAATTTCGAGAACATATTTTTACTTCACATGTGTTTCATATTAATAACAATAAACAGATTTTTAATGCTTATTTTTTTTTTAAAGAAATAAGTATAATCCCTAAGCTTGTTTATAATTGCTAAATAGGACACTTGTCATTAAGTATTATCTAAGGAATGACATTCTTCTTTGTGAGCTCTAAAAAAATTTGTTTTCAATTTTTTTAAAAACTATTAGTGTAAAAGAAACCAGAAACCATCCTGTTTCATGCTATTTATAAGCTATTAAAGTGCGAAATACATTAAAACATTGACCAAGGCAACAGCTGTGAATTTAAAAAAAAAAAAAAAAGAGTAGTGAATGCAGAACTGATATTATTTTATTTAAAAGAATGAACTTTTATTTTGAGTAGAAAAAAAAATAAATTACTCATTGAAATAAATGATCTAAACAAATTTTCACTTAAAATAAGTGTGTGAAATTACAAATTATTTTGCCCCTTCTATTTTCTCAAACAAGTTTTATATCACCGTTTGATTTTATTACATTGAACACGCAGCGATGTTTAGGGCTTGAGGCAATAAGAGCGCTTGCAACAATTGTGCTATTAAGCACTATATTCAACAACAACAACAACAATGAAAATAAATACTGATAAACTACATTTAATTAATAATTACAGTGAAAGATAATTTAAATTATAAAAGTACGGCTGAGCTTCTTTTTTAAAAGTTCAAATATAGTTTACAGAATCATTTTTACCAGTTCAGACATTTAAAGAAGTTTTCTAAAACGATTATTAGGATCTTATTAGTTGATATATTTCTGAAAACTTTGTTGATCAATATGTTATACTATTAATCCTTTTAAAGAAAAACATAACCATTACTTTTATTTATGTACGCATTCAAATTTTAAATTCTTTCATAGAATTTTTTTTTTAGATTGGATATTAGAATACGAACCAAATTAGGTTTCATACAAGAGCGGATAATTTGAAAATGCCCAATCATATAGAGTACATTCATTGTTTTAGCAGAAATATAAATTAATAGTATTAATAAATTATTTTTCTAGGATTTTCTTCCTCAAACATTTCACCTCTTATTAGCACTTTCCTTTTTTACAAATTTGGCAAATTCCATTTCCTTAAATCTAAGTCCTCAAACAAATCATTGAATTCGCAACTGCAAAAAGTCAGTCAGAGAAGTGAAATCATTCAATGCCGACAGATTGTGCACACCCTCCAAACTCTAAAAACTTATTAAATTTGAGAAACACAAATCTCTCGTCAGTTTTGTAAATTTTAATAAGGAAAAAAAATCGAGAATGTTTCTAAATGTTCCTTTCTTTATTAATCTAAATGGTTAAAACTAGAAAAAAAAAGTATTGGCAATTTCTTGGATTTTGTATTTTTATTATTTTAAAAAAGGCTTTAAACACAAATAATTTTGTACGTCGACAAAGTATTGAGAATTTGTATAGAATTATCACGAAATCAGTTTTATTAAGTTTAATTGTTACAAATTCAGAAAATAACACCTCATTGGTAGTTGTTCCATGGATTTTGCATTTTCCTTCATTGCTCCAAAAAAGCAAATTACGTTTACTAGAATGGACTTTCCACTGATATTTGCAACTACACAGGCAGTAATATTTAAAACGCTTTATGCATTTACCAATACATAATGCTTCATTTTGAAATTACAATTTTAATTTTCAGATTTCTTACACTGAAAAAAAAAGGATTTATAAAGGGAAGAAAAATATTTTTAAAAAACCATACGTGTGGATTATTTCCGTGAATTTCAAGAAATTTGGGTAGAAAAAACAGCAAAAAGGCTTTCTTAAAAAAATTTTATGTGCAAAATTTGTCATTTTATATTCTGTAGAAATGACACAGTTTGTAAATAGAATGTCATTAAAAAAACAACATTTCACAAATCAGTTTTATAGTAAGTGTATTAAAATTATTTGAAATAAAAGAAAATTGAAATAAAATTAAGAGAGATAAGTCTTAAATCGTTTCTGTTTATGTTTGATCCGTTTTGGGAAATCTATGTTGTTAAAGTCACCAATTAATTGATAATATATTCACCAGAGTAAATATAATTTTAACAGTCTCTCATTAATTTGATTTATGCATCCATATTTAGTAACTTTTTACGTATTTTGTATACCGGCATTTAAAAAAAGTATTTTCTTAACGAATTTTTATTTATCTAATTTCATTTCAATCCTTAGTGAAATAAGGCCGTAAACACAGTAAACCATAAAAAATACTAAGGATATTGGTTTCGTTTATATATGTGTATTGATAGATTTACAAGCAGCTTAAAAATACTAAAAATTGATAGTTTAAAAACGCCTAAAAGCTTAATTTGAGCGTTAACAACTTAAATTTTAACAATCGGTCATCAACGAACTAAGGCGTTTTGAAATTTTTTGTAAGAAAATCTGGCATTTGTAAAACAGTAGTACTCTTTTGAAAAAATGATAAATGACTGACTTATAAAGCTAAATTTAAGAAAGGACAGTTCCTTGTTAAAATAAGAATGATTTTAATTTCAATGCATTTAAGCTTTTATTCTCTCCAAAAATACTGATTTGAATACTAAGAAAAAGAAAAAAAAGGATTTTACACAATAAATTTCAAAAATAATCTTTTTATAATATACTGGTTTCTTTTTGGCAATTCGATTAAGCAACCAATGACTTTAAACTCAACCAAATTTGCAGTAGTTAAAGAAAAAAATAACTGTTCACTGATGTAATTTATATACTGGTCAAATACTGAGCCATATTTAAATTAAAAGATGGACGATATTTAATTAATAATGAATTAGGGATGATTAGGAATTAGGATAAATTAATAAAGATATTTAGTTAGAAATTATATATATTTAAATTAAAAATATTATACTCTAAATATTTTTTTTAATTTTTAAGCGGTTATTAATGTCTATGTTTTGTACAGACAGTCAGTTACAGTTATAATTATTGGTTAAATATTTAAAAGCAAGCATTAGATACATTAACATTAAAAATTCAGGATATTTTCGTTTCTGGTAGTTTTTCTAACTTGGAAATAGTAAAAAATTAATACTAGGAACAATCGGGCAGTTTTGACTTAGTCAACGATTCAGTTTTAATAATTAGTAAAATATTAGACCAAAGAGGGGAAGCACGTTTAAACAAGAAATTTTTTTTATTTAGAATACTAATTCTCTTTAAGAAATGCGACTCTTCAATTTAAAAAGTCACATATTTCCAAACAGTTAAAGTATAAGTTAACTCATTATTTACAACCCATAATATTATATAGATGCCTAGTGCCAAACTGAGAACAAACTGCTTTATTTTATTTTTTACATTTCGCACTAAAACATTGCTTCGAAGTGAATACCTTCTATGCGTAGTCAATAGAATTAATATTTTAATCTAATAATTTTAAGCAAATATATTTCATTAACAAAAATATTTTCAAAATAAATATCTGAGAAACTGAGTTTTAAAGTTTGAACTAAAAACACGCAAAAATATCTTCTGCATGGAAGTTACTCTCAGTCACATGTTTTAAAAAAACACTTTTAAAAAAAAACCATATGAGTTTTTCAAAAAAGTAAAAAATAAATCAAACTATGAATAATTATCATTAATTACTGCAGATAAATTAAACATTTACTAACAATCATTTAGTAATGAATTTCAAAAATAACAGTACATGATTAGTTCTTTTAATAAAAAATATCTCGTTTCAGAAATCTCGTGAACGACTAAAAATCTTTAAAAATTTGAAAACGATATTATAGTTTTGTGCAAATTTTAAATTTGTAGCACTTTTTTTATGCTTAGCGAGCATCTGTTTTATTTCTATTGAATATATATTTTCCTCAAATCATAAAAAAGTGTGCCTCAATAATATAAAAAGGCATAATACTTTATAAATAAAACTAAAATAAAAAGCTTAGTTTTAAAATATAAACGTCTCATTCATTTTTGTATATATCCCCGTAGACGCACCTATAACTGAAACAATTTGAAGGCATATTTAAGAAACTATTAATGCGTAATAAATGTATAGATCTTTCAATACTTCCTGTTCATCACAAATTAAAAAACTCTTAAATTTAAAATTTAATTATGAATTTTAGTATACTTGATTGACATAGATGAAAATTTTATCATTTTAATTGATACTTTGGTATTGATAAAAAAGTGCTCAAAACATCTCGATCTGTTAATAGAACCTAATACTGGTTGTACAGTAGGTTTTGATTAGATTTCTTATCCTGACTCACACGGAATACAGGGAAGGTATTAAATTACCCCAGTAGTTGATTAAACATTATTTTGAAAGTTCATGACTTTCATGCCATCTGGAAAATGTATTTCGAAAAAAATCTACGTCAAAGGTAGGTGTAAATACAGCTAGCTTTTTAACTCGTAAATGTCCACATCTCCTTAAAAGAAATTAAAAAATAAGATGAATGTCTTAATGTTGTAGATCAAAAAGTCTATGGCCTCGTTATTGAAATTTGTTAACGTCAGTCACGAAGGAAAATTATTTTAAAAAATAAAATGTATATGGTATATAATAATTAGTAATAAATAATAACTTACATGGCGTTTTCTTACACATATTGATAAAATTAAATTTTTAATCATAATTCACGGCACTTTAGTTACAAGAACAATTTTCTTTTAATCACGGAGGCTGATAAACACACATAGATAAAACATTTTCTGCCAATGTCTAGTACGAATTATGTCGCAGAAAAGAAAAAATTGTTTACCAAGACTAAAAAAAGACTCAAAACTATTAAAAACGTTTATAAAAGTAGACTTTATTAATATGATTAAAGGTCACGACAAGCACAATACCAAAATTTTGCTAAATTAAAAAAAAAAAAAACCCCTTTAAGTTTGCATTTTTACTTATAGCTAAACATAAGAGGAAACAATGTGTTCTTTAATTAACTTGTTTTCCCTTTTAACAGTTGATTTCTATTATAATTTAACTTCTATGACAGAAAAACTGTAATTTTAATTAAGCTATTTTTACAAACAAATTTCAGGTTTTTGTCAAACATCATAAAAATTTCGCATAAACAATTTTTAAAAAAAATAACCATGACATTGAGTAAATTGGTGTTTTAAATAAAAAGTTCGAATGGAAACAATACAATATAGTTAATTGAACTGTAAAGAGTATTTAATTAAATATTCATTTAATCTGAGAATATCTGGCATTCATGTAAGAGGATATCGTGATACAGCTTTGCCATTTATTTAAGTAAAATCATTTACGCAAGAATATGAATATCGTCACAGAAACAAAAAACAGATTAGGTTTTAGTTAAATTAAAGTTTTAAAATAATTTTTTAAAAAAAGTTAGCAATTTGGAATTATATTTAAAGGATACAAGTCAGTTAAAATTGAAGGATACAGGTAATAAGTCGGAGCAAAAATCTTATTGAATAATTTCCTGTGAATAGAAACAAAGTTTTTATTTCAAAACGAAAGGTTTTGCTTTGCTTTGCTTTTAAAAATACTCTGATTTCTATAATTTCTGGCTTTCAGTAAATGGAACGATTAGTGGAAACGATAGATATTGCTTCGCCCTGTTTTAAAAAGAATTTTATTGATTTTCATAGCAAATATTTAAAATAACTGGTTCAACTTATGAAAAACGTCCTCTTAATATCATTTTATCGTACTGCTGATAATAGTTAAATATTAAGTTGCTGATCTTAATAGAAACACTTCACGAATCATCCAACTGATTTTATGTTTTTGAGGATTCTATCAATCGATTCGAATCTATTACTATAAAGATATTCAAAAATTTAAAAAAAATTATTTTGTTCTAATCACTTAAAGACGTTCTTTATTTAAAATTTAATTCGTAAAAGTATAAGCTTGTACTGAAGGTTTTCACCATTTTTGAAATTAAAACAATTTATCTTACTCGTTCTTTATAATAAGCGTTAGAAGAAAAATATGAAACACTGATGCAAAGATTTTTTAATGCATTTAATTTTTTTAAAGTTCAAAGCAATTAATTTATTTCACGATTAGTTTATTATTAGACAAAAAAGAGTTGAAAATATTTCATAAAATTTAAATTTCAATGTATCTGAATGTTTAATTCTTGAAGTAATATATGAAATTACTGTAGTAATGGGAAAATAGCCGATGTTTATAAATAAAATATTAAAAACATTTTATTTTAATATACAGAACACTACAAATGAAAAAAACATTCGAAATATTAATTTGCTCACTTTTTCAGTTGAATAATACAAAAACTAGTTGGAACACAAATTAAAAGATAAATACAAAAATACATAAAATATTATCACCACAGTTTGCTTTTTTTTAATTTATATTTTTATTAAATCTTCATTTTTTTAAACTTTCAAATTTTTTTTTATATATTTTTCTTTTTTATGGAATTTTTTTTATTTTTTTTTTTATTTTTCCAAATTTTTTTTCCCTTTTTTTTTGTTTTTTCCAAATTTTTTTTCTTTTTTTTAAGCAAACAGTGAGATTTTTCATATTATACTTAGGTGCAATAAATTACTATCTAGTAAACATTGAAATAGAAATGAATTTGCGAATTTTCCATGGAGGTTGAATAAATAGGATAAATATATAAAACTGTACTTAATACTATAAACTAAATTTTTAAATGATTGTTCAATAAATCATCAAAACAATGTGTATGTTTTAACTAAAGAAAATTTTTAAACACAAAAAGAAAAATGGTTCTTAATAGGAAACAAAAATGGTTCATAAAAAATGCAATAAAAACGGCAATTATGATTTGAAAACAATGGTTTTTTTCTAACGATAAAATAAAGTTAAAAATCAAGTTCAATCTTTTTTAATAAAAAAAATCACTTTTCTGAATAAATAAAAATGATTTGTAATTAGAAACCATATTTTTGGTGTAATGAATTTGAGAACAATGAAAAACTTAAACTGACGAAATTAAATACTTTGGAAAGAAATGACAAATAGATTTGCTTATGATAAAAAAATAACTGCAAATTTATTATTTATAACTGCTGCAAAATTCTTGAATAATCCCCAGAATCAAAAAAATTTCATCTCCAACAATTTTGTATTTCATTTCATTTAATTAAAAAATTAATTATATGTGTATTATATGATATTGTAAGTAATTTACTATAAAAATATTAAATATATGTCACAATATTCATTATGTTTGCCAATATGTTATTTTTTTTAATAAAAAAAATCGTATTGAATACAATATAAAAACAGTAAAATATGTCTGGAAGAAACTTTTTTGCTCCATATATTTACTCTAGTTAAGGGGGGAAATGAAATTAATTCGATATAAAATAGCAAATACTGTCGTTTATTTAAATTTTACTGCATATGACAGGCAAGGTAATGATTTAAATTAGTATAAAAATATTTCGAAAAATTCCATTCCGGTGATAAAATTTACACGTTAATTTGTTAACAAAAAATAAGTATGCTTTTACTTTCCATCAACTAAGTAAAACTAAAATAAATATTTAAATTAAAATATGTTGAAAAATGTTTTTCGTAAATAATCAAAAAACTGTAAGATCATCTAACGATATGCCTCCATGAAAATACCAAATTTTACAAGATATTGATTATATCTGCAAATCAAACAGTTCAAGAAAAAAAAGGGCAATTTACATGCATTTTCATCAAAAGTGAACATACACTTTAACTAAGACATTTATAATTGTTTATAAAGATTATCAATAAACCTATTTTTTTAGTCACCCCCATTTTATGTAGTTTTGTTGTCTCTGTTTATAGGCATAAATGGAAAAGCGATGTGACAAGGTTGTGTGGGAGTCGGGTCAAAGCTGGTTTTTTTTCTTCAAGCAGTAAAGCAAACCAGAAAACGCTAGTCAGTTGCAAAAAAGCAATTTTCACTATCCTGCATAGCGAATGTCAGCACCACCACTTCATAGAGCTCAATTAATATTGACTGTTGCAATATGGAACAGTAATATCTATACCTCGTGCAAGTAATTTAAGAACAGAGCTTCTGCTCAAGAGCAGTACTAATGTCAGTTAGATCACGGCTTGTAAAGCCGCAGTGGAAATCCTTCTGAAGTGAGATGATAACTGAATAATCAGACTCAGTTCTAATAATTGTCATCATCTGTTTCCTACAGATTATCTATGAGATTCTTTATCATCAGATATGTAAGGTGGAAAGTATTTCACAAAATAGGAATGGCTTTTAGAAAAAATTAGATTTTTTTTTTTACTGGAATTTTGAATAATAGTCTTTATAGTTGTTGGCAATATAACTGTAAAACTAGGCGTAATTTCGCAACTTGTGAAAATCAAATATGGATGATCCAAAGTTCAATCATGGAACAGAAATGCGATTTTCGTAGTCTCATTTCATATTGCATCGTTCAGAAAAGGCTTTTTTTATTCTTTATTACTGATCGCAGAAAGGGTGAATTGTTGGCCTGTATTTTCCTTCTTGAATAATTAATTGACTGTCAGTATACCTGTTGGTATGGCGTAATATGTTTAGAACTACATAGCACTTCGATAAGATGCCATCATATATCAAATATGATGGTTTAATTGTCCATTAAGCATGCATAAAATGCCTATGTCTATCAGTCCACTTTATTTCGTATTCTTCTCAACTTTCACGTGATGTATCTGTTTCAGTCTTAGTTATTAATCAAAAGAGGAATGAATTCCTGATATTCATTTTTTTTTTCATCTAAAAAATTTTTTTATATTTTCTTGTTTGCTCTCAAGCAGTATGACTGGTTGTGTGGATTCTTTACTTATCTATGTTGAGCATTTCTATGTCCCCAGTTATTAAAATCACATTTTTTTCTTAGCTTATTTTTATTTGTATTATTCTTAAGAACAGGATCGCACATCTTTAGGTTTAAGTTCGAAAGCTAATAAAACGGAACAAACTAAAACGTCACCAGCAAGTTTCTTATTTAAAGCGCCCTAAAGTATGCTATAATAATGTTTCAA